>CAJQUW010010940.1:0-607715 GCA_907163375.1 Prostheceraeus crozeri
ACGAGCTATCGCACGACAAAATCCGTCAACTGTAAGCCAAAATCGAAGCAAGCTGTCCAGAGGGGGGGGGACGTCAGCCGAAAATTTTTTCTCTCCGATTGAGCTTGAAATACACCATTTCCATGTAGAATTTGACGCTGAATCCGAATCTGGCCTCCGTTTTCCCATCCGATGCTTCGTTTTGGCTCTACAGTAGGCAGCCATCGCAAAAATTCTAACTCTGTCGTTTTTTCGAAAAATGTTGAAAATTTTTTCTCTCCGATTGACTTGAAACTCACCATACAGATAGAGAATTTCACGCTGATTCCAAATCTGAAATCCGTTTTCCAATCCGATGCTTCGTTTTGAAGCTACAGCCCAAAACGTCCCAAATTCTAACTCTGTCGTTTTTCGCCAATGTCCCAAAATCTTAAATGGCGTCTCACATCTAAACGAAGACAGAGAGGAACAAGCCGATTCTTTCAGTGAATTTGTCTCACTCTTAGCTTTCAAACGAGCTATGGCACGACAAAATCCGTCCACTGGAAGCCAAAATCGAAGCGAGCTGTCCAGAGGGGGGGGGACGTCAGCGACATTTGATGAAACAAACTTTGGTAAAGGTCCCAGGTCGAAATTCCACACTTTGGAAAATTTTTAATTTTTCCCATACAAAGTCACTCTGACACTTAGGAGTTTTTCAGGTGAGCTCCGACCTAAAATCTTGTAACCGCTCTAACTTTTGAACGGCTGCTCCGAAACTGACTCGCAACCAAAAATGTGGTCGAGCAGTGTTTCATCCTCTTTCCAATTGCAACTCGAACGAACAAAATCCGTCTCCACTAGAACCAAAGTTAGAACAAAAACAGGGGGGGGACGTCAGCGAAATTTGACAATGAAACAAACTTTGGTAAAGGTCGGCAGGTCGAAATTCCACACTTTGGAAAATTTTCAAAATTTTACCCATACAAAGTCACTCTGACACTTAGGATTTTTTCAGGTGAGCGAGCTCCGACCTAAAATCTTGTAACCGCTCTAACTTTTGAACGGCTGCCTGCCGAATTGCACCTATTATCTCAACCAAAAATGTGGTCGAGCAGTGTTTCATCCTCTTTCCGAATGCAACTCGAACGACACAAAATCCGTCCACTAAGACCAAAGTTAGAACAAGGGGGGGGACGTCAGTGAAAATTTTTTCTCTCCGATTTCGCTGGAAACATCCTTCCTAACCCAAAATTTCACGTAGATTCCGAATCTGGCCTCCGTTTTCTCATCCGATGCTTCGTTTGGGCGCTACACACCAAAACGTCCCAAATTCTAACTCTGTCGTTTTTTCGAAAAATGTTGAAAATTTTTTCTCTCCGATTGACTTGAAACTCACCATACAGATAAAGAATTTCACGCTGATTCCAAATCTGAAATCCGTTTTCCAATCCGATGCTTCGTTTTGAAGCTAGAGCCCAAAACGTCCCAAATTCTAACTCTGTCGTTTTTCGCCAATGTCCCAAAATCTTAAATGGCGTCTCACATCTAAACGAAGACAGATCGGAACAAGCCGATTCTTTCACTGAATTTGTCTCACTCTTAGCTTTCAAACGAGCTATCGCACGACAAAATCCGTCCACTGGAAGCCAAAATCGAAGCAAGCTGTCCAGAGGGGGGGGGGACGTCAGCCGAAAATTTTTTCTCTCCGATTGAGCTGGAAATACACCATTTCCATGTAGAATTTGACGCTGAATCCGAATCTGGCCTCCGTTTTCCCATCCGATGCTTCGTTTTGGCTCTACAGTAGGCAGCCATCGCAAAATTTCTAACTCTGTCGTTTTTTCGAAAAATGTTGAAAATTTTTTCTCTCCGATTGACTTGAAACTCACCATACAGATAAAGAATTTCACGCTGATTCCAAATCTGAAATCCGTTTTCCCATCCGATGCTTCGTTTTGAAGCTAGAGCCCAAAACGTCCCAAATTCTAACTCTGTCGTTTTTCGCCAATGTCCCAAAATCTTAAATGGCGTCTCACATCTAAACGAAGACAGATAGGAACAAGCCGATTCTTTCACTGAATTTGTCTCACTCTTAGCTTTCAAACGAGCTATCGCACGGCAGAATCCGTCCACTGGAAGCCAAAATCGAAGCAAGCTGTCCAGAGGGGGGGGGACGTCAGCCGAAAATTTTTTCTCTCCGATTGAGCTGGAAATACACCATTTCCATGTAGAATTTGACGCTGAATCCGAATCTGGCCTCCGTTTTCCCATCCGATGCTTCGTTTTGGCTCTACAGTAGGCAGCCATCGCAAAAATTCTAACTCTGTCGTTTTTTCGAAAAATGTTGAAAATTTTTTCTCTCCGATTGACTTGAAACTCACCATACAGATAAAGAATTTCACGCTGATTCCAAATCTGAAATCCGTTTTCCCATCCGATGCTTCGTTTTGAAGCTAGAGCCCAAAACGTCCCAAATTCTAACTCTGTCGTTTTTCGCCAATGTCCCAAAATCTTAAATGGCGTCTCACATCTAAACGAAGACAGATATGAACAAGCCGATTCTTTCACTGAAATTGTCTCACTCTTAGCTTTCAAACGAGCTATCGCACGACAAAATCCGTCCACTGGAAGCCAAAATCGAAGCAAGCTGTCCAGAGGGGTGGGACGTCAGCGAAAATTTGATGAAACAAACTTTGGTAAAGGTCCCAGGTCGAAATTCCACACTTTGGAAAATTTTCAAAAATGTGCCCATACCAAGTCACTCTGACACTTAGGATTTTTTCAGGTGAGCTCCGACCTAAAATCTTGTAACCGCTCTAACTTTTGAACGGCTGCTCCGATTGACTCGCAACGAAAAATGCGGTCGAGCAGTGTTTCATCCTCTTTCCACTGCAACTCGAACGAACAAAATCCGTCCACTAGAACCAAAGTTAGAACAAAGGGGGGGGACGTCAGTGAAAATTTTTTCTCTCCGATTTCGCTGGAAACATCCTTCCTACCCCAAAATTTCACGTAGATTCCGAATCTGGCCTCCGTTTTCTCATCCGATGCTTCGTTTGGGCGCTACACACCAAAACGTCCCAAATTCTAACTCTGTCGTTTTTTCGAAAAATGTTGAAAATTTTTTCTCTCTGATTGACTTGAAACTCACCATACAGATAAAGAATTTCACGCTGATTCCAAATCTGAAATCCGTTTTCCCATCCGATGCTTCGTTTTGAAGCTAGAGCCCAAAACGTCCCAAATTCTAACTCTGTCGTTTTTCGCCAATGTCCCAAATCTTAAATGGCGTCTCACATCTAAACGAAGACAGATAGGAACAAGCCGATTCTTTCACTGAATTTGTCTCACTCTTAGCTTTCAAACGAGCTATCGCACGACAAAATCCGTCCACTGGAAGCCAAAATCGAAGCAAGCTGTCCAGAGGGGGGGGGACGTCAGCGAAAATTTTTTCTCTCCGATTGAGCTGGAAATAAACCATTTCCATGTAGAATTTGACGCTGAATCCGAATCTGGCCTCCGTTTTCCCATCCGATGCTTCGTTTTGGCTCTACAGTAGGCAGCCATCGCAAAAATTCTAACTGTCGTTTTTTCGAAAAATGTTGAAAATTTTTTCTCTCCGATTGACTTGAAACTCACCATACAGATAAAGAATTTCACGCTGATTCCAAATCTGAAATCCGTTTTCCCATCCGATGCTTCGTTTTGAAGCTAGAGCCCAAAACGTCCCAAATTCTAACTCTGTCGTTTTTCGCCAATGTCCCAAAATCTTAAATGGCGTCTCACATCTAAACGAAGACAGATAGGAACAAGCCGATTCTTTCACTGAATTTGTCTCACTCTTAGCTTTCAAACGAGCTATCGCACGCCAAAATCCGTCCACTGGAAGCCAAAATCGAAGCAAGCTGTCCAGAGGGGGGGGACGTCAGCGAAATTTGATGAAATAAACTTTGGTAAAGGTCCCAGGTCGAAATTCCACACTTTGGAAAATTTTCAAAATTTCACCCATACAAAGTCACTCTGACACTTAGGATTTTTTCAGGTGAGCTCCGACCTAAAATCTTGTAACCGCTCTAACTTTTGAACGGCTGCTCCGATTGACTCGCAACCAAAAATGTGGTCGAGCAGTGTTTCATCCTCTTTCCAATGCAACTCGAACGAACAAAATCCGTCCACTAGAACCAAAGTTAGAACAAAGGGGGGGGACGTCAGCGAAATTTGATGAAACAAGCTTTGGTAAAGGTCCCAGGTCGAAATTCCACACTTTGGAAATTTTTTAATTTTTCCCATACAAAGTCACTCTGACACTTAGGATTTTTTCAGGTGAGCTCCGACCTAAAATCTTGTAACCGCTCTAACTTTTGAACGGCTGCTCCGATTGACTCGCAACCAAAAATGTGGTCGAGCAGTGTTTCATCCTCTTTCCAATGCAACTCGAACGAACAAAATCCGTCCACTAGAACCAAAGTTAGAACAAGGGGGGGGGACGTCAGTGAAAATTTTTTCTCTCCGATTTCGCTGGAAACATCCTTCCTAACCCAAAGTTTCACGTAGATTCCGAATCTGGCCTCCGTTTTCTCATCCGATGCTTCGTTTGGGCGCTACACACCAAAACGTCCCAAATTCTAACTCTGTCGTTTTTTCGAAAAATGTTGAAAATTTTTTCTCTCCGATTGACTTGAAACTCACCATACAGATAAAGAATTTCACGCTGATTCCAAATCTGAAATCCGTTTTCCCATCCGATGCTTCGTTTTGAAGCTAGAGCCCAAAACGTCCCAAATTCTAACTCTGTCGTTTTTCGCCAATGTCCCAAAATCTTAAATGGCGTCTCACATCTAAACGAAGACAGATAGGAACAAGCCGATTCTTTCACTGAATTTGTCTCACTCTTAGCTTTCAAACGAGCTATCGCACGGCAGAATCCGTCCACTGGAAGCCAAAATCGAAGCAAGCTGTCCAGAGGGGGGGACGTCAGCCGAAAATTTTTTCTCTCCGATTGAGCTGGAAATACACCATTTCCATGTAGAATTTGACGCTGAATCCGAATCTGGCCTCCGTTTTCCCATCCGATGCTTCGTTTTGGCTCTACAGTAGGCAGCCATCGCAAAAATTCTAACTCTGTCGTTTTTTCGAAAAATGTTGAAAATTTTTTCTCTCCGATTGACTTGAAACTCACCATACAGATAAAGAATTTCACGCTGATTCCAAATCTGAAATCCGTTTTCCCATCCGATGCTTCGTTTTGAAGCTAGAGCCCAAAACGTCCCAAATTCTAACTCTGTCGTTTTCGCCAATGTCCCAAAATCTTAAATGGCGTCTCACATCTAAACGAAGACAGATAGGAACAAGCCGATTCTTTCACTGAATTTGTCTCACTCTTAGCTTTCAAACGAGCTATCGCACGGCAGAATCCGTCCACTGGAAGCCAAAATCGAAGCAAGCTGTCCAGAGGGGGGGGGACGTCAGCCGAAAATTTTTTCTCTCCGATTGAGCTGGAAATACACCATTTCCATGTAGAATTTGACGCTGAATCCGAATCTGGCCTCCGTTTTCCCATCCGATGCTTCGTTTTGGCTCTACAGTAGGCAGCCATCGCAAAAATTCTAACTCTGTCGTTTTTTCGAAAAATGTTGAAAATTTTTTCTCTACGATTGACTTGAAACTCACCATACAGATAGAGAATTTCACGCTGATTCCAAATCTGAAATCCGTTTTCCCATCCGATGCTTCGTTTTGAAGCTAGAGCCCAAAACGTCCCAAATTCTAACTCTGTCGTTTTTCGCCAATGTCCCAAAATCTTAAATGGCGTCTCACATCTAAACGAAGACAGATAGGAACAAGCCGATTCTTTCACTGAATTTGTCTCACTCTTAGCTTTCAAACGAGCTATCGCACGGCAAAATCCGTCCACTGGAAGCCAAAATCGAAGCAAGCTGTCCAGAGGGGGGGGGACGTCAGTGAAATTTGATGAAAAATGTTTTGGTGACGGTCCCAGGTCGAAATTCCACACTTTGGAAAATTTTCAAAATTTCACCCATACAAAGTCACTCTGACACTTAGGATTTTTTCAGGTGAGCGAGCTCCGACCTAAAATCTTGTAACCGCTCTAACTTGTGAACGGCTGGTCCGATTGACTCGCAACCAAAAATGTGGTCGAGCAGTGTTTCATCCTCTTTCCAATGCAACTCGAACGAACAAAATCCGTCCACTAGAACCAAAGTTAGAACAAGGGGGGGGACGTCAGTGAAAATTTTTTCTCTCCGATTTCGCTGGAAACATCCTTCCTAACCCAAAATTTCACGTAGATTCTGAATCTGGCCTCCGTTTTCTCATCCGATGCTTCGTTTGGGCGCTACACACCAAAACGTCCCAAATTCTAACTCTGTCGTTTTTTCGAAAAATGTTGAAAATTTTTTCTCTCCGATTGACTTGAAACTCACCATACAGATAAAGAATTTCACGCTGATTCCAAATCTGAAATCCGTTTTCCAATCCGATGCTTCGTTTTGAAGCTACAGCCCAAAACGTCCCAAATTCTAACTCTGTCGTTTTTCGCCAATGTCCCAAAATCTTAAATGGCGTCTCACATCTAAACGACAATCTTAACGACTTATCTAAACGAGATAAGGACAAGCAGATTCTTTCAATGAGTTTTTCTCACTCTTAGCTTTCAAACGAGCTATGGCACGACAAAATCCGTCCACTGGAAGCCAAAATCGAAGCAAGCTGTCCAGGGGGGGGGACGTCAGCGAAAATTTTTTCTCTCCGATTGAGCTGGAAATACACCATTTCCATGTAGAATTTGACGCTGAATCCGAATCTGGCCTCCGTTTTCCCATCCGATGCTTCGTTTTGGCTCTACAGTAGGCAGCCATCGCAAAAATTCTAACTCTGTCGTTTTTTCGAAAAATGTTGAAAATTTTTTCTCTCCGATTGACTTGAAACTCACCATACAGATAAAGAATTTCACGCTGATTCCAAATCTGAAATCCGTTTTCCCATCCGATGCTTCGTTTTGAAGCTAGAGCCCAAAACGTCCCAAATTCTAACTCTGTCGTTTTTCGCCAATGTCCCAAAATCTTAAATGGCGTCTCACATCTAAACGAAGACAGATAGGAACAAGCCGATTCTTTCACTGAATTTGTCTCACTCTTAGCTTTCAAACGAGCTATCGCACGGCAGAATCCGTCCACTGGAAGCCAAAATCGAAGCAAGCTGTCCAGAGGGGGGGGGACGTCAGCGAAATTTGATGAAATAAACTTTGGTAAAGGTCCCAGGTCGAAATTCCACACTTTGGAAAATTTTTAATTTTTCCCATACAAAGTCACTCTGACACTTAGGATTTTTTCAGGTGAGCTCCGACCTAAAATCTTGTAACCGCTCTAACTTTTGAACGGCTGCTCCGATTGACTCGCAACCAAAAATGTGGTCGAGCAGTGTTTCATCCTCTTTCCAATGCAACTCGAACGAACAAAATCCGTCCACTAGAACCAAAGTTAGAACAAAGGGGGGGGGACGTCAGCGAAATTTGATGAAACAAGCTTTGGTAAAGGTCCCAGGTCGAAATTCCACACTTTGGAAAATTTTCAAAATTTCACCCATACAAAGTCACTCTGACACTTAGGATTTTTTCAGGTGAGCTCCGACCTAAAATCTTGTAACCGCTCTAACTTTTGAACGGCTGCTCCGATTGACTCGCAACCAAAAATGTGGTCGAGCAGTGTTTCATCCTCTTTCCAATGCAACTCGAACGAACAAAATCCGTCCACTAGAACCAAAGTTAGAACAAGGGGGGGGACGTCAGTGAAAATTTTTTCTCTCCGATTTCGCTGGAAACATCCTTCCTAACCCAAAATTTCACGTAGATTCCGAATCTGGCCTCCGTTTTCTCATCCGATGCTTCGTTTGGGCGCTACACACCAAAACGTCCCAAATTCTAACTCTGTCGTTTTTTCGAAAAATGTTGAAAATTTTTTCTCTCCGATTGACTTGAAACTCACCATACAGATAAAGAATTTCACGCTGATTCCAAATCTGAAATCCGTTTTCCCATCCGATGCTTCGTTTTGAAGCTAGAGCCCAAAACGTCCCAAATTCTAACTCTGTCGTTTTTCGCCAATGTCCCAAAATCTTAAATGGCGTCTCACATCTAAACGAAGACAGATAGGAACAAGCCGATTCTTTCACTGAATTTGTCTCACTCTTAGCTTTCAAACGAGCTATCGCACGGCAGAATCCGTCCACTGGAAGCCAAAATCGAAGCAAGCTGTCCAGAGGGGGGGGACGTCAGCGAAAATTTTTTCTCTCCGATTGAGCTGGAAATACACCATTTCCATGTAGAATTTGACGCTGAATCCGAATCTGGCCTCCGTTTTCCCATCCGATGCTTCGTTTTGGCTCTACAGTAGGCAGCCATCGCAAAAATTCTAACTCTGTCGTTTTTTCGAAAAATGTTGAAAATTTTTTCTCTCCGATTGACTTGAAACTCACCATACAGATAAAGAATTTCACGCTGATTCCAAATCTGAAATCCGTTTTCCCATCCGATGCTTCGTTTTGAAGCTAGAGCCCAAAACGTCCCAAATTCTAACTCTGTCGTTTTTCGCCAATGTCCCAAAATCTTAAATGGCGTCTCACATCTAAACGAAGACAGATAGGAACAAGCCGATTCTTTCACTGAATTTGTCTCACTCTTAGCTTTCAAACGAGCTATCGCACGGCAGAATCCGTCCACTGGAAGCCAAAATCGAAGCAAGCTGTCCAGAGGGGGGGGGACGTCAGCGAAATTTGATGAAATAAACTTTGGTAAAGGTCCCAGGTCGAAATTCCACACTTTGGAAAATTTTCAAAATTTCACCCATACAAAGTCACTCTGACACTTAGGATTTTTTCAGGTGAGCTCCGACCTAAAATCTTGTAACCGCTCTAACTTTTGAACGGCTGCTCCGATTGACTCGCAACCAAAAATGTGGTCGAGCAGTGTTTCATCCTCTTTCCAATGCAACTCGAACGAACAAAATCCGTCCACTAGAACCAAAGTTAGAACAAAGGGGGGGACGTCAGCGAAATTTGATGAAATAAACTTTGGTAAAGGTCCCAGGTCGAAATTCCACACTTTGGAAAATTTTCAAAATTTCACCCATACAAAGTCACTCTGACACTTAGGATTTTTTCAGGTGAGCTCCGACCTAAAATCTTGTAACCGCTAACGGTCCCAGGTCGAAATTCCACACTTTGGAAAATTTTCAAAATTTCACCCATACAAAGTCACTCTGACACTTAGGATTTTTTCAGGTGAGCTCCGACCTAAAATCTTGTAACCGCTCTAACTTTTGAACGGCTGCTCCGATTGACTCGCAACCAAAAATGTGGTCGAGCAGTGTTTCATCCTCTTTCCAATGCAACTCGAACGAACAAAATCCGTCCACTAGAACCAAAGTTAGAACAAGGGGGGGGACGTCAGTGAAAATTTTTTCTCTCCGATTTCGCTGGAAACATCCTTCCTAACCCAAAATTTCACGTAGATTCCGAATCTGGCCTCCGTTTTCTCATCCGATGCTTCGTTTGGGCGCTACACACCAAAACGTCCCAAATTCTAACTCTGTCGTTTTTTCGAAAAATGTTGAAAATTTTTTCTCTCCGATTGACTTGAAACTCACCATACAGATAAAGAATTTCACGCTGATTCCAAATCTGAAATCCGTTTTCCCATCCGATGCTTCGTTTTGAAGCTAGAGCCCAAAACGTCCCAAATTCTAACTCTGTCGTTTTTCGCCAATGTCCCAAAATCTTAAATGGCGTCTCACATCTAAACGAAGACAGATAGGAACAAGCCGATTATTTCACTGAATTTGTCTCACTCTTAGCTTTCAAACGAGCTATCGCACGGCAGAATCCGTCCACTGGAAGCCAAAATCGAAGCAAGCTGTCCAGAGGGGGGGGGACGTCAGCCGAAAATTTTTTCTCTCCGATTGAGCTGGAAATACACTATTTCCATGTAGAATTTGACGCTGAATCCGAATCTGGCCTCCGTTTTCCCATCCGATGCTTCGTTTTGGCTCTACAGTAGGCAGCCATCGCAAAAATTCTAACTCTGTCGTTTTTTCGAAAAATGTTGAAAATTTTTTCTCTCCGATTGACTTGAAACTCACCATACAGATAAAGAATTTCACGCTGATTCCAAATCTGAAATCCGTTTTCCCATCCGATGCTTCGTTTTGAAGCTAGAGCCCAAAACGTCCCAAATTCTAACTCTGTCGTTTTTCGCCAATGTCCCAAAATCTTAAATGGCGTCTCACATCTAAACGAAGACAGATAGGAACAAGCCGATTCTTTCACTGAATTTGTCTCACTCTTAGCTTTCAAACGAGCTATCGCACGGCAGAATCCGTCCACTGGAAGCCAAAATCGAAGCAAGCTGTCCAGAGGGGGGGGACGTCAGCCGAAAATTTTTTCTCTCCGATTGAGCTGGAAATACACCATTTCCATGTAGAATTTGACGCTGAATCCGAATCTGGCCTCCGTTTTCCCATCCGATGCTTCGTTTTGGCTCTACAGTAGGCAGCCATCGCAAAAAATTCTAACTCTGTCGTTTTTTCGAAAAATGTTGAAAATTTTTTCTCTCCGATTGACTTGAAACTCACCATACAGATAAAGAATTTCACGCTGATTCCAAATCTGAAATCCGTTTTCCCATCCGATGCTTCGTTTTGAAGCTAGAGCCCAAAACGTCCCAAATTCTAACTCTGTCGTTTTTCGCCAATGTCCCAAAATCTTAAATGGCGTCTCACATCTAAACGAAGACAGATAGGAACAAGCCGATTCTTTCACTGAATTTGTCTCACTCTTAGCTTTCAAACGAGCTATCGCACGGCAGAATCCGTCCACTGGAAGCCAAAATCGAAGCAAGCTGTCCAGAGGGGGGGGACGTCAGCGAAATTTGATGAAATAAACTTTGGTAAAGGTCCCAGGTCGAAATTCCACACTTTGGAAAATTTTTAAATATTCCCATACAAAGTCACTCTGACACTTAGGATTTTTTCAGGTGAGCTCCGACCTAAAATCTTGTAACCGCTCTAACTTGAACGCCTGCTCCGATTGACTCGCAACCAAAAATGTGGTCGAGCAGTGTTTCATCCTCTTTCCAATGCAACTCGAACGAACAAAATCCGTCCACTAGAACCAAAGTTAGAACAAAGGGGGGGGACGTCAGCGAAATTTGATGAAACAAACTTTGGTAAAGGTCCCAGGTCGAAATTCCACACTTTGGAAAATTTTCAAAATTTCACCCATACAAAGTCACTCTGACACTTAGGATTTTTTCAGGTGAGCTCCGACCTAAAATCTTGTAACCGCTCTAACTTTTGAACGGCTGCTCCGATTGACTCGCAACCAAAAATGTGGTCGAGCAGTGTTTCATCCTCTTTCCAAATAGAACAAGGGGGGGGACGTCAGTGAAAATTTTTTCTCTCGATTTCGATTGAATGAAAAAGTACCTGTGTAACCATCAATTAAGATTCCGAATATGGCCTCCGTTTTTCTCAATTTCGATTGCTTCGTTTGGCGCTTACCCACCCAAAAAAATCCCATATATTCTATCTCTGTCGTTTTTTCGAAAAATGTTGAAAATTTTTTCTCTCGATTGAGAATGAAATACCATACAGATAATTCCAAAAACGCTGATTCCAAATCAATCCGTTTCCGTTTTCCAATTACGTTGCTTCGTTTTGACACTATTCTAACGTCCCAAATTCTAACCACTGTCGTTTTTTTCGCCAATGTCCCAAATCTTCTTTAAATGGCGTCACATCAAGCCGAGAGACAGATAGGAAAAGCGATTCTTTCACTCACTGAATTTTGTTCTCACTCTTTAGCTTTCAAACGAAGTATCGCACGGCAGAAAGCAAGCTGTCCCTAAATCGAGGGAAGTGGTCCATTAGGGGGGGGGGGGTAGCGAAATTTGATGAAATAAACTTTGTACTTTGGTAATGGTAACAATTCCACACTTTGGAAAATTTTCAAAATTTCACCCATACAAAGTCACTCTGACACTTAGGATTTTTTCAGGTGAGCTCCGACCTAAAATCTTGTAACCGCTCTAACTTTTGAACGGCTGCTCCGATTGACTCGCAACCAAAAATGTGGTCGAGCAGTGTTTCATCCTCTTTCCAATGCAACTCGAACGAACAAAATCCGTCCACTAGAACCAAAGTTAGAACAAAGGGGGGGGGACGTCAGTGAAAATTTTTTCTCTCCGATTTCGCTGGAAACATCCTTCCTAACCCAAAATTTCACGTAGATTCCGAATCTGGCCTCCGTTTTCTCATCCGATGCTTCGTTTGGGCGCTACACACCAAAACGTCCCAAATTCTAACTCTGTCGTTTTTTCGAAAAATGTTGAAAATTTTTTCTCTCCGATTGACTTGAAACTCACCATACAGATAAAGAATTTCACGCTGATTCCAAATCTGAAATCCGTTTTCCCATCCGATGCTTCGTTTTGAAGCTAGAGCCCAAAACGTCCCAAATTCTAACTCTGTCGTTTTTCGCCAATGTCCCAAAATCTTAAATGGCGTCTCACATCTAAACGAAGACAGATAGGAACAAGCCGATTCTTTCACTGAATTTGTCTCACTCTTAGCTTTCAAACGAGCTATCGCACGGCAGAATCCGTCCACTGGAAGCCAAAATCGAAGCAAGCTGTCCATAGGGGGGGGGACGTCAGTGAAAATTTTTTCTCTCCGATTGAGCTGGAAATACACCATTTCCATGTAGAATTTGACGCTGAATCCGAATCTGGCCTCCGTTTTCCCATCCGATGCTTCGTTTTGGCTCTACAGTAGGCAGCCATCGCAAAAATTCTAACTCTGTCGTTTTTTCGAAAAATGTTGAAAATTTTTTCTCTCCGATTGACTTGAAACTCACCATACAGATAAAGAATTTCACGCTGATTCCAAATCTGAAATCCGTTTTCCCATCCGATGCTTCGTTTTGAAGCTACAGCCCAAAACGTCCCAAATTCTAACTCTGTCGTTTTTCGCCAATGTCCCAAAATCTTAAATGGCGTCTCACATCTAAACGAAGACAGATAGGAACAAGCCGATTCTTTCACTGAATTTGTCTCACTCTTAGCTTTCAAACGAGCTATCGCACGGCAGAATCCGTCCACTGGAAGCCAAAATCGAAGCAAGCTGTCCAGAGGGGGGGGACGTCAGCGAAAATTTTTCTCTCCGATTGAGCTGGAAATACACCATTTCCATGTAGAAATTCCACGCTGAATCGAATTTGGCCTCAAAATTTCACCCATACAAAGTCACTCTGACACTTCGTTTTTCAGGGCAGCTCCGACCTAAAATCTTGTAACCGCTCTAACTCTGTCATTTTTTCGAAAAATGTTGAAAATTTTTTCATCCTCTTTCCAATGACTCGAACGAACAAAATCCGTCCACAGAACCAAAGTTAGAACATCAGCGAAATCTGAAATCCTTTTTCCAATCCGATGCTTCGTTTTGAAGCTACAGCCCAAAACGTCCCAAATTCTAACTCTGTCGTTTTTCGCCAATGTCCCAAAATCTTAAATGGCGTCTCACATCTAAACGACTGATCCGATTGATCGCAACCAAAAATGTTTCAGCAGTGTTTCATCTTAGCTTTCAAACGAGCTATCGCACGACAAAATCCGTCCACTGGAAGCCAAAATCGAAGCAAGCTGTCCATAGGGGGGGGACGTCAGCGAAATTTGATGAAATAAACTTTGGTAAAGGTCCCAGGTCGAAATTCCACACTTTGGAAAATTTTCAAAATTTCACCCATACAAAGTCACTCTGACACTTAGGATTTTTTCAGGTGAGCTCCGACCTAAAATCTTGTAACCGCTCTAACTTGAACGGCTGCTCCGATTGACTCGCAACCAAAAATGTGGTCGAGCAGTGTTTCATCCTCTTTCCAATGCAACTCGAACCAACAAAATCCGTCCACTAGAAGCCAAAATCGAAGCAAGCTGTCCAGAGGGGGGGGGACGTCAGTGAAAATTTTTTCTCTCCGATTTCGCTGGAAACATACTTCCTAACCCAAAATTTCACGTAGATTCCGAATCTGGCCTCCGTTTTCTCATCCGATGCTTCGTTTGGGCACTACACACCAAAACGTCCCAAATTCTAACTCTGTCGTTTTTTCGAAAAATGTTGAAAATTTTTTCTCTCCGATTGACTTGAAACTCACCATACAGATAAAGAATTTCACGCTGATTCCAAATCTGAAATCCGTTTTCCCATCCGATGCTTCGTTTTGAAGCTAGAGCCCAAAACGTCCCAAATTCTAACTCTGTCGTTTTTCGCCAATGTCCCAAAATCTTAAATGGCGTCTCACATCTAAACGAAGACAGATAGGAACAAGCCGATTCTTTCACTGAATTTGTCTCACTCTTAGCTTTCAAACGAGCTATCGCACGGCAGAATCCGTCCACTGGAAGCCAAAATCGAAGCAAGCTGTCCAGAGGGGGGGGGACGTCAGCGAAAATTTTTTCTCTCCGATTGAGCTGGAAATACACCATTTCCATGTAGAATTTGACGCTGAATCCGAATCTGGCCTCCGTTTTCCCATCCGATGCTTCGTTTTTGGCTCTACAGTAGGCAGCCATCGCAAAAATTCTAACTCTGTCGTTTTTTCGAAAAATGTTGAAAATTTTTTCTCTCCGATTGACTTGAAACTCACCATACAGATAGAGAATTTCACGCTGATTCCGAATCTGAAATCCGTTTTCCCATCCGATGCTTCGTTTTGAAGCTACAGCCCAAAACGTCCCAAATTCTAACTCTGTCGTTTTTCGCCAATGTCCCAAAATCTTAAATGGCGTCTCACATCTAAACGAAGACAGATAGGAACAAGCCAATTCTTTCACTGAATTTGTCTCACTCTTAGCTTTCAAACGAGCTATCGCACGGCAGAATCCGTCCACTGGAAGCCAAAATCGAAGCAAGCTGTCCATAGGGGGGGGACGTCAGCGAAATTTGATGAAATAAACTTTGGTAAAGGTCCCAGGTCGAAATTCCACACTTTGGAAAATTTTCAAAATTTCACCCATACAAAGTCACTCTGACACTTAGGATTTTTTCAGGTGAGCTCCGACCTAAAATCTTGTAACCGCTCTAACTTGAACGACTGCTCCGATTGACTCGCAACCAAAAATGTGGTCGAGAGCAGTGTTTCATCCTCTTTCCAATGCAACTCGAACCAACAAAATCCGTCCACTAGAACCAAAGTTAGAACAAAGGGGGGGGGGACGTCAGCGAAATTTGATGAAACAAACTTTGGTAAAGGTCCCAGGTCGAAATTCCACACTTTGGAAAATTTTCAAAATTTCACCCATACAAAGTCACTCTGACACTTAGGATTTTTTCAGGTGAGCTCCGACCTAAAATCTTGTAACCGCTCAAACTTTTGAACGGCTGCTCCGATTGACTCGCAACCAAAAATGTGGTCGAGCAGTGTTTCATCCTCTTTCCAATGCAACTCGAACGAACAAAATCCGTCCACTAGAACCAAAGTTAGAACAAGGGGGGGGACGTCAGTGAAAATTTTTTCTCTCCGATTTCGCTGGAAACATCCTTCCTAACCCAAAATTTCACGTAGATTCCGAATCTGGCCTCCGTTTTCTCATCCGATGCTTCGTTTGGGCGCTACACACCAAAACGTCCCAAATTCTAACTCTGTCGTTTTTTCGAAAAATGTTGAAAATTTTTTCTCTCCGATTGACTTGAAACTCACCATACAGATAAAGAATTTCACGCTGATTCCAAATCTGAAATCCGTTTTCCAATCCGATGCTTCGTTTTGAAGCTACAGCCCAAAACGTCCCAAATTCTAACTCTGTCGTTTTTCGCCAATGTCCCAAAATCTTAAATGGTGTCTCACATCTAAACGAAGACAGATAGGAACAAGCCGATTCTTTCACTGAATTTGTCTCACTCTTAGCTTTCAAACGAACTATCGCACGGCAGAATCCGTCCACTGGAAGCCAAAATCGAAGCAAGCTGTCCAGAGGGGGGGGACGTCAGTGAAAATTTTTTCTCTCCGATTGAGCTGGAAATACACCATTTCCATGTAGAATTTGACGCTGAATCCGAATCTGGCCTCCGTTTTCCCATCCGATGCTTCGTTTTGGCTCTACAGTAGGCAGCCATCGCAAAAATTCTAACTCTGTCGTTTTTTCGAAAAATGTTGAAAATTTTTTCTCTCCGATTGACTTGAAACTCACCATACAGATAAAGAATTTCACGCTGATTCCAAATCTGAAATCCGTTTTCCCATCCGATGCTTCGTTTTGAAGCTACAGCCCAAAACGTCCCAAATTCTAACTCTGTCGTTTTTCGCCAATGTCCCAAAATCTTAAATGGCGTCTCACATCTAAACGAAGACAGATAGGAACAAGCCGATTCTTTCACTGAATTTGTCTCACTCTTAGCTTTCAAACGAGCTATCGCACGGCAGAATCCGTCCACTGGAAGCCAAAATCGAAGCAAGCTGTCCAGAGGGGGGGGGACGTCGGTGAAAATTTTTTCTCTCCGATTGAGCTGGAAATACACCATTTCCATGTAGAATTTGACGCTGAATCCGAATCTGGCCTCCGTTTTCCCATCCGATGCTTCGTTTTGGCTCTACAGTAGGCAGCCATCGCAAAAATTCTAACTCTGTCGTTTTTTCGAAAAATGTTGAAAATTTTTTCTCTCCGATTGACTTGAAACTCACCATACAGATAAAGAATTTCACGCTGATTCCGAATCTGAAATCCGTTTTCCCATCCGATGCTTCGTTTTGAAGCTACAGCCCAAAACGTCCCAAATTCTAACTCTGTCGTTTTTCGCCAATGTCCCAAAATCTTAAATGGCGTCTCACATCTAAACGAAGACAGATAGGAACAAGCCAATTCTTTCACTGAATTTGTCTCACTCTTAGCTTTCAAACGAGCTATCGCACGGCAGAATCCGTCCACTGGAAGCCAAAATCGAAGCAAGCTGTCCATAGGGGGGGGGACGTCAGCGAAATTTGATGAAATAAACTTTGGTAAAGGTCCCAGGTCGAAATTCCACACTTTGGAAAATTTTCAAAATTTCACCCATACAAAGTCACTCTGACACTTAGGATTTTTTCAGGTGAGCTCCGACCTAAAATCTTGTAACCGCTCTAACTTGAACGCCTGCTCCGATTGACTCGCAACCAAAAATGTGGTCGAGCAGTGTTTCTTTCCAATGCAACTCGAACGAACAAAATCCGTCCACTAGAACCAAAGTTAGAACAAAGGGGGGGGGACGTCAGCGAAATTTGATGAAATAAACTTTGGTAAAGGTCCCAGGTCGAAATTCCACACTTTGGAAAATTTTCAAAATTTCACCCATACAAAGTCACTCTGACACTTAGGATTTTTTCAGGTGAGCTCCGACCTAAAATCTTGTAACCGCTCAAACTTTTGAACGGCTGCTCCGATTGACTCGCAACCAAAAATGTGGTCGAGCAGTGTTTCATCCTCTTTCCAATGCAACTCGAACGAACAAAATCCGTCCACTAGAACCAAAGTTAGAACAAGGGGGGGGACGTCAGTGAAAATTTTTTCTCTCCGATTTCGCTGGAAACATCCTTCCTAACCCAAAATTTCACGTAGATTCCGAATCTGGCCTCCGTTTTCTCATCCGATGCTTCGTTTGGGCGCTACACACCAAAACGTCCCAAATTCTAACTCTGTCGTTTTTTCGAAAAATGTTGAAAATTTTTTCTCTCCGATTGACTTGAAACTCACCATACAGATAAAAAATTTCACGCTGATTCCAAATCTGAAATCCGTTTTCCAATCCGATGCTTCGTTTTGAAGCTAGAGCCCAAAACGTCCCAAATTCTAACTCTGTCGTTTTTCGCCAATGTCCCAAAATCTTAAATGGCGTCTCACATCTAAACGAAGACAGATAGGAACAAGCCGATTCTTTCACTGAATTTGTCTCACTCTTAGCTTTCAAACGAGCTATCGCACGACAAAATCCGTCCACTGGAAGCCAAAATCGAAGCAAGCTGTCCAGAGGGGGGGGGACGTCAGTGAAAATTTTTTCTCTCCGATTTCGCTGGAAACATCCTTCCTAACCCAAAATTTCACGTAGATTCCGAATCTGGCCTCCATTTTCTCATCCGATGCTTCGTTTGGGCGCTACACACCAAAACGTCCCAAATTCTAACTCTGTCGTTTTTTCGAAAAATGTTGAAAATTTTTTCTCTCCGATTGACTTGAAACTCACCATACAGATAAAGAATTTCACGCTGATTCCAAATCTGAAATCCGTTTTCCCATCCGATGCTTCGTTTTGAAGCTACAGCCCAAAACGTCCCAAATTCTAACTCTGTCGTTTTTCGCCAATGTCCCAAAATCTTAAATGGCGTCTCACATCTAAACGAAGACAGATAGGAACAAGCCGATTCTTTCACTGAATTTGTCTCACTCTTAGCTTTCAAACGAGCTATCGCACGGCAGAATCCGTCCACTGGAAGCCAAAATCGAAGCAAGCTTTCCATAGGGGGGGGGACGTCAGCGAAATTTGATGAAATAAACTTTGGTAAAGGTCCCAGGTCGAAATTCCACACTTTGGAAAATTTTCAAAATTTCACCCATACAAAGTCACTCTGACACTTAGGATTTTTTCAGGTGAGCTCCGACCTAAAATCTTGTAACCGCTCTAACTTGAACGGCTGCTCCGATTGACTCGCAACCAAAAATGTGGTCGAGCAGTGTTTCATCCTCTTTCCAATGCAACTCGAACCAACAAAATCCGTCCACTAGAACCAAAGTTAGAACAAAGGGGGGGGACGTCAGCGAAATTTGATGAAACAAACTTTGGTAAAGGTCCCAGGTCGAAATTCCACACTTTGGAAAATTTTCAAAATTTCACCCATACAAAGTCACTCTGACACTTAGGATTTTTTCAGGTGAGCTCCGACCTAAAATCTTGTAACCGCTCAAACTTTTGAACGGCTGCTCCGATTGACTCGCAACCAAAAATGTGGTCGAGCAGTGTTTCATCCTCTTTCCAATGCAACTCGAACGAACAAAATCCGTCCACTAGAACCAAAGTTAGAACAAGGGGGGGGACGTCAGTGAAAATTTTTTCTCTCCGATTTCGCTGGAAACATCCTTCCTAACCCAAAATTTCACGTAGATTCCGAATCTGGCCTCCGTTTTCTCATCCGATGCTTCGTTTGGGCGCTACACACCAAAACGTCCCAAATTCTAACTCTGTCGTTTTTTCGAAAAATGTTGAAAATTTTTTCTCTCCGATTGACTTGAAACTCACCATACAGATAAAGAATTTCACGCTGATTCCAAATCTGAAATCTGTTTTCCAATCCGATGCTTCGTTTTGAAGCTAGAGCCCAAAACGTCCCAAATTCTAACTCTGTCGTTTTTCGCCAATGTCCCAAAATCTTAAATGGCGTCTCACATCTAAACGAAGACAGATAGGAACAAGCCGATTCTTTCACTGAATTTGTCTCACTCTTAGCTTTCAAACGAGCTATCGCACGACAAAATCCGTCCACTAGAAGCCAAAATCGAAGCAAGCTGTCCATAGGGGGGGGGGGACGTCAGTGAAAATTTTTTCTCTCCGATTTCGCTGGAAACATCCTTCCTAACCCAAAATTTCACGTAGATTCCGAATCTGGCCTCCGTTTTCTCATCCGATGCTTCGTTTGGGCGCTACACACCAAAACGTCCCAAATTCTAACTCTGTTAAAATTTTGAAGAAAAATTTTTTCTCACCGATTGCCTTGAAACTCACCCTACCGATGCAAAATTTCACGCTGAACACGAATCCGACCTCCGTTTTCTCATCCGACCACTCCTTCCACTCGAAACAACCCATTTTACAACCCAACATTCAGCAGATTGCACCAAAAACATCACACACTATAGCCTCAAGACTAATCCTGGCGGTCGCCCACGTCAACCTAGACGGTCGCCCACGTCAACCTGGACGGTCGCCCACGTCAACCTAGACGGTCGCCCACGTCAACCTGGACGGTCGCCCACGTCAACCTAGACGGTCGCCCACGTCAACCTGGCGGTCGGACCAACTCACCCGAGTCTCACACTCTGTCGTTGCAGAGGGGGGGGGACGTCAGCGAACATGTTGTGAACGTAAACCCACCTGGCCGGCACACCACGACAGACCACAACCTCTGTCGTTCCAGAGGGGGGGGGGACTCAGACACGAAGCACCACGGCGGCCGACCACGACACTCTACCGTTCCAGAGGGGGGGGGCGCCGGTCGAGTGTTTGTCACTTGCTTACTACTAATGGAGCTTTCTGGTGGCAACGAATTAAAATTGATCAGCTTTGGCCCAATATCTGGAAAAATGTGTGGAATATGTGGAATTCTTAAGACTTGTAACTACTCATTCTTACTGTTAATATACTAATACCCTAGATTCCAAACACCGCCGCATACATGTTCAAAACAGGGGTGAAAATAGAACAGGACAATGGTCACCATAGGTTAATGAAATCAAAAATGGATATTATAAAACAACGGGAGACCGATGGATAAAAATTGGAAAAGTGGAGGTAAACCATGGAAATACGATGATTCTACTACACCGATTGCAAGTGAACTAATGCTACACTATATCTGACACTACACATGGTGTATAATGGTAATCGTGGATAAGTGGAAAGTGGATAATCGAGGCAAACAATAGAACTACAATGACACTCTACTACACCGAAAGCAATGAAAGAGCTCATTCGTTGCCATGTCTTTGATTGCGTCTCCATACACAAACCAGTGCAGCGGATATCAAAAGTCAATCAGTTAAGTTGTTAATCAATTGCAATTGTTTGGTCGTAATTAATTGATTGCAGCTATCAAAAGATTGCAATTGATTAATAACTTAATTGATTGATCGGCTTGTGCAGCAATGGAGAAGGAATTGCAATGCCGTCACCACTCCCAGTCGTAGGAAATGCATCCCGCCGTTAGTGATGTATTTCGAGACCAAGCTTAATAAGTAATGTCTTTTTCACAACAGATCGCTTTCAGTATTATAATTATAGGAACTATTTGGTGCATAACACATTTAGTATCTCGATATTACAATGCATTAATGACAACTTCTGAAACTCTATTCATGTCCTAGGTACGTGTGACCATTCATCCACTTGTGTTAATGATTGATTTTTCACTGCACAATTATGGCACATGACCTCAAGTCTATGATATAATTGATCCATATAGTAGGGATATATAGGTAGAGTGTCGACTCAAAAAAGTATCTGTATAGAGTGAAAATTTTGATATGAAAAGATTCAGTTTCTTGCGGAGAGTACGTTCCCGTGGTCTAAAAAAATTATTTGAGCAGCTCTAAAAAAAGTCAAAATTTTGCCAATTTGTATACCACCGAGATGACTCCTCTATGTAAGTAGTATGAAAAAGCCTGGATATCAAAAGGAATAAATTCTTTCTAATAAGCATCCTAACTAAGCGGAAATTAAGCTGATTATCAAGGGAATTTCATGATCCGTTTTATAATGGAAGTCTTCATGAAAAAGTTGACATCTTATTGTGCCTTCTTGGCATAAATTTCATGTTTCTAATTCATGAAAGCAATAGCAGGTCATCGAGTTGCCAATTTAACAAATATTACCTCTCCAAGGCTGTCATGACACGGACAATCTGCAAAATAAAATCATTTCCTTCTGCTTTGCTATCATGATCAGTCAATTCCGTTGTAATTTCTTCAAAACTTCATAAATGTGCATATCACACATCTTGAAACAATGCCGACTGTATCTCCCTTGAATTCATTTAATAAAATCGAAAGTGTATGCACATTGGGGATTTAATAAATGCGGAGTTACCACTCTACCTAACATACTTACTCTATGAATTGATCAATTTTCACATACAATTAAGAAAGCGGTTATTTCATGTAATCCAAATTATAACAAGCTATTATGCGACTTGTAAAGCATGTAGGCCAATGTAGCCTTCTTCGTTATATTGAAACAACAGAGTGAAAAAATCAAGAATGACTGTGCTTGTTTAATTGATGAAACCAAAGCTGCAATTAAGTGATTGGCACAACTACATAATTACGAGTATAATCTATTTGCCATAACCCTGACTATAGGTCAATCAGTCAATAAATGTTTATTTCCAAAACTTTTGGAAAACAATTGGAGAACATTTAATTACAACACACTGAACACACTGACATGCATTCATAGGAAAAGAGTACGTGCGGTCAATAATAACAAAGAAGCAATTTTCATTAAGGAGAAGAGGTGAATGAACTTTTGATCCCTTTTTGGATGTTAATTAGCTTTCTCTTTGGAGATCAAGAGCATGTTGTTTGCTTTCTGAAGAAACTTAGCGATGGCTTTTATATTCTTTGGAATCAGAGTATTCATTAATTCATAAAACTCAGTTATGTTAACGCAATAACATAACACTGGTGCTATTTCTTGTCACAATTTTTTGTGTAAGTTTGACGTCGAGTCACCATTCACAAATTCACCTGTAAAAGAAGTAATTGATTTAGCTACAGATCTTGTTTACAGTGAAAATAACTAAGGTCCAATATGATAAAGCCATTTTCAAAAGTTATTAGGTTTTGCAGTCAATGGGTGTCTATCCTTTAATGGTAATGTACAGTAGCGCTCAGCAAGTTTGCATCAAGCCTGAAATTTGCAGTTAATGTACGTATATCCCTTTGAAATCAAAATCAAAGTAGAAGCTCAAAGTGGTAAGAAAGAATTTATTGAAACTTGCAATAGAACAGGTAATTAAGATAGAAAACACTCAAAGTCACTAATATTTCGTATGCCCACCATGGCTTTCGATTACCGAGGCTACTCTCCTTGGTATACTCTCCACCAAATGTTTGCACATTGCCTGGACCTCTTCAATTCGATTCCAGATCCGCACGAAGGACGAGGTTATGTCACTGCGAGATGTAGTTTTACAGTCTTTTAGTCTGTACTTGACAATTCCCACAAATTCTCAATCGGGTTGAGATCGGGAGATTGGGCCGGCCAGGTCATGATGTTCAAGTCCAGTTGTTCAAGAAAGGCCTTGGTTCTTCTTGAGGTATGACATGGCGCGTTGTCTTGTTGAAACACACCAGAGCCATCTGGAAACCATTCCAACATTTGCTGGCGGACTCTTCCTTCGATGACATGCTTGATGTAGTAGGTGCTGTCCATATTGCCTTCGACGACGTGCATTCTACCGGTCCCATACCAGGAGAAACACGACCAGAACATGACACTCATGGGAAACTTTTTCGTCAGCTGGAAATGTTCGTCTGTAAGCGGATGACCGTCAATAACGCGAATGTACCGGCATTTTCCATTGCCTGCGTAGACCATGGTCTCGTCGCTCCAGACAACCTTCTTCCAGTCCTCCATCGTCCATTCGCGATGTTCAAAGGCCCACTTCAGTCGAGCTTCCTTGTGCTTTTCGGTCAGGAATGGTTGTTTCGCCGGCGATCGAGTTTTACAGCCCGCCTCGATCAAGGCCCTCTTCATTGTTGAGAGGCTGACGTCTTCACCTTTAGCTCCAAGTTCTGTCTTTATGTCTTGGGCTGTGGCTTTCGGGCTTTTCACACACAACTGGCGAATATGACGGAGGTCGCGGTCCTCGAAAATTTTGTTGTGTCCGCCACAGTTCTCGTAGCTTGTCGTGAAATCGCCAGTCTCTCGGTATTGCTTAAGGACACGTTGGACAGTCGATTGATTGGTTCCGACAGCCTCGGCGATTTCTCTCTGGGTTTTTGAAGTATGGTCAGCCAAGATAATTATTTGCGCACGTCGTTGGTTTCTGTCAGTCATCTTCTACTCGTGATAGAGTCACAAACTGATCGTATTCATACAGACTCATGGTATGCGATCGATCATTCATAAATTTAAATTTAAATTTTTTTATATCTGTAGATATCTATGCATCTCAGGGAACGCAATGCACTAGAGCAATATGATGCTGACGGCTGACTGACGATTAAATGAGCAGCTGAAGAGATGGTAGGAGTCATAGCTACATTTTGATGCTTGATGCAAACTTGCTGAGCGCTGCTGTATATCGCCAAATCGATGGCGTTAGTATGGCCTCACCATTGGGTCCTAACTTAGCAAATTTCTTTCTTTCTAACCTTGAGCAAAGTTGGATGAATGAAACATTTGACCCTAAGTTTTATAGACGGCATGTCGATGACATATTAGTTGTTTTTGATAATATTGAGAATATACGTAGATAAATTTCATTCTTTTTGAATTCACAGCACCCCAATTTAAAGTTTACAGTTGAGAAAAGTAAAAATATAATTTCATTTTTAGATGTTGAAATTGACAAAAGTAATGGCCTATCCACATCGATTAGGAAAAGTGCATAATATACAAGTCTTTTGATGAATAATAATGGTACCTGCCCTATCCACTGGAAACGTACACTTGTGATAGGAATATTGCACAGAGCGTACAATGTATGCTCAAGCTGGAAACTTTTTGACATAGAGATAAAAAATATCAAAAAAATTCTATTAAGTAACTCATATCCCATTGACTTCATCAACTCGTCAATAAAGCAGTTCCTCGAAATAAAATATAATACGGATAACAAAGCAACGAAGAAAGATGAATAGGAGGATACCAAGTTTATGATACTTCCGTTTGTGGGTAAACCATGCATAAAATTCCGACGCAAACTTGTTAAACTATTTAGTAAATTGGACTATGATGTTAAAATAGTATTCAATACTTGTAAAACAGGGCAGCGTTTTAGTCTGAAAGATAAAACAAATATGCTGATGCGATCATGCGTTGTGTGAAATTTTGAATGTCGAGTTGATCCTGATACCCAATACTTGGGACAAACGAAACGCAGATTACATCAAAGAATAAAAAACATATAAGAGAGGTAACTCAGCCGTAAGTAACCATCTAAACATATGTCCAAGCTGTAGTAATGACATTAATAATTGTTTTTCTATTAAATACACAGGACGTAGTGAATTTGAAACTCGCATAGTAGAAGCGTTGTTAATAATTGATAAAACTCCTAGATTAAATCAAATCCTAGGTCTTAATGGTAAATCTCTTTTCTTAAAAGTATTTTTTTGATAATTGTTATTGTTTTCCTTGAATCGCTGTTTGTCATTGTCAGCGTATGAGCTTATTATGTCTATTCATTGGTTACAGCTGCGCAACGATAATTCACTGGTGCTATTTCTTGTCGAATTTTCTGATACGCGGAACATTCAATCATATAGTGATATAAAGTTTCTTCTTTTAAATCATTACATAGCTCACATGCAGAGACGCCTTTCATGCTTCAGTCTATTATTGCAGCTCCTTGTAACGATATCTAATTTATGATTTATGTTGGGCGTTTCATTAGAATTGAGATGAGAATAGGTAAAAATGTCATCACAACGACGAGCCTTGTAATTTCACAGACGAAGAATAGCTGCGCGTCTTGGTGGATTTGAACCACCGACCTCTGGCATTCTAGGCCAACGATCTAACAACTGAGCTATGGACGAGCGACAGAGCGACATAAGTTCTCAATTGGAGAATCTGCGTAATCCTCAGATGGCCTCATGCCCCAAGACAACAAATCAATAACCGTCAAGTCAAACTACTAAGGCCAAGATATCAGCCATATAAAGCCAGCATTTTACTTTGGTCGTCCGGCAAGACATCCTGCACGAAGAGGATGGAAAACTATTACGTACAGCGAGACTATGACAGGCATTGATGAATTGATGAGATAAAAATCTTAACAATCAGCTGTGACGCATGCATGCGCTGCATCATATCGGTATTGTCACGATTCACTTATCTACAACTGTCGACAATAATGACACACTATTGTCACACTCATCGGTAAATCTGGCGATGTGATGGACAACATCAATGCGAAGGCAACACTGAGGAGTCTCATTGGCAAATTGGTCAAGTGCCTGCTTATTCCGGATGGGTCGAGTCTCCCAGATTTCATGGCTTCTCGTGGACATCTTTCAGCGGATAATGTCCATCGCATCTTTGACAAAAGGCTGAGTGATCGTCCAAGATATTTCATCGATTGCCTTTTAACTAGAACTACGAGGCAAACAGTAATTGATCTGGCTGAAGCTTTAGATAAGATCTGCTATCTTCCTGATCTTGCAAATAATCTGAGCGATCAGTACAAAAGTAGAGATAAAACTATTGCTGTGCCTGAGGAAGAAAGTTCACTCGTCGTGCCAACTGAAACAACCGACTACTGCGGTTCACCAGCCTATAAGAGACAACTATGGGATGAAATGGACATGTCTGCGCACTCAACAAAATCTTCTGGTTTCACAGATGAAAACTTTATTGGTGATTGTGTCTTCGGTGGTTATCAGTATAGGAAATTCTATCTTATAAAAAAGGATGAAATGTCATTGCTACAGCGATTTGATTCGCAAAGCCAGAAGCCAGATTTGTCATTTTCTCTGCCAGGAAAATGCTTTGATGAAATCCATATGCTAGAAACAGAATTATGGATTGGTCGCCAGAAGAATGTGCTCTTTCTTTTTAAACTTACTACTGAATCACATTCAATGGATAATGTTCTTGCTACTGATCTTATCTATGAAGACAATACGTACTACGATGCAATAGACGGCAACATAACCTGCATGGCTGTAGTCTCTAATGACATTGTCATTGCTGGCACTGATGCTGGTTCTTTGGTTGTCCTGAAAATTGAGCAAACTCCTGATGCAATTCAATTATTTGAAGAGAGCTGTGGAGTAGACCCGGTTTTAGGATTATGTGTCAATGAAAACAATGTATTAATTCATAGATCCAACGGTTGGATAGAGATAGGTATCATTGATCATGGAGGATACCAAGATATAGATAGGATACAGTTAGAAGGAGAAATCATGGCTTCAAGCATCTCGACGGGTAATGGAGTGACTTTGAGCGCTGTAATCATATGGCAGAATTGCCAGAAAACCGTTTTGAAAATGTTAGAGATGAAAGATGATAACAATATCATTATCAAATCTAAGGAATCAGGAAATCAGGAAAGTATCTTGCCAGAAGCTGGTTGGTATGAACTTGCATGGGATGGAAGTGAAGTTGCTATTGCCTCGAAAACAGGGAAGTGGAATTCAAATAGTGCAATGTCTTCGTGGGAATATGGTGACTGTGCTCGATGGGCGAAGCCTCTAAAAGATTACAAAAAGTGGATTGTATATTATGAGACAGTGGGGATAAAGATTGAGGATATGTAAATCTAGCGATGTTTTTCTGAAGTAAAAAAGATGTATTTTATATATTTAAAATGCCCTTAATGCACTTTTCTACTGCTTATGTAATGTTGTACACTTACTTTTGTAATAAAGCTTATACGCATCAGTGTGACAATTCAATGAAGCCAAATCATCTAGATGCCAGTGGATAGCAGATGAATTTGCTGAACTCAGTGATTCTCAAATGGGGTACCGTGGAAGACTCCACAGGTGGATGCCGCCGACTTCCGGATGCCGCTAAGGTGCAGCGTTGTTATAATGCTATGTAACTTAGGGAATGTGATTAGCAAATATTAATGAATACACTCACAAAAAGCAAGTAATTTGCATGAATCATCCACATGAATATTTTGTTAATATTTAGGACTGTTTGAAAAGGCCTAAGTCAGTAATTCTTCTATCAACTACAAAAATTTGCATTTGTGAACTTAACGTAATTTGAATAATACGGAGTCTAACTAAATGTCCTCTATTTTACAAAGTGTTGTAATCCGTTAAAATTCTATCAATTTTCAAATGCGATATATCATTTTATACCTCTGAGTGTGGCCAACAATTTTGCAGCTTTTAGAGGTTCAGGGATATGTTAACTCTTGCAACATTCAACAATTTTAAATTTGAAAAAAAATTCTTGGTTTTGCGTGTTGCATGTGTTGCACACATCATGCATCACAATACTTTGGACAGTTGATTTGCAAATTTTTACTAGTTTTGCAGTTATCTAATTCTACATAGGTAAAGTCAATGTGGAAGTCAATTGAAGTGTTGAATGACCTTCATGGTAATTGTAGTGGCTACTGCAGACTGGGACGAAGTCACTACCAGTATGGTAGAGTGCGTAATGGGTTTGACGAAATGGCCGAAAATGTGGCATACCAGAAGGCTGTGTTCCTCTCGACCAGTAGCGGCATCAGTTTCTGGCAACTCTCAATCATCCGTGTACAGGACTCATGAAGAGACATGACTGGAGACCCTATCGTAGTAGAAGGACAAGTGGTCTTACTGAGCGGCATTTAGTGACTCGAATGCGATTTGCAAAACCTAGGTGAGATAACGGTGCCTCAATCCATCAAACAATGGAAATACTCGAAGAAGCTGATCGACTGTTTGGTGATCGAATTCCTATCGACATTCAGTCAGCTAAGTTTAATGACTGTTGGCCTGTTGAAACGTTTGAGGAATCATGCGTTGAGATAGGTCGAATTAAATTATGATGACTAAAGCTTAATTTACTTTCTTTCTTTGACTTATGATGCCTTTGTTTACAGTTTATTATACCTAGCACTGGTCGCATTCATATTTTTTAACAACGATGAAGTATATTGAAATACATTTTTTATCAGTAAATTTGATTTTTCGGTCATGATAATTTGGTAATTGATATCTACAAAGTCAACATTCTATGAGCTTCTCATAGCCGCAAAATCATTGGCCACGCCAAAAGGTTCAAAAAGATGGATCGAATTTAAAAATCGTATGGATTTTCACTGATCTACAACAGTTTGAAAGTTAAGGACATTTAATGCGACTCGCCCTGTACAACCATGTTCCAAAATGCATCTGCTAATATTTCAGTTGTATCGGTACTATACTGGCAAAGATGACGTTGCATTTTACTAATAGGCCCACATGTATTGCTATTACTATAGTGAATATATAGACTACAGATATCAAGCATGCAATATCTTCCAATGGACTCAATCACCTCGTGTGTCTATAAACAGGAAGTTAAGAGCACAAGTAAAACTGTTTAACATCAGAACTCCAAAAAAGCTTACTTTTTTATCAAGTTCATTGACCAGAAAGTTTCACTATGCTGTTCCTTGCGAATGCTATCATCTTCACTGTCTGCTGCGGCATTTATGACAAAGATAATTTTCATGCGATTTCAAAAGTTGTTTGACGTGATTGAAAAGCACAAATGGATGTGGGAGTCTTGATTCTGAATGCTTGCAGTGCACTTATATTAGAATTCATTGTGGTCGCCAAAGATACTGTTCTTGCAACCGATTAGTTCCAAAGAGACATTTTATATCAAAATTTAGGACACGCCAGAACAATGATAATTAGCATCGCATGGTCGTCGTCACTTAACCCTTTCATAAACTGTAAACCGTAGACCGACAATTATCCTACAAAATTACTGACAAAATCAACCGACGATTGTCACCTCCAATATCCAGTGATATCCGACGAATTTGTAGGTTCTCCACCGACATCGAAACAGATGCTATGTATGCAAGCACAACCTGTTGAATATTGATTGATTTTTTCGATTAGTGATTGCTTGACTTTTGGGCAACTTGTATTAATGTGTGACAAATCCATGATTTATTTTGACATAATTTAATTAATTACCTACATTTTTGATAAAATTTGAGCTATAATTCATTGCTATTCATTTTGTCGCTTTTTGTCAGATATTGTAGGTGTTCAGTGGCAATCATCCTACAGAACTAACAATGACCGACAGAATAGATTTTGTAGTATAAATGTCTTCCAATTGGCAGTCAACGATTTACAGTGTATCTGCAGTCACATTCGAAGTGCATTCCGAACTGATATATCTGAACAACATTGCTATAATGGCAGAAATTTGTAACCTACAGAAAGACGAGATGAACGTGATTCACCACTCTCATATTTTTGGACAATGCAAGGGCGCCGTAATTTTTTCTAAAATCTTTTCAAAAATAATTCAGGTGTTAAAAAAATGGTCAATAATCTATCCACAAGAAAATCTAGATCGTCCATTTTGATAAAAAACATTCGACCAAATGAAATTTCTCACTTACACACACTCCCTTGGGCCTCAGCCACACTGCGAGCTTTTTTCCAAGTGCTTCCGAGCAGAGCGTTTTGCAGCAAATATAAAAATCAAATTACAGCATACGAGTACTGGCATATAGCTAGAAAAACAAAGCAGAGCGATCAATAGATTATGGCATTCGTTTCCTCGGGACGTTCGTGTTTACTTTGCTTTCAGTGTGACTGAGGCCTTAGACTCGCATCTGATTCGCTTAAATTTTAAGTCCCCGTTTAAATTCGTAATATTTAGAAACTGATTACCACAATCAGTGGCCACAACAATAGAAAACATCACACAACCATAAAAACGTGCTTTAGCAAGGTGGACAGAAATTTGAATCAATAATTGAACAGTGTTGGTGAATGCGAGGATGAACATTTCCGTTAATTTAACAACGTTTAAGCGGAAGTAAAGCAGCATAATAGTCCTGGTTTGCAAATACTGTTCGTAGCTAATCAATTTGTCGTCTGGAATTTGAATTTTATGAAACGCCTTGTACTTAGAGGCGGTATACCGCCTACATGAGTGACGCTAACAGCGGTTTAGGCATGTCGCCTCATACCACTCCAATTCAAGCCCTGATTTTTGTCTAAGCTTTTCATACTTCCGAGAATTTTTAATGTCAAACTTGATAAAATCCTGATGATTTCTGTAACATCGCTAATTCAAAGATTTCAAAACAATCCAGATATATGCTGTTGTATATGATTTGTGATTTTACTCTGACCAAAATGTTTTCACCATAATATATTCTAGGTAATTGTGCATTTTGTTTGTTTTAGACCTATCCTTGTAGCATAAAAGTTAAAATGAATAATAAAAGCTCAATAATTTAGATTAAATAATTGTGAAAATACATCGGCTAGAATATAATAGCAATGAGGGTCATGTCATTTTGGTGGGACTCCGACGCCAGTAGTAGGCCTTCAAAAACGTGAAAATTGTGCTCTAAGTCCACTCATTGCGTTAAGCGCAAATGTCAATTTATCTTTAACTATTCTATTTTGTTGTCTGAAAAGACAATCCGTTTATCACTTTCAAGACCCTCAACTGATGGCTTTGCACTGTTGACTCTACTTGTGCTTGATGGAGAACGAGTTGACATCAATACATTGACAGTTATACACAAGGATAAAAAATTTGTTTGTTTCATATTTCCGGTCTACATTTGGGCTCCGGCCAAATTAACGGGACTCTGTGACTCCGAATCCACATCCCTGGAATATAATCACATCGTATATGAGAGAGAGAGAGACATTTAATCACAAATTGAGAATCAGAAAATGCACACTCAATGGCTACTGCACAGAAAGGACTTTCAGAATATTTCAATGAAAATCAAATTAATCACAAATGGTAGAAGTCATTAGGATGCCTATGGTAAGTTAAAAAAAAAGGTTCCGACGAAATGTTGTTCTACAAAACAGAGGAGGTATCCGGCAGATATCTGTGGAATAGCTTTAGTGATGGTATACTCAAACTCTCAGCACATTGAATTTAGTTGTAGAGTTTTGCCCATAGAGGAGGGACTTTGCCAAAGTCCTTCTACTTGATAAATCAGAGTCGTCACAACAACCAGAGCTTTTTTAAGGCAGTGCTTTGCACCATTTGCAATAGACAAGAAATAGAATCAAATTACTGAAGCGTGGAATAGTTGCGGATTCTTGTCTTAAGACTCTCTGTTGCAAGATAGACTTTATTTTATCAAAATGAATTTATACCTTCCTTTAGATAATGGAGAAGTGTGTTCTTTCAATGAACGGACGAGAGCAACACAAAATTTGGATAAATTGATTAATAGAAGTAAAACTTTTTATGTATCATAAGATATCCACCAATTACAACCATGAAACCATCTTCTAAGACATTTCCAAAACAAATATCATTTTGTTCAGTGGAAAATCATAGTGAACAGTGTCATGCATGTAAAAAGAAATTGTCGCACAGTAACGTCCACTTGTCACAGCCCAGCGTGTGCTAATTCACTAGCACCCACAGTTATGAGATTGACAAGTATGACAGCTATGACAAGTAAAAAGTTTTTGCAATTATGATGCATCGCACATTACCGATTTCTGTTTAACTATCAAAATCATAAAGTAAGTATATTAGGTAGAGTAGCAATTCAATATCAATTAAATCCCCAATGTGCATGCTGTTTCGATTTTATTGAATGAACTCGAGTTGAGACCCATACCACATGTAAATCATGCAAATTTTTGCACTATTGGACAAATTTACCCGGATGTGACCAATCATGATAGCAATACAAAAGCAAAAAGTATTTTATAAATCTTCCGTGTCATGGCAATCTTGGAGAGGCAATGCTTGCTAGATTAACAATTCCATGAGTGACTATAATGTTACTTTAATGCTCAGTCTTATAAATAAGAGTATTTTCTTAGGCGTGATCATATCACATACTACCTGCTACTGAAAGACCTGCCACAGACAATGATCATAATTCACTTTAAAAGATGCAAGTAGGTCCACAAAATCATTCAGATTGAAGAAATAAAGCATAAATTTAGTGAATCTTAAATAAAATAAATGTGAATATATTTGTTATAACTACGGCCTGAACTACGGCCTAACTACTGAATTAAGTCTGCAGTAAAATTTATCAATATTCACATCCACTTAAGCACATGATAAGCAGTTATGCACTTATGTAGAAGCAGTTATGCACATTTCAAGTAATGGGTCTACTCATGTCACTTATAAGCTATTATGCGACGTGTAAGCATATACCATTATTTGCTAAAGTGAAATGAAAGAGTGAACAGCTTAAAATCAATAATTGGTCTATTCAAGTGGAGGTGATAAGCAATTGCAACTGATAGTTGTCTTTCAACAATTGCAATCAATTGATTACTTCCTACTTCAAGGAAAATTACTTGATTGCTTGATCAAAAATAATTGCAATTTATTTCCGATAACATGTGTCAGGAAACATCCCCAGTTAAAGAAATTCAATTCCATTTATCTGATAATTGGATTAGATCGAATCGAATCCCTTTAAAAATGGAAATCAAATCGAAAGCTCGAATAACCGCAAATAGTAGCTCAAACATATACATTCGAATCAGATAATCGAATTTTGAGCAGCTGAATCAGATAGTCGGTAACATGAATCTCAACTGTTCGAATTCCGTTCACCTTTGGAGACAAAATAGCTGTTGAAAATGATTCCACTTACACCAATAACATAATCATTCAGAAAACCATCAAAATCTTGCCGCCTTGTCAAGGCATGCTGAGGTTGGAAACAATTGATTGATGAGAAAAGTAATGTAGTTGACCAAGCGGCGAGAGAGGTTAGCCATTTTCCAAAGAGTTTAAGACAGAAAAAGTTTTCGGACTCTCTCGGTAAAACGTTTATTGGTCGATCGCAGACTAAGTTATAGGTAAAACAGACAAGACAGACCTTCGGCGTCCAGCTCCTTCTATCGGTCGATGTAAGAGCATTTATTGGTGTGCAACTTAAATACCAGTAATATAGGGTAGAGTGGGGTGAGACGCCCCAGTTGGTCATGGACGCCCCATCGATTTCTCTGAAGTAGAAAATGATGCAGGATGTTTTACCCCTCTCAGGGGTAATACTCATAGAAAAATGGGTTGAAATCCAAAAATCATTGAATTTTCATTATTAGTTCAGAAAATATTAGACAGAAAATCTTTAATGTTGGAAATTCAAGTTTACGTATCACTAGATATGATCTAAATATTCGCTTAATTCAGTTTAAGGCTTCCATTCGAATTCGAAAACAGATTGAGGAGAAGAAGATGCAGCTGGGGGTAAGAAGCCCCCCGTGGGCATCTACCCCCATAATAAGTTTTGCGATTTCGTTATCAACGGCATTGATTCATACCTCCTGACTTTACTGGCATTGCTATCAAATCAATTTCACGATTGTTTCTTTGTCGTCTATGCAGTGATTAACTATTCTATTTAATCAGTTCAGTTGCTTTATGATCGCGCGAGTTGGGTATGCAATCCCAAGTATTATGCGCGCAGACGCCAGCTATGAAAACTAGAACCATAGCGTCCAAGGAAGCAGAGAGCAGAAAGGACACAAAACCTCACGTCATCTGCACATAAGCAGTACCTAGAGACCAAAAATAAAGTAGTGCTATATCGTCTGCCACTGCGTCTTCGCACAGTGAAAAAGGCCAAGTCAGTCCCAAAAGACGATTCTAAATGAGTATGCATTGTATGCAACGAAATGCATTCAAACAGCCGACCACGCGAAAAGTGGATGCAGTGTATACAATGCAGTCAGTAGTACTGACAATTTGTCAAGTTAAATTTGTTAAATATGCGAAAAGTGATGGTGCTTCGACCTAATTCTATAGGCCCCTATTTGTTATAGAATAAATGACTGGAAATAGGTTGTTTTGGTTTTGCTACAGTAGATGATCATATCACATTGGCCTAATATACAAGCTTTCCTAAAGATATTTGATAATTCTAAAAGTCAGGAGTGCACTAGAATTATCAAATATCAAATATCTTGGGTTGCCTCCGCGGTGGGGCGTCTTAACCGAAAAGGGCGTAAGACGCCTCTTTTGGTACTTTTTGAAAGACGAAAAGTATAGGATCTTCTCTGAATTTCTAGCCATAGTCGTTGTCCTTGTAACTAGTATATACACTGAAATAATTTGTGATGGCAAGATCTGACGGAAAGAAGCGCAACAGTTCCTAAATAGTCGAATCTCGTTTAAGAGGGGGGTGTCTTACCCCACTCCACTCTAAACCAATACCTGACGCCGATACAGATTGCAATCCCTGGGCAACAAATATTTAGCTATGAATATTTAGCTAGTAAGAGAAAATTCAATAATTTAATAGTACAATGCAGTTATTGAAATCCGATCCGGAGGAATCGCACTTCCGCAAGTAACTCATAAATAATAGGCAATAGATATTTCAACAACTAAGTTATCATGCTAATGTTATGTTTAAAATTGAGTCACAATGAATGTTTGCAATGAATCCAGATAATTCTTCGTAGATTCCTAAGTTATGGGTTCTGCTGAAATCTCATTCCCTCGGTTACAGAAATGCTCCGGAGACGTCAGATAGGTCTGCTCCTTTCTGTCCCTAGGCAAAGCAGCAATTGATTGGTGATTTGCGATCAATTAATTTTGTTATCATTACTTTGTAATACTTACGACTATAAGGTAGATGTCAAACATGTTTAACAACTAATTCTTTTACACATCAAAATGCTAAGTCTAATAAAATGCGATGTCTAAAAATTCATCACTATCATTGAAGAAATGCTTCTATGAGATGTTTATTTCAATCTGTTTAAGTTTCATGCACCCATCTAAGAAATATTCCTCAGACATCACAAGTTTTGCTCCTATTAGGCCTACTTTCAGGCAAATTATTATTTATTAAAGCTTGTCGTTATCATTAGTTATAGGCATATTTCATCATTAGTTTTCTTTCAGGAATTCATAACAGTTGTTTATGAAAAACACGGTGTTAATTTTCACTATCGACAGGAAACATTTGGTGGATAGGTAATACCTCCCATCATGCTATTCTACCGTTATGTGCATCGGTTTATGACCAGAAGTTTCTCAGTAGATGCCACTTAATTTGTGGTTGCATAATTCAACGTGAAAAGCAATCTACAAATTTTCCGCAAATAATGTCAAATAGGAATACAGTTTGCGCACTTCAATTCAATTCACTCAAAGAAATCGTCTGATTGTTCTTCGAGATAGTAAATCATAAATAGACTGTCATTGACTCAGATGCGATATTCTACAAACATCAAAGAGAACCATCACAGCTTCATTTCTTCTCGACGAGACCTCTTCTAACTTATCGGCCGATTTTGGTCATTGAGACATCGATTCTCTACACGCCCTGAGACTGCCGGTATACATCGTGGAGCCGCTTGCGCGCGACCGTGTCTCGTCATATATATGTCACACGCAGATTTAACAATGAAAGCAAACCTTCACTGATCGCCTTAACTTAGACGTCAGCTGTGAGTCGCAAAGTCGACGTCATTACTACATTTCGCATGGTACTGGCTAACCATTGTTATCGGAGCAAAATCGATCGATCTTTTTCCCGTTTCATAGCACCATTCCGTGACGGTTCCTGTCTTTCCAGTGTAAATTTCCTGGGTGATCGGTGAGCAAAGGGAACTCATTTAAACGTTTATTTCGAACCTCGTTTCAGTGGGAGACATCCCATCGAGGAAGATGGGCGACGATTTTGAAGCTATAGTGCGTCAAAAGGCACTGGAACTTTACCAGGCATGCGATGTGGAAGACAAAGGCTACATCACAAAAGCAGACATGCAGCGGCTAGTTGAACATCTCCCGCTAGACATAAAACAGTTAGAGGATGTATTTGATTCGTTGGATAACGACGGAAATGAACAATTGACTTTAGAGGAATTTACTGACGGTTTCGGTAAGTAGAAATATCAATTATGTAGCCGCAATGAATTTAAATAGCACTTCATGACCGTAACATTCGTATCTCTGTGGGCTATATTAACTGTTAACTACTACGTTTACTTTCATTACATCAAATACTTCAGTTTCGCTGTGCAAAGGAAAAGCGTTAACTATTAATGTATGAAAAAGATTTCAAGAAAAACTTTTGCTAATTAGACTGCCTATCTAAAAATCTTGTGATTGACTTCATTCAATTTTAATGGGCATCAGAGTGCCCCAAGGCTAGGACAGTTTTTCATTTCAACTTGGGAAGTAGAATTTATCATATATTGAAATGAAGGTAATATAATGAAGTGGTATTATTTGAAATAGCTGTTAAAACTTCGGTTAATTAAAGTACATTACATATCATAAGTACGATTAGGGGTACTTATGGGTTATCCCCCCCACGTTTTCAAATTTGTGTAAAATCCGTAAAAATGAATCAATCATTACAAAACTTTAAGTGCACGTGAGTGAGGATATTTTATACCCACATACCAAAACTTGTCCAAATTGGACAAGTACTTTCTGAATTAGGGGCGATAGCTTGAAGTGAAGCGTTGCTGCAGCTTGATCTGATTTCTTCTGACCTCATCGTCTGAGCAGAAAGAACTTGAAGTTAACAAAGTCTTTTCCCGACAATTCCTGAAGTGATGATGACCAAGCCATATCCCTTACACTATTATGCGCAATTTAACTATTGTATAAGTAATGGATAGAGGATAGCTATGCAATTCTCTGGGATATAAGAGAAAAATTATTTGATGAAATAATCGCCCGAGGGATATATCAAATAATTTCACGAGCTATATCCTACAGAATCGTATACCTATCCTCTATCCGCTACAAAATAATTATGTCCAATTATGAGGACCATATGTCCGCGATAAAATCCCTCTCTACTAAGATCTTCCCTGGGAACTTAATTTGTAAGAACAGTGAAGAAAAACAATAACAAGTTAAAAAGTCACATCACAAGACAGATAAAAAATCCCAGTTAGAAAACCTATGAAATTAACTATAAAAGCATATCACTCTCAAAATGTCCTATGAAAGAAAATGTTGGCCTAAATCCAATCTAAAAATCAAAGCTCAGGCATTAGTTTTCATGACCGTAATGCTGAGTCGAGTCAAAATGGTTGACTTGGCTTCCCCATACGATGAATTTGATTGAGTCGCCATGCGAGACGCAATCCGGCCAGCCATTTCACTAGCATGCTCCCCTACCTAGCTAAAGACAGAAATAGCGAAAGGGACGCATGACCAACCTAAGCTCTCGCATTTAGGTCCTTTGTTTTCAATCTCTCTCAATTCAGCCGAAGCTACTGCCGATCCTTCAGTTGTGAAATTCAGTTGTTTCCCTAGGAACCAATTCTATCAAATATAGAAGGGATTCTAAATGCGATTCCACAACTATGTAATAATTTGGTATTGCTTTATTAGGGAAAAAAGAAGGCAGCAATGCATTTCGTAATGATGATATCTGGGTACTTATGGGTTATTCCCCCCACCACGTTTTCAAATTTGTCTAAAATCCGTAGAAATGAATCAATCATCACAAAACGTCAGAGATACGTATTTGAGCATGTTTTCTACCCACATGCAGAATTTTATGCGAATCGGACAAGCACTTTTTGAATTAGAGAAGTGTAGCGATGTCAACAGCTTGATCTGATTTCTTCTGACCTCATCGTCTGAGCAGAAAGAACTTGAAGTTAACAAAGTCATTTCCCGACAACTTCAGAAGTGATGATGACCAAGCCATATCCCTTACACTAACATTTTCAACTTAATAAAGGTGTGGCAAGGTAGTGGTCGTGGGAAGATTTCAAATAACAGTGGATGAGACGGAGACAGAAAGAGAACAATGCACACAATGCACACACAAGTAACAATAATGCGTCGAACAGACAAGTCAGATCAAGCTGATGACATCGCTACACTCCACGTTATCATCTCTAATTCAAAAAGTACTTGTCGGATTTGCATAATTTTTGTACGTGCTTAGAAAATGTACTCAAACACATGTTTCTGAAGTTTTACGACGGTTGATTCATTTTTACGGATTTTAGACAGATTTGAAAACGTGGGGGGGGGAGATAACCCATAAGTACCGATATCTGTATCCATGCATGGGAAAGACATTTTTAAAATTTCAATCAGCGTTTTGTCAACGTGTATTCAAAGCATTAGTGGTCCGCTTTTTTCCTACATTGCCGCCTTCAAAAATCCATGTTAATGTTACATTGAGCTGTCCTTGATGCTCCTTATTGCTTGTCTAAAATACCTATAAATTAGGGTGACCAACAGTCATATATTTCATATGACAGTCATATATTTTCATCATCAAATATATGACATATATATGTCATACTTTTTTCTAAAATGTCATATATGTCATATATTTTCATTATTCATCGTGTGTCATATCTTTTTTCTCAATGATGATGATAAACAGGCTAATGAATTTGTCCATTTGTATTGTTTAGCTTCTCAGACAGGTTAGGGTCAAAGTCAACCATTTTGTTCAGAATTCCCTATTTCCAAGAAATTCACCTATTGTTCACGGGAATCCTTATCTCACTAACGGTGCTGTACCGCTAAGCAATGCCTACTGCCAGCTTTTCGCTGCTCATGCCTACATCACTGTATTAAGATGGCAAAATAATTTGTGCATGTCTACACTACGCATAGGCTACGCACATGAAGTCATCCGATAATGACGTAAATGCAAGTCATTCCTCATCAGTGGTGGCGCTTGCCCGGCTCTCAGAAAAAAAAAGTTCGAAGATTATCGTCAATTTATTTTACTTGTCCAAATAAATCAACAGCGGTTGAGAATAAAAAGAAATTAGACATTCAGATAAATCTTGATGAGAAATCTATTCAAATCTAATTGATGCAGAATGGACTCATCGAAATGTAAACTTTTTAAAAATATTTTTGGCCCAATATGGTTGTCCCTAACGACGCGTGCGTATATACGCGGGAACCCAGCGATTCCCATACTCGCTTGTGATTGGCTTATCCCTGCATCAAATCATACCCGGATGGAGAATAGTGAATAAAGACTTTGACGAGCACGTATTGTCATATATTGTCATATAATTTTAATATATTTGTCATATATTTTCTTCTTGAGGTGTTGGTCACCCTACTATAAATGAATGCGATTGCCTAGATATCAGACTGTCCTAATAAAGAGCATCATAGACCTAAACCGACTCATTTAAAAGAAGGTGCGACCCTTTCATGTACATGTAAATTTAAGAAGTGCCGTTTAAACTTTGTGCGCATGGCACCACACAATGCATAAGGTGATTCGAGATTCATTTTATGGAAGCTCCCCGTTTTACTGAGAAATTTTGAAAAGAATTAAAATCCTCTATGATGCACGAGGAAGAGGAGGAAATCGCGTGACTTTTATAGAAGATGCTCAGTTTTACAGTGCATGAAACTTGATAAAACTTTGGCATTTTATCTGGAGTTCTTAGATAAAGTACTCACCGCTCACTGTATAGTGGAAGGTAAATTAGGATTTTTGACATATCGCATTTCATTGTCACCAAGCTAATGATAAAGAGAACCGAATGAGAATTTTCCTTATTCTCTCAGGTGTTTGTATTCATCGACACAGTGTGATGACAGCTACGCTTAGATTCTAATAATTTTACCGTGTCAGCCGAGAGGATATGACTCCACAGAAACTATTCAAAAAGATTGTGCACTACCACTCTTTTCTCGTTACGTTTGTGAACCTTAACTTAGAAAGATCACTTTCCTCATGAACCTATTGGACGAGGAATTGAATGGGTTCGGCCTGTTACAGGAGTCCATGATCCGATAATACCATGTGCTTCATTGAAACAATCTTGAAAAACAAGGAATATTGCCGTCATCAGTCACCAACTATTGACGAGACTAAAATGAACATTGTTCACGCTTTCGAAATGAGATCAGTGATAAAATGTTAAAAATACTGCTGAGGAAGTCAATAAGAGAATCGATGGACTAATGTCCGAAGACGGAGCATATTCTGTGCATTTACTGTCAGCAATGAGACTTTACTTTTTCCTATTCTGCTATTCACTATGAAAAGAATTTTAGAACGCAATTTCTTCTTTTTGTGTTGAAATAAAAAACTACGATAATTTTTGGAAATCCCGCACTATGATCTAAATAGAAATTATGCATTAATAACTGGGTTGGAGCCCGTGTGTTTGAACGCAGTCTCCACTTTTTCATTTAACAATGCTTAATTGCATTGTCAAATGTTCCAAAAAAGCAAATGCTCCATTTAATCAATGGTGTTGCAATTTCCATTACTTGATTCCATAGGCGTCAAACTGAAACCTAAGGTAAAATAATACAGAATTAAATATATTTACGTTCAAATTTGAGTCCAATGTCCATTCATCATTTGTACATTCATAAGTACATGCACGTACAAATAATTGCCTTTTGTCAAGTTCATGAAAATGCGAGCATCAGGCTGGGAACAAATGCTTTTTTGCAAGATCAAATATACCAAACATTTTCATGTAATGTCAGTTAAAACATTCTAAAGCTGTTGATAATAGCATGCTTCTAAATTATAACTCATTCGTAAGAATAAGTTATTTCTTAGGATAACTTCTTTCTCTGTATTTCGCCAGCCGACCTTCTCAAGAGATGCACTGGCTTTTCTTTCAATTCAAGTACAAAACTGTAATTAACTCATTTAAATTGCAATTACAGTTTACAAGTGGCGCAATTTTGCTTTCTTTACACGAAATAAAAAAATGCTACTTTCTGATCATGAACACTTGTTTATATATCAACCAATACTTTAATTCCCTATAGAAATTCTAACTTACAAAAGTCAAAAAGGAGTAATTAAATACATCTAAAAAACAAAATCACATCTCAAACCCGATGCCTGTTAAATTCATTACATTACATTACATCGTGGTTGAGATGACTTCCCCCGCCTGCTAAAATATCAGTTATAGGCTTCATGAATGACATGACAATAAAATGAACCGACAAAGGTGTGGACCATCAAAATCTTAGGTTCTGCATGGGCTATCTGATGTCAGGTAGAAATGTCTCAAACGAAGATGAGTCAACGCTATTAAGGCACTCATATTCATAGGATGCAGCATAAAAGTCGACATACTCATGCACAGCTCCTCCGGCAACATTCGTGAAATTTCATCATTTTATAGAAGTGGTTTCTCTATACTGATAGCTGATAAATCACATTGATGCGCTTTGCTGAAGCAATGCTTCAAAAACGCAACTACAAATACAAACCCTTTTCTGAATAGTAAATTGTGCTGGTGACTAATAAAAGTATGCATGCGTCTGTGTACAATTATTGTCCTCATTAAGTCCAAAATACAGACACTTGAAGACCTATTTAAAGAAATACTTTTCAACTACAGTCCGTTTCATAAAAAGTGGATCATCCTAAAATTTGACTAAATAAAACATAAGTATGATACAGAAAGCATTTTTCATGTTATTTCATGTCCCTAATATATTTAAATGTCCTTATATAATCTGATAAGCTATGATACAGTAACGGTTCTTAACAAGCTAATATTATGTGGCCCTACCCTTATTGTCAATGACATTACCAATTCGTCTAGGCATTGATTCGATGATATCGTTGATTTTTGACTGATCTAACTTTCTCCACTCTCTTTTTAACAGTGACGTAAGTTGTGATACGCCATCTGTAGGTAGCAGTGAACGACGAACGGTACGTTTTAGAATACTCCATACATTTTCTATGGGATTCAGATCAGGAGAACGAGCTGGCCAAGATATCCTGTGACACGTAGCATTATCATCCACAAATAATCAAGTCGATGGATCACCAAGTTGATCTGTCATTTGGCCAATGTTCATTCGTAAAACATTCACATAGCGTTCAGAATTCATGGTTCCTTGCTGTATGTGAAGTTCAGAGCGGCCATTGTTCCAAATGCCAGCCCAAATCAGTAGAGTCGCACCACCTTGTACCCGGGGACGATGTAAATGTCTCGGAATTTCCTGATCAGATTTTATCCATAATCTCAATCGACCATCACTATCCTTCAGACGGACTGATGCCTCATCAGACCAGACAACCCGATCCCATTGATTTCGCCAGTGACAATGACTCATTGCCCATCTGAGACGTCTTTTTGTATGCTGATCTGATAATTCGATCTGAGAGGGCCTCTTACAGCTCTTGAAATTCGACTCAATAAGTCTTCTACGAATAGTGGACTTAGAAATAGACGAGTCTAGTGCAGCCATCTCAGTTAACGAGAGACTTTGATCAACTTTAACAAATGTCAAAATTAGGCGGTCTCTACGTTTGGATGTTTTGCGTGGACGGCCAGAGTCCTCTTTACGACAGAGTCGAAAATCATCATTATGCCATCGATGCACATTTGTGTAAGGGACATTTAGTCGCTTGCTTGTAGCTCGCAAAGAAAACCCTAGTTCTAGCAAGGCTGACACTTTGCCTTTTGTGAATGCGATCTCGTTATTGTTCATTTGTGCTTTGTATTGTTTTCAACCGGTCAGAGATAGATTTCTAGCTGAAAGCAATCAGGAGTGCTGCCAACACCACCGCAACGAAGTTAGGAAGCTATGGAACATGAAGTCCAGTTAATCACATGTAGCAGTTACATTATTGTTGATGAATAATGGTGCTATACTGGCTCTGATTGACCGATTTTCTTTATTTTTGTTTTGCTTGATAGCGTTTGGCTTGTAGAACAACATATTACATAACAAAGGAAACAAATGTAATTTTATAAGAGTGAGGCATGATTTTGTGTAACATTGCTAAATGAAGATCAAATTATCTAATACTTTTTTATCTATAACAGGAAGACAACTCAATATTCATGCTTGAAATTTCCAACAATGATAATAATAATAATAATAATAATAATAATAATAATAATAACAATAATCAGTAAGCACAACTGACATATCTTCCAAATTTCAGAGAAATTCGTTCAAGTTTGGCGGAGTTAGACAAAGTTGAAGTTAAGGCGATGTTTAAGGGTGATCCATTTTTTATGAAACAATCTGTGCTATTGCAAATCTCTGCATACAATATATTTGTAGATTAGATAGATTGTTATTTTAGAATTTTGAGGGCAACAATGTAGGACATTTGAGCCTAAAAATGTCCTACATTGTTGTCCGAAAAAATTTCTGTTAATGCTATTGTGCGTAATTGAAATGAACTGGGCAGTAATGTAGGAAAAAAGCGGACAGCAATGATATGAATACACATGTAGATACACGTTGATTGAGATTTCAAAAATGTCTTTCACATGCATAGATAGGGAAATCATCATTATGGGATACATTGTTGCCTTTCTTTTTCCACATTGTACCATAGCTCAATTACGTACAATAGATGTATACAATCACTGCAAGTTTATGTTTCACATTTTCAAGTTCTTTTTGGCAAACATCTTGGAAAATAATGTTTGCTTCACTGTAGATAATTTTAATTATAAGTCTGCTATTTCCAAGAAATTGAGAAATCCGCTGACTAAGAAGGAATCTTCGAGTCAGATATCTGTGTTGACTAGTTTTCTACAACTGTTTCCGATCTATTTTCGAATAAAGTGTAATAGAAAATTGTGACATGTTATGGAAAAAATCTCTTCATTTAAAATTTACGCGCTGTTTATACATTCCACTTTGTCTAGATAATTCGCAAAAATGATAAATGCTTTCAGTCTCTTCTTGAAGTACAGTGCTTTTAGCGGATGTACAGTAGAACATCAACACTCTACTTTAGTAGAAATACTTACGTTTCACTAATTGTTTTTTTATTTTGATAGCAATGACTGAAGCAAATTATGTACTACTTCTAGTTAGTTCGATTCGGAAACAAGATTCTTTCAAAATCATCACCTCTGACTATGCTTTGCTATCTTCATTTACGACAAGATAACCTAGCATTTCCATGATTTGAAACCTAGTGTAAAAAGTAGGTAGGGAGGCAGCAGGACTACACTGCTTGATTAGTATCGGTAGCGATCATACAATCTAAGATGAAATGGAAACTTTTCCAATTTAATCCTTATGTCATCAGCATCTGAATTGTGTATAATCGTCACCTTTTGCAAAGAAATCCTATTAAAGATATCCCAAAGAAGCATATTTTCCCACTTTTTTCATAAGTACACGGATCGGAGAAGCCTGTTCCATTTCGGATGAATTGTAGCTGATATGCGTCAGCAGCTCATTGATTATCACACCTTTCATAAACGTTTCAAGAATTAGAGTCATAACACCATAATGCTGTCAGCGTCTGCTGTGATCTGATCTTCTACTGATTAACACAGAAATAAAAGATATTTCTGTTAGTACTTCATCGGCAAATTTACGTCATGTATAAAATGCTTATTTGGTTAAGTAAGTTGTGCTATCTCAATTCCTTTTTTATTTTGTGCATATATTTTTACAGGATTCACATAGTATTGAATATGTAAAGAGAATGACAATTATAAATTATACCAACAACTTTAGCTCCCGGATTGCACTCACCTGAATCAGGAATTGAACCGAACTCCGCGGTGGAAACGAACTCGCACTTTCTTCACTAGGCTACGCCGACAGTACAAAGAATGCTAGTGAAGGCAGTAGTCATCTCAGAGTGACATTGACAGCTTATCGCATTCCCGTTACCGTCGGCGTGGCCCAGTGAAGAAATTGCGAGCTCGTCTTCACCGCGTACCTCGGTTCGATTCCTGGGTCAGGCGAGTGCGGTCGGTGAATCAAGAAGGGTGTTTGTGTCTGTTATCGACTTAATAGTCGTCAGACTCTTTAGGAATTCAATGTACTTACGACAGACCTTTATGGTAAATCAAGAAGTGTCATTTAGTAATTAGCGATTTGCATCTATGAGAAATGTTGGGTCTAATATATCTTTGGATTTCGATATACCCAAAAGTCAACAGTTGGCCTACTCTTGAGTACACCGCCAAGACAAGACCCAACTGGTGACCACCTTTTCGTAAAGTGCAGCAACAAAAGACCTAAATTTCAAACTTATACAGCACTTGTTCAATAGTGACATTTGATTTCTTACCAGACAAAGATAAATACAGGAAATTCGTCTTGTATATGTGAAACACAGCTACTATTCTTGTCATCTCAATATCCTAAACACTCTTGAAATTCTGATAAGTCAGATCGCTTCTAGTACGAATTTCTTGAACGATAAAACGATCGTTATGTATAATTCTATTGCATGCGATATTTCTGATGTCAGAATGATTATTGATAGCAAGAGCTGGAGATTAAAATGCATGTTACTTTTTACATTTCGCTCAGTAAAAACAACGAATGGAAGAAACGTATTCTGTCATCTGCGATCTTCGATATCTACTCCACCGCCGCCAAGAGTCATTATTTGCTGTCTAATCTAAAATAGCGCCACTCTCTCAAAACAAAATAGCAAATAACCCTTTATTCAACATGTGTGAAAAGTAAGTGTGTACACGCATCTAAAAATCGTGTCTGAAAATCGAAAGTGCCACTTTCACAAACACATGCACACTTAATTTGAAGTTGTGCCAGCTTGTGTCAACAAATGTACATATGAAATTTTCAGGATTCATCCATATCGACTAAAATAGCCTATGTGGTGACGGATTTTTTCTGTTAAAGTCTACATGGCTACGAGTAGACGTCGTCTTTGCACTTACCTAATTCTGAAATCATTTGTTCTTCAGGGCAATTTATTGGGGGTGTTGGAGGCAGTGGTGGAGATCATGATGAAATGTCTCAAAGTATTTACGAAGAAGGTGCTGAAAATGACGAAGATCAATTTAGTCATCTAATGAAGGATTTGGATGCTGCAGGAGTCCTCGACCGGTATGTGAAGTTGCATTAAAACAATATTTTTGTCTATTTCAATAGGATATCGGATTTTCTCCATTACTTTGGTGCTGAGTTCGATAAAAAGAATAATAATGAAGATTTATTAGTATGAGGAGGATGAATATAAGAAAACATCACTTACGTGAAATTCACTCAATTTTGTCCATGATTCCTATCAGATAGTGAATATACTAGGACTCACTTTACATCATAGAGGTTGTATACACTTTTGTGTAATTTTTATGTCCTTGCATTCCGTCCTGCTACCGCAGCTGTGTACTATCAAGAAGAAAGTTGAGCTTGAAGTGTCGTAGTTTAGACACATAGACCATGTGGAGCACAGTATTAGACGGATGGCATTATCTCCTATTTTGCAATGCCTATGAAATGGCAACATCTGCTGACATAATACCATAGCCATCGAACAGCAAGCAGCCAGTTTAGTGATAAACATGCAGTGACAGCTTTACAACTGAATAATGCAACAAAGAGACAGATGATGTCAAGTTCTTTTTTATTAGTGTTCATGCAATCTTCTAAAATAATGCCCAGAATGATCTAGCTTATACACAAGACTTGCGTGTTGATTCGAATCTGAAGAAAACATGGCATTCGAAGTATTTTGAAGGAATTCCCAGCAATTCGCAAGAGATAGAAGACTATTTTGGCCATCTTTTCGTATACTTTTTTCTGTACACCCCTAGAAAGCTCATTCATGTGCAATCGTTTTACATTGATCGCACTCCTAGTAAGTTGATCCGCTTGAAGAATCTGATTCTGTGACGTGGAGTGACAAGAATGGGCAGAATAAGGAACAGATGCTTAAGATGAACAGGTTATGACCTGATACTGTCAAAAATGATTAATTCAAGAAACAAATTTTTGAATTCATAGTGATAGAGAGGATTTGATAAAGTGTCACCGATTGTAGGTATAAGCAGTATTAAGAAAGCTTAGCACTTAGGCCAGAGTTGCAATATCAATGTATGATAACACTCCCGAAAATGTAATATACAATAATTGCATGAATCATTCATAATTTGTTAATGAAAGTTAGTTTTGCAGCAGGTGGAATTTTCAGTCATGTTGGTTTTCCATTTCTGATGTCCACAAGTCCACAAAGATATTAGTTCGTCTTTTTTCACAGTAAATATTGTTTTCCTTTTGTCAAGAATTATCTTTACATCAGTTCAGTGTAAAGGAACAATACTCAGTTACTGTCGCTGAGGTCACCATCCATGAATTGAGACTGTGAAATGCTCATCATTAAAATGTGCATTTTGCATTTTAAAATCGCAGAGCTGCGTACAATATTTGTAATCGCAACAAGATTAGCAATGTAGCAAATAGTAGTACCTGAACAGTAATAACTAAGCAATAAATCCTAGCTATAACATAAGCCTAAAAAGTATACCTGTGTCACGATCAGCAAATATGATATTAACCCTCAGAGACCTTTTTCAAGTGGACCCCTTTTTCAAATTCTTGGTTAACCTGCTAAATCGACATCAAAACATTGGGAAAGTTGATTTTAAGCAAAACAATGATGTTTGCGTGTTATATATATATATATATATATATATATATATTCGTATGAAATGTACAGTGATAATGAGAAAGAAAGTTAAACACAAAGATCAGTTTCACGAAGCCACGTGCGTAAGTCACGATCGACGGTCTTCAGGTCACCACACATTCCAATTACAGGACACATCAGGACGTGTTCACTAGTTTGAACGTCTCCGCATCTGCAGGAATCACTTGAGGACAGACCGATCTTATGCATGAATGCAGCGAATCTGCCATGTCCAGATCGGAGGCGATTCAGGAGGACCCACTGTCCTCTGGGGAGATCGGACCCGGGAGGATGGTAAGCCGGTTCGGATATGAAGCGCCGAAGTCCGTGACTCGCCTGTGTCCATTTTCGTCTCCATTCATCTGCAGCCCATGAGTTGGAATAGGTTGTTGATAGTGGGATAAGGCCGTTGTGTCGTCTGGATAGAGGGTTGCGTGACTTAAGTCTTCTTGATGGTCGGTCGTTGGCGAAGAGCTTCTTATGCAGCAGGTGGTCACTGTCCGAAGCTCTTTGGTGAAGTCGTATCGCGAGTCTTTCGCGGCGGATGTCGGGAGGTTCAATGCCACTCAGAATGGGCAGGATGTCAATTGGTGTACTGCGTATACAACCAGAGATTAGTCGCATAGTGTCATTTAGAGCGCAGTCTATCTTCTTGGAGTGGGTACTCTGCATCCAGATTGGAGAGCAATACTCCGCGCTGGAGTAGCAGAGAGCAAGGGCGGAGGTTCGAAGCACAGAGAACTCGGCGCCCCAACGGCAACTAGCGAGGGTGCGTAGTATTGAATTACGGGCGTTGATCTTGGCTGCGACTTGTTTAAGGTGTTGCCCGTACGTAAGTGATCGGTCTAGCGTTATGCCGAGGTACTTCGGAGAGATAACAGGTGAGATAACTTTCCCTCGTAAATGAACGTTTAACTGTTTGTTGGCCTGACAGTTCTTGAGATGAAAAACACTGCATACTGTTTTTTCGGCATTTAGTCTTAGTCTCCATCGATGAAAGTAACAGGTCAGTTTGTCAAGGTCATTGCTAAGTGTCCGCTCGATTTCGGTAGTAACGTTTCCTTTAGTTAGTAGGGCTATGTCGTCAGCATAGATATACTTATGGCTAGTCGTAACAGGTAGGTCGTGAGTGTAGATGTTGAACAGCAATGGTGCAAGTACAGAGCCTTGTGGTAAGCCATTACGAAGAAAACGACGTCGAGATGACTGCCCACGGAGATTGACCACAAAGCTTCGTTGACTAACCAGTGTCATAATCATTTTGACCATGTGCTTAGAGGGAATGGTTTTCAATAACTTCAAGTTAAGACCTCGTAGCCATACTTTGTCGTATGCGGCTGAAAGGTCGATAAAAACAGCACCAGCAAAAACGTTTTCTTCATAGGCATCTTCGATGTCTTCAGTTAGCAAGGCAACTTGATCAGTGGTACAGCGGTTAGGGCGGAAGCCGGCCTGTTCATGAGGAAGAACAGATTTGACGATGGGAGTGATACGGTTGTGGATCAGACGCTCGAACAGCTTGAATGCGATGCAAAGTAAACTGATCGGCCTGTAGCTGGTGGGAGAATCCTGAGGTTTATTTGGCTTCAGGACGGCTATAACTTTTGCAGTTCTCCAGATTTTAGGAATTTTGTGAGATTTTAAGCAGGTTGTGAAAAATGACGTCAGCCATGCGATGTATAAATCTGTCAGGTTTTTGTAGAATTCAGGATGGAGGTTATCCGGTCCTGGGCTTTTTCCGCTTTTACTGAAGTGGATTGCGCTGCAAATTTCTTCCTCCGAAAAGTTGTAGCAGAGATCGATGTCAGCATATGGGGCATTCCAGGAAGACTTGAGATCGCAGTTTACTGTGCGTGTGAAAGCTTTATCTGGACTGGAATACTTTCCACTAGACAGGAGGCTGTGAGCGATTTGATTTGGTGTAACAGGAGTCACGGTGGTGGTTACAGTTGTTCGGGCCGTTAGTTTATTCAGAGTGTTCCACGCTTCTCTGCATGAGTGCTTCATATCGATCTTATCAATGGATGATAGCCAGCGAGCTTGTCTGCGAGTATTGATGTACTTGATGAGTTCGTTTGCAGACTGCTTCTTTTCTTCTAGTGAGACGGATTGCTCATGTTGTCTAGCGAGTTCAGAGCATTTCTTGTCCCAGCAAGGTATATATGTCTTCCTGTAGCCACGTGGGATAGAGAATTTGGCTGCTCGGATTATGGCGCGTTGAAATTCCTGGGAGTTGTAATCGACGTTTGGCAGAGATGGGTCTGGGAGGTCATAGTTAGTTAACAGCTCCTTAAATTTCTCCCAGTTTTCCTTCCGAAAATTCCATCTTGGGAGATGACTTGTGGCCGTTGTTGAGATGGCGGCTGGGTGGGTAATCAGTGTCGGTCGGTGTTGAGATCTCGGGAAATTCGGTAATACCGTACGAGTTGGGAGTGGTAGGAGGCTCGTCGTATCGGAGCTGAAGAATGTAAGATCTGGATTCGTATACGAATCCCAGGCGGCTGAGTGAAATGTTTTGGGCTGCTTGTTGTCATACAGGAGTTGGAGGTCACCGTTGGAAGCCCATTCTGAGATGGAAATACCGTTAGAGTCGTTTTGACGATATCCCCATCTGTAATTATGACTGTTGAAGTCCCCAGAGTAGATGACGGGATGTGGCAGGATAGGAGGTAATTGAATGTTCGTGTTAGGAGGATTGTACACGTTCACAACAGTTAATGCATCGCCAATTTTTGTAGCTACCCATTCGGTTAATTGGTTGGGGGTAGATTTTGCTACAAATAAAGCTGACATATTGTCTCTGACAAGAGTAGCAATTCCATGATGAGGATGATGTATTGCGTCCGCGACGAAAAATCCAGAGATGTTGATGTCATTGTCGCATTTGGTATGAGTCTCTTGTAGAAGAATGACTGAGATGGCGTGCCGGTAGCAGATATTCTGTATAACCTCGCACTTGGCTCTGGTCAGGTCTTCTACGTTGAGTTGGAGGATGCTCGGACCACTTGCGGCTAGGAAGCCAGAAGTGTCGTTTCGGCTGAGATCAGGAGGTTTGGTATTGTTTGGAGCGTTACACGCATTGTACATTTCTGTTGTTGACATTAGTTTCCCCGATGATTAGTCGAGTACTTACGAGGGGGATATTTGTTTGCGTGTTGAAGTCGATATAACTAAGTCTTTCAGCCTTCTCAGTAAACACATACGAAAACGCGGTGTTTTTGTAATTCAGCGATATTTAGCACAGCATCACTTGTACTAAATAAATAAATGAACGTTGTTTATACTCGGAAGCACATTAGGCACGGAGCCTTTCTTCCATGTGGCCGAGTTGTCATTTACCACTCTCAATCTCTTTCGTGCTGAGTGTTTAGCAAGAATGCTAAGAAGATGACTAAGAGTCGGTTTTACGATGTTTGCTGTCGCCATGTAAAACCAGATAGCTAATTTTGATGAAACTGATTTATTCCATGCAGCATAACCCTTACATTTGGACATTTTTAAACTTATCCATACCAATCGGAAGTAGGTCTAAACTGTGGCATAAAATTGGTGCATTTTAAGACCCTCAAAACAGCTGTGGAAATCTCAAACTCATCAATTACTGCTGCAAAAACTTTCCCAATAGTCTGTTTTTAGTCTTGAACTACGGATGTAATGATAGCTTTCATTTCGAGCATTGATTTATACTGATTTGTTCAAGTAAGACAATCAGTCATGCACGATCATGTGCGAAAACAGAATATTCACATTTTGCTATCTTACAACACAATGCAAATGCACGAGCATGATGTAAACATTGAATAAATGAATGTCACTCTTTATACACCATCGTGGACATGTCCAGAATCATTTTTCATCTGATAGTAAAAATTTTGCTGTGGGAATTTCTACTGAGACCTGAGGAGGGGTCCAGTGGACCCCTTGGCCTATCTACCATACTTCTACTGATTCAATTGAAATGAAATAACACATGTAGTTTCATTGTCCAAAATGATGATTTTACATGGGCATAAGCGTTTGATATTATCCTCAGCCTCTAGCTGTACATGCCTCAGCACAGAAAGTAAAATAGAAAAATGTGGTTCCGCTCCGGGGTCCACTGGAACCCCCTCAGGTCTCTGAGGGTTAGATAACAGCTGACGGGAACTCATGTGGATTTTACCTTACTTCTTCAACAATATATTGCACATGGATTTTAGCAGGGAGAAGACTTAAATTCGACTTTCGACATGAAAACCATCATATTTAGTGTGTTTTGTCAATTTTATCTACATGAATTCCGAATACATAGGATAATTCTGAAACTGCAATTTTACGTATCATATGGACTACATTACTGTTTACCTGATGGCGCTTATTTGTTCAGAAAGCATGTACATACCACGAACGAGCGAGAAAGCAAATTCTATACGAATATAATGCATTTCTACACGCTATGCAAGGCATATTTACTGACGCATGTAATGAGCTGAAATTTAAATTTGATTCAAGACACACAGCTTGTGAGAGCGGTTTTGTTTAATTGTAATTTGAGATGCAAAATTCGTAATTTATAGGCGTTGAGCTTACCTGTTGTACTTGTTTACAAATGCTATAAGTGATGTCATATGAATTCAAAATAAATTTCATTTAAAGTATATGCTGCTAAACATCATCTTTCCTTCAACAGGTCTGTTAGGTAAGTGTTATTTCACAGATTAAAGCGTATACCCAACATATAATTGTCTTGCATATGTTGTTTTCTAAATTGTTATCTGAATGACGTTGAAGTCGATGTTCCAAATTACTCTATTTAAGTTTGGGCATTCATCCGACAACGATCAAAAAGGAACATTTCAACTTCATTGATTATCCCAGGTACTTTAGATGGAAAAATAGTATCTGCTCTATCTCACTACGAGCTTGCTGCATGAGCATGTCATGCAATCGTATGAATAAAGTCGCCTGTGATATCGAGTAGTCACCATTAGCCTACTACTCTCTCATACATGCATTACTCTCTCATATATACATTTATATGTTTCCTTGATTTTATGTGCACTATTGCTTGCATTGAGCGAAAATTCCACATACATGTGCAAGTACAAATAAAGCAGTCATAAAATTTATGCATGTATTACCAAAAGCTGAATATTGCAGTGGCATAATATGAAGCATATTTTCACAAAAATTAGCATAATGCGAGCGACAGGAATTTATACAATCACTTTGGTTTGTGATTAGCTTGCAAATTGCAAGAAAGCATAGACAAATGCATAATTTTCTAAATCTCGAAAGAAGTTTTATTGAATATAAATTTTGTATATTAATCTAACTTTTATGAAAATCAGGTCTGCAAAATTTCAATAAAACATTGTAGGTCAGCAATCAGCCTTCTCTACAATTATATTCATATTTTGCTAGCAACTATTACATAAATAAGCTTCATGTTGGAATTACATTATTTCTGTCCAGAATCGTGCATGTTGATGACAAATATTGGTCGATAAGAACGCCAAGACAGTGAGTAGCTGATAAAGGCCTACGAGAAATCAGTTGACTAAAATGGGCACATCCGTCACAGTATGATGTGTAAACTTATCTTAAGCAGAATTACCAGCTCTTGTCATTCACTATATACGGTGACTTGAATCGAACCACAAATTTTGAATCGAATGCATTTTGTATCTTGCTTACACACCACGTCGATGATACATATACATGAACGTAGATTATGAAGAGATATCCTTAACTACCTTTATGGAATGAGAAATGTGTAATTGCGTCCTACTACTCTTTATACAAAGGAATACATGCAAAAGTTAAGTCTTATTTCATGTAATCTTATTTCAAATGCGCGCACATTTGCAAATAGCAACCACTTATTGTTCAAGATAATTTAGATGGTTCAGGATAATTTAGATGCAGTTAGTGGTGATGGTCTTAAATACTTTAAATTAAATTTCATATTGAATTAGGTATTCATACATCGACTCTGCACTTTGTAGACACTGGTATTTATTGCATATTGCGCCGGTTAGATTTGTTATCAATATTAGATAAGTGGAATAATAGGTAAATGAAAGCTTCCCTCCTCTGGCTTCGACCACACTCGCACAATAGATTCGAAATAGCGTCGAAAGGCTTCAGTGTACATGTACTCATTGTCACGCTACGGTTGTACCATTGTCAGGAATATGATATGTTCCTGAGTCCTGACAAAACTGCTAAGGTTTTGTAGATATCATTTTATAAATCTGAAACAACGGTCCAAAAAGGCAAATATCACCTGCAACATAATTACTTTTCTGATCCTACTGTATATACCGGTACCTTTTTCCTTCGTATCCTGTGAGTAGTGTCTTTAACATCTACTATTTACCTAATTTTCATATGTTCTCGCTCTTTCTCTCTTGATAACCTAGCGAGCATGACGAACATTTGCTAGCTTTACAATGCCTCACATAAATATTCGTTTCACGACCGAAATAAGTTGTCATATAATTTGCCTATTTATACGAAGATATCTCTTCCCATCCCTAATTGATATAACTAACATTTCAATGTGGCTGAAATTTTTAAAGCTGAAGAAAATTGTAATAGCATCGCACATCAGTCTTCCTTCATACTCAGAAGATAGCTTTACGCATTATTAGATGGCTGTACGCGCATTAATAAGTTGGTCACTTGGTCACTAGCAAGGCAGAGGTCGGTACACATAGCTCTCATTGGTAAAACAAAGTTCTGAAGTCAGCGGCCTGGTAACCATGGAGAAGTGGCAGCAAATCATCAATCGAGCATTACTATGAGGAGAAATACGTGTGTTGCGAAAGTTCATAAATATAGCGAGTCCTGTGAGTAAAAAAACTGTAGGATATAGTAAGCCTGTCCTTATTTAGATCTACATATGCATTCCTCAAATATCAATTAACAATCAATCAATATAAATTTTTGAAACTTTTAATTGTATTTGATACCTATGTAATTTGAATATTATTTACTTAATCCCCCACACACTATTATGTTCGCATAGTTGTATTTTTTCGTCATATGTCTGCGCATGTTCAGAGAAAGAATTTTTAGATGCAAGTGAATTTCATCTAATACAGCACAGAGAATGTTGCATTCAATGTAATAAAGCAATAATGGAATGATTGATTGTCGCTTTTCAACGCACTGTAACCACAGCTTTAAATAGAATAATATTAAGTGCTGGCAAAAGTGACAACCGATTGCGTTGGTTCTTATCGCTTCTAATGGCGGGACATCTGCATGTACCATTTATAGCTCAAAGAATATTGATGCATATTTAGAAGAGGATGTACAATCGTTTTTACTGCAGTAGATCACAAATGCATACTTTTACAGCAATAGACCATAAAGGTTACTTATGCATATTTACAACATTCTTGTACCTCGTTCTTTATCGATTTTTGGGCATTGAAAATGATATTATATTGATCCTAACTTCATTCGTGTAGTAAATCGTTAGTTGACTCCGATTTCCATGTTGAGTAGAAAGTTGACTCAATTATGTCATACAGATCTAAACCAGTTCTAATAAACATCTTAACTTGGCATTTCTCCAACTCACACAGTGTCTACGAAGCAATCTGTGGCTGTATATAAAGCAAACATACGTCTTTGCGTCACGCTTGCAGCCCACAGATCTTGAATGTCGATTAATCAGACTTTTCATGATCGTGTGCAATACGATTTGCCTACGCTTGTAACAGCTGTAGAGGGAACTCACATATTTCATTAATCTAAGATAATTCTCTATATCCGAGATTTTCAGCATTTTCAGGAATACAAAATTGCAAGTAACTTTGTGTTCCAAACTCTAAGACAATGAAATAGGTATAGATTCCGTCATATTTAAAAAAACCATCGGCTTCTCAAAGCATTTGTGAAACAGTTGCAAAAATAGGCAATGATATTCTATTTCGTGGAAATTTTTTACAGAGGAATGACGACATTACGCATCAGCAAAAATTACAGCCCTAGCTGGACGAAAACTGAACAAGCGAGATATACAGTATAAACGCAGAGTACATGTTTTACAAGTAGCCTAAGCACGTGCACACATAAGTGGTGCACACACATCTTCATAAAACGAGAAGACAACAATTTCTTTAATTGAATCATTGTTTTAGCAATCATTTCCTCGCCCTATTGGAGAGAGCGAGTAGACTGTTAGGAATTTGGGATGAATACAAGTCATGTGAACACTCGGTAATTTTTGAAAACAATGATTTTCATGCTTGCTACGTGCCCTCAGAGAAGGAAGCAATCGAAAATTATTTTACAGAAAATCAGTAATCTACATGTAGAACTTGATTCATTCAATAATTTGGAATTAAAAAATTCACATCATCTTGAATGGCATGTAACTACATCTGTAAAAGTGATACTTATCTGATGAAATTTCCATGACACCTAAATATTAAAATACATTTTCGTAAGACGATAGTTTAAAATAATACTCCAAAAGGTGACAAAAATCGAAAAGTATCTGACTGGATTTTGGCTACTTCACTTTTTGTCTAAATTAACCCTTTAATGCCCGCGTCCTTTTCTAGTATGATTCGATCCGAAGCTTTTGGGTTCGACTCTGTGTAGCAGCCAAATTTGAAAAGTAGGAGAATATCAACGTCAATCTATTGGCACAATGCCTACGACCCCCACAAATTGCGTTTGAAAAGGAACTTTAAAAAAAAGACAACTTATACGAATAATGTTAAATTCATTCGCAGATTTAGATTCTGTGGTTACAAAATGGCTCGCGTATGGTGACCCAATTAATAAAGTCAGCCCGTGCCATTCCAAAGTGGTCCGCCGAAGATAATCGCTTGAGCGCCGCAATTTCAGCTCAGTTAGAGTTACATACACTGTAGAATACTGTTTCCGAGCTCTCGAGTTACTGACAGGTTTCAGTTTTTTCGGACGATTCAGTTCCTCATGTTAAAAAAATATTTGATCATTTTTTACAAATGTAATGAATAGACAATGTAATGAATAGAAAATACTCTCATTGATAAAGACTGAGCTCTAAAGTAGTAGTCACTTCCATTGAAGTTAATTAAAATAACCATAATGCCCTCCACGCAATCCAGGAGTGACGCAATCGCTATTTATTTGGCTTTATATTCAATGCCTTGTGACCGTTCTACAATACGCAGCGATAAATGAGCTCTCAATACCCCGCGATGAGCGCTTTCATTAATAAGCACTTAGTCATCCACATGCATGTATAGGGTTTATTGTATTAAAAGTAAGGAAGATTAGGCATTCGACACCCACCCTGGTTCCTCCAAAAATTCAAAACAGAATAATAAAAACTCTTGAGGAAGTCAAAAAATGCCTATCTTTGCAGTCGCGGCCAAAAGTGTGGCCCCATTGTTAATTCGACGGCGAGTCATATTTGAAAGTGGCTCACCAGAGTTTCAGGCTATGAAAAGCGGCTCAAGTTGTCATTTTGGCTGCCCATCGATGTAAAAGCAACGATAAAAACTGAAAAATTCAAAAGTATTCTTAATAGATTTGCCTGTTAATGTGTATGATGAATAACTAACTGTACGTATAATTATTGGTAGCCATTCAGATTGCATGTCCTCAAAGAAAATGTCTGTCTGTAGTGGTGCACTGAGTTGCCATAGTTTGACGCTGAAGCCCCTGCTAGTGTTATAAAATCTATTATTTTGTGGTCTGATGCTTCAGTTCTATGTGCTAGTATATGCTTTAAGGTTATTGACTGATTGCTAGCAATTTATAAGGAAATTATGCTTCTCTACAATGTTTGAAGAATATTTCGATTTGCAGCGTGGATGTCAAAGAATTATGGAATCAAGTTCGTAGAACAAAGCCTGAACTATTACCGAACCTTGAACTACTTCTCTCACGGGTATCAGGAGAGATACAAAAAACTCAACGTGATTACAAGAATTTAGAGTCTGCAATGAAATCGTAAGTTTAGTATATTTGTATTTTCTTCTACTACTTTGGCTTTCTATGGTATGAATGTTCTCTATGAGCATGAATGATTCTATGTATGAATGTGGTTCACTTCATCGACTGGTCTCTTCGCAACAGGGTCATTTCATCGGCAGCCTCCCCATCAATGTCTATGTCCAGAGTCAGAAGACATCGGAGTCCATGACAAAACTTAAGAACATCATTACGTGATGTCTATGAATTATTGAGCAAATTTGTCTTTAACTATCTATGGATGCATGATACTCTTTAGCGAATATCATCCATCTGTCGATGAAATGACTCTGTCGATGGAATGACCCTGTCGATGAAATGACCCTGTCGATGAAATGACCCTGTCGATGAAATGACCCTGTCGATGAAATGACCCTGTTGATGAAATGACCCTATCGATGAAATGAACCACCACCATATATAAGTATATGATACTTTTGCTTCATGAGACGAAGTGCACAGCTATTCTATGATTTCATGTAGTGATAATTGTGCTCTCATTTTGAAAGATTTTGATTTTAGACTTTATCTTGTTTACAAGAAGTCTTGAAAGTATATTTTTCAGATGACCCAAGAACAAAGTTTTTAAAAATTAATCGCATTGCAATTAATTGCAATTATTGACTGCAATAAAAACGTAGCTACCATCTTCAGTGATAGTGATATTTCGATAGTACATAAAATTACCAAAGATATCTTATTCACAGACTACTTGGTGCTCAACACATTTATCATCTCTGTATTACAATTTATATTATATTATACTCATATAGTGATGATCACAGAAAGTGGACCACCTAAATCTGGTCTCATTTAATGAAATTTTGTCAATTACAGATACACATTTGGCAGATAAATGAAAATAGAGGTTGACATGAATTTTTCTTTGCTGTTCTGTGGTTCTATAGAGATAGTTGGCCCTTAAAAAGGCCCATGGTACGTTCGCTTGTGGTCACTAACGCTTCGTAACCTCAACAGAAAGTGCAATCACTTGTCGAATCCGGGAAGGCATGCTTTTTGATCAGGTGGTTGATTACTTCTGATCTGAACTCTCCCACTCTTGTCTTTGCAAGGCTTCAAGTAGAGAGAAACCATCTTCAGAAACAATTGTTCGCTTCACACCACGCTTCAGTAGACTCCAGACATTTTCAATTGGATTGATGTCTGGTGAGCAAGTTCGTATGCCGGCTTGAGCTTTGAATGACATTAGTTACCGGGTACACAACTCCTGTGACAAGTGACGTTGTCATCCATGTAAATCCAGTCGGAGAAAGCATCACCCGATTGGGAGGACAGTGCAAGAATGTGCCTTTTCAAAACATTCACATATCCATCGGAATTCATGTTATCCCTTTGGATATGGAGTTCAGTTCGGCCTTTCATCCATATCGCAGCCGAAATCAACAATCTTCCGCCTCCTTGATTCACATGCAGCGTGAAATGATCTGGAATTGCGTTACCTGACTTCAACAAAACTCTCAAACGGCCATCGCGTCTTCTTAGACAGAATAAGCTTCCATCACTTCAAACATTCCATTTAGAATGACACTGGCACTGTTGCATTGCCCACTTCAGCCTCAAGCTCTTGTGGTTGGCGGTCAATTCGATCCCTGATGGTATCTTTCTGCTTTTGAAGTGCTCACTTTTCAGGCGACGTCTCACTGTTATGGCAGAAACCGTCGGCTGTCGAAGTGAACTCCTCAACTCGGCTGAAGACAGAGAAGGATTATTTTTACCAAGCGAATAATCATCCAATCCGATCAGTTAGAGAACTTGTATTTTTTCGACCGGATCCAACTTTTCTAGAAAGGGAGAAAAAATTAGTTTTCCACCTGTGGACGGTGGTCATTGGGATGCCTACTTTTCGGCTAAATGGCCGTTCGGACGGTCCTTCTGACAAAAGAGTAGAAACTTTGCCCTTCAAAAACACTTTCTCAAGCTTCAAATCAGTCTTATGACATAAGATGAATTCAAAATCGAATGAAAATTTTGTTTAGAACTTATCTGGGTCAACACTTTGATCTGGCCCTACAGACGAAAATTATACAATTAAACAGAAACAGAAAATTATACAATGAATTTGGGACATCATAACTTTTTCAAAGGTGCACTGATTTCGACGATCAATACATCAAAAGAATGATCAGAGAAAGCCCTTTCACTTTGTGTTTGATTCATTCGAAAATGTGAGATTTCTTAAAGTGGCGATTTTCACATTTTTACCTCTGTCCACCTTAAACAATGACGGATACAAACGTACAATGGCTCATTGAAAAGTTGAGAACACAAGTTTTGTTCAGTTCATGTAATGGGTCTGCTCAAGTCACTATCCAAATGTAAAGCAAATAGACCCTTGTAGTCTAATTTGCTAAAGTGAAATAACAGAGTGAAAAATTCAAAATCAAGAATAAGTCTATTCAAATGGTGATGATAAATAATTTCAATCGATTGATTTATGACACTAATTACCTGTAATTAATTGATTCTTTCTGCTGAAATCAATATTAATTGATTGCCTGCACAAAATTTGATAACCCTTGCCCGTGAAGCTATATAATCATTAGACTTGTGCTGTGATGGTGTAGTTGCATACAACTACTGTAATTAGAAGTTGTATTCAATTACATTTTCGGATGAGTAATTTGTAATCTTAATGAATCACATTTTTAGCCACGTAATTGAGAAGTAATTGCAATTACTTTGCAGTCACCACAGCTTGATTTTCATTCCGCACGCAGCTTAAATTACCTGACTCTCGTCAATAATGCGTGACCATACTTAGGTGTGTACTGGGTGTACAACTGTCGGTATTTTTTCAAAGAAACTTGTGACGAAACATTTTTTCAAAATCTTTATTAAGTTTCGATGTTATGATATCCTCTCCCCTTTATCTTAATTGCTGAACTGAAAATGTAAATCAGAAAAATTCTCTCCTCTGAACAGAAGCAAATAAATTCTTCAAGAAGCCAAAGTTGAAATCTTCAAATCAATTTAAATCTTAGCAGAGATGCAATTGCAAGCATAGAAAAGTCTCTTAGAAGCCACAAGTCTCAATATCCGAATCCTGTATCTTCAGTTTGAATCGTAGTAGAGATGTAAGGCGAAAACACTTCGGGAGAATAAAAGCGTTGTAATTTAATATCAATGCTACAAGTATGGTCTACTTTTCCGGGGAGCAATTGTAATTAACCTAAGAAAATTCACCCTGAAAAAGAAATTTTGGGGAAACGCGCAGTTCACAGATATATAAAGAAATCGAAATGTAATTGAAGAAAAACTGAGATTGCAAGCAATTTTCATGAGTAATTGACACAAGTCTGATAATCACAGGGTGCTCCTCACATTCAAGGATTCCTACTTCCTTGAATTTATTGATTTGAAATTTTTGAATATTCCATTGGAATTGAAATATTTATTTGGACATTTCATTTGGAATTTTATTCTCCCAGCGAATGTATTGATCAATTTAGCTACAGCAACTCCTTCCTCTTTTGATGCTTGAATGAGCTCATCGTTTAGATCGTCAGGACCTGTCGCTTATCCTCGTGAGCTGCTTATTATATCGCTTTCGGCCACCTACATGCACTTACATGCAGATTTATGAATCATAATTTCAGCGTGGTATAATAGTCCAGCAGCCAGAACGAGTCTCTGCAGGGAACGAGGCTGAAAGTGAGACTTCACAGAATGATGTACACCCTATGGCTACTACGAATCCACGCGTCTGCCGAGTTTTAGTGAGTTTCTCTTCTTATCAGAAAGGATCAGAGAAAAACACATGTAAATCCAATGGGACGCAGATTGCAGTTTTTGGCTGAAATGAAATTTTCTATGTTTCCTCTGATTAAACGAAAAGTGCTAACCCCAGTCATAAATTTTGACATGGAATGTCTTAATGTCATTTCCTTTCATTTTCATGCACCCCTGTGTATTAAGCTAAACACATCTGGATTTGGCGAGCCTCTTAATGTCGGCAAACACAAACATTTTGAGCAACTTTATCCACATTCAACCACATTCTCACACAAATTGCCGATTAGATGCATGATAAAAGCACATGCACATGTCAAAAATTATAACTCTGGCGTTAGCAGTTTTCGTTTAATCAGAGTAAACATAGAAAATTTCATTTCAGCCAAAAACTGCAATCTGCGTCCCATTGGATTAACATGTGCTTTTCTTTGATCCTGTCTGACAAGAAGAGGAACCCACTAGAACGTTTTCGCACGAAATATCTCATCAAATTTCATGAGCTTTCTCAAGAATATCTCATTAACTAATTAACAGTTGCGTTTTCATACTTCTGAATCTATTTTTCTCGCATATAGTTGTTGAAGCTTTCTTAGCCTACCTATGTTGCCCAAAAGCATTTCCACGCCATGTCCACAATACTATTTCAGTATTCGCAAAAATCGACTACTACTTACCGTGATCGCATGTTTAACTGTGATTGTATATATGTCTATTTTCAACATCTTGCATAGTAATGGTAATTGTAAAGTCAAATTATACATACATCATTTCGAAAATGCTGTTGCACATCGCCATGATATATCCTATATGTTTTGATTTTTATTATTTATAGACTAACCTTGAAGATTATGATCGATTGAATAAGCTTTCTTATGGTTATTTCCTTTCGCGGCTAGCATGCATAACTTACTACTTACAACCCAATTTTCACAAAAACCTCATAAATGCTCATAATTTTCTCATGAACGCGATCATGAGATATTATCCTCATGAATGTCCTCATTACCACTCATTATGTTCTCATCAAAGCATCATGAGAACATCATGAGTTAAATATTTTCTAATGAGAACATCACAAGACTCATCATAATCCAATGAGCTCTCATAAAAATCTCATGAATTCGCATTAAATTTCATGAAAAATTTTCATGAGGGTGCGTCTTCATCTATAGACTGTGTTGCTTATACTCAGCTACTCAATGATGCTGCGAACAAGTGTACGAATAGCAAACACAGAAAGGTCAACGACCTACAGATGAATTGTTTAAAATATCAAATATGACAAACATTTCGCCGGAAAAAGCTTAGAAAATATCACGTACCTCGTGGATGCTTTGAAATCACTATAAATATATTGATGCCATCGATATTCCTGTAGAGCTACATGTAGTTATCATCACAATCTTCTTGCTTTAAAGTAAATGATGTTGCTTTCAAAAGAATTCATTCAAGCAGTAGTGTAGTCGTCAACTTCATCGGCATCCTGTGACCCGTGATTCATCGTTTGCCCTCTCTTCTCAGCACAGCCTCCAGATTCTCGAAAATATTAGGTTGAATGAGGAATTTAGATGCAAGTGTCTGATGCTAAATGCTATTAAAATTTCCGTCGAATTTTCAGAGACGACAGATTTTAGTGAGGTCCAAAAAAAAATTTGAGCAGTTTAAAAAAAATGAAAAAATGCAAATTTATATACTTCCGATATGAATTCACTTTACAAGTAGTATGAAGCAAGTTGGATATCAAAAGGAATGAATATTTGCGCGAAAATTAATTAATCGGAAATTAAGCTGATTATCAAGCGAATTTTATGAAACGCATAATAATGGAAGTCTTTAAGATCAAAGGAAAAGTTGAGATCTTATTGTGCTTTCTTGGCTGAAATTTCATGTTTCTAATCGTATTTCCATCGGCATGATTTTAGGATTCAATAAATTCATGTTTCATTTCTTGAATCTGAATAGTGATGTGGACCCATTTGCATCTTTCAAAGTTAATTGAAATCATATTGCCTTTGATTATATGATTTTGCTCTGCCAGTGGCAGGTTGTCTGTGATATGATCACGCTTAAGAAAATACTCTTGAGGTTGAGCATAAAAGTAATAGCAGCCCATCCAATTGCTAATATAACAAGCAGCATTCTCCAAGGCTGTCATGACACAGAGGATCTATAAAATATTATCATTCCGTCTGAAATACTGTCATGATCAGTGAATTCCGTTGTGATTCCTTCAAAACTGCAAAAAGTTGCATATCTCACATTTGTCATTAATTATAAATTGTGTTCACCTCGAGTTCATTCAATAAAGTCGAAACTGTATACACATTGGGGATTTAATAAATGCTAAGTTGCCACTCTACCTAATATACTTACTCTATGAATGTGTCGAACCGGTGGTAGTTCTGTTGCTGTATATCGATCAATTTTCACTTTATTTCAATGATCAGAGTTGAAAATACTAATAAATAATCCTCTACCTACGTTTGCAAGTCAACCAAACAGTCAAGCTTTTTTATTTTTGAAACATAAATAACGCAAATTGTGAAAACTTTAAGAGACAATTGAATAAATTTGTCACTTGTCGATTCGATGTATGAAAATTGTTTGCATTCTATGAACTATTTCAGGCTAGAATTCTCAGATCAGAAGTCAAGCATGAAATCAATTTCCACAATATTATTGACATAAGTGAGAAGAAAACTTCCATACACTGCGAGATCAATACTTTTCAATTTCATCGTTCTCCTTGTCCTTCACTTGTTCTTCTGAGCTACGCATATGATATTGGTGTTTCACATGACATTTGTGATTCATCATACAATTGATCACCTTGAACTTTTTTTAGAAGTACAGTGATTCTCATTATTACAAGCTAGAAACCGTAAAAATTTTGCATGGTTGGATTATAATCGAAGAGTCCTCCTCAGTTGTGTACGAATACTTTTGTGAACGATGCCCCGATCGATACATCGGAGAAACTCGACGACAATTGCAAAGAAGAATTCGAGAGCATATTACAGGGAAACCAGCATCAGAAATTTCAACGCATATCCATCCACATAATGACAAAAACTTCAAAATATTAACAAAAGCAAAACACACAAGAATAGCAGAATCACTCATCATGAAATCACGCCAAACCCTCATAAACAATGAAACATCATCCGAACGTTTATATTTATTTTAGTTGGTGACCAATTCTATTTCTATGTTTGCTGACAGATATTTCTCTGTCAATGCGCGGCTCATTCTATTTCTATGCCCACTGACGACTTTAATTTATACTCTTGCCTTGCGACTGTCCGGATGGGATCTCTTTTTTAAATGTGTTCATCATCGATTTCATGTCCAAATTTGTATATAACCCTGTCCGTTTGTTGTATTATCGCCACTGATGATGGATACCACGGTATTTGAAACCGGTATGGCAATGAATCTTTTTATATAAACTACAGCACATGTGAAAACATGATGTGATACGCGAATCAATGCTCTTATCATGAGCTTCTACTTAGTCTATTGTAGTTACATAACCTACTTACATGTATATTGGAAGCTTCACTAATTAAGACATCTGATCATAGAAAGTGTTTTTTAAGTAACATAGACAACAAGTTCAATTAAAGGTGACAGCACGATAAGCTATGCGGTATTAAGCCTATATTTCTGCATGATATTGACTTCTTGCACTTGTGCGAGGAATTCCAATGATATCTCAATGCATTCAAAACGAGATTGTGCATGCAAGAACCACTTTAAATGTACTGATAAAAATGGAAAGAACTGCAATATCATGCTGGAAATGAAGACCACACAAGATATCACATAAGCACTGTGATATCAGCGCTTGCAAGAAATCTTAAACCGATTTCAATAATTTCTATTTTCTATTCTTAAATAACATGTTCCTCTGATTTTATTTGTCCTGATTCTACCGCTGTGTTGTCCATTCTACGACCGACTCGTGCTATCAGCTCGTTCGGGCCCTTCCAATACGTGGAAAAATGACTGTGAATTCATGGCCATAAGTTCTCGCCAGCAGTCCAGATGTTAGATGTTGGAACGTCGATTATGAGATTCATGCATGATCCTATCACAGGCAACCTAACAGAATAACAGAATCAAGGACAATGATTTCAATTAACTTTGAAAGATGTAAATGAGTCCACATCACTATTCAGATTCAAGAAATGAAACATGAATTTAGTGAATCAAAAAATCGTGCCGGTGAAAACTGAATTGAAAAAACTTGAAATTTCAGTCAAGAAGGCAGAATCAGAGCTTGACTTTTTCATGAAGACTTCCATGATAGTGCGGTTCATGAAATTCCCCTGCAAATTAGCTTTATTTCCGCTTTGTTCGGATGCTTATTATCAAATATTCATTACTTTTGATGTCCAACTTGTTTCATACTACTTATAACGGGGCGTCATTTCAATAGTGTATAAATTAGCAAAATTTTGACTTTTTTAAAACTACTCAAATAAATTTTTGGACCACTTTTTGAGTCGACACTCTACTTATATATCCCTACTCTATGATGTAGTCTCTTCAACCGGGCGGTGAAGATTATCGAGATCCCGTGGGCGTGCCTCTTCCTTAATGCCGACGCATGATGGACAATTTAAACAATCATTTAGCAAGGAGTATCAATTGCTTCACTCTCCTCGTTGATAATACGTTGCTACTTAGATAATTAGATGAGTACCGTGTTTATAGCCATTGATAATTTTTTTTCAAAGAAATTTGCGACGAGACATATTTCTAGTATCTAAGTTAAGTGCCAGTGTCATGATATTCTCCCTCCCCCCAATCTGATCGGAAAATGTATAACAGAAATCTACTGTTACTTAATTTCCCTGTTGAAAAAGATTTTTAACCCGCAGTTTAAAATCTGTAAATCATTTAAATCTAAGAAGTGATATGATTGCAAACATGGTAAGGTCTCCTAGAAGCGATAAGTATCGATATCTCAGTGCTGCATCTTCAGTTAGAATCGTAGCATAGATGAAAGGCAAAAAAGATGGCAATCAATGTTACAAGCGTCGTGTGTTTTTCTGTGGAGCAATTGTGATTAACCTTAGAATATCCGCTGAGAAAGAAGTGGTGAGGAAGCGTTCACCGTAATGCTGACCATTATCTAAAGTAATTGAAATGTAATTGAAGAAAAACGGAGTAATTTGTAATTGTAGTCAATTTGCATTTTTAAGTAAGTAATTTCTAACAGCAATCAATTTCATTTCATGAGTAATTGACAAAAGTCTGTATTTACCATAGGTTACATGAAACAAGGTTGGGCGAAAACTTGGGGTCAAAACCCAAAACCCAAGCCCAAGTTTAGATAATTGAATGAAAATCAAGTAAACTAAGTGCATTCTTTGTATTTTGTGCTGACATAAAGATTCTTCTATGGGCCAAAATTCCTATTGGGCCCATGAGAAGTATGATATTAGTGGGAAACGATTTATTGTTGCAATAATTGTAATTAGTAGCCTAAGTACATGTATTAAGTCATAAAGTTTTCTTTTAATTCAACCTACACTGATATGCTGACTAATTAAAGATCTTTGATTTAATTATGATTGAGCTACACATTGCTCATAGCAAAGCAATTGTTTTCATTTTATCATTCAGAAACATAAACAAGCTTGATAAACATTATAGCTGCACAGTAAGTGCCTGGTTAAATATATTTAGAATGCGGAATCGGAATGAATTTTTTTTGGATAAATACCGGCTGTCGCAGAAAGTTAAGGGTGCGAAGATAACTGTGAAGATATAAAATTTGCGGAATATATAAAAATTCAATATGCATTAAAATGCAACACAATACATGTAAGCTTCCAGTAGATACAATATGTATGAACTTTCAATGCGCGGTATTGTCAAGCCCAGAATGAAATAGCTAATAATCACAAGTATTTCATTTTTGACATTTTCTGTGAATCCAGTAGAAATTTGATAAAATATCAGAACTGTATGCTCTTATCCTGTAGCTCTCCTAAGATTCAAATCAAAATATTAATTTTTGTAACTTGATCTGTATAAATTCAGCATTAATAGAAACCCAAGTTTTGTATCACTTACCAAGGTCGACCCAAAACCCAAGGTCCAACCTTGCATGAAAGGAATTGCATGTAGAACTCTATTATCAGCTTATTGCGTTTCTGGTAAGCCATTCTGACAACATTTTTAACCAAGGAGCGGTTTTAAAACCATATTTTGTCTATTCTTTTTAATAAAATCATGTACTTCAAAGATGATCAATTATGTGGTACCTTCAATCCTATTCAGGAAAAGCAATCAGCATGAGGATCAAATTCGGCATCTATATGATGAAATGGAAAACCAAATCAAAACGGAGAAGGAGAAGCTAATTGCAGAGGTGAGTGACATTTTCTGATCACATGTCTTTTTACATCTAGCCTATTGGCATCCTATAGTAAGTGTCCGAAAGGAATCGTTAACAGCCATACAGAGAAACACCAGCAGGCAAATGCTTAATTTTCATGTGGAAGTGGTTTTGCTTGCTTTTCCATGTTTACTCATCCTACTTTGCTTATTTGTCTTTTGGAAGCCAACCACACAAGAAGCCAAAATTTGAAACTGAAACCTCGACAGTGCTTGCCACTATCCCTGAGGTCAGTTATTTTAACATCTAACTATAAAGACTCAATCCTCCTCTATGGGCTCAATAGTCAATCTCATCAACGCTATTGTGAAGCAACATAACATTGGCTGTGGAAGAGATGAGCCTGCAAAAGGATTGTAGTGATCATTGGATTTTTATCTTTAAGTTTTTTATACCTTTCTGCTTAGCCGAAATGAAGAACAAAATATAAAAACGAAATATATCTTGTTGTTGTTGTTTCATGCATTTGTGGTTGAGCATCTACTATGCATCTTCGAAATCTGGCCTTAAAACTTATGTCACGCTAAAAAACTAGAACCTAACTGCATTTACATAATGTTGATTAAATATTGCAAATGAAAGTTAAACAGTTACACGCTATCGATACCGAACTCCCTGCTAATGATTTCACTGCGTTCAACGGCCAACTAGCGGTTTCACAAGAGATGAGCGGTGTGCTAGATAGACCGACCAGTGTGATAAGAAGGGCCAATGAGATTCCGCGGCCGCGGATTTTGTAATTTTGTAAATCTTTCCGAGGCAAGATCAGTGAATGTGAATTCGGTGTTTTCTCGCATTGAGAAAAAATTTCAAAGACCAACTCCAAGTACTTTAAAGCCTCTAGTCATTTCCCTCATTACAATCCTTTAATTTAATTTAGTTCTTTTCAAATTTCCTTTAGCAACCCATCTGTAGTATTGATCAGAGGAGGCGCTGGACGCTGAAGGATTGTCAACATTTAGCGCACTACCTTTGACATACTCAGCCTTGAACAAAAAGCGGGGAGTTTTGCCTCTTAACTATTTTGCTTTTTATGTTTGTTTCTCATTTGAGATCTTCGTTACTCCTCTTTTCCTGAAGATTTGTAGCGATTGCTTAATAGTCCAATTTTGACTCATTTCGAGTCTATTTCAAGATGTCGAGGAAGATATTGGATTACATGTTTCCTGTCCTAAGCAGTTTAATTTTTAGAGAGATGCATCTATTGTCGATGACACGTTGGCCAAAAGCAAACCGTTGAAGCACAAATGGCAGCTTGAAATTTTATATTTGAACACTCTATCCAAAAACTCTTTCTCCAAATAACTTGTAGTTTTTATGGCGATTATTTTTGATATTGAAAATATAAAGTAGGTTCTCTCTCTTTTACGAGATAATATGTATTTTTATATAATGTCAACAAATCAAAAACTCCTTTCGTATCAGCGGACGTTTCGGGTCTAGACCCTTTTTCAACGCGTTCTAGCATTTGCGAGAACGTCCGCTGATACGAAAGGAGTTTATGATTTGTTGGCATATTACGTATAAAAGGGAGAGAAAATCTAGTGTATATTTTCAAAATCAAAATTAATTGCCGTGAAATGCACCTCTTGTTAGCTGCCATTGCAGTTGCAGTTTTTATGAAATATTCTTCAAGCGATCGTCTTTATTCTACTTATTTTCTCAACTAAAACATCATTTATTCCTGAATATGCTCTGGCTAGAACTTGAATTTAAATGTTTTATCCTATGGCATTCATAAAATTGAAATAATTATCCATTATGTTTCATCTATTGAGTTAAAAACATTTAATATTCAGTCAGTAGATGATAGGATTTAATGTTTTTGATTGAAAACATTATAATGATATAAATATTTGATATTATGATATATAATAATATTGATATAAAACACTGATGATGAGATACACGTTCGATTTCTTACATGATTCGCGATAGATAATACCAAGTTTTGGAAGTTGTCATCTGCCAATAATTACTACCCCAGAATTGTTTTGGATCGCCAACCTGCCATTAGCAATCCTCACATGAAAGCTGCGACACTTCCGCATCTTTGGCGTCATATTTCTTCTACTACTGCTATCAAACTCAAGCAAACTCTGATATGGCACTCTCCTCATGTGGACCACTCTCATCCTCCATTGAAATTTCGAGTCATGGTAATTATTTTCACGAAGATTAAAAAGTCAACTTTTCAGTACGAGGAGCGATGTCGTTGTCGAGAGAGCGCAGCGATCGAGACAACGATATCGCTCAGAGTACTGAAAAAGACTTTTTAATCGAGTCAAGGTAATTTATTTCTAAGCATGCATCTCCATCTGGAATGCGTTAGACATCTCAGCGTCCTATTTGTCGGCCATTCCATGACATAAAGAAGTCTATGGCCATGCTTAGAAATGCACAATATTTCTATCCATGGACTAGGAACAGAAATATGCTGCTAAACCTTGCATAAGAAGACTTTTTGAATTTAAATTTGATCAGAATTGTACCTTAGTGTCCAGTATCTGCTACATTCTATCAATTAACCAAATAGCAACTGAAGGATGAAAAGAACCGCAGAAATTCTAATAGAGAAAATAGCAGTAGTTAAAGATGCGAAGCTAACAGTAAAGTATACGCAGATCGAAGGAGTCAATTTTATCGAATATTGTCAGCTATCTGACAGAAAACCAAAATATTGGTTATGTTGAAAATTGTGTTAATAATAAATCGTTTACCAATGTCATATTTTTGATTCTGCATCAAGTCGATAATTCAATTGACCATATTGCAATGCTCCTATGTTTGAAATGCTAGATTTAGGCACTTGTCAATGATATTCAATCAAAATGCAATCAATGGTCGTAATTACACTCAAAATAATACATATAGAAAATAAAATCATGACGCAAATATACTTTGCAGCATAAAAGTTCACGAACTGCAGAGTGCTAACCGCAATTACTGCAAAGTTGACCAGGCACTGTAAAGTGCAGACCAAGGACTGAAAAGTTTAACAGGGACTGAAAAGTAATGCTCATGCGCTCTGCAGGCTATGGTAATATCAACTTTTGAACGCATGCATAGAAGTAAGCAATTTTCGCAAATGATATTTAATGATAAGAAGTTAACATGTGTCGAAAGAACATTGAAGTTGGGAAGATCGGTCTTTCCATCCTCAATGGACAATGTAAATAACAATAGATTTATCATTGTTGTGTTACAGACTATGTAGACTTCAATAGATTTTTTTTCATAAAAATCTTTTTATCAAAGAGAAGCACGCCATGTTACAAATAAGTCGCACGGACAAGGGCAGTAGAGTGAAAGTAAGGTTAAAAAAGAGGTGAATCAAAGGGAGTATCGTCAGAATTGTTTCGGTGTTTCCATAAAAATCCAACTTTTTGCCTTGTTTAAGTTAGTGAGACTAGAGTGGACAATAGCGGTTAGTTGATGGTAAAGCCAATCATTTAGGCACCGATCTAGGTCAATATTGATAGATCTTAAGAAGCATCAAGTTTGTGAATCCTGCAACTACAGAATTAGACAGCACGTCTCTTCTTCTGAAAGAAAACATTGGAACATGTAACGTAAATGAAATGGCACAATCTCCTGACTAGATACCATAGCAATCGAACAATGAGCAGCCAGTTCAGCATTAAACACGCCAAATTGTGCGAAGTTTCAGTGACTGTTATCAACCGGATGACACAGCAAAGATACACAGTTGATGTCAAATTCTACAGAGAAGTTTGTGAACATTTTTTCGTGTGCCTGCTGATTTGTTTAATAATGATCGCAGCACTCAACATTATCGAGAAAACTTTTGCGCAATGATCTGAATTCTTCGAATCTGAAGTAATCGTGGCGATTGGAGCATTTTAAAGGAATTCACAGCAATCCGCAAGCGGCGCACGACTATTAAAAATGTCTCGTTGCCCACTTAGTAAGTTCCTGCATGTGACACTTCTGGCAAAGTGATGCGCTTAAACAATCTAATTCTGTGCTTACAACAGTTGCAGATTGTTGCTGTAAGGCGATCTATTGTATTTTTATCAAAATGCCTTTGTATATAAAGAGAAATGACGAATATCGTGAATCTTTACGAAGCACACTAATGAGCTGCCGTTACCCTCACATTGTCAAACACTGGATTCCCCCATCGTGTGGGTACCGGGGTCATGACAACGCGGTCTACGACGCACTATTGCTTTCAATGTCTATGTCCGTTCTAATCTTCTGCCATCACAGAGTGTCAGATTTCTGTGGGAGTTCCATTAGTTACTCGTGTAAGTATGCAATGGATGCCGCCTGCGTCAGCGTCTCAATATCGGATATGGCATTATCTGAACTTACAGAATGCAATCCGCCCTTTACATGCCTGCGATGAAGCAGTGTATTCCTAGCCAACTGTCGCTTTCTAAGGAACCCACCGCTGTTTCGAACAAGTCCACGGCAAATGAGAGAGAGAGAGAGAGACGCAACAGACCGAAACAGATCTCGTGGTGGTTATATCCTTTGAGATTTTACGAAGTTCATTTATGCGGCAGATTCACGTGCATTAGATCCTCTATGTGCAGCGTTTAAGGCATTGTTTGTTAGAAAAATCAGTGAATCCAGATGTCATTTGAAGAATTTTTTATAGTAGTATTTCAATTATTGAAATAATACAGGGTGATTCGTGGACGGAACATTCCCAGATAGGGTGAGCTTATCCGAAAACCATCTGAATCCAACGCCATGTTGCTGGATTGTCTCAGATTTGACATATATTCTTAGAAACTGATTTTGTCCATGTTTGTTGCATCCTGCTACTTTTTGTCTGTCTAATATGCGAATATCTACTTTAAGGACACACTTGCAAGGATTGTTCTCTAAGATAAGGCAAAACAATGAATCAATTATTCTTCAGCGACGATTTACAAGCATGAAGGGAAAATTCTCCATATAACCTCATACGCTCATTTACTATATAAATGTAAGATCATTCTGTTGACAGTCCAGAATAAATTAACATCAGAAATCTATGAAATTAGTGATGTGTTTCGACACAATTATCGAATCAGCTTCATTTCCATTCTATTGAGCATTCGACTTATTTACCAAGTAGTAAAACTGTAGTAAAATTAAAAACAACATTATGACTTAATCAAACATTTCCAAACATCACGAAAAGCTATCTACTGACAACTTGCATGTAAAATAAATAGTTTTTCTCAATCACATTCTTGACAACGAAGGAATGTCGCAAAATTTTCAATATCTATAGAGAATGACAACGATTAAGTCAATGAAAGACACCACCATCCTTGATTCGAGACAGCAATTGCCTGACTAAGGAGTTGAACCGAAGTCCGAGATGGACTTGCTCCAATCACATCTTCTTCAATAATAGAGGTTATCAAAATTAATTGCAATTTATTTTAGTCAAGCAATTAATTAATATCAATTACAGCAGGAAACAATCATTTAATTGTAATTTTTTGATGGAAGCATTTATTTCATTGCAATTATGCAGTTATACCAGTCCATTAATTGAAATTATTTATCAACACCGTTTGAATATAAGGCTAATTATTGATTTTGAATTTTTTCTATGTTATTTCAATTTAACGACTTGAGCTACATGGATCACCATATTATACAAGTCGCATATAGTCTACAGCGTATTATGAAATTGCATGACATCAATAGACCCATTGCATGAAATATAACTATATTAGTAAGTATAGTATATATCCACAGAATTAGATTCATCTGTTCGGTTGCCTATAAAGGAAGAGTCATATGTAACCTTAATATCGAAATGGCACATCACAGAATTAGACAAATTGCTCCTTCTCGAATGGATAATTCGTGCATCGCTTGCTTTTGGAAATGGCAAACAATAAGTTGTCAGCAGAGGACTCCAGAGCCAGTGAGAAATGCGTGTGTGCTGTGATATCACTTCGAACACACCAAAACACACATCGCTGTCTTGGCTTAAATTCGATTCAGTGTATGCACTATGCAGTGAGCAATGCTGAGAAGAGGATGTGAAATCATCAAGTGAACTAATTTTCATACACCTGCTACTTTTTTTTAATAATGATCGGAAGGGCCAACATTATGGAGAAAAGTTGTGCACGATGATCTGAATTCTTCGAATCTGAAGGAATTGCGGCAATCGAAGCTCATTGCTGGAACTCATATTAATCCGCAAGCGACGCACGACTTTTTTCGTCTCTTTTCGTTTTTTTATCTCTGTAAGGCATCAAGAATTCCTTTTTGCCCACTCAATAGGTTCCTCGATGTGCCGGCGATTTCGAATTGATCGCACTTCTAGCAAACCGAAGCAGATAAACAAAATATCTAATTCTGTGAGTATATACTTAGTTAGGATGCTTATGTTGGTACATTTGCTACATACCTACGTTCAGGCATCTTAGTTACAGTGATAATCAATCATTTAAAAAAGTAAGTGACACGTTCCTACAACAGGGCATAAAATAGCTCATTATTATATAGAGATATTAAGTACGTTATACCCCAAATAGTTCCTGATTGGAACCTGAAAGTAATCAGTTGTGGAACCAATCAATTAATTGCAATTATTCGGTGAAACCGATCAATCAATTGCAATAACTCTATCACGACAATAAATTGATTGTAATTTTTTCATGCCAGCAATCAATTAATTGCAATGCAACCCTGTTCACAAACCGAACAAAAAAACCGACAGTGCGAAAGGAATGTGAATGAAAGAAGAAGTAATTTTCAAAAAAATTGTTCTATGAAAAATGGTAGTTCTATGATTATTGGCAGATTGCTAGTAGTATTCATTCTGTAGCGAAACTATTCAGCTTGACATGAGTAAAGTACATGTATCATTTGCATTTTCAAAATGGTAAATGATTAATAAAAATTTCAATTCTGTTCTTATTTTGTCATTGCGAGATATGCAAAATGGAATATTTGCGCGTTTGAAACTATGTTGAATTATAAGTGTTAATGTCTTCTGCTGATAACTCCAGTTTTCTAAGGAAAACAGTGCCTATCTACCAATGAAATTTATTTTATATTGGCTTGACTTCTCCAACAGGATTCAGAATTTGATCAACCTTCACTAGTTCCTCACAATTGTTCCATAAGATCCTAAAAAGAATGTGATGTAATTTAGTATGGTTTCTCACTGTCTCCTTTTTATAGACATGTGAAAAGAGTGTTGATGTTGCGCATCGGCATTCAGTTTTAGATGACATGATACCTTAAGAACATTTTTGAAAAATTCAATCGTGTTGCAAAATTGAAGATGATTCGCAGCGAGAAAAAGTTTTTTCGAATGTACATTGTGTAATGTAGATATTTTCAGATAACTCATAACCTTTAAAAAAAGTCTGATAAGATAATTGATAAGCTGAATATTGATAGTGGAAGTGAATTCCACCGTCCAGTGGCTGCGCGATTCGATTTTCCCGTGATTTTGAACTGTGCGAATCAGTGCGAGATTAACAGAAAACCGTGCGATCCTAAATATTTTGAGATTTTCTCAGATTTAGTGATTAAAAGCTTAGTTATTCTGATTGATATGTCCTTAATTTCTTGATCACTAGTTTCATTCTAAATTCGATAATTTCCAAAAAATTCAGATTATCAAACACTAAGCCTACTTAGACATGAAAATTATTCCTATCTTCTTATTTAATGCGATTCTCTGTTTGTAATGTTTGAGATTGCAGTACTACAAATCAATGGACAAGGAGTTTTGAGAATCTATTATTAAGAATCTGTTGCGTTTACTACGAACTAATACTCTCCGATTGTATGTCTCACTTTATATCACATCACTAAAAAAGTCTCATCGACGCAACATACCTGGTGCCTTCAATCCACCTTTTGTGCATCCGAGTTCGTAGCTATCACGACGGGCAAATAATGCTGTGTGACATACGTCGACTAGCGTTTAGTCGACACTTTTGCAACCTAATATTTGCATTTTTTAATTTTGATTATTTTGGTCTTCATCGCCATTTCTTCCATCAATCTTGTAATGATGCATCAATCAATGGAAACCAAAATTTACAAAGTATCAGCAAATTATGTGAATACAATTGTTACCGGGTTTGAGCTCAAAGCGTACATATTAAATGTAGATCAGGCATTTATTCCTATCAATCAATAGCTTTACATGTACATGCTTTCAGTGATGAGATCTAAGATCGAAGGGACCTCCTTGTACTTGACAGCATGCATGACCGCATTAATCGTGCACAAAACGATCATGTTCAATGCTATTGAATAGGATGATGCACTCATGCGACGTGTGGGAATTTCCACAGGATTTCCATAGTGATTTGCTGTGGTATGGGAATGAAAAAGTCGTGTCACACGGCAATTCTGTATCATCCTAGCTAGGCTTGATCTCAGGTTCGGCACCTCCACATAGGTGTTGCACGTAGGTGTCACACATCCAATCAGTGCAATTATTTCAAATGCTGAACGATAGAATAGGAAAACATCTTAATATCTTCTTCAAGTAAATTTCATTGAGGATTCACTTAGCAAAAATCGCGCGATTCCTGGTCATCCGAGCGGAATCGATTAACTGCGCACTCCACTGCCGTCATTTTATCATCTTGAAAGGTATTCGGTAGTCTTCCTTTAATATGCATTTAGAGGAAGGAATCACTATTAACTTGTGGGCTTGCGATAGTCAGACCCCTTAAATATTCATTCCTATATAAAGATGAGCATTTTACTTTATTATCATCATCATATAGTCTTCTCCTCGGTTCAACACATAAGGTTGGGCACATAAAGAGTAGGAATATGCAGGTAGAGTGTCGACTCAAAAACGTATCTGTATACAGTGACCATTTTCATATCAAAATATTCAGCTTTTTACGGAGATTACGTTCCCGTGGTTCAAAATATTATTTGGGCAGTTTTAAAAAAGTCAAAATTTTGCAAATTTATATACTACCGAGATGACGCTCCTATATAAGTAGTAAGAAACAAGTTGAATATCAAAAGGAATGAATATTTGCTGAAAAGCATCATAACTAAGTGGAAATTAAGCTGATTATCAAGGGAATGATTTTCATGATTCGTATTATAATGGAAGTCTTCATGAAATAGTCGCGATATTATTCGTGCTTTCTTGGCTGAAATTTCAAGTTTTTTCAATTCAATTTTCATCGGCATGATTTTTTGATTCACTAAATTCATGTTTCATTTCTTGAGTCTGAAAAGTGATGCGGACCCATTTGCATCTTTCAAAGTTAATTGAAATCATTCTCTTTGATTATATGATTTTCTGTGCCAGTGATATGATCACGCTTATGAAAATACTCAGGTTGAGCATGAAAGTAATAGGAACCCATCGAATTGCTAATTTAACAAATATTAACTCTGCAAGACTGTCATGACACTGAAAATCTGTGAAATACCATCATTTTTCTGCATTACTATCATGATCACCCAATTCCGTGGCAATGTCTTCAAAACTGCAAAAATTTGTTTATCTCACATTCGGTAACAATTACCAACTATATCCCCTCGATTTCATTTAATAAAATCGAAAGTGTATGAACATTGGGGATTTAATAAATGCGGAGTTACCACTCTACCTAATATATCTACTATATGGTTGGACAGAACCATTGCAATCAAGGAAACATGGTGTCAATAGCAGTCACATTTGAGTATACACATTGAGTCAGTCATATTTGGTCATACATTCATTATATCCAGTTCACAATTCTTTTCTATTCATCTCTTCCAACTGCTGATGTCCTTCTTTCCTGGTCGTCTCTAACTGCACATCACTGGCTACAGTCCTTCCATCGCATCCTTAAGCGCCGTGTTTTATCTACTTGCATTGCTTCCACCCTCCTAGCTAGTCTCTCGATCACCATGCTCCGCACATTACCCTCCTACCTCATTCAGTTGTGCTTAATCTTCCTTGTTATCGTCTTCTACAGTCGTACTTCTCGTTTCAAATAATTCATGTTCTTCCTTCCGATTCTCTCAACCTGCATATTTATATCCAATTATTCTCGAACAAATGTTGAAATTTTGTCATTTGTTTATTCGTTAACGTGCGGTGGTGTTTCCAGCCCGTAAGTGCATGCTGGGGGTCACACAAAACTAAATGTATACCATAGGTAACACGAACACTTTCCGCTTGATGCTTCCACCGATCCTGGAGTCTTCCATTACACTTGCTATTTTCTTGCAAGCAACAATATCCGCTTTCATTCTCCTGTCACACGCTATCCACCTTACCATCTTCTTCAGTCAGTCTACCCAAATAGACCAATCTGTCCATTTAACTTAGCTCGCTGCCGTCTATATTCTGTGGCCCACGTTCTTTCGTGATTATCATCACTTCAGTTTTTTCTTTATTTATCTTTTAACCATGGTCTTCAAATATCAGTGTCCAGTCATTTACCTTTTCCTTATGAAATATAAATATCAAAATATCAAAACGTTTATTTCTCAGTGGGCAACACGAGAAAAAAGTCATTTATTGGATCTTAATGTAGTCAAAGTCAGGTATACACGGTACCTGTTTATCGGTATCAACAGAAATGACCATTTAGTTAATTTTAGATTCAGGCAATCATTTAGTCATCGCATCTTGGATATTGGAGACAATCATAATCTTAAGAGTTTCAAAAAAAGAATTATCAAAACTTAAAAGAATAAGAACAATCTAGTTGACTATTCCGGGTCAAATTGTGATCCTCTGAGCCATTGAAGTGATCGGCTGCGTATTCATTTCGATTGTCCATGCCTAATTTATTGATTATTTTTCGCCCTGTATTTCATAATCCGGAAGGCACATTATTTTACTTATTTTCGTCACATTTACTAACTCATTTTCAATCTCCTCACACTCAAATCAACTAAACGCAATTCAGATCAACAAAAAATATTTAACTACAATACCAAACTATTAATCGTCTATAGAATTAAATGTGGATCAGTTTACCACTATTGGCAATTAACATGAATCGCACATATGCATGCATACAACGCACTGTTTGAACAGACAAAGTCTGAGTAATGTGTAGACTAGATGACGGTGCCCTGATCTGTTTGTAATTTTGAACTCATAGCTGTGGAAATATTTATGGTTATCAAATGACAATTACATTCATGTCGGCACATTCAACTATCATACTCTCCTTGTGATATCAGATAGTAGATCGCTGTAAACCTCTGTTCATAATAAACCAATTTAACTACTGAGTAATTGCGTAAGATAACGTTTCTAATGCAAAGTAAAACCTCATGTGCAGTAAGCGTGACGAGAAGAAATCCGGATTGAATAATTAAGCCAGCAAAAGCAATTTGATAGGAATAAATGTTAATCAAAGTTCATTTATTTATGTTTATAAAATTACTTGTATAGCGCATAATACAATGTTACAAGGCGCTCTGTTCGAACAGATAGGTTTTCAAAAACCGACGAAATCTGGAAAGTGTCAAGTTATTGTCCGTGAGATGTAAAGGGAGGCTGTTCAGCAGTTGTGGTCTAGCAATGGCGAAAGCTCTGTCACCCACGCGAGTGCGTGGTCGGAGCACTTCGCATGTTCTTAGATCACTCGATCTCATGTCGCGAGAGCTGTGACCCTCCTTACGGTGACATTTGTCCAATTAAATCAGAATTGAATGTTCATTTACATCTGCGGACTGTTCATCACCGGATTCATGTGATCACTCCAATTTACAGTATATACTATTTCGCATTAGGACTCCCAGTACCGATCCCTGCAACATTTTTGAACATCCATGCATTCAAACCCACAACATAATACCACTTTACAACATTCAACAAGTTCAAAACATCATCAAGCATATCATATATCCAATACAAATCACGAATGATAATGCATTTACTGATACTGGAAGTCTGAATGTGAGTTCAGTTGCCTTTATCAACATTCTCTATTTTCATTTTTTTAGATTGACATTTTTCGACTAAATGGACTGAGTATGTCCAGAAACTGCAAACTGTTTTCCTGAAGAATTTTTTAGGTGATAATCGAATTCAAACCCACTGTGCTACCTTCCTGATAGCAAGCCTAGGCCTACATTATAGGCTACGACTTACTTATTAATTGATTCTTGATAAGATTATGAATAATGCCACGGGTTGGGACACTATCTACGATAAAGCCAAAGCATGTACCACTACAGTGTATATGTACATTTAGGTAGATAGCCCAGATATTTTGGACATGTCTAGCATTTGGCTTCTTGTTAGTTCCCTTTTGTTGCGTACCTGTATTTAGATAACTCATAAATCGAAACCCATGCCTACTTAGGTAGGCCTACGTGTAGGCTCTAACAATACGTAGTTTAAATACTAGGCCTAGACTATAGTTTAATTAGGTCTGGTCTGCTGCACAAAATATAAGCTTTCGTGTACCGGTGGTTATTTTATATGCTTGCTTAATAAATGGTTGGATGATCATCAGACAGATAGCTATTATTCCCTCTTTTCTAAGAATCTGTGACTGACTGGCTCTTCTCGATGGAATCACCCCACAGATTAGCGCTTTGACTGGGTGACAGTAGCAATACAGTAGTAGGTTAGATACTCAATGGAAAATGTGAAACAGCGTCGAAAAAATAGCACGAGACCGAGAGAGAAAATATTAGATTTACACAGACTTACAGCAGAAGTTTTACTTCGTCTTTTAGGTTTGGGCTTGGGTTTGACACCCAAGCCTTGGGTCCAAAACCCAAGCTACCGAAAACCTCAAGCAAACTCAAGCAGACCCAAGCAACCCAAGCAGCAACCTTGCGCCTTCTGTTTACTCGAGTTCGTGGTTATTAAGACGGGCCACAATGTTCAGCATGTGTCGATGTTTGGTCGACGGTGTTTGCTACCTGCCATAGAGTAGATACATTAGGTAGAGTGGTAACTCCGCATTTATTAAATCCCCAATGTTCATACACTTTCGATTTTATTAAATGAAATCGAGGGGATATAGTTGGTAATTGTTATCAAATGTGAGATAAGCAAATTTTTGCAGTTTTGAAGACATTGCCACGGAATTGGGTGATCATGATAGTAATGCAGAAAGAATGATGGTATTTTACAGATTTTCAGTGTCATGACAGTCTTGCAGAGTTAATATTTGTTAAATTAGCAATTCGATGGGTTCCTATTACTTTCATGCTCAACCTGAGTATTTTCATAAGCGTGATCATATCACTGGCACAGAAAATCATATAATCAAAGAGAATGATTTCAATTAACTTTGAAAGATGTAAATGAGTCCACTTCACTATTCAGATTCAAGAAATGAAACATGAATTTAGTGAATCAAAAAATCGTGCCGGTGAAAACTGAAATGAAAAAACTTGAAATTTCAGCCAAGAAAGCACGAATAATATCGCGACGTTTTTATGAAGACTTCCATTATAATACGGATCATGAAATCAATTCCCTTGATAATCAGCTTAATTTCCACTTAGTTATAATAATAAACGTTTATTTTCAAAAGTCAATGTCTCAGTATTGAAAATCGTGAGACATATAGTACAACGGCAAGAAATCCATTTGTAGAATAAAGTCATAACAAAATAATAAGTAATGCTGAATGAAAGTCACTCTACATAAAATCCATGATTGAAAAACTTTGACATGCCTATAATGAAACTGCCGCCGCGAAGAGTAGTTGTGATCGTAGGAAGTCGAAACTGTTTGTTGGAATTGACCATGACTGGTAATGCAAGATGATGCAGAGGATGTGTTGAGTCTGAAATAATTCGTTGAAAGAGCTTGAAACTAATTACTTTGCGGCGATAATTCAGCGGTAAGAACCAAGAGCAATCACATTTGGACCTCCCGCATATGATGAAATGAGCGCTTCTCTGAATTCTCTCAACATTTTCCTGCAATGTCTTGGACAGTTCAACAAACAGAGGGGCCCCGTATTCCAGAGTACTTCGAATGCAATTTTGATAAATCAATGTCAGCTGATCTTTTGGCAAAAAGTCTTTAAGTTGTCTCAGCGCATATAAGCGAGATGCTAGTCATTTGCAGATGTTATCGAAGTGGGATTTGAATTTCAGTTGATAATCAAAAGTGACACCAAGAATGCGCAAACTGTCTGAAACTTTCACGTTAGGTACTTGGAATCGTAGAAAATCATGCTGAGACAAGTGACGATTTGAGTAGATGAACATTTGCTCACATTTCCTATCGTTTATCTCCATTTTGTTATGCATTGTTATGATGCTTATTATCAAATATTCATTCCTTTTGACATTCAACTTGTTTCATACTACTTATATAGGAGCGTCCTCTCGGTAGTATATAAATTGGCAAATTTTGACTTTTTTCAAAAGTGCCCAAATAATTTTTTGGACCACGGTAACGTAATCTCCTTAAAAACTGAATTTTTTGATATAAAAATGTTCACGGTATACAGATACTTTTTGAGTCGACACTCCTCCTGCATATCCCTACTCTATGCTACCTGCTGTTTGCATTTCCCAATTTTAATTCTTTTGGTCTTTTATCAACCATATTTTATCTAACAGTAGTGGGCATTTACGGTTTCTTCCATCAATATTGTGATAATTAGCCTCATTATGCTAATTAAAAAAGCGTGCACGCTAAATGCAAATCAGGCACTGACATTCGTATCAGTAACTTTAACTGCTTTCAGTGCGGAGACATAATATCAAAAGTACCTCCATATATTTGACAACTCAACGTGTATTATGCGAGCATAGACTACTAGACCCACAGAATTAGATTCATCTGCGCGCGCTTCGGTTTCCTAGAAAGGAAGGGTTGTATGTGGCCTTTATATCGAAATGGCACATCACAGAATTAGACAAATTGCTCCTTCTCGAGTGGATAATTCGTGTATCGCTTGCTATTGGAAATGGCAAACAATAAGCTGTCAGCAGAGGACTCCAGAGCCAGTGAGAAATGCGTGTGTGCTGTGATATCACTTCGCACACACCAAAACACACATCGCTGTCTTGGCTTAAATTCGATTCAGTGTATGCACTATGCAGTGAGGAATGCTAAAAAGAGGATGTGAAATCATCAAGTCAACTAATTTTCGTACGCCTGCTACTTTTTTCAATAATGATCGGAAGGGCCAACATTATGGAGGATACTTGTGCGCAATGATCTGAATTCTTCGAATCTGAAGGAATTTTGGCAATCGAAGCACTTTACTTGAATTCACATTAATCCGCAAGCGACGCACGACTTTTTTCCTATCTCTGTAAGGAATAAGGAATTCCTTTTTGCCCACTTACTAAGTTCCTCGGTGTGTCGGCGATTTCGAATTGATCACACTTCTAGCAAATCGAAGCAGATAAACAAGATATTTAATTCTGTGATTAGACCTATTTAGACATAGGCTATTGCATAGACTGATGCATTCCTGTGATGTGTGGGAGCTCCCACAGCATTCCCATAGAGATTTGCGATGGTGTGGGCATGAAAATTCGCGTCATACGACAACTCTGTTTGTAGCCATACATGACCTCAAGTGCGAGCACCCGCACATAAGTGTCACACGCAGTTGTCACACACCTATTCAGTACAATTATCTTTAATGTTGAACGATTGAATAGGAAAATAGCCTATTTTTTCTGCGTCAAGCAAATCATTGAACAGTCACTCATCGCGCGATAGCTTTACCATAGGGAAGCACGCACGAGTACACAAACTGCTTCCTTACTGAAAAGTATTGCAGTCATTAATATGCCTCAACTCAGATGAAACAACTATCGACAAAAATCGCTGCAACACAGGGAAATATTAAAATTGTGATTCTTTAGTCTGTTCGAGTATCTTCATTTCCAGATTGTCCAAATGAATGAGAAAACGAAACTGGTAAGATTGCTGTGAAAATAAGACTGCTAACATCACCACTGTAGAGAACATATTATTGTATTTGAACCACATTTACAATTCATTCATGTCTCACTGCCGCTTTGTAGTCTCCGCGTGTCTGACCGTTCTCACTGACTTTTTTTACTCTGCGGTCAATGAGGCTATTTATGTCTTACTACTTGTCATAATTACTAAATAGTTGTTAGATATTCTCTTAATCACTGAAATATGTTTCTTCCAGGAGCGACAAAAGGAAAAGCAGTTACGAGAAGAAATAGTTCAAGAATTGGAAGAAAAGGATCGCCAATTGCAAGAAATGCAGAAGAAAAATGAGGAGGTAATAAGTTCAAATTTCTGTGCTGAAAAATGAAAAATATGCGCATGATAAAACCTAAAAAATAATTTGTGTTGTATTCAATACATGCATTAATATGAGGCTGGATTTGAAAGTGGGGCACTTTGAGCTCTTTGAATGATTTAGAAGCGGACAGTGGCAACAAGTATAATATGGGAATACTCGACCCACATTTCAAGCTTGGACTACGCATTTTTACTACGAAAGCAAACTATAAATCTGGAACAACAAAAGACTACGAAAGCCATTTCGCTTTCTATGCTTTTGTCTACCAAAACTTCAAAACTCTAAACACACGAATTACAAGAAGTATACACAGATGACTTTCTCATGGCTCCTTTTTCTGCTTCGCAGCGGCTTACTTCGTGAATCACTAGTGGCAGTCATTTTTTTCGTAAATCATTTAATTTGTGAATTTAATGATACATGACTATCTACATCATTTAATAATAAATCATGACTTTAATTCATCTTAAATTCACAATGGCTTCTAGTCATCATCAAAGTTTCAAATTGCTAATAATGATCATGCTAAAAAGCAGAACGTCGTGCATTCCGCACCAAGCATCTATAAGATATAAGCCTGTATATGCTCTACATTTTTACCAGTCAATGAAAAAATGTTATTCATGCAAAATATTTCAGCACATTTCATGCACAGCGACAATTGCAAGGTACTTGTGCCGTGACAACATTTATGTATTTCGAGTGAAAATGGTGTAAACATGAATCTTATTCATAGTTTCTGTTATTTATAATATCATATTTATAATGTTATATTTACATTAAATTATTTATATTAAATATTTTATATTCATATTTTATAATGTATACTTGTCTTGATAAATCTTATCAAAAGCCAGAAAAAAGCAAAAACTCATTATTTTCACTCAGGTGAATGAGCGTTTCGCAGAGATTAATGCAGTCCATGCAGTAATTGCGGAAGAAAACTCTCAACTAGCTCAGGAAAAGCAGGAATTGGAGGATCAGCTGGAAGAAACTCAAGCCAGCTTGGCCGAAAGTCAGACGTACATTGAAGAAGTTCGGAAAAAATTCAAAGACGATCGGCGGACTCGGGCCAAAAATGCCATTGCAATGAGCGAAGGAATAGCTCTAGGTGAGGAATCATTTTGAATCATAAATTTAGATTTTTTGATGTCATAGATATAGCCAAGTGCACGAGCATGCAGAATGTGCATGTTAAAATATATCTGCATACGATTACGCCAAATTTTGACGCACTGGTCCAAAATTTCGGAAAAACGATTATGTAGTTCTTGAACTCTGTTCCAAATAAGTGCGATTAAAAATTTAAGAAGTTCATGTAGTTACCGATTACGGTTAAACTAAGAGCAAATGATTCATGAAACCAAGCATAAAAAGGAAATAAAGCTCCATTTTCCATTCATTTGAGTTCTTCGGCATTTAAAAGCAACAACACTGACTGGTCTATTTTGATATTTTGAACAACCCATAAAAAGAATTAAGGGAAAGCTAGCAATTACCACTAGTACTTGACAAACATAATAATGCTTCTTCATTACATTACTTCAACTTCATATTATATTTTTGTAGAACGAGAGGCACTCGTTCGTCAGCTTGATATATTGCGTGAGGACAACAAGAAATTGAAAGATGCGAAAGATGAAGGTCGAGGTACAGATGCTGTGGATGGAGCTACAGCAGGTGGAGAAATTCTTCATTTCATGGAAGGTCAGCAAAGTGAATCGCCAGACACATCTAGGCAGCGGAGGGGATCCGCGTTGGGTTCTTACTTCACTATGAGCGGGTAAGTGGCATTATTGCATTTGACAGGCCAGCACCCAAACTTGCCTTATTGTGCGGAGTTGTAACTGGATCTATATGAAAATATCGTAGCAGTGAAAACATCGTAAATGAAAATATCGTAAGTGGAAACTATAAATATGAAATATGTATATATATATATATATATATACGAGTATATATATATGAAAACATCGTAACATTAAAATATCTTAATAAAAATCGCAAATGAGGAATGTCGTAAATGAATTCGAATAGCCTACACTGCAAATGCCTCGCCACCAAAGTCTCCACTAACTCACCACGAAACATTGCCAAAAAAAGTAAACACCAGGAAGTACGAGTGGCCAACACTCGCCACGAGCTAATATACATACAGAAGGTGAAAACTATGATAGCATCCATAGAGTAGGGATATATAGGTAGAGTGTCGACTCAAAAAGTGCCTGTATACAGTGAACATTTTTATATGAAAAGATTCAGTTTTTTACGGAGATTACGTTCCCGTGATCCAAAAAATTATTTGGGCACTTTTGAAAAAAGTCAAAATTTGCCAATTTATATACTACCGAGATGACTCTCCTACATAAGTAGTATGAAACAAGTTGAATATCAAAAGGAATGAATATTTGCTGAAAAGCATCATAACTAAGCGGAAATTAAGCTGATTATCAAGGGAATTAATTTCATGAGCTGTATTATAATGAAAGTCTTCATGAAATAGTCGCGATATTATTCGTGCTTTCTTGGCTGAAATTTCAAGTTTTTAATTCAATTCAGTTTTCACCGGCATGATATTTTGATTCACTAAATTCATGTTTCATTTGTTGAATCTGAATAGTGAAGTGGACCTACATTTACATCTTTCAAATTTAATTGAAATCATTGTCTTTGATTATATGATTTTGCTCTGCCAGTGGCAGGTTATGACATGATCATGTTTAAGAAAATACTCTTGAGATTGAGCATGAAAGCATTAGGATCCCATCGAATTTCTCATTCAACAAACATTAAAACTCCAAAGCTGTCATGGGAATCTGTGAAATACCATTATTCCTTCTGTATTACTATCATGATCACCCAATTCCGTGGCAATGTCTTCAAAACTGCAAAAATGTGCTTATCTCACATTTGATAACAATTACCAACTATATCCCCTCGAGTTCATTTAATAAAATCGAAAGTGTATACACATTATGGATTTAATAAATGCGGAGTTACCACTCTACCTAATATACCTACTCTATGGCAGGTAGCAAACACCTTCGACCAAACATCGACACATGCTGAACATTGTGCCCCCGTCTTAATCGTACAGAATCGTATTTCAGAATCCCGTCTACATTTGATATCTATGGTCCTAATAATTTGGCATACTTTACAACGGACAGAGGATAGCTATACGATTCTCTGACATAGCTTGTAAAATTATTTGATATATTCCCTCGGGCTAATAATTCAATAAGCAAATTCAATAACGGATTCAAGTCTATCATAACTCATTCTAAAGCTGAGTTTGCTAGCTCTCGAATGATGTATGGCACGTTGATGAGGGATTGGAAGACATGAGAATCGATTGAATTTAAGCGAAATTTAGGTGGTCCCTTTTTATGATCAGCTCTGTACTACTACTACTACTTTGCAATTGTCCATCTTACTCCATTGGGATTTCCCGTCTTGCCCGAAAGATGGGGTAAGACGAACGTTTTGCCATACTTTCTTAGAATTAAAAATGCATAATGATCACACCACAGAATTCGATTGTTTAAACGCATCAACTTGCTAGAAATGCAAACTGATTCAAAACAATGGCACTTGCAGGAACTTACTATGTGTGCAAAGAGACATTTTTAATACCTTGCAGAGATAGGAATAATAGTCGTACACCGCTTGCGGATTGCTGTGAATTCCTTCAAAATGCTCCGATTGCGGCGATTCCTTCAGATTCGAAGAACTCAGATAATTGCGCAAAACTTTTCTCGATAATTTGGGCGCTGCGATCAATATTAAAAAAGTTAGCAGGCGCACGAAAAAATGTTTACAAACTTTATGTAGAACTTAACATCGACTGTGTCTCTTTGCTGTGTCATCCGGTTGATAATAATCACTGAAACTTTGCACAATTTGGCGTGTTAAATGTTGAACTGGTAGTCCGGCAGCCAGAACGAGTTTCTGCAGGGAACAAGGCCGAAAGTGAGACTTTCACAGAATGATCTACACCCTATGCCTACTTCGAATCGGAACGTCTGCCGAGTTCTAGTGAGTTCCTCTTCTTGTCAAACAAGATCAAAGAAAAACACATGTAAATCCAATGGGATGCAGATTGCAGTTTTTGACTAAAATGAAATTTTGTATGCTTTTTCTGATTGAACAAAAAGTACTAAGCCCAGAGTCATAATTTTTGGCATGGAATGTCTTCAGGTAATTTCCTTTCATCTTCATGCACCCCTGTCTATAAAGCTAAACACATCTGGATTTGGCGAGCCTCTTAATGTCATCAAACAAAGACATTTTGAGCGACTTTATCCACATTCAACCACATTTTCACATACATTGCCGATTAGATGCATGATGATGGCACATGCACATCATAAGAAGTGACTTGAAGACATTCCATGTCAACAATTATGACTCTGGGCTTAGTACTTTTTGTTCAATTAGAGAAAACATACAAAATTTCATTTTAGTCAAAAACTGCAATCTGCATCCCATTGGATTTACATGTGTTTTCTTTGATCCTGTCGGACAAGAAGAGGAACTCACTAGAGCTCGGCAGACGTGCTGATTCGTAGTAGGCATAGGGTGTACATCATTCTGTGAAAGTCCCACTTTCGGCCTCGTTCCCTGCAGAAACTCGTTCTGGCTGCCGGACTATGGCTGCTCATTGTTCGATTGCTATGGTGTTATGTCAGCAGATTGTGTCATTTCATTAACGTTACATATTCCAATGTTTCCCTTCTAGCCAAACAGAAGAAGAGGCGACCTGTCTAATTCTGTGGATCACACAGAGGTTTAGGTTCTAGATTTCTATTCAATCAAGTAGACACCCAACTCTTGCTAAACATTTCGTGGCAGGATTCTAACATAATCCATTTAGATCGCCCAGTTATTCAACATTCGGCGCAACATGACTTCTCGCCCGCCAAAATTATTCAGTAAGTGCCGCTGAATGATTACTCGCCCGCCGCCGCTGCATCTATTTGTGATGTATGAGCTCTTTGTTACGGCGTCTGTGTGTGGTGTATAAGCGCTCTGCTAGGCGTATGCGTGTTTTAGCTTTCTCAAATATACTCTCCCCCTCTGCAATTCTCTTCTGGTAGAGAAGAAAATCTCGTCCGCGAAGCTTCATGAACAGAGATCAACCATCTCGTGATCGCTGGCTGTCAGAGACGCACACGGCGCATGTCAGGGCGCATGTCAGATGAACTGATTAGACCCTTTGTTGGTCTTATTCGCATGTTAATATTGAACAACAAAGGTCAATTGATGTCTAATTAACAGATCTATAAACGAAATCAATCAACTTGATCAAACTGGCCTTGTTCTTGACTCTTGAGTTGATCATGGTGCGTCACATGACTAAAGAAGAAAGGTTACGAGCAGTTGGGATGGTTGAAGCAGGGCGCTCTTGTAAAGCCATTGCCCGTTGGTCGAACCCCGAAAACAATTCGTCAGCTTCTTGCAAAGTGGAGGAGAACTGAGGCTGTTCTTCATGGCAACTGTGGGATAGTTCGATGCCAGACTACGCAAAGGGCTGACCAACGCCTAGTCCGCCTACCATCGGGCCAATCGAACTCTTCTGGCCAATCATTCAACCAATCATTCGAATCAATCATTCTCCTCAGGTTAATGTGGGGTGAGAAGGGCCACCTTGCTTAGACTCTCATCTCGGATACGATCAGAATGCGTCTCCGAGAGTCCGGTTTGCGATCCAGAAGGATGAGGAAGCGGTTGCAACTTAGCCCTGCCCACGTAGCAGCTAAGGAGCGATGGGCCATGCAACGAGTCTACTGGCGCATCCAGCAATGGAGAAGGGTCGTCTTCACCGACGAGACTCGCTTCCGCCTCCTCAAAAGCGACGGCAGAGTACGTGTTTGGAGAGGCCCCGGTCAAGCATTCCAGCCGGATTGTGTCCAGATACACGAATCACAAGGCATCTCCGTCCATGTTTGGGGTGGAATCGCGTTGAATTGGAGGACGCAATTCGTTGTGCTGGACAGGAACGTGTCGGGCGAGACCTATTCGGAGATGCTGCAACAGCACTTCGTCCCCTTCGCCATTCAAAGTTCGGTGGGCTTCAGCATTGGATCCTACAAGACGACAATGCGTCACCGCATTGAGAGGCTTCTGTTCGTAAGCTGAAGAAGGAGCTGGGCATCCGAACTCTCCGATGGCCCTCCAGATCCCCAGACATGAACCCCATTGAGCATGTCTGGGATCTCGTGAAGAGGAGGATCTATCAACACAATCAGCCTCCTCAAAATGCTAATGAACTCAGGGAAGCTATAGCGGAGGCTTGGCAACAACTTCCTCAGGTGTTTATTAACCGACTCGTGCTCAGCATAACACGACGCGTGGCTGCTCTTCTCCGTGCTCGGGGAGCATACACACGTTACTGACCTTCAGTATCAGCTGTACACGTAATTTTCATCAATAAACGTTGACTTTCTGGATAAGAACATAATTTTCTCCTTCATATTGATTGCATGGGGCAAGTCTGCAGATTTTTTTTTTGTGCTTATCGGCTCTGATTATGCAGTTAATCCGTCAATGCTCACAAAAAAAATAATGTTAGAATTCCTTGTATGAATCAGAAAACAGAAGTCTAAATTGCATGCATAATATGGAAATAACATGATTTTAGCCGATAAACACTCATGTAAACATGTGTTATCTACAGATGTTTTATTGAATTACTTAATGATTATACACTTGATGTATTGACCTTTGTTGTTCAATATTAACATGCGAATAAGACCAACAAAGGGTCTAATCAGTTCATCTGACATGCGCCCTGACATGCGCCGTGTGCGTCTCTGACAGCCAGCGATCGCGAGATGGTTGATCTCTGTTCATGAAGCTTCGCGGACGAGATTTTCTTCTCTAGCAGAAGAGAATTGTAGAGGGAGGGGTTAGCTTCTGTTGAGTGTATGATCGATTCATGTGTTCGTATCTCATTCATTACATCGCTTGCCATGAGCATCACGTATTTTGAAAAGGACTACCGACCTACATGGATCAACAGATGTGGTTTGATCGCTACCGAACGAACGTAATCTAATTGAACACATTTCACAGAAGTATCCCATGTAAGTACATACTGCTTTTTGGCCTTATACATCATGTTTTTGGCATGTGAATGATTACTTTTTATGTTATTCATTGGCGGGCGAGTTATCAATTAGTGGCATTTACTGAATAATTTTGGCGAACGAGATATCATGTTGCGCCCAACATTCTTGTCTAAAATAAAGCATAAAATGCAGAACGGATAAAAATGGGTGATTCATTTAAATTCTTCAATAGCAGCATGTAAAAATCGCAAAATTTTAAGCGGAAACTTTGCTAGGAAATTAAAGTAGCTTTTGAAAGCATATACGAACAATTATACTAGACGACGATTGCAGAAACTGGCATGTAGGCTATGATACTTCGATTCACATCTATTTTCTGATTGACGCAAACACCACGTTACTAAAACTCACCTTGTATGAAGCTGAGCTATCAGTTAATGAAAAAAGTACTAAATTGTCAACACTATGACGCTAACTGTCATTGAAAGATTGGTTGACGGGCAGTCGAGACGCACTAGACAGTAATATAAAGAAATCCAATGTTTTATGCAATATTTATTCAACATCTGTAAGTCGGATATACTGTGCTCCACAAGAGGGGATCACTGTGAGAAGCGAACTTACGTTGGCCTCCTTTGATCTCATCTTTTCAGATTTAACCCGTCAAAAATCTAGCAATTTGTTTTTTGAAATTAAATCGCATTAAGTTGATATACAGCCATTTAACAAAATAAATCAGAAAACACACAAGGTGTGGAGACTTTAGAAAAACATCCGTCTTTATGAGAGAGCCGTGATTTTCATAAAGCTTCTATTTCATGATATAGAAATTAAATATTCGGAATTAGCTAGCACGGCTCGTATCAAAGAGCATGCTTAAAATCGTCTTCTCTCCACATTTACTGTGGTGCGGTGCAATAAAAAATGGATTAATTATATTCAGGTCATTGAAATAAACAGCAAATTATGAAATATCTCGAAATTCGCTCACTTATGGGCACCGGTGCACCGCTCTCAGCCCGAGTAAATTTCCTTGGTACTTCTGGGTTATCTCCCCCCCCTACGTTTTCAAATTTGGGTAAAATCCATAGAAATGAATCAATCGTTATAAAACTTTAAGTGCACGTGAGTGAGGATATTTTATACCCACATACCAAAACTTGTCCAAATTGGACAAGTACTTTCTGAATTAGGGGCGATAGCTTGAAGTGAAGCGTTGCAGCAGCTTGATCTGATTTCTTCTGACCTCATCGTATGAGCAGAAAGAACTTGAAGTTAACAAAGTCTTTTCACGACAACTACTGAAGTGATGATGACCAAACCATATCCATTACACTAACATTTTCAACTTAATAAAGGTGTGGCAAGGTAGTGGCCGTGGGAAGATTTCAAATAACAGTGGATGAGACGAAGTGGGAGAGAGAACAATGCACACACGAGCAGCAATAATGCGTCGAACAGACGAAGTCAGATCAAGCTGCTGACATCGCTACACTTCACGTTATCGTCTCTAATTCAAAGAGTACTAGTTCGATCTGCGTCAAATTTTGAATGTGGATAGAAAATATGCTTAATTGCGTGTACCTGAAGTTTGGTGGCGATTGATGCATTTTTGCAGATGCTAGACAAATTTGTAAACCTGAGGGGAGATAACCCATAAGTACCCATGAAACATGATTAATGTCGATTGATTTTTATTTGCATCTATACAGGTGCCGTATATTTCTGCAGTAATTTTTCATTTCCTGCAGAGTGAACGTTGGTATGGAAGAAGACGACGTTGATGAAGATGTGGAATGCGATGATGAACCTCCTCCACCTCCAATGGTGCCGATGATCGTTCCTGAGTTATTCTCTGCGGTGGCAGCTGAGCCTCCTCCACCAAAACCACAAGTGGAATGCATTGGAATCTCTACCGATCCAATGCCTGAACCTCCGCCAATGACAGATACTACAGTTCAAACCGACAAAGAACAAACTCCTCCGCCATCTCCAACCAAGTACGAATAGTGTTTTTCTTCTATATTTGTTTACAAAATGCTGAAGATAAATTAAAACCATGAAACCTGAATTAAAATAAATAATTCAAAATAGTATCGCCTTGTGCCAGTTTAGGCACAAAACGGCATGCTCTTTTGTTGTGAAGCTGATCAGTAATTTTAGGCAGCTTAAACCTCTTTCGATTTTGAAGTGCTGGAAAAGCTCCTAATTTTCTTCTGCTGAATGGATAGTATCGATTACATGGATAATATCATAATTATCACATGTATGATCATATAATTACATGCAAGATATACATGTAAAGCAGAAGAAAATCAGAGGCTCTTCCAACACTTCACAATTAAAGTAGGTGTAAGCTGCCTAAAATTACCGATCAGCTTAATTTTTCTTGGATGTGCAGCACTAGTATCGTAGAAAGCTCATTCCTTTTTTCCTGGCATAAGGCTTCTATTTTTGTGTACATAACAACGATACATTCAAAATTCTAAATCATTCATTACATAGATGCAGAGAACCATAGCTTCCATGCAGTTTCTATTTCTGCAATAACACGATCACTCAAATTACCAGCATGTCTGAAAGATTTCTTTACCGCCATTCGTGATGTGTACACGTGTTGCTTGTACATGTGTCGCACCAGGCTTTACAAATAGCGCTAAAATAGAAGTCTTCCAGACATGCCCTGTAATTTGAGTAATTGTGTACTTGGAGTCAATATGCACAATTAGATAGTTATCTAAAATAATCCTTTTCTACGTGAACAGGGCGTCATATCGGCAAAAATTTGCAACTTTCGAAATCAATAAACCAGCTTGGGTTATTAGCATCTTTACTTGCAATCGAAGCGTGCTGCTTAAACAAGATTATGTCCCATTATAGAATTCACAGACATCGGCAGATAAAAGCAATGTCCCGCTCTAAGAAATTTGAATCAATTTAGTAAAAAACAGAACATTGTAAGTTTGCTATCACATGGCAAATAATGTCGTCATGGCAGCCTCAAATTCCGCAATGCATTAAGGTTTGCATGCCTACCTCTGTGTCTACTGGTAAAGGCGGAGTCTAAGTAAACTAACCACTGCCAATTTCATCACGTGTTCCTGTAGTTTTGAATATGACAAAACCTCTGTCACGCACGATGACTTCGAAAATGTTATGTCACTGCCAATCGATGGGCACGCACCTGAAGGCCTTTGCATGATAAATATATACAGCTGAGACTCCCTTTAACGAACCTCACGGGATCAATGTAAAAGGTTTGTTATAGCGAAGAAGGGGTCATAAACGTGTTTTTGAGCTGAAATATCCTGCTGATTTTAAAATATTCTAAGTACACGGCTAAATTCTTTTTACCTTTTATCTTGTAGACTTCAGAAATGGAAGAACTTGCGTTTTTTTGCTATTTTAAGTGGTGTATTAATTCATAAATGTCCTTCAAACAACAAATGATCCAATGAGTTAAAAACGCGAATTGCAAGTAGTGTATCACGCATCATGCATGCACATGGCAAGATTTTCCAATACAGAGCGATTTCTGCTCATGGCTTCCCGTTGCATTCGTGCAGACGTCACTGTATTCGTTGATAATTTAAAATCAGTAGATTCAGATTATTCGATGTGACTTCCAATAGTACAATCCAGCTGTATCGGCTTTATAGATTTGACCACGAGACGAGTTTTCAATCACGATCAGACGAGTCAGTTCGGGAAGATAAAATTCAAGCGTTTCATTTCCACATGATCTGGATTCAACAACATTTTTTATGTATTGAACTTCTATTGAAAGTAGTTTGAAAAAATTGGAGTCCATAGATAAGGTTCGTTATAGACGAATGTTCTTTATAGAAGGGCTTGTTATAGCGAGTCTTGTCTGTAATTCCATCAATGTTGCGTATGTAACTGTCATATTTCACTTAATATATTGTTAGATTAGCCTATTAATTCATTAGAGCTTACGATTTCTGGCATTACGAAGATTTATTCAACAAATTGCCCCACCCGCCCTGACGAGCGAGCCACCATTGATTCAAAATGAGGTCAACAAAACTCCTCCTCTTTTTCAAGAGAAACGCAGTGCAAGATGAAAGATGCTTGGTATTTGCAAACTAAACACAAAAACGATTAATATCCATCAAACGTAGAGATATTTTGGTTTAGCGCCGTTTAATATACTTCATCCAATTTTTGTCATATGCAAAATACTGGACCACTTCTGCAAAAATGTTTATCTGACATTTGCATGTACTTCGATTGAAATAAAGAGATACAGGATTGTTCACTCAAGCATATGGCTGCACACTTAAGCTTTGATGACAGACTTTTATGAATAATTTTGCGTGGTAATCTTGGCTTATCAATTTCATTCTCAAACGAGGGAAGTTTCTTTCTGATAATTAGATGAGCATTGCTGTTATTATAACCTACTTCTTGGCACAGGGCCGTGGCTGTAGTTGTACATGGAAAATCGGATAATTTTCTACCGGCAGTCATTCTTACACGGTCTTGCTTTCCCATGGAGTCGGGTTCGAGCGATAACCACGGCGACACATCCATTAGTAGTGACCCATCATTCCATATCCAGCTACTTTTACTGCTATTTCATTCCATCGATAAGTCAGTTAAACCAATCCAAAACACCTCTTTTGGCAGTGCACTGTGATTGCGAAATAATTCTGTATACACTGAGCCGTAAATGAGTTGCCCAGAGTTTTGATGACAAAATTGTTGAGATTGACAATAATAATTCAGCAAAGTTGAGGACCAGATAAAGACACAATGGCCCAACAGATCTGTAAGGGGAGACACAGATTAGGTCCGCAAATCCAGACTGAGTAAACAGAACTAAATAAATTATTGACGATGAAATGAATTAAATATAAAAATTGGCAAACATAGTGATATAGATTCACACAAGATAGTCAAGTGATTTAGTCCAATTGTCTTGACCATCCCATTTCTGATGACCTTCAAAATTACATTCTTTTATGAAAACATGAAAGACTTTATATCTCAAAGGATAATGAAAATGGGCGACGGAAGTGCGTTCACACTCATTAACGTGAACAAAATCTCAAATGAATTAGTGGGATGAACTAAAAATGACATTCATTGAAATGACAGCATCGATGAAAAGAATTCATGGCACAGCATCAGTGAACAAAGGTGAAAAAATAATGTTGATTATCTATGAATAAATACTATTTTATAATTTTTAACTGCAGTGATAATGTCATCATCCCGGAAAAGCTTGATTATTTGATCATACTTGTAGATTATGGACATGACAGAAAGCTTTAAGTAGCAGATATCCTCAAATTGGGAACTTGCATTTACCTGCTATATATGTCCATGATTTCTGATCATTCTGTAGTAAGAGTATAGATCCTCCTGTTCTTCACTGTAAATCGCTGGATACGAAAATTACATACAAACATATACCAAAATTATATACAATTTGAAACTAACATCTGATACGAGATTCTCGCATGTTTACAGAGATCTGGTATGTTTTTCATACCACATCTCACTTTCGTATGTGATTGGTATGTAGCGATGCGAACTATTCTATCTGTGATTGGCTGTTTTACACTGAAATACGAGTTGTTGGTATGTTTTATATACGAGACCGGATGCAAATTCATCCTTTTTCGTATGCCTCTGGCATGTATGTCGTATGAGCAGCTTTAAGTCACATAGCAAAAAAATATATGTATCACATACTACTGTCAAAATTTTTTTCGGTAATACCAGTCGTGAATATTTTTTGTTTGATAGAGTGATATTTATATACATTAGATTTATTGTGAATTTAACGCTTCACGAGATTGACGTCGTTGCTACTTGTCTAGCAACATTAATAGGTCGTTTAGTTAGCTCTTCTTTATGAAACATGTTCATTAACATCATTTCATTCAAACGATATCTTTCGTGAAATCATGTTGACTTATATATCTCAAACAAAACTATTTTTGCGTTCATGAATTATAATGTGTTTTTATTTCAGATTGATAACATGCTTAATTTCAAAATTACAATGCATAATTGTTGATGGTTGAATACTTATTGATTATTCATGAAATGCCTTAGACCTACGTGTATTAAAATCGAATACAGTATTGTAAATTCGACTCTTGAATGTCATTATCTCACTACTTACAAAACAGTAGTAACATTAGTGTGATCTTATTGACAAAAGGCCTTAAATCAACATACTTTGGACATGATTGATACTTTCTTTTAACATTGTGCTGGTATGGCTTTAGTATGTAAAGCATACCACATTTGAAACAACATACGAAAAGCATGCAACTATGTACCAAGAGAATACAGAAATATACCAAAAAAATATTTTGGTATGCACTCTTCGTATGTGATTGGTGTTGAGCGATTTACAGTACCTATTGATATTGTGATGGTAGAATCCTTCTCATTTGGTATCGTATTCTGTCACTCCCTTTCATTCACTAGAGAATATGTTCATGATAAATTTTTATTTCAAATTTTTAAGTCCGTAGAGAAATACTCTCCGTACAGCTTATTATTGCTCAAAAGATTTGCGCTATTCATCACTCAAAGACGGAGTCGTTTCTCATGCTTTCTCTATCTGCATAATCTGTCACTTCGTCTGTTTCACCACTTCTTATACAAGAAAGACACTTTATGCGTTTTATGATGACAACTTGGAATTATAATCGTCAATGATTTTGGAACTTCTTCTATCTTCTCACTATTATGTGACCTAATTTGTAGCTCTTGCAAACCTGTAGGAACATGGCGTCTTTCATGCGTATCAGTATCCTGTGCCACCGTAATTCCCAATCATTTAGTAATCGTAGCTCTGAACTACATCACAACGTTCGACAATGTTGGATGTTTGACTGTCTTATAAGAGTAAAAAAGCAGATTGACAATGCAATGATAAGTCACTTTTTGGATCCCTCTGACCGGAAAGGGACTCGCAACTAGATGACAAACATCTGTGAAAACTCAACAGGATGATTGTATCAAATTGTATCACATTTGGCCCACGAAAACAAAAAATGGTACCCTTATCTAAAAGTATACTTTTGAAACACTACATTTTTGTTAATTTCTTATCAGATGAAGCATCTTAAGCAATTCAAATTAGGCAAAGACTATACACTAGGTACATATGAAGTTGTAGTCAACAAATTCGTTCATTCAAAAATGCATCAATGTCACTATGATATGATCATTTTTAACAGATGATAATAACTGCACGTCTTGGTGGATTTGAACCACCGACCTCTGGCATTCTAAGCCAACGCTCTACCAACTGAGCTATCGAAGAACGACAGTATGACATAAGTCCTCAATTGAAGAAGAATAAGCCATCCAATCAGATGTCTTCATCCCCAAGACAACATGGCATTAACCGTCAAATCAAACTACTAATACTAAGATATCTGCAAATCAAAGCCAGCATTTGCGGGGACTTAGTCAATATTGACTAATTATTCATATCAATCACATGCATATAACCGCTATTCATGACAGCTTCATAAATAATGCTCTCAGTTTTATGCTATAAATAGTGGATCCCAAGCATAAATAGACAGATTTTCCGGCCTAACAACATATACTTATTCTGTATATTTACTTGAATGAGCAGTTACTGCATTTTTGTGTACAAAATTTATATATTTTTCAAAAATCTCTATTTGAGTGGTATTCAGCAAAACTTGGCTATCCCAATGCAATGAAAACACGCTACCGTCATTGTCTCAAGACATTTTCATTCGATAACTTATAAAAGCATGTCGTTTATCACAGTCATCTACCAACAATTTCCAACACATACTTACAAACATTTGCTTAAAAAAAGTGGAATTCATATTTTTAGCTGCTATTCACAGTAACAAGATGATCGAGTTGCTAAGATCTGATGCCACTATTGGAGCGAGAGCCGTGTAGGTCGGATATCAAAACTATCAAAGTCTACGGACATGAGGTAGCTACAAACCGTATGACGGCACCAGTTCACAAGGCAATGTTAAGCGCAATACTTGCTTGCTTAATTCAATTGTTGAGTATTGTTTATCCCATTATTTTAGAACTGAAGTCATTGTATTTTCAGAGATGAGCGACCTGCGCCTGACGGAGCTGTCGAGGACCCACCGTACGAGCCAATATTTGTGAGTAGTATCAAGACTTTCTGTGCAATGTCAATCTTTCAAAATCACTGAATTATCTTTTTTATTCTCTTTAAAAGTATATTGAGATGCCGGTAAGAGCAAATATCGCCAATAATACGATTCTCGAAGCTTTGTGGACAATTTGATCACCATGCTTAAATTCACCCACTTAATGTTCCTTTTTTATGCTCACCGTAACACTAGGTGGAGCGCCCCTCTTCCATGCGACCAAGTTTCTATTATCCTAATCCCATTCCTTCATGTTGATTGTTAATCAAGACTGCTAAGCAGGGATGCGGAGTCGGAGTCCTATCAAATGATAGGACTCCGGACTCCGGCCTATAACTAGACCCGATATATAATACAAACAACTTATGTATCCTCGTGTATCTGTCTTGATGTCAACTTTCTCCGTAAAGCAAAAGTAGATAGACACTGCTGCAGCATACAAAGCTTGCAACAGTTGAGGGACTAAACCATTATACTGAAAAAAGAATCGTCTTTTCAGTCGGTGATTTAGTAGAAAATACAAGCCTTCCTAGCCTCGATCACATCTACGCACCAAAGGTCACATCAGAGACAAAAATGAAATGCTAGTTTGTTTGAAAACATTACCTCTTCACCCTCATGTTAATCGTGAGTGAAGTCTCCTCCAAAGCGCGTATTAAAATCGAAAGTGCACTCATATTTTTTTGAAGAAGGATGGGGATTTCCTGCCTGGTAGAGACTGGAGAAAAACCGTATGAAGCACACATCAAGAAGATGGGAGGAGCCGAGTCGCATGCATCCTACTTAAAGTGACACTTGATAAACTTTCACCGAAAATGATTGATAATTCCTACAGCAATGATCACTAAGGACAGGTTTAGGTAAGCCTAATTGTCTATGATGTAGGTTACCAGTTTTTTTGAAAAAACTAGGCTATATATACTTGCAACCCGAAGTCGGAGTCGGAGTCCTATCAAAATGATAGGACTCCGCATCCCTGCTGCAAAGTATGCATGTTTTAGATGTCATAGGTTTGAAGCCAGGTCACTCGCGCACAGAGCAAATACTGAACCAGGATCATCGAATATAAATTGATTACCGCTATCAAAAAATTGTAATCACTTTAGTTTCGATGCCTTCGCATAATTGCAATTAATTGATTGGTTTGTGTTGTGTTGGGAAAGATTATCAATTGACTGATTTACTTGCAATACCGTCACCACTCACCATCGTAGGAAGAACATCCCATCTTCAATTATTTATATTATTCAATATAAACTTACTAGACATGTCTTATTCACAAACTGATGTATTTCAGAATTCTAATCAGGATCTATATGGGATCTATCAGGTATCTAGTAGCATCTCCATATTACAAAAACATTTTATGATAACTTTTGAAACTCTATTTTATGTTGTGCTATAGGCACGTGTGACTTCATTCACTTATTTTAATAATTAATTATCACTGAAATAATGACACATGAAGGTTAAGTATGCAATAAAATTTATCAATAATCACATCCAATTGGGAATATAATTATATATGTTTCATGTACCGGTAATCAGTGTATTGAATCAACTGACCAAATTCAAAACAAGCTATTATGATACTTGTAAAATATGCAAGTCCATGTTGCCCATTCGTTGAAATGAAATAACACGGTGAAAAATTCAGGATCAAGAATTTATGTAGACTATTCAAACGATGATGACAAATAATTGCAATTAATTCATTGGCACAACTACATAACTGCAATTAATTAATTGCTTCCTGTTGCTATTGAAATTATAAATCAAATTGGTTGACGGCACAAAAGTAATTGCAATAATTTTTGATGACCCTTGACTATCAACAAGGTATTGCGACCGGATGCATGACAGTTTTATACCAAAGATCATTCGGAAGCCTAAAGACAACTGACCGATTCAGGTTGTGGTTTAATAACTTTTCTGGAACATCGATTGTCGTGTATGGCCAGTGCTCATTATGACGGGCAGTGAGAACAGTTGTTCGCTGACCTTGACGTTAATTGATTCAATATTTGTCAAGCTAGAACCGCTTTTTTAGCTACCTACTTGATTTATGGCTTCCACTGTCGACCTAATTTCTCTGAAACTGTGTGCTTGAAATAAATACTCGCACCTATAATTGCTGGCATTTTTGCTTTATTGCATTTGAATCGATTCCCATTTTATAGCTAGTCTAAGCTATAAATCACTGAACTACGGGAAACAATCGAACATGTGAACCGATAAAACTTTAAGACTGTTTTTCTATTTGATGTTTCAATATCCACGATAGATCGACCAATAAAAAAGCCTGCATATAGAGCGACAGAATTACAGAATTTATTTGATGATCATAATTGAAGTTGATTGCCAAACATGAAACATTTGGAATCCTCGTTAAGAATAATATAGGATGATGCAACATCACTTTATCTTTAAACAGATGTAATTAGGTAAAGATTCAATCTTGAATTCATATTTCATACTCTACAGTAACCAACTTAGATGCGCAAGACTTGCTATTGACTTTATTGTCATACTAATACAATCATTTTGTAGCACTAATATAAAGTATGGATTTTTTGCTTTCTCCTATCAGTAAATTTCTTATGTGTAATAACTGCAACACAGTCAATTAGGCTACACAACGAAGCGTTCAGAGCAGTCACGGTTCTCAAATTAACCTTCAACTTGACCACCGTCTAACCCCATGCAGCATATAGGCTTATATTTGCGCCACTTGGCACTGCTTTGTGCCACAATGCTTTTGCGTCACAAAACATCACGCGTTTTCGCCAATGTCCATTCTGTCATTCATCATTAGTGCATGCAAGGCTGCTGCCATCGATATCATCGTAGCGAACTCGAACAAGCTTCATATCATGCATGAATGATGTTAACGTTATGCAATGCAAGTCTGAAGCAAAAATGGATCGGATGTAATAAAGGAGCTCATGATTCATGAGCATGACAATTATTGCTTTTAGGGATACAGGCAAGATATAGTTAAAATCTTTCTTCTTCATTATGTGTAGAAAGCATATATTGAATATTTGATATCCTTTAGGCATACGTACGGTATTAAGTATTAATTATTTTGTATTAAACAAATTTTTTTAAATAAAATGGTGCGATCTAACTGCTACATTTTTAATATTAGCTATTGTGCATGTATAACAGCCACATCATTTTTAAAGAAAAGTATAAAATACAAAGCATCGTCCACATCATGAAACCTTCGCATTTTTAATTTAATGAAATAACGTATTTTTGTGTAGTTTTCACTAGCCATGAATTGCTTTTTGATTGCTTTTGCATTAAATTCCATGTTCAAATACCTAGTTGAATACGGTGATATCTACAATTACAGTGACAAAATGTGTCGCTCAAGATAAGGACGCGAAAGTCTTCATAGCCTTGTAATTCGTATACTGCTTTCATTTGCGAAACGAGTGCCATTGAGAAGGGATAATCATGAAGTGGCATCTATAGTCACCTGATGATAGACTTAAAATGTTTATTATCAAAGGACCGAAATTTGAGTATTTTTTTAAACATAATTCTAAAAGAATCTTTCATTGTTGTCTTGTTTCCATAAGCCTCATTGTTTAATAATTATTTTGTTATGGATATCCCGCATGTTTGCAGTTCTAATACTTAACAATCAGTGGTTCAATGGAAGAAGTGAATGTATTACGATTAAAGTAACCAGATGTATAATAGACTTTCTATTTGGTGGTATTTTAGGAATAAGTAGAAGTTGATACCAGAGAACTTGAATATCAAGCGTGGTGCTGTTGACCTTTTCAACTATTATGAAGAACATTTTCAATTTGTTTTCGTACAAGTTGATGTTGACATTAGTGCTTATAAAGAATTTTTGGAATATGAATGTATGTGTATGTATGAACGTGAGATTGAATATTTTCTGATTTGTCTTTAAATCAATACAGTCTTCATTGATAAAATTTGCTGAATTTGACGTAGAGTGGGCGTTCATTTTTATTTTGTATCCAATTATGCTCAGAGTACTGAAAAATTATCATATCAATGAAGTTCTGATAATCGATGTATCAAACTTACAAATCTTGCAAACCCTAGCAAAGCAAACTCCTTTCATAGTAAAATGTTAGTCTGTAATGTGAATATATATTTAATTTAGTTAATCGGCAGACACACCTCTAACATGACAAATGCTCATCATGACGCTCTCTATGTTAAATAACTTTTGAGCAAGACTAGCAGCATCACTTTTATAAAATCGTTCTTTTTCCTTCCAACAGAATGGCTCCAAAAGTCCTGAACGCATTTTCAAAATTGTCTTCGTCGGCGACTCCGGTGTTGGCAAATCCTCCATCATCTATCGTTTTTGTCACGACAGTTTTAAGTCGACATTTTCGGCGACGATTGGTGTCGATTTCCAGATTAAATCAGTTCAGCTAAAGGACTACCTGGCTGCATTACAGATTTGGGATACAGCTGGACAAGAAAGGTACTACTGCCCATGGGACTGTTTCCCAAGGTGCGCCCTATATTTATTGTCCCATGCAGCGTATAGTCCATGTTTTGATCGTGCACAGAAAAACTTTCAATGATTTTCAACCCAGCTTGGTGCGCAACCACATTGACTGCATCCTCGGATATTTTTTGGTTTATGGCTGCATTAGACACGTGTGTCGATCATTATTTCCTTTGGCTTTCGATATTTCTGCTTTGGTTACTGCAAAATCAGCTTCATTGCAGCTGTTGCTAGATCAATATTTGTTCATTGTCACCATTTCAGCATAATAATATGTGCATATAGAAGAGCGGAGATCAATGAAAAATTTTACATAAAAGCATCAACTTAAGGACAATTCGAATGCCTCAGAAAAATTGGGAAATCTTAGGGAGTTCCAATCAATAATCAAAACCTGTATAGATTCTTTATCAATAGATTAATTGAAGTTCATTATTGAAGCACATGGCTGTTGATGCATACAAGAGGTCTACATTCATAACATTGCACGCATACGAACGCGTTGAGCCTGTCTTCCGTGTGGTGTTCGTGTTTCTACAATTAGAATCATGCTTCGTTTTCATGTTGACAAGTATTCAATGCAAATTTTTGTTTGAAATAATTGATAATCTAACCTGCTATAGGTAAAAACACGACATGTATAATCCATTCATTCAACCACGATGAAATATGAAGGAATTCTGCTATCGCTTTCTATGCGGACAGTTTTAGGTGTTCTCTGGGTCCAGAGCTACATGTACTTGATAAACAACTTATTGTAAGATCGACCACATATCTACAGCTTTCAGACAGTAATCACTGAACTTTCAATCCAAATCAAAACTTTCGTAATTTCTTTGATCTGTATCTTGGGGTCCCTCCACTTAACTATTGCTTTGTAATTAATTACAATTTGCATGTGTTCTAAATGAAAAATAAATCTCGTGTTAGACATAGGCGCCTTGAATTTCGTGCTTGCTTTATGTTTGAAGAATATCGCGTCGTGTTGAAGGTGCATATCCAACGACTTAAAAAGGCCTCTAATGCACATACATGCTGCTCATGCATCGCGTACCCGACAGAAGTGATGTCAGCATGTACTAACAGCAGTTTTTCGTGCCACAAATTCCGGCTAAATATTTCAATTTTAATTGTGACCACCTTTTCACCTGAGGAAGCTGCCTGTCTCAAACACTGTCCAGCCACAAGTTGCTGTCTTTTATGTAGGTACATTTTCAGTGATAAAGGATCGAGGTCGGAATTTTCACTGCGTATTTAATTCATTGCTTTTTTTTAAAAAGGAATAAAATGAGATAAACGACAGATCAAATTGACACACAGAAGATGCGCCTGCTAGGACTCGAACGTACGACCCCAGGTTATCTAAGCATGTCGCTCTACCAACTGAGCTACGATCACTTACGTGTATATTCGAACGATGTCAACGGTCTCGATATAAAATGAACTTACATAGGTTTCCTGATCATTTTTCGAACCAGTGGTGAGATGAAGCCTTCCAGCTGTTGAAGTCAAAAGTCGCAAATTTGATAATCAGTGCTTCATGTTTTGCGCTTTAGCTTCTCAAGGAAGTATGCTGATTTAATTGTAAAGAGTCAGCCATTAACATCAAAGTAGTTCCGAAGTTTTTGAAGATTTTTAAGTAAATATAAAGAAGTCAATTTGTGCTTTTATCAAATGTTTCACTGCTTTGTATCAATAGGATGAATTAATAATTGACTAATAGTTCAATTGAATATCCGAGGATAGATTTTATCAATGGTTTCGAAGAATGTCAATGAAATATTTGTGTAGACCGAGACATTTTTACATGCATGGGTGAGTTGAGAGCGCCAGGGATTGAAGTTTAGTTGGTTGGGAATGATGAATTGAACTTCTATGGAGCTAAATTTTACAAAAATGAATGTGCTTGATATGTAGACTGATTAACAATTGCCACTTTTTTTGTCATAATTAATTTTAGCCAAAAGCAGAACTAATTGCAAGCAATTAAATTTGTTAATTGATGACAATGAACTTATAAATGCCGTTTCATTTTGATCAATTTAACTAAGCATAAAATGATACAAAAATGCAAATTTATGGCGTTCCGTTATTGTCGGTGAAGTTAGGATTCCAGTTTAGCGTCAACATAAATGACAAAGTCGATAACTCAGATTTCGATTGCTTCAGTTATAATTGAGTATATCAAAGACATTTACATAAGATAGCTTCCTCTTGTGAAGTAGATAAAAATGGCAAATAGAAATATTTAAAATGCCTAATTTTTTAATGATCTACAAATTTTAGAATAATTTAGCTGTCCGTATTCTACCATCTCGAAAATGTGCGTTGTTTTTATTATCTTTATTAATCGCTTTGCTTTGATTAGCATGGATTGAGAGTGATAATTCATAGTCTCCCTGCATCTTGTCAGAATTAATTTGAATCCTTAGCCGGTGTGACATTTGCTCTTTTTGAAAAATCATTTTTGTGACCCTCTAGCATCTTCACATAAATAAGGAATTTTGCAGTTTTATCAGAATTTTTCCCGAAACTACTCCCGAGCACTTTGAATGCATTAAATCATCACCATTTTCCTGAGTATGCTGAATGCGGTTTCAGATCTTGCCATTTAAATGACAGCAAGCTTTGTAATTTTTTAGATGTGTTACCTGCTCAAAAACTTGTTGTCAGCACGATTCGCGCCATAAATGTACGCATTAAGCTCGAAGATAGTCCAGAGCATAGTATGCACAAGCAACTTTGAACTCTCGACGATAACTTCCCTTTTGAAATTTCAATTGTAGCCTCGGACAAGGATAACATCAACCTTCATCTTCGAGAAGCTATGCGAATAAAAATACTAGGGATAATAATAGTGAATTGCTTACCAAAGCTTGCTTTTCTGATTTCTTGGTATTTTTGATTTTTTATATTCGCTTTTTGCATGCTCTGTTATCTTTTCTTCGTGTTCACAGACAATATCAACGAAGAAAATTTGTGGAATACAATGACCTAAGAGTTTGGCTTAATTAAACATTTACGTTATATCATATTCCTGGATAGTTTTAATACTTCTTGTGATTTTATTAATCGGATTTATTCATTTCTTTAATTGACAGGTTTCGCACTATTACAAAGCAATATTATCGCAAATCGGATGGTGTCATCATTGTGTACGACGTCACAAACCCAGGCACTTATCTCAATGTTCGGCAATGGATAGCTGATGTTGATGAAGGTACCGACGAGAATGCGGTAATCATGCTGCTCGGGAACAAGACCGATGTGGCAAGAGATTGCACAGATGAAAATCCACAATTTATCAAAACCAAGCAGGGGCAGCAACTTGCTGAGGTGAGCTCATTGAAGAATTAATGACAGTATAGTCCGGCAGCCAGAACAAGTTTCTGCAGCGAACGAGGCCGAAAATGAGACTTTCACAGAATGATATACACCTTATGCCTACTACGAATCCGCGCGTCTGCCGAGTTCTAGCTAGCTCCTCTTCATAATTAGAAGTGATCAAAGAAAAACACAATGGGATCCAATGTGAAGCAGATCCCTGTTTTTGGTAACTTATTGAAATTTTCTATGTTTTCTCTTAACAACTGAAAAAGTATTAAGTATTGAGCCATTACTTTTGACATGTAATGTCTTCAGGTCATTCCTTATCATGTTCATGAACATTAATCTATGAGGGGTAGCACATATTCAGATTTGGCAAGCCTCCTACTGTCGGCAGACACCAACATGTTGACCCTCTTTATCCACATTGAACCACATTATCGTATACATCGTCAATTAGAAACATGATAATATCACATACAAATGGTAGCAAATGACCTGAAGACATGTGATACCGAAAATTTTGGCTCTAGACTCAATACTTCTCAGTTGTAAGGAGAAAACACAGAGAATCTCATTTTAATAAAACCAGCATTCTTCGTCCCATTGGATTAACATGTGCTTTTCTTTGATCATGTCTGACTAGAAGAGGTGTTATAACTAGAACTCGGCAGACGCGCAGATTCGATTTGAAGTAAGCATGAGGTGTGCATCATTATGTGAAAGTCTTATGTTCGGCCTCCTACCCTGCAGAAACTCGCTCTGGCTGCCGGACTAGTAATTGATATTAATAACTGTACGAAGAATCGCCGAACTAGGTAAAGTCCACTCCGCTTAATCGGGACCTCTCCGGAATCAGCATTTGTCCCGATTAAGCGGCTGTCCCGAATAACTTATTTGTGTTTTTATGATTGCTATATCAATGAAAAAGAGCCTCGCAAATATCAAAACAAATTTATCTTGAAGGATTATTGTGGTACATACAAAAACGTTCGACTAGAAGATTCTTGTAGTACTCCTAGTCCGGCAGCCAGAACGAGTTTCTGTAGGGAACTAGGCCGAAAATGAGATTCTCACAGAATGATGTGCACCTGCAGCCATGGCTACTGTGAATCTGCGTGTCTGCCGAGTTCTATCCATTTCCTCTTCTTGTATGACAGGATTGAGGAAAAGCGCATGTAAATCCAATGGGAAGCAGACTGACGCTTTTGTAAAATGCGATTTCCTCTTAGTATAAGTCTACACCCATCAATTTTCGACATGGAATGTTTTCATAAGTAAACAGCAATTTTCAATGTTCCTTCACAGCTAGACTGACTAAAGATCACCTCATGTGTAAGTGTGCTTATGCAAACAGTTGACCAGACATACATTGCCAAACCACGAGCATCAACTACCTCCTGTGCAGACCCTTAGTCTGGTGGTAGACCGAGCGCGCTACCCAATGAGTGCTGCACAGGTCTGAAGCCATTTGACAGTAATCATTGAACTTTTCGTCTGATTCAAATGCTTTGTGGATTCTTTAAGCTGATGCAGTATCCTACACTCAATCTGAAGAAAATCGTAGCAATCGAAGTACTCTGATGGAATTTATAGCAATCAGCAAGCGACGCACGACTTTTTTCCTATCTCCATGAATTGTTGGGAATTCCTTTTTGTCCACTTACTAAATTCCAGCATGTCCGCTCATTTTGAATTAGTCTGCACTCCTAATAAGCTGAGGATCTAAGCAATCCAATTCTGTGGTTATAAGTAATAAATATAGAAAATTATGCAACATAGGCCAGAAAATTCGAAAGCACGTTTAGCTATCGTTTCCTAGAAGGGATAAGTCGCATTTCTTGTGCTATTATGAAATGGCAAACACGCTTTCCTCCTAAGCAGCAAGCTGTTAATAAACAGTCAACCTTGGACACCAGCCAGTGGCGTGCGTGTTGCATCATCATTTCTGTCTGTACATACATTCATGAATTCTGATAAAAAAATAAGCTTTTGAGTAAACGAATTTATTGCGCTTGCCAGCTTTGCAGCAAAGAATCTGACAAACCAACATTATAGAGAAAAGTTGCACGCAATGAATTGAATTCTTCAAAACAGAATGAATCGTGGAGATCCTTCTGTATTCAAAATGCAGGAATGGCATTCAAAATCACAAATGAAAGTTCAAAATGAAAGGCATTCTGAAGGAAATAGCAGTAATCCGCAAGCCATTAACAACTTTTCTCCGATTCGACATGCTGTATTTGAATATTCGACCATACAATTCGAATTATACATGCATATTGCATGAATAGCCGAAATACATCGGTTAACATTTTCTACATGATGGTAGACAAGCAGGAAGGGGATTTTTTCAATCCTATTTTTGGTTATATACTGAGTCAAGGCATATTTCCTCTTTGCAAATTTATATTCGTACAATTGTATTGTGACACAAAAATCCGGTAATTTAGAACTCCAATGCTGTACCTGATATAAAGAACTCATGAATCCTCATAAATTCTGATTTCTAGACTTTTCCAATGAACACCATTGTCAAACCTTACCGTGCTATCATTCTCCACCGAATTCCCTAATCTACACCACTGCGATCCGATCAATGATTGTCAATTAACCAACGTGAGACATTAAGATCAATCAATATTGAACTATATTGAACTACAGTTACAGCTTAGTTTTAACGCAACTTGAAAGGGTTTTCTCATGGTGTGAGTTCATTTTTTCTTCCATTAATGCAATTTCCTCTCATGTGTGCCAGTGGGTGTTTGTATATTTTGCATTTTTTGAGTAAACAAGAATTGGTCGTTCAGAACCGCTCCGTTTTTGATCGTCGGGTTCGGGCAGGGGTTGATTTAATTGCGTTAACGTTGCTGGCATGCTTTGCAATAAAATGCATTAACATGACCAGGTACGAAAAAGGCTAGTAAATACCTGAATAAATAAAAAATGTGCCTTTTCTCGCATCAGTTACGATCAACATTTTTGGCCATGGCAGATAATCTATAATGAACATCATAAGAAATGAAAATGGACGCTATGTAGCAATCATTTTTGTACTACTCATAGTAATTATTTATCTGCTGAGACTTGCGATATTTCTTTAATATTCAACATACAATGTCATTTAATATGAAGGTCAGACATGTTTTCCACTTCTTGATGCTGAGGCATCATTCTGTTGGCCGGCCGTTTTAGACAACACTTTTCTACCACATCTCGGCTGTAGTAGTTGATCATCATCATAACATTTTCGCATATCATGCGCATAATTTACGGGTTTACTGGTGTGTCATTGGCTTCGAGAGTGACATCGAACAGAGTTGCGTCTAATTGAACCGTATGATGAATTAAATGTGTCAATGAGCCTCGGATCACCTTGTCAAGTCATTACAATTCCCCCTGTTTTCTACTGAAAGATCCCGCTGCTGATACATAATTGGCATTCAGCTTCATAGCAGCTGACACCAATTGATATTCGAAACAGCTCAAGTAAATTCTAATCCTGAGTTTTTCAAAGGTGGTACGCGGCAAGTATATCATGTATGGATCAGTGTTTATCATTCCTCACATGCTTCTCAACAAGCATTGGCATGATAGACATGTAGATACTTGCAACTGTTACATGGCAGCAGCGAACAGCACGCAGGATGATTCAAAACACACTGAAAGCTGTGTAAGAACCAAAATCCAAGCTACTCTGTTTTGGAGGAGTTTCTCTCCGAAGCTGATCATCGCCCTTCGAACCTTCTTCTGAAAGACATGAATATTCATTGCCAAACTTTGAGTGATGATATCAGGCGATACTTTCCTGATGTGTTTCAGCAAAAAGATTATTTGTCTATAATGTTTGTCTTATTTATCTGTAAGCATATAAACCCTCTCTCACCAAAAACAAACAAGTACATCCTTCACATTAATATTCCTACATGATATTCATATTTGCATACTACATCTTTTGTGCTTGTAACTATTTGCAAAACAACATGTATTTGCCGCATTCAGATGCTTGCAGCGATGTTCATTTTATGAAGTGGCTGCCTTTCTGCTCGCCGTTTTATACTGTTAGTTGATTGAAACCTATACAAGGTACTTGTTCTACTTTTCTTTCAACAATTATAACCTGTTTTGAAGCAAAGAATATTTCGGTGGTACGCGAGTAAAAATTTGCTGAATTTGGTGGTAAGTGTTAGCTAGAAGTTTGGGAACCCTTGTTCTAATCCAAAGTACTCATTTCATCAAGACTGGAGACTCAACGCAGACCTGTGAAAGAAATGTTTGGGAAATATTTACCCACTACAGTTACGCAGTAGTTCCAAGCTTCACCAACTTCAAGCCTTCTTTTCTTTTCAGACATCGTAAACAAGAATCGCCTATGCATACATACTTGTGATGACGGCTTGGGGGAAAAGCCGCTGTCATAATTGTTTCATTCAAATGCAACTGATGCAATGATTTCTGCTGAATTTCTTTGACTCCTTAGAATAAATTTCGATCGCTACTGGCACTTTTGCAGCATCAACTTTCAGATAATTAAATTAACAATTTAAGTTTGTTGATAGTTTTCTGACTCGAGATGAGACTACAATTTTCAAACTGCTTGAACGTGTGTTTCGTTTAGGGACATTTTACCAACTTAATCAGGACGAAGATGAATCTTTTTGAGACGTGACTGAGTTGGGGCCACGTCGAGATGTACACATTGATGCATTTAACAATATAAATTTCATGAGGTTATATTTTCACCTTATTAAGTTCATACATTTCTATTACAAGCTAGAAACCGCAAGTTTTTTGCACCAGCAGGGTTTACTGCCATACTGGTTCCAAATACCGTGGTATCCATCATCATTGGCGATGTAATGGCAATATACATGCATCCTGTCTGTTTGTTGTATCATCGTCACTGATGATAGATACCACGGTATTTGAAACTGGTATGGCAATAAATCGTGCAAAACATTCCATGCTGAAAGTCAATATGAATATCGCTTGAGCTTCGTGACCTATGAACCGGACGATATCAAAGTGTTAATTGTTTTTCAGCAATATGGGGCCATATTCTATGAAGTTAGCGCAAAAGATGGTGAAAATGTCACAGAAGCTTTCCACAAACTCGCCAGGTAAGAATAACAATTCATCTTTTTTTCTAAAATCCATTTTTCATTGATATTTGATTGACAGATATGCCAATTAAGTCGACATCTTAAATTTGTAAAGTGAAAAATCCGTTGCTATCGCAGATTTAGCGTCACTGTCACTGTAAATCATTAAGTGATGATAAAAGTAGAAACACGTCTTTCCCAAATATTTCTTTTATTTTTCTTCAACCGGTTTCAATTGACGGTCAGATAATTGCCGTCAATCTTCGTCAGGAAGTTGTATAAGAAGAAATATTACAATTAACATCTGATGGACAATTTTCAAAATTATTTTGTAACATAGCATGCATAGTGTCAAGAGAATAGATGCATGCAACGTAGATGCACACAAAAGAGAGGTTAGCACTTTTCATAATGGGATGTCATAGCATTTCTCAAAGACATTATTGGTCATAGCACACCATAGGAGCTTTAGGCTCAAAAATAGGAGACCTCTGAAAAACATGTTGCATGTTCGACCTATGTGGTCAATCCGTCATTAGTTGGCTGATGAATTTTAGTTCTTCAATTTTTCGTTCTTTATCTTCTCCGTTTAGTTGTTTAAGAATTGACACTTTCATTTCAGAGTCATTATGGTTGTGTTGCACACAGTGGAAAGATACAACTTTTGTTTCATCTTTATGATTAACATCGTATCGATGTCTATTTAATCTTTCCCTTAGAGTTCTACCTGACTCGCCAATATACAAAAAAATACAATTATGGAATTGGATAGAATAAATTATGTTTTTTTGTGTTGCATGTTGTGTGACACAACATGCAATAAACCCTGAATGAATCATGAAGTTGATTGGAGTGAAGAACGCATTTGAATACATAGCAGAGAAAAACCTGCTATGATGATTCGGACATGCTCTGAGATAGAGGTTGAGACAAAGAAGAAGATTATAAAGGATGTAAATCACGACGCAAAGAAGAAAATGGCGCAGAAGAGACAAGATCAATGGGAGTACTGGAGAAGTACGGAGGAAAGAGCCCGAACAAGGATTCACAAATATAGGCCTACCTTTCACATAGAAATTCAATTCGATTAAATAATGTATGAATTTAGAATTTTAGGTACGGGTATACTGTACATATGACATCTGTTTTAAGGGTTTCTCGCAGCTTCATCCTCGTGTAAAATATACAGCAGGTCTTCCTCTTTGGAGTTATTCTCAGGCCTAGTGAATATTATTTCATCTCCAAAATAGACATTTTATCTATAAGTCTATAGACACTTGTATGGCATTTTGCGCAAACAGGTCACTAACATCATCAATGCATTGTTATTTTTACATTATGAATAATTTTGATTATTTTTGCTTAATTGATTTCCCTTGAACTTATGTCCTAAATTAGTTTTGAAAGCCAATTCATTTATTTCGGTACTTTTCGTAGGCTTATTTCAGCACATGCATGACATGCCCACAAGCATATTGGTCCTGTTGACAAACACTGAAAATGAAATGAAACAAACCAAGACTTTTGAAGTGCTTGCCAATCTGTAGCATCTGTAGTACCAATAGAACACTAAACAAAAAGTCTTCACAAACATTTATCAAGGGCAAGACGAATAAGATGGTCAAGGGCAAGAACATGTCGAGGAACTTGTATTCCCTTTCCTTAGACTCTATGCCTACCTCAAGATGTTTGTCATTAGTAGGTAGCCTTCCACAAAAATAGCCTAAATTTTACACAAGCAAAAAGTCATTCTGACTATACTCTTCCCCAAATTCAGTTCAGCTCTACTGTCATATTACTTTCTAAACTCCTCTTCAATTTCTCTATGTTAAACTTAATCTGTTAGTATCTTATGCTCTTAACTTTTCTGCTGAGGGGTATGCACCTATACCGATGATTGACTCATCCTCTTCTCTCAAACTTCGATGAAAAAAGCTCTCGATTGAAGCGTTTATGATGTATACTTCCACAATCAATTTCTGATGGATTACGCCAACTGGTGCATTCCCTCACGAAAATTTTTCATGAGAACTCATGAAATTTAATGCGGATTCAAGAAATTTTAAGAGAGCTCATGAGATTATTATGAGATTCATGATATTCTCAAGAAAATATTTAACTCATGATGTTCTCATGATGCTTTGATCGCGTTCATGAGAAAATCATCAGCATTTATGAGGTCTTCGTGAAAATTAGCTTATAAGTAGTAAATTATGCATGCTAGCCGCGAAAGGAAATAACCATAAGAAAGCTTATTCAATCGATCAAGATCTTCAAGGTTAGTTTATAAAAGATAAAAATAAAAATATATAGGGTGTATCATGGCGATGTGCAACAGCATTTTCGAAATGATGCATATATAATTTGACTTTACAATTATCATTACTATGCAAGATGTTGAAAATAGACATATATACAATCACAGTTAAACAGAAGATCATGATAAATAGTGGTCTAGTTTTGCGAATACTGAAATAGCATTGTGGACATCGCATGTCAATGCTTTAACGCAATGTGGCTAGGTCAAGAAAGCTACAATGACCATAAGCGAGAAAAATGAATTCAGAAGTAAGAAAAAGCAACTGTTAATTAATTAAAGAAATTTTCATGAGAGGGCTCATGAAATTTGATGAGATGTTTCATGCGAAAACGTTCCAAATCCGCATTAAATTTCATGAGATATATGTATGAGTAAAAATCTCAGAAAAAATCATGAGGTTTTTTCGTGAGCGTTTTTGTTATGTAACTGAGTTAGCCGAGTTTTGCTTGAATAGTTCATTGAGTTTGACTTAATTTGGTTAATTTCCGACAAACTCGGTTAATTGAGTTTTAACTGAATTTCTTGAAAAGCTTAGTTGACAACACTGGATTCAACATGTCTGAAATTAATTTCCATGAATTGAATAAACTGATCGTTGAATTCACTGCAACAATTCATGTCAGCTCATCAATATAATTCTTGAGCGACATCGGTATAGCACGGAAGAATCTATTAATCTATCAATTTAGTTGAGAATAAAAGAGATAGCTCGCATGAATTTATCAATTATCTGATAGAGTCAACTGACGTTGCGCTGTCCACTTACTTATTTAAGGAAATTTTGAAGATGCGGCGAGCAGCCAAATTATACTAACATTGATCTTGAAGAAACACCAACATGCCTTAACCTGAATTTGTAAAATAGAAATAATGAGCATGCAACATGCTTTCTTGATAACCCTCTAAATCGCTAAATGTACAAATTGATACCGAATTCACATAGGAATTTGATTGAAACTAGCAATTGATGTGAGAATCTTATATATTTATACAGATTTGTAATTTTTTTCATAAGGAATGCAGTTTTGTTTATTTTACACGAATGTTGATTTCATGTCGTGCATGTTCTTATAAGCTTGTCATGTAACGATGCGAACAACTCCATCTGTGATTAGCTGATTTACGAAGGCATAACAAGAAATATTTTGAAATCCAGCTTTTGTCCAGCTTTTAGATATCCCCTAATATGGAAAACACTTGTCTGCTCAGCAGCTTGACTTCTTTTGTGATTTCTTATACATGTACACTGCTAACTGTAGACTGCGGAAAGCGAACTACAAAATGCGAATATCAAAAGACAACGAAAGATCAATGTAGTCAAAATTAGCTAGTTTTCGTGGTCTTCAGTTTGCAGTGTATACAACCATGCATCATGGTGGTTGATGTCTGATGTACATGCACATTTCATTGCAGTTGTCTAAAAGAGAAAGAAGACGATGATCTCCGAGCTGCAATTCAAGTCAGTGCAAATATTGAAAAGAAGAAAGGCTGCTGCTTGAAAAAATGATCCTTCTGTCTCGTCTGAATCGAAGAATTCTGCCACAAAATCCTCGCAGCTGTTCCTCGCACTATACCTCCCGTTGTGTAGATTAGACTGTGTATTGGTGCTGCTATCATCCCTCACCAAGCCAGCGTGATCCATCCCCACATCTTGACCTATCTCAAGGTCACATCAATAACTTGTCAAATATACTGGGCGAAAGTATCAATAATAGCCAATCAGAACTCCATCAAGATCAGCCGCTTCTATTTTTTGGCGGAATCTTACCCGTTGTCTGAGGTTGAAGGCAAATTTTATCGAGACAATTCAACAAATGGTTCGGCTAGTCAATTACTGCAATTAGACTTTTTGTACATATCAAGCTGTCGATCTCAAACCTATTTCCGGCTAAGTGAATTTACGACGATGAAAGATAGATGGTGCTATTTTTGTATTATTTTTCTCTTAGAATCATTCGCAACTTCGCTAATTTTTTCCTCTTTTCCTGTCTAACATAAGAACTTCAAACTGAAAAGGTAATGGCGTTTATCAAACGAAGCAGGCATTCACGAGTTGATAACTTTCGCTTGATCCTAAGAAACATGTTGAATTAGGAAGATGAATTATATTTTTCAACCAAGATCCTTTTTACCACGCGGTTATAAGAATATTATTAAATGCTTTCAGGTCACATATCATGTCCAATTTCTGGATTGTATCATAAGCATTTATCACGTTGGTTCATTAATGATCATTTGTATATCATGTCGGTTATTGTAATTATTCGTCAAGAGACGTTCAGAACAGTTCATTATATTTTCTGTTAATACAAATAAATTGCTTACAGGGAAAAGCATTGTTTTGTTTTTTTTGAATGATTTCTATAGCATGACAAATTTATCAGACAAGGACTAGTAGTGTTCTCCCTATTTTGGTAATCTAATTGGTACCGCATTTAGTAGGAAATGCGTATGATCAAAATATGAAATATTAAGAAAACCTGTGATGATCACTTAGAAATTAGTTTTCTAAAAAAGCGATTTCTTGCCTTTTTCTTGTCTTAGCTTTAGCTGATGGTCCTATGAGGCTTGTTTTTAAGGGATGTCTACTGTGGTATCGGTTGGTGCTAGCCATTTGAAGGTTCTTAAAAATAAGGTTTTTCAGACTGTTTCAGCAGTTGATTACTCAAATCTTAATTAGTGGTTGCTCGATGCAATCGGCCTCAAATACCGGCATGAAGAACTGCTCTACCGGAGGTTCCCGCTCTCAATAGGTGATTTCGTCGTTGGTCCAAACCTACACCCAAGACTGATGAGGCACAACCCATTTAAGGCACACCCGAGTGATGATTACAATGAGGATCTCATTAAATGTTCATGTGAAAATAATGCACATTTTCTATACGTGACGTCATGTCATTTTTAGAGGGAATTTTCTTATTATTATTTGTGATGAACCGGTGAGTGAAGCAGCTGCTGACTGTCGGCTAGACACGTGCCACTCGACTGTACATTTCTTTAGTCGCTTGTCAGCTGCGTCACGAGATGATTTATTCAGCTATTAATCATATTTTTGTCAATAAATTCATTAATCTGCCAATAGACGAAAATCTTTCATGCAAAATTATCTCAGTATTCAATAAATTATGGTAATTGTTTGGTTTCTAAAGCTGTTGTACATTGCACTATACCTGCTCTGCAAAGATACTAAGAAGATACTAGATAGGCACCATGAAATTTTCATGAGAAGAAAATTTGAAGTCTAAATTAGATAATGCTAGACAAAAGTTGAGTAGTGAAATAAATTCTAAATCTTATTTAAAAATTTAAAGCGTGATCAGATTTTTCAATTTAATTGCAATACGTCTGCTTACACTGAGGAACAGCAAGTAGTATACTAACCAAAACGTTTTCGCTTTTTGGAGTGAATTATTTTTGAATTTATCAAAAAGTGAGAACTCGAAGTTGGTTGTAGACATTGTGGTGAAGCACACCATGAAAAAGCATCACTAACTTGTTATCATGGAACGTGTCTAATTTTCTAAAGTCGCATAGCATATGAGCAACATATGCAACATGATACATTGTGGTACAAAACATATTTCGCTTAGGATAACTAGTATTGTATTGTATTCACGACATGTGACATCGCTTACTCTTCACACAGGCAGAATCGTGCTATCCCGGTTGTGTATAGGCTACCCAAAAGTCATTGTTCTTGATTTTCAAAATCAAATGCATGCCTATATAGCTACCGATATGCGATTCAGAACAAACAGTGATTACATATAGGGTGATAAACCATGCACTAGAATATTTTTCAAGTGGTGAATATTTCGCTTGCTGAGAGCAAAATTCATAATATATACGGTGCAAATTGTTTCTAGCAATCTAAGGAGTTATGATGTCTGAAACACTGCTTACTTTTGCCATTATTTGCAGACGAGTTTTATTTTTTAGGGTTATTGTTGTCCTTAATGTAATCCCGATTAAGGAAAATGCCTTTCCTATGACTTATTTGCGGTTTACATCCTATGTTGGGGTTAATCGCTGAAAAACCTAACGATGTACCATGCAAACGATGTAAATGAATGCGCAATGGGCAAATGATAAATCAATAAATCTGGTGCCTTTGTGCACCTTGGTATTCGATTTCTGTTACGTCCAAACTATTGTGTCTGCACATCTGCATACTGTATACATGCATTAGCCAATCCGATCAATGACCAATGAAAGAGAATAGCTTGCACAAATAGACTCGAAAAGGAAACCATGCCTACCCAGAATACCTAGTTTTCTAGATTCCTTGTCGTTGGGTTTATGAACACTAATATTTAGCCTACTATCTGTTGACTACTGTCTGAAAAACTGCAGTGATTACATAGCGAAAGCTATCCTTCCAGACCAACGTAATAATTGATAATTATGTTAATTGAGGATTGTCATTTACATGTCACCGATATTTCATCAGTGTTGCGCAATATAAAGAAAAAAACATAAAATAACATAAACAATCTTTCATTTTTCGATAAACCGAAACTGATCAAGATTTTATTAATCTGCCAGCAATGATAGCTACATCAGAAAATCAATCGGCTAGACTGCAACACACGCATTCTTACATGAATGAATTCCTAGAGGACGTTTCTGCTTTATAATTCGTAGGTAGCCTATGTAGCTACCCTGTGGGAACGTCGCTCGCTAATATCAAGAGATTATCTGGTGAGTTACCGATTTTGTGGCTAAATCTATATTTGTTCAATTTTGTTACGAAATCATCGATACATGTGAAAGTCGCCTTTATCATTTTTAGAAGTGCGTCTAAAATCCAAAAGCGGTAAGTGACGAGTGAGTTGCTATAGCTAATTGATAGATGTTTGTTAAGTTAATTTGAGCTTATTTTTCACCAACCGGCGAAATAGTGAATATTGTAGCAACTAATTAGTGATAAGTAGCAATGTTCGTATATTACCTTCACATGAAAATAAATTGCATCATCAGTCTTATCTGTTAAAAAGAGATCTTTTTAATTCACGAAAGCTTAAACTAAAAAAGTATCTATCTTCCATAAATGTTGCAGTAAATGCTATGTTATTATTCAAGTATTTGGTATTGTTGTAGATTATTGAAAATCAAGGGATGTTCTGAAAATTGATATAAGCGGATTCTCATTCTTATCACTGTCAAAGAATGTGAGTCTGCATTTATTTCATAGGTAGATTAGCCATTTGAGGGAGAAAATAGAGCCTCTGCTGTAGAGGCGGATTATTAAAGAAAATAAGAGAGAAAGTCGAAAGTAAAAGGTGGCACATAGAGCGCGAATTCGCAAATCGTCGCCGGCGAACTTCGCCAGCAAATTTGCCGCAAATATGACTGAACTGTAGCATGATATTCTGCAGCTGACATCCGCCAGTTTTTCGCAAGATTCGTTCCCACAGGGTTAATATTATTAATATTAAATAATAAATAATAGTAATATAAATAATTAATATTACTTAATGTAAAATTATTAAGTGTTCTGCCATTGACAAAGGGTCTGGACCCGAAACGTCTGGCGATTTTTATTCTTTATTCATTTTACTCGGTATTAAGCATATCGGGAGAGTATTGAATTTGTTTTATGTAGCTATAGTATACATTATTTCGTGTTTTAACTTGCATGCCCAATTTCTTAATGAACGGAATTCCACAATTTCTTAATGATTTGCCGATATGTAGTAGGCCTATAAGAAAACCAGGTAAGATATAATGACAGAACACAGTCAATTTTTAAAAAGAAAGCGATAATAAGGGGCCACCTTCCAATGACATTTGATGTAGGCTATATTGTCATGGGGTGTATTTGTGTTTTGTCAAATGCGCTTTGGTCAAAAATTCACCCTGACCGCTTTCCCTACTTTTTGAGCAGCACGAACAAAGTGTTAGAACTACAAAGTGGGAAGAGATATTCTTTGAGTGGATGTATAACTTTAAACACTACTTACATGATATGTCTTCATCACATACCGATTCGAACTGATGAAACCACATTAAGAGTTGATGGAACATGAGACGACCGACATCAAATGTGAAATGAATAAAAAGGTTGACAATCCTCAACTTTTTTTAAATATATCTCGTATCTAGTGACTCTACAATTGGTAACATAAGTAGCCTAATAGGCTACTGCGCCTGGCGGCTATCGCATGCTCAAATGTCTGTCTTCTAATATCTACACTATTCAATTATTTTTCTACATATACGTGCGTAGGCTGCGTGAAGTGTTTGTTGAAGTCTTCTAATTTGACAATGGTCATCTATTGACGACCGACATTGATTTAAAAATATACAAGTTTGTAACCTACAAATGTGACTATTTAATTTTGTCTGTTCAAAAAAAGTAGTTTAAAACCTTATGCTGTCGTTGAAGTAATAGAAATTGATGATATGAATTGTTGCATGTTTGATAAGCAGACTTCCACGATTTCTATAGTCGCCTGAATTTCTCTGTTTGCGTCAAGCACGCTGGATTCAATAGATACATTAGACGTCATGAGCTCGCACGGAGGATCTACAAGATATAAATCTCACAGAGATCTATATCATATCCACAGAAATTCTATGAGGTCAAGATGGACATGAAAATGCAGAAGTTGTTGTAGTACCTCGTTGAATTGCGTTGAACACGTCTTTTACAAGGGATTCATAACAGGAAAAAAGGCTATCACATCATTAACTGCATTCACCATGCAGCCTGCAAAAATGATGGATTAATATGCGAACATGGGGCTCAAAGCTAACTTACGCGATGGCCCAGCAAGCAGGGAATAACAGGAATTAATTGAATTTCAATTAATTGATTGCTCAGTAATTATAATTTCAATTAATGAAAGACTGAAAATTTCAATTATCAATTCTTAATTCATTGACTCAATTTCCCATATCAATTAAATTATTGATTGATTCACATTCTTCATTACTGATATTGATTCATGCATGTACGCTGTTCAGTATGCTGATGACTTGAATCTGATCACAACTTTATCGAGATCAAGTAAAAGAGTGAATTTCCTATTTTGAGCGAAATTGAGGGTGTCGAAAATGGTATGAGAAAAATAAGCTCTGCTTGCATAAAAGTAATTCAAAGGCCTTGATATATAGCAAGAAAAATTATGGACAATTGAAGCTGCCCATTCCAATAGTGAACAAGGTTACTATAAGCTTATTAACAATGGATTTACATGGGACGATCATGTCCATGATGTGGCAATCGTCGTTTTGATGTCCCCAGAAAGTTGAAATACTTAAGAATTACCGACGATCTTCTCAAGATTTATAATGCATTAATTCGCTCAGTGCTAGAGTACAGTGCTCTTGTCTACGTGGCCTTGCCCATTGGGTTATCATGGAAGAACGAAGGGTGGAAAATCGTGCTTACAGACTTATTTGTGCTACCCGGATGCTTGATGATGACAATATGATCCACAGATGAAGAAGTTTGAGTAAGAGGCTTTTCAAAAAAGTTGCTTTAGACAGCTGTCATGCACTACATAGATACATCACCGTCCATAGGATACATCAGTCAATAATTCATCGCAGATGTGCATCATCATTAGCCTCGAAATCCAGTTGTTCTTGAGTCCATAGATTGCCAAAAATTAGCTGAATTTCAACTGATTGACGCGCATGGAAATTCAATTTCAATTAATTGAGTGAGAAGAGCAATTAAATTGCAATTAATTTTTGATAAGCCTGATCCCTGCCAACAAACCATTCTCTCGGTGGGACTAATGACCATGAGAGCCACTATGTAAATGAAATTCCTGCTGAAATGAGAAACTGGAACGTGTCCTCTTGCATAACTTTGTATTGCATACAACAAAAATAGCATTAAATTTGATTGAGAATATCATCACTTAATCCCTGGATTACAACGCTACCCCGCGAAAAAAATGATTAATTTAATCTACTCAGTCTCAAGAACGAATATGTTGACTTAATCAAATGAACATTCTGTATCACAGACGAATCGATTCACGTTTTTCATTACCAATGGTGAAGTATTAGTCCACTGAAGACACGTTCTCCAATACAGCGGGATAATTGAGAGAACTGCTCTCGTCGTCTGATAAAACTGACAGATAGGGCCTACTGGAACCTGCTATATCATACATTGTTCACGCTGGCAAATCTAATGCAAAATGTTTTTGCATCTCCTCGAAAATGCATCGTTTGGATATCAATCTCGGGTCTACTCATAGTGCTAGAATCTTACATCTGATTTCATGTAAATTATGAAAACTAAATGCGTCACTTAACCCTTTAAGGACGACAATCAAACTAAATATTTTGTATCAATGTGTTTTGTGTTTTTTATGCCTCAAGAAGCAAAACAACATGTTTCGACTCTAAAAACATCTATTTACATGAATTTTGTGCATTTTCTGTAGGTGGTCCATAAATGGACCACTAGACGTCAAAGGAGTCCTATGCTGTACTACTCATGAAATCGATAGTAGCAATTTCGTTCTGAATTCAGGCAAAGATGAACATTGCACACACTGCATTTTGTATTCAGCGAAAGTTCGTCTTCTTTGTCGAGCAATGATGACAACGGCCTCTTTGGCTTGAATGAATCGGCAAGTGCTGACAGACAGGCCGAACGTCCAGACGACGTTTCTTGCTGCCAACCGTTTCCGAAGACGATCTCTTGCGAGATGAAAACGATGCCACGAGTGATCGAACAACAACTTCTCTGAATTCCTTCGAAGACAGTTTTGATTCTGAATGCGCACAATCTTTGAAAACAATGTATGAATTGCAGATTGACATATCCAGCATGTCGAAAAACAAACGAAGGTAGTATTTGTACTTTGCACGAATATCAATTTCGTAACCCTCTTTCAACTGATCGGCCAAGTCAACCCCACCCCTGTAAAAGTCTCTGGCTCCTCATCAGACGTATTCCCGAATAACAGTCCGATAGCCGCCTCAGCTGCTCTTCTCCTCGGTCGAATGAAATGGCGTGCGCGTTATGACATCACCTGAAAATGGTAAAGCATCGCTACAGCACACGTCTTCTCGTCAACTGACAAAGCTCAGGGGTAGAGTGACGAGCCTAGCTCTAGCGAGCGAGAGTTCGAATCTTTCTTTTGACGGACGTCAAGCAGGCCTCTACTTCAGTCATGATTTTCTTTACTGTCACATCACCTTTGTTTTGCGGCCTACATTATCAAGTGGCCACCTATGTACGTAGTGCGCCTACTTCTATTTCATACTGCAAACTAGGCGCAAAATATCATTTAGGCCTACAACCTGTATGCCTACTTCATTGTTACTGATGCGAGTCACTAATAATTTCAGCTCTACCATCTGATGTCAATTTTGGCTAAATGTTATTTCTTTACATATACATGAAGTCATGATATCCTGCTAGATTTGGTATCAAATATAGGTAAAATACATCATAAAATAGCCTGTTTTAGACTCCTTTTACGCCTGGTGGTCCAAATATGAACCACCACTATAAAGTAATACTGAATATTGAAAAATTGTAAATTTTGCTATACCAACGGTTGGAGAGTGTTGGGGATGATCAGAAGTGATAATAGTTTGTGATAAACATACAAAGGCTTGTTTTGAAGGGAAGATATTCGTCACTTACCGAAACACTGACTTGAAAAAATATTTTCTTGTCGCCAGATGATTGTATTGACGATTGAATCAAAATATTTCAACTTAAAACAAAATTGAAGAGTTCGGATTTAGTTTATACATCGTCTTGAATACATCCATGTGGTATAACTAGCTCTAGTACAGTTAGATGAAAATACACAGATCATATAAGAGGTGGTCCACTTTTGGACCACCAGTCCTCAAAGGGTTAACCATCTCTGAAAAATATCAATCAGCGGTGCCATCGAGCTATATACAGAAGCATAGGTCAAGAAAACGGTTTTGATGAGCTCGAAATTTTATCATGACGTACAAATTTTCGGCCAAAGCCTTTGTCAAGTACAGCTTTAATGGCTGGCCAGGAAAGCGACGCTAAATCATTCCGCCGTGGAGTGTCACTCAGATTGACAGTGTCAGAAGACAAGCAAATAGACAGCAAAAGATAATAGAAATATGAATGGAGCTGCCAATAAAACCAGTTGACAATCAGCGGATCAAAAGACTTAGCAAGGAAATAAAATCAAATAAAAATCAAATCAAATCGTTGATACTTGGCAAAACGACTTGGCTTGAATTCTTGGCTCAAACCTCCAGCATCCGAACGTCAGACGAACTGTTGAGGCGATACATATTCGTGAAAGTAGTAACATTCTTATGAATGGCTGTTGTGGACGTCAATTGGGTGTTTAGTGGAACCTTCTTTTTATGACCCTTCTTTAACGATTTGATTTGATTTGATTTTTATTTGATTTTATTTCCTTGCTAAGTCTTTTGATCCGCTGATTGTCAACTGGTTTTATTGGCAGCTCCATTCATATTTCTATTATCTTTTGCTGTCAATTTGCTTGTCTTCTGACACTGTCAATCTGAGTGACACTCCACGGCGGAATGATTTAGCGTCGCTTTCCTGGCCAGCCATTAAAGCTGTACTTGACAAAGGCTTCGGCCGAAAATTTGTACGTCATGATAAAATTTCGAGCTCATCAAAACCGTTTTCTTGACATATACATCTCTGAAAAATGTCATATTTTGGAGTCATTTTGGCTCATTCGATTGTTTAGCAATAAGAAGTATCCATGATGGCATGGTATCTGTAGTTGTATTTCTTTATTGTGTGACATTCCCCTCTCCCACTCCTAATCTCGCGGCTCGGCATGAGCAGACCTTTCGATTGGACGCGCCGCTCCGCATCCGGTGTGAATGGACCTAAATGCTGGTGCTCACAAGCAATTCTCTCGATGACGAATTTATCGTCGTTGTTAATAGACATGCTGAACTATAAATATCAAGCAGCAACAATGTATTGCAATGAATTGTTGACACTTGAGTGTTTTGTTTTGTGTCATTCGCAACTCTCAAAAGTGTTCTGAATTTATTTGTGAATGTTTCATTGATGTTCGCTAAAGGCTATATGGCTAAAGGGATCAAAATTCTGCGATGAGATTGCGTTCACAAGCGAACCAGTATTCCATATTTAGTGACTTGATTAGAGCTTAATAACTTACAATACATTTTCAATATACTACTGATTAGTGAGTAGCATTTACATTTTCAAAGATAGCTATACAGCATTCAATAATATGCAAAAAATAAAAAAAGCTTGATAAAAAATTTAACTGGTTGACACGACAAACTCAGTTTTCAATGCTACTTTAGCAAATCTAAAGAATTTACAAGTTGCGATTGCTCCGGTTCATCAAGACTCAAGTTCAAGGTGGACTGTAATAAAGTAATTTCATTGAATGATATAGTGAACAACTAACTCCAAAAGCAACATGAGACAAGTTCAAGGTAGTCATATACGGGTTTCATGCGTCAAACGCCAAGATTTCATGGACTCAATCAATGACAAATGAAGTAAAACGACCGAATGGAAATTTTCACCGATATAACTGTCATTCATATGTCTCGTGCGCATAGAAATCGGTAAGAATGTGGTCAAGGTCAAAAATCAGCTGGCATACAGGAGCAATCGAAAGCTGTTTTATCTATATTTTCCAATTAAATTTAAAGAAATAAAAATTATGATATTAAATACATTTTCAAGATAAAGTTTTTATCTTGTAGGTACAAATCTCACAAACAGCAGACGTTTAATCAAAATTATATAGATCCATTTGACTTCGTTTCCAAAGCAGCTGATCAATCTTCTTTCGATTTCTCTTCCCTTTTGTAAAGTGTAGATTTTCTGCGTTTACCGAGATTTCTTGATTCCATCTAATGAAATGTCGTCTCCCAGTCCTGGTAAACGTCGGATGGACACCGATGTCGTCAAACTGTATCCTATTTTAGAGATCATGAATTTGAATCGGTGTTGTTGAGTATGTAAACATTTCTAACTAGCCTTGTGGAATACGCCACTCGCTCTGCACATTAACAACACTGTTCGGGTTTCCATGATATGTATAGGCAATTGTAATAAAGATTTTGCAAATAAAATTCATATTTACGTTTGTTGCGGTTGTATATTAAGATGTAATATGGGAATATTTGTTAAACAGTTTCCAAATTCAATCCTTCAGACACTACTCGGCATTGGCTATTACACCAGCTGAACCAGTGAATTTTTGGTCCCTTGGCTATTACACCGTCTGAGCCAATAGCACTGATTGCCTCACAAATTAGTGACAGAAATTGTATCAGGAAGCAAGGCATTAAATTGGAAATTTGTGAGTCGCATACAATTAGGAAATATTCGTTTTGGAAATCACTTAATTGCTCTAAAATCTTTTTTAACCTAAGAAGGACCAAATCAAGACAACGCAGAAATTCAAGACACAGGCTGACACATGGTTCTTGTCATCGGTGAATCATGGGGCGTGTTAATAGACAGTAATGTACCAGCTCAACCGCTGTAATAACCACATGACCAAATTTATGCCGGCTGAACCGGTGTAATAGCCACTGTCTTATATCTCAGGCAGCTTATCTAAGAACATGTGAGTGATGATGTACGCAATAAAGATACTGTATTAGACAACATGAATAGATTTCAACATTTTGGGAAGAACCGTTTCTTCTGCAACTACAAGCTAACAGGGCATCTGATGATATGCTTTGCTTCCATGAAAGTCATGGCAGCGATGATGGAAACTTCAGGGCTATGCGACATGCCTTCTTTCGTCCTTAGGTTTTATTAGTTCGCCTATACCTGTTTTTTCAATAGAGATGTGTAGTGTTGCAAATTAGGAAATTCCCAAACTTTTCATCTGACAAAGAAAAATTCTGATGTAATCAGTGTAGGCCTATGCTGTCATTGAATTCAAGATTTTCTTCTTGTGCATTCTCTGACTGACGCACAATTATCACTCCATCTCTAATTGAAAATGAACACTGGCGTTTCTGGTATGTAGGCCCATATGTACCATGGTAACCGCTGCATGGTTAGACGGAACGTGTTGTTCTTTTGCTCTTCACGCCAATTTTTCGACCACCAGTTTGGAAGTATGTTGTGTTTCTCCACCGGCCTCGTCTCTTGTCAACCTTTCCTGCAGCACGTTTCTTCGACCACTTGTTTGGCAGCATTTTGTGTTTCTCTATTGGACTGGGTCCTTGTCAACCTCTCCTTACAACACGTTTATTTGCATTTGTTTATGTACATAGGCCTACTAGGCAGTGTGAATCATGGTCAAAATGGTCATGAGCAATTTCAATGCCTCCGACCCCTGCGTTTTCTCTTATTGCAGACTTCCAAATTCTGCAGTTTAGTAAAGTGATCGAAATTGACATCTGTTGTGACGAATCACTAGCCTCTCCAAGAGATGAAAAATGAAGCAAATCATCTTCAGTGACTCATGCGATACTTATCGTATAGTGATGCGAGTAGAAGCACAGAAGTGGACGTTGCACTCGATCGTTCGAATGTTGAATCCAAATTTGAAGTTCTTCGCTGCACATATATTGATTTACAGTGAAGGTTCGATCAGATTGAAAATTATGAACTGACATTGCATTTGCACCACTGCAACTGTAATTTTCAAAAGCGACGGAGAGAAAGCTCTGCGACAGTCTTCATTATTTTAATATCATTTAACTGTCAAAACACCGGTATCAATTGCGTCAACATATGACGCGGTCCAAAAACTGGACTGATGTTAAGAGAAAGCATCAGTCTTATTTGGTTGATTGACAAATGTTGCCAAAGCTGATGAGGAGAATTATTGTTGGCAAATAGGATCTTCCCTTATCACAGCTTTTCGAGAAATCCTGATAAAGAATGTCTTCGTAAAACTTTTTGGCATTCAAAATAATACACGAATTTCCCAAGATACAAAGCATGAGCAAGTAAAGAAGAGTAACCTTGTACAAATAATTCTTTGCAAAACCATCAGCTTCCTAGATGAAATTTTGTACAAATCTGGGTGCGTTGTTCATGCTGCTGATTGAAGACTTAGATAATCATCGGTCGACTTTGGAACTCGTCTTTTCTCAAAAATTTCGAGTTTGAGTTTTATGTCGAAGGAAGCTATGCCATGACGGATATCTCTTATGAATACAGGCCTCACAGACATTTTACCTACTCTTATTGTTGTTAATCTCTCCCATTTTTTCGGTTGAGATCTCCTTTTTTTCATGCTTCTTCGGAGTGAATCAAATTCATCGTCCTTCATTGATGCCGAATGAGAGAAAAGTACATAGGCCTATTCGAGTTATAGAGTGACGATTTCATTTTCCCGATCTGTTCTTTTCGGGAATGAATTTCTCATGCTTATTCCTGTTTTTATTTGTTTCCTGTTTCCCGCTCATATTTTTGGCGAATTTATTCTTTCTCAATTAAATGCTCGATTTTTTTCCCACTTCTACTTTCGGAGATATCTACTTTGTCTGGATTTTGGTCTGACTAGGGATACTTGCTTTAATCGTTCATAAAGCTGATCAACGCTTTTTCCGTTCATGCTTTCGGAAATTTCTCCACTTCATTCTATGTGTATTCCGAGCATTATGAGAGCCATGTTTCAATCATTAAATGCTCTACATTTTATTTTCTCTCTCACTTTTTGGTTATTGAGCTATGTCTTAGTGTTCTCGCTTTCCAATGCCTCCCTGACTCTTCACGAGCTCAACCTCGAAAAATTGAATGGCGTAGGGTCACACATTTTCAAGGCTGCATCCGAGGTGTGAAGTGGGACCCAGAGTAGCGACGATCTAGCCCACTCCACCCATCACCAAACTAGCAGTCAGCCATGCACCACCCTTGTAGGCCCTGTTGTATCTTCTGTATTACAGTGGATGCAGGCATACAGGGACACATTATGAAGGTCCCATCATGAAGGTCAGCCATGCACCACCCTTGTAGGCCCTTTTATATCTGCTGTATTACAGTGGATGCAGGCATGCAGGGACACATTATGAAGGTCCCATCAGGCTCCTTAACCCCAGTTCGTTCGAAAGCTTTCCTGATGATGATTGTGATGATGGTGTATTTGTCATCATGAGCATAAATTTCTTTCCATACTTCGACTCCACTTCGAACTGTGAATTAGGAAGTGATAAGTTCGTCTCATGCACGAACACAAGAATGGCTTACCGGTCCGTTTTGCCATCAAGCCCTAACTGATCATATCTGAAATATGATTACCTCAAAAGTCACTTATGGAAATGTGTTTTCTACTCTGACTACAAATGGACGCGGATACTTTAACAAATCAAATTGACGTCAAAGAAGCAGAATAACATCCGAATTTTCCTTGGCTTTAAGATCTAATAAGACAATTTTATTCCGCACAGTAATTGACAGAAAAGCAGGTCATGGTCACCGCCGGTAGCTCTTACAGACGAGCGTAAAAATGAGTTCTTCTCTCATCACAATAACACAATTACTGCAACATTCTTTAAACACTGTTTGAAGAGAAAAATTGACGGAATCGAAACGCTACCGAAAGGCAATTTATTCCAAATGTTGCAAAACACACATCAGAAAAAGAAATTTGCTCAAATAACAGCTTTTTGGGAAAATGCGGGGAATTAATTGAAGAGAATTGTCGGTAAAGCTACGTGTACAGTGAGAAAGTGGGACGGAAATAAAGTATTTATCAAAGTCGAAATCTATGAGATCGGTCCAACACAGTTCTACTCGTCCAAAGGGGCAATAGACAGCAGCATCGGTCGGTCGGTGATCGTAATCGGTGTACGAAATGCCACCTCTTTTGCAAACTTGTCTAGTAAAATATCTCTGCCCACGTTCAAGTCGATCGATGTCACCTTTTAAATGTGGACTAGATGTTTGAGAATTGGTCTCAAGAATTGGACGAAAAAAGTATTTGTACCATGGATCAACTGATCGACATTAGATGACGTAAAACCTTGCAGAAGGCAGTGGGCACGAGAATAATCTTTGTTAGTAATTCTATCATAATGAGAACTAAACTTTGGGTCCGATGAAATGAGGATTCCCAAATCGTTTACAGAATTAACAGATCATTGAGAATAACATCATTCAACGTGGAAGGAACGTCTTCAGAGAATCTTTTTTGCCAATAGAAAATACACAGCATTTATTAATGGCTAAATTTGGTTGCCATGTACGACACCAAACCTCAAATATTTTAGACCATTAATGAGCCCAGGAGTACTGATATCATCACAGGAATGATATAATTTGGAATCATCACAAATAGCGTGCGACCCGAGGTTCCTTCCATGGCTTTTATGACGCAGACCAAAATTTATCAGTTAGAATAAACGCTAACTTAGTTTGATGTAAGAGAGATTTGTCTTCTGCCTACCATAAAAACTACTTCGGATATTGTTTCAACTTCCCATTGAAATTTGACTGCCATGAATTATATCCCAGAAATATCAAAAAACGCATTACGCGGCTGCTTTAAAAAATTTTGAATTCTGTTATTTTAATTCTTATTTCAATTTATTGAGAAAAACAGCACTACATGTACCTTAAGAAAACATTCAAGAACAAAAAATATATTTTTAAAGACTGCTGCATTGTCCCTTTTTGGCCGACTTTATGCCACTAAGATTATCCTCCTTTTTGCATGCATACTAGCTGTGTAGCCTGTGAATAGCATCCAAACTGATGAATTCAGCAAGAAGAGAATTTTGCAAAGAATGCTGTAGTGACGAAACTCAAATATTCTTCAACGATCAACTGTCGTTTGTGATCACAATATAGGAGCTTCACAGCTATCAATCAGATAGTGTTGATTCTTAAGTAGATGACATCCTGCAGGTGTTTGTAGTACGCAATTTACCAATTTGTATAGACCTAAAACCTGATCATCTTTAAAATATATGGTGGTCATTGATTTTTTTGAACGTGCCACAAGAACGACTCTCTTGTGTAACGTTCCCTATAATGCTTTTTAAGGATGCCATGACTGTTCTGTTGGATAAAGCACAATTTCAATGCGATGTTGGTTGGAATTTTTCATTTGAAGTTTTACATCCACTATATTCTCAAATTTACGTCATTTTCATAATTACAAAAATTAGGAGCATTTGTTCACTGAAGATATAGATTACACTGGGTTACAAAAAAAAACTTTTTGTTAATAGTCAGAATTGCTGTTGTAGCATACAACAAAAATCCAATACTCTGAGCAGCCTAAATCTGAAAGAAGGCAATATCTTTAACACTTGCCAGAAGTGTAGAGGAGTTGCAGATGTGTTAAAGAAGTAGGACTAGTAATTTCCCGAGGAAAGTAATCAGAAATGCTAATAGGAAAGTCTAAAACTAGGTAACTAGTGAAGGAGACTGACTACCATGATTTCGAATTCGTTTTTCCAAAATGAGGCCTGCATTTCTATGCTGTAGAATGTGCAGTCGCAGCTGATTTATTCATTGTGTATTGCGATCTTGCCGTGAGATTACTACGTCCCTCAATGCTTATTAGCATATGGAAGTAATAATAAGTCAATAAAGAAAAAATAGTCTAAGTGTTTTTAGCTGATTTCGGGTAAATCAAGTGTGTTGATTTCAAAAATCACCTCAGATTTGCTCAATCAGGTCAACTTTTTAAACTAAGCTACATTTTGGGTTTTTTAAGTATCGGCCTATACGATGATCCAGAGCTTCTCATGTACCGGTATTTTCTTACGTTCATGTAGCCATTCTTTTATTTTCTAGACTAAAAATGCAATTTCTGAAGATCTTTGCGTCACATCTGATCATCTAAAATGCTGCCCATCTGAAAATATGCAATTCACCATCAATGTTTCCACTGCTCAAATACCTTGTTGAATTCATCGCTTATGACATTTCTATGATATCTTTGCACTCTGATGGACGTTTGTTCATTCAATCTGTTAGAGGATTTTCAACCAGTCTATATAGGTGCGAGTTCTTTTGCTGCACTTTGCATGCACCAGATTGCATGTGTAAGTAGGCCCACATGTATTTATCTTATCCTTTGTTAATAACTTTTATACAAATAAGGGCAATTAGATTTTGTGATTCCAATTCAATGCATTCTTCTATAATGTATCTTTTTTCTACTTAGCCATTTTGGGGTGAGAAGGGTTCTTAGAAATAACAGATGACTTCACAAAATATTAAATTAAATTTCCCAAAATATAATTAGTATGAAAAATTGACCTGATTGAGCTAAATGGATGCCATATTCAGAGTTAGTGGAGGAAAATGGTCCTAAACCAGTTGAAAAACTTCTGACTATTAACAAAAAGTTTTTTTTTGTAACCCAGTGTAATCTATATCTTCAGTGAACAAATGCTCCTAATTTTTGTAATTATGAAAATGACGTAAATTTGAGAATATAGTGGATGTAAAACTTCAAATGAAAAATTCCAACCAACATCGCATTGAAATTGTGCTTTATCCAACAGAACAGTCATGGCATCCTTAAAAAGCATTATAGGGAACGTTACACAAGAGAGTCGTTCTTGTGGCACGTTCAAAAAAATCAATGACCACCATATATTTTAAAGATGATCAGGTTTTAGGTCTATACAAATTGGTAAATTGCGTACTACAAACACCTGCAGGATGTCATCTACTTAAGAATCAACACTATCTGATTGATAGCTGTGAAGCTCCTATATTGTGATCACAAACGACAGTTGATCGTTGAAGAATATTTGAGTTTCGTCACTACAGCATTCTTTGCAAAATTCTCTTCTTGCTGAATTCATCAGTTTGGATGCTATTCACAGGCTACACAGCTAGTATGCATGCAAAAAGGAGGATAATCTTAGTTGCATAAAGTCGGCCAAAAAGGGACAATGCAGCAGTCTTTAAAAATATATTTTTTGTTCTTCTATATATATGTTTTCTAATATATGTTTTCTTAAGGTACATGTAGTGCTGTTTTTCTCAATAAATTGAAATAAGAATTAAAATAACAGAATTCAAAAATTTTTAAAGCAGCCGCGTAATGCGTTTTTTGATATTTCTGGGATATAATTCATGGCAGTCAAATTTCAATGGGAAGTTGAAACAATATCCGAAGTAGTTTTTATGGTAGGCTGAAGACAAATCTCTCTTACAACAAACTGAAGACTTGCGTTTTTGAAACAACTTGTGACCTTCCCCACTCGAGATAAGACACTAACGTCCTTCGAGTTTTAATTCGCCTATTTGCATTCCTCCTCTTGGTCGCTCTGATCGAACACTCCCCAATAATTAATAAAGTCTCTTGTCCCCATCGTCCTATGCCACCTGTTATCAGGTACTAGCTTCAGTAACTGGGAGGAGTTTTTCTCTTGTTACACTAAAATTCATGACCTGGTTGATGATTTCCAAAACTTTCTCCGGTTTTTTTTCGTTACGTTTTTCCCAGAAAAAAACGGGAGTACGGATCCACCTTGGCTCACACCTCTCTTAAAGCCTTATCCGATGCTAGAGACCGAGCCCTTACTCGCAATAACTTACAAAAGTACAGGATTCTTCGTGAGAAATTTATCAAGGAATCTCCAAAGCTAAGAATGAACTATTTTCACGCTCTTCATCGAAATCATCCTCTTCACAATGGAAATCTATTAACTCTCAGCTCAAATCCACTAAGATGAGATGATCTCAATGATCAGTTCAATCATCTTTTTAAAAGGTCTCCCATTCCAGAAACATTTCGGCTTTCTGCGTCCCGCGATAGTGAACGAAACTCAAATAATCTCTATCATAAAAATTGCAAATCCAATTCTACAGGGTCCTGATGGGATTCGGATATTTCGTTAGGATGTTGCTGAACGTCTTAGCTTAATTTACCAAAACGTAATTCTGATGACTTCAGACCGATTTCCATTTTACCTTTCTTGAGTAAGGTACTGGAGGAGGCTCATTCGTGATTTTGTTCTTCTCCATCCCTCAGTACTCCTTTGACCCCAGGCAGTTCGGCTTTGTTCCCCATGGTTTTGGAGGATGCACCAACGCTCTTCTAGCTTTACGACTTTCTTATTTTAGGACATATTTCCTTGAAAGTAAATAACTCTGTAGATTCGTTGCTGTTGATTTTCGTAAAGCCTTATTAGTCATCTCAAACTCCTCTCTTGCCTTTCGGAAACTCTCATTAACTCCCATGCTATTGAATGTATTCGTAATTTTTTATCGTTACCAACGCGTTTCTGTTAAAACCTGTACCAGTGAGGTCACACATTACTAGCGGTGTTCCCCAGGGCTCTGTCGCCTACGCTGATGACATCACTTTAGTGCATTATGTTGAGGATAAGGCTATGCCACTTTTCAGCCTGTTATTGATAGTTTTTGTAAATGGGCATCTTCCAAAAGTCTCACTATCAATGTTGAAAAGACAAAACGAAAGCTCCCCATGTCTCCTGCAATAATATTGTGATAAATGGAACCGTAATCGAACAAGTTGATCATAGGTGTATTTTCTCCCACGACCTTCGTTGGAATACTCAATTTTTCTTAAAATGTTATGTCCTACATGTTACGGAAATCCTGGCACGGTCATTTTGAAGGCCCTTTATGCCTTTGGCCTATTACTTGTGATCTTAATGTGAAGACTTCAACAAACTGATCGTCTACATCGTATTTAAAGATGGGCGAATTCATGAATGATCAGAGTCTTAATGCATGCATTAAGCTTCTGAGGAAGATTGCTGACAATAAGATTTTTATTGTGCGAAATCGTGTTCATAGTGTCAGGACATTCCCGAACCCTTGCAAGAAGAGGAACTCTGTACAACAACATATGCCATTCTTGTACATCATGATATTGAACTGTCATACTAAGTTAGCGTTTATTCTAACTGATAAATTTTGGTCTGCGTCATAAAAGCCATGGAAGGAACCTCGGGTCGCACGCTATTTGTGATGATTCCAAATTATATCATTCCTGTGATGATATCAGTACTCCTGGGCTCATTAATGGTCTAAAATATTTGAGGTTTGGTGTCGTACATGGCAACCAAATTTAGCCATTAATAAATGCTGTGTATTTTCTATTGGCAAAAAAGATTCTCTGAAGACGTTCCTTCCACGTTGAATGATGTTATTCTCAATGATCTGTTAATTCTGTAAACGATTTGGGAATCCTCATTTCATCGGACCCAAAGTTTAGTTCTCATTATGATAGAATTACTAACAAAGATTATTCTCGTGCCCACTGCCTTCTGCAAGGTTTTACGTCATCTAATGTCGATCAGTTGATCCATGGTACAAATACTTTTTTCGTCCAATTCTTGAGACCAATTCTCAAACATCTAGTCCACTATGTATGTTGTATTATCATCATAGCGGACAGAACAACATGTATCATAAAAATGTTAGTTGTTTAATGGTATAGTACATTTTCTGATATTGTATTATCGTTTGTACAGATAAATTTTCCTATCATTATTATATTATTGACTAAAAGCAAAAATTCGGCTTAAGTTCATACTCATTGTCATACAAAAAACACTCTAAATATTCAAAAACATCATCGTTTGCTTGAAGTAGCAGTTCTCATCGACAGACAGCGTCCAAGATTGCATTACCCATCTCTGATTGATCCAGGGGGACTATTTTCATGTACAATGCGTCAATCTAGCTCCGCTATGGGACTTAGTCGCCATGATGATGCACTATGCTTTTATCGTATCACTGAAGTAAAAGTCTAAAGGAGAAAATACCCAGTGATCTTGAAGGCCATTTTATTTCATATCGACCATTAATCGCTGGAGGAGTATGGTGTTGCTCCATCTTGCTGGAATCCTGATGATTGCCTGCAACTTTCCTGAATACTGAAAGTTGGGGAATCAAATGTCTCTGCAACATTTCTAAGTTATCATTTTCAATTTTCATAGAATTGTCTTTTGGTGGCATTTCCTTACAAGACTTCAAGACCAATTTACATACATTGGTAAAAAGAGACATCAGAGAAAAAACAAACCTACAGAAACTGAAAGAAAGTCGATGGAAATGATCCTTTACTTGATGCTTGAATTCCAGTAAACTGTCACTTTCGCGGAGATGAGTGGGACGACAGTTCCAAGGACGTGCTAATGCAGCCATGAAAGATCTTCCGCCCAAGCTGGGCGGACGACTGGTCATAGGAACCAGCAAAAGGGAATCTCTAGAAGAGCGAAGGCGAGGTCTCCCCCGTACAGTTGACGCAGTTTGAAAATCTGAGGAAAAGTAAGAAGGGCCAGTTGATGGCAACAGGAGAAGGCAAGGGTGCACAATCTGTAGTCATAGCGTCTCTCGATAGGTAGTCAACGAAGGTATTTCAACAGAGGAGTGATTTCACAGTATTGAGGGGACCAATGAACCAAAACGGGCGTTTAAGACATAACAGACGTCTGAGACGACAAGAGGGTGATCCATGCAGTAATGCGTGACAGCAATTCAGACGCGGGATCACCAACTTTTGCAGAAATTGATCAAATTTTGACGCTTTTAGGGATCGAACTTGTTTTGTCATGGCAGAACAGGCAGCTGAGCGTTGGTTGATAATGAGTTTCAAAAGAGAGTCTACAGTCAAAATGTATTCCCTAGCAGGAATCCACGAGAAGGGAACAGGAACTGTCTAAGTAGAACCAATGCGCATGAAGTATCATGAGCCGACTATCGACGCCTATTTGAGTGGATCCAGAGAAACAGTCTTTTCCTGATTCAGCAGTATTGCATTTGAATTAAACCAGTCATTAACAGGGTGAGGTACTAAGAGGTATGCGAACAGCAGGTCAATTAAGATATGAATTCCCCTTCGGTCAAACGTCGATGTGCAGTTCTAAAACGACCATTGATGATAACAGCAGATTTCCACACGCGAAACGCTCTGAACCCGATTTCTCATAGCTACAATTGTCAGTCTCCAATGTGTCACTCTGTTTGCTTTCTTTGATCATGTAGTTTCCTCCTTTCTTACAACTTTTCCTTTTTCACATCAACGCACCCACCAATTCCTAACAGCTACGTGCAATGCACTCAATTCTTTGCCAACTTTAGGCATGATAGCCCACAATGAATAATTCCAATAGCCATACATTTTGCGGATTCATCTTGATGCGTCATCATGCAGTTACGACTTATGTCAAAAAGACAGTAAAATTTGAAATTTACGCAATATTTAAACTTATTCAAATGTTGATCCTGTGTAAAACGATGAAGGATATAGTTCATTAGGCTTTGCTACAATTGTCACATAGAAATTTCTTTGAGAGCAGGATCGACTAAAAAATTTAACAGCTGCTACTGATTAGTAATGATAAATGTTAGGTTTTTTCTGTCAGACAGCATAATTGAAGAAATCAGGACTTAAGCAATTAGGTGATGCCTGTCGGCCACGAACCATGGTGCAATCAATAGATCGCCAAAGCTTTAGGTGAACTTACCTCAGTAGTAATATTTCTTCTTCGCAATATGATTCTTATACATTAGAAGTAGACGATGATTATGAAAGTGGCCTTAACCAGAAACTTCTCATTTGAAGAAAGAAGTAGACTGCTTCAAATTCTTAGAGAACCCTTCCATATAAAACCACATCCACCTTCTTGCCATGGAGAGTTAGCAAAACTGAATGAGATCCCTGTGAGCCTCACACGTTGCAGCTATACTGATTGACCATAATTCATCGAATCTGAAAATGGCCTCGTCCGTCCAGAGAATGTTGACACGCTCTGCTGGTTTAGAAGTTATTAGCTTGTGACTTTCCTGCGATATTGGTGAGGCGGCGGTCTTCCAGAAATTAAGCTATCCATTAAGGATCCAAAAAATCGAGTTATCAAATTCTTGATGATGCTGTAGCAAAGTGGGGCGGACTTGAGGTTGTGGAGACGATCATGGGCTCGGATAGCAGAGCTCACATCCACTTACATTATACTTCGAAAGTAAAGCTTCAAGATCTCTTTTCGTGTGCTAAAATTCATAGTGACTGAATGATTTTTGTTAAAAGCAATAGTTTTGCGAGTATGAAATTCCATTCAAACCTTAGACATGAATCTGTGAATCAGTGATCTGGTTTTAAACATATTTTCCATTTTCTGCATTTGAATATGAATTTGTCACAGCTCTTGTACAATGTCAGATAAGAATAAACAGTGCCTTATGATCGATTGGATTTGATTTGATCACGATTTTATTTTAAAATAGCATTATGACATATAGCTTCAAGGCCACTGTACACAGAAAAATTAAAGCACAAATTCAGTGCATGCATGATCAGTCATAAAAGTCTCTCGCTGATCTTTTGAAGGGACGCAGAGATTTAATTGTTGTAATTTCACTGGGCAGCCTATTCCGGCATTGAGCAGAGGAGGCAGAGAAGTCCTTCTTTCCACAGCTTTTAGGCCGAATCTTGGTATCTCAATTTAGTTATTTGATGCAGAGCGCAGATGCAAGCGATTGTACAAGGAATTGACCGATTTGATCATTTATACACAAGAGTCACAAGCCGAGGATGTACTCGTGAAGTCACAGATAGCCATCGCAATTCATTGAGAGCAGGTGTGATGTGAGCTGCTCTAGGGAGATTGTAGACCAGACGAGCAGTGGCATTAATTACACGTTGAAGCCGTGATAGCTGGCCCTCCTGAATACCCGACAAAACAGAAATACAATAGTCCAACTTGGGGAACACCAGAGCAGTAACCAGAGATGATGCGACAGGACGTGTGATGGAAGGACGAACAGAGCGTAGCTGTCTTAGGCTACCAAAACAGGAGGCAACTGTTTTCGAGACATGGGGCGAAAATGGCCATGTCGAATCCAATATAACTCGAAGACATCGAAGTTGAGAGACAGGAAAAATGTTGTGGTTGCCGATTATGATAGGTGTCTTTACGAAGTTTCCAAGGCGCTGTCGGTACCAATCCACATCAGATTTGTCTTCTGAGGTGTAAACCATTGGATTTCAGCCACTCCCCTAGCACACGTATGCAGTTGGACATCTCACCTGATAACGTAGATATTCTACAGGGAAGGCAAGAGGCATAAACTTGAATATCGTCCGCAAAGACATACACTTTCAGGTTGAAACTCTCTACAAGGGGAATGATGTCAATGATGTAAAGGGAAAAAAGCGCCGGTCCAAGGACTGAACCCTGTGGGACACCACAGGTCACTGCAGAAGTGGATGAAAAGCTATCACCAGAATGAAAGTACTGTAGTCGATCTTTTAAATAGGAGTCCAACCATTTCAGGGCAGTACCAGACAATCCATAGGACAGGGCAAGGTGACCGAGGAGCACATTGTGGTCAACAGAGTCGAATGCAGACGACAAGTCAAGGGCTGCAAAAAGAGTAATGTTGCCATCATCCATGGCTGTAAGAACATCACTGGATATCCTTAGAATCGCAGTTTCAATGCTGTGAAATTTGCGATAGGCAGACTGATGTGAAGATAACAAATTGCCTGACTTCAAATAATATGATAGAGATAATAGCGAAATTTGACTATGAGCGCTCAATAAATTTATCTACAGCAGCTGAAAATTTTCTCAGGAAAGGCACATAGTTATGATGACAGTGCAATACAACTGAATTGAGTCGACATTGCTCATTCTCACTGAGATATCACCGATTACTAGCGATTTATGATACACCCTGCAACACATATGCCTATGACACTTATGTATTATTTCCACATCATCGCACCACCATTTATATGGTTGCATATATGTTCTTCCAAGATATCCGTGAAAATTGCAACTCAGAAATAATGTTCCTTTATCCTGTTGGTAGAATTTTCATTGACTTTGATATCATGCGCATTGATACATTTGATGCAATTCACTTTTAAAATCATTGACACAATTTCAGAGCAACTATTTCAGTCTCATGTTTGAATTTCTAAATCACAAGAAAAGAAAACAACTATCACAAAATAGAAATCATTCATAGGAACTTATCCATGGAAGTCGAAGCACATCCAAGAGATGAAAAGCTATGGAGTCCGATAGTAGCTCGAAGAATGCACAGTCCGATGCTTGATGTTTAAATGAATTCTTCAGTGGATCCAATGTAGGAGGTAGCATGAGTTTTGACCTGATTGGCTTAATTGTAACACAAGAGTGAGAGACAGAGCTTGAAGTCTTCATCGGTGAATCAGCTGTCACCACTTTAATAAACCATTATGTACCAATCTCAAATAACCTCATAACAGATTTACTGCAAAGCATGTGGGAAAATAAAAAAATCGGTTTCTGAGAGCTATCGGATTTGTATTTTTTAGTGTCTGTTGATTCACTCTCATTTGTTTGCATGACTGTACCATCTCATCCTTGAATCATGCAACTTTTCCCCAAGAGTCCAACCTCAAGCAATTTAATCACCACTTTTTCCATGTTTGTCGCTCTGTTGGAGAACATGAGCATTCGAAATACCGCCATCCTCATGCATGTTTGCTCTTAATCGGTGCGGGGTGTCTATGCAGCTCCTATTTGTAAATAATTAACTGCAGACTGAAGTCTTTTTACATTAAAGTGGACATTTCTATGCTTGATAAAAAATAAGAGATGGCAGCAAACCGGAGGATCATGATTATGGTGAAATAGATGCACTCGTATTCGAGAAGCACATTTTCCTCTCCTCCTGTCTTAATTCTGTGAAGAAGGGTCTGGACCCGAAACGTAGAAAAAATCTCTTTTTTTCCTTCATCAAAATCTACATTGTGCGGAAATTCAAGGGAGAGTGTTTCTCGAATATGAGTGCATCTATTTCACCATATTTGATACAAAATGTTTGCATTATTCTGGGCTCTTCCGTATTTTTTTTACTCGTCGTCCGTCCTTTCCGTTTTTGCTACTTGCGGTCATCATCCAACAGTGGCTAAACAATTTCTATAAATTAAGCAATTAAAGTTGCTTTTAATGGTCAATATTCGGTCTTGAAAATCATAAAATCTCAACTGAAACCTCATTAAATTACCTTTGTTATGGCAATATAACAGTCCCTCATACTGTCCAGTGTTTTTTACAGAATTTTCTCTCATAGCACAGCTATGAGCCATGAACGATGCTAGGGGTTACTCAATGAAAAAGTAACACATTGTATTATTTTTAATAGATAAAAGGAAAAAACAGATCTTCTAATCTGATTAAGCTGTCCCCAAAAACCTGTTCGCACGCCTCTTGAAAGTATCAAGATTGTATTGGTCAGGGAAAGTGGTCTGGGGAACCTGATTCCAAAGCTGTGCCGTGCGAACAAAAAAGCTTCTCGAGCGACTGCCAGTGTGTGCGCGTTCCAAGCTCACATGATAGCATGTGAGTGCATTAGCTCTGCGTGTGCTTCTGTAGAAGATCTTAGGTCTGGATACGCACAAATTTACTGCAGAGCTGCTTCTACCGAAATATTATCTGTATTAGAGACTGAGTGAAGCAGCATCCCGTCTGACGGAGAGCGGCCGAAACTTGTTAGCAAGTTTGTCACCAATAAAATTCTTAACACGTTTCTCAACCCGTTCAAGGAGGTTAAGATGCGTTTGTGGGGCGCCGGCCCACAGATGACAACAGTACTCCATCAGAGGACGAATAGTGGACTTGTAGAGATAGCAGACAGTCTGTGGTGGAAGATAGCTGCTGGCACGATAGAGACTACCAATGTGTTGAGCTGCCTGCTTGCTAATGGATTGGATGTACGGTTTCCTTGACAAGTCTTTCGTAACCGTTAATCCAAGGAAGGAGATGGAATCTTGTTCTCTGATCCTATTATCTGACATCATAATGCTATCATAATCATCATCATCTCCTTTAAGTCTTGAGTACATAATATTCTGTTTTTTGAAGGATTGAAGGAAACAAGCCATTAGGCACCCCATTCTGATACCCTGCGCAAGTCTTCATTGAGAATGTCGCATAACTGCTGACGTTGCTGAGTGTTCCTAGCTAGTTCATTTGAATTAAAGAGTGTCGTGTCATCCGCATGCATCACCAATTTACTCACCAGGCAGTCTGGGAGGTCGTTGATGTACAGCAGAAAAAGAGTGGGTCCCAAAATTGACCTTTGAGGAACTCCTGCATAGACAACCTTGGTGGAAGACTTTTGGCCATCTAAGCCTTGGAAATATCCAGGGCAACTGATCTCGTCTCACCTTGTCTGTCAAGGACACGACTCACATGTTCAGTGACATATGAAAGAAGATCTACAGTTGATCGAGAGTGCCTGAAGCCATATTGTTCTTCGGATAGAAGGTTCTGAGTTCCAAGGAAGTTAGCAGTATGTTGGTTAATTACTGCTTCAAAAATCTTGCCAGCAATTGGAAGAAGGCTGATAGGACGGTAACTAGGTGGAAGAGATAGTTAGAACCTTTCTTTGGAACTGGAACCACGGAAGCTACTTTCCAACAACTCATCGGTGGATACACATCTACTGAACAGTTTGGATGAAAGTGGAGAAAGCTCAGGTGACAGATGTTTGAAGACCGAAACCGGGATGCCATCTGGTCCACTAGACTTAGAGCTATCGAGACCTGCGATGATCTTTTTGCCGTTTCGGACTGTGACTGAAGGAGGACAAACTGTCTCATTGGTGCGCGTGGGAATTGGAGGTGGAATTCTACCTCCATCGTCCAATGATGAATTCTTCGCAAACTCCTTGCAAAGAAGCTCGGCTTTGTCTGCTGAGGTTGTCGCCATAGAAGTACTGACTTCGGCATGACGGAGTGCTGGGATGGAGGATTTGTTCCTATTGGTGACACTGTTGTAAATTCTCCTGAAGTTCTTAGAGCTAAGCTTTTGGGGAGCAGTGGATTTCCGTGCATACAAAGCGTAGCGGCTTTTGGCCTGATGCATGGTTTCCTTGCAGTTTCTACGAGCGGTTTTGTACAATTCAAGATTGCCAGCGATGCTGTCACGCTTGTACTTATGGAAAAAGTGATCACGCTGGCAGGTTGCAGCTGCACACTCTGGTGTAAACCAAGGTTGAGAGTGGGCTTCATTTGGAAAGTACATTGAGGAATGTAGGCCAATATCCCTATCTGAAGCCACTCTGTCAGTTGTTGTGCCGACTTGTGGACGTTCTCGCTCAGAATCAAATTCTCAGCTTGAACTTGACTAAAAAAAGTGCGGAAGCCACACCAGTCTGCTTTGGAGAATTGATAAACTGTTATGTGGAAAGATGCAGACGGTGTGGAGGGAATAGTGCGTTTTTTTCAATCAACATTTGTGAGCCCTGATAAGTGTAATGCTTTTTCATTTGGTTTCATATGTCTCACAGATCTAGTGTTACCAATCTGTGGGAAAATTATTGTAGATTTCCATCACCAGAAAAGCTGGGATGTTGGAAATTTACTTGAGGTTCTGTTTAATTGTGCTGGAAAACAGCTTTAGTTGCAATGTGTGGTAGTTAACACATTTCATTGACTTGAAGGCGCAAAATTTGTGTGTTTTGATGGAATGCTGCTTTCTTTTGAACATCCATAAACTTTGTCACATTTTTAAAATAGTTGTATCGCCTATCTAACCTCATTCAGAATTACTGTAGTACACATTGTGTTTCGTCTTAACGTCGATGACTTGTTCTCAATGAATCGGAAGATTTTGAATGGCCTGATAAGCTTCTCACTGGCTCCTCAAATTCTTGCATTGAATAACGCAGCCATAGAGTAGGGATATATAGGTAGAGTGTCGACTCACAAAAGTATCTATACAGTGAAAATTTTTTTATGAAAAGATTCAGCTTTTTGCGGAGATTACGTTCCCGTTGTCTAAAAAATTATTTGAGCAGTTTTAAAAAAAGTCAATTTGCCAATCTATATACTACCGAGATAACTGTCCTATATAAGTAGTATGAAGCATGTTGTGTATCAAATGGATCAATAAGCATTCTAACTAAGTGGAAATTAAGCTGATTATCAAGAGAATTAATTTAATGATCCGTATTATAATGGAAATCTTCATGAAAACGTTGCGATTTTATTCGTGCTTTCTTGGCTGAAATTTCAAGTTTTTCAATCCAATTTTCACCGGCATGATTTTATGATTCACTAGATTTATGTTTCACTTCTTGAATCTGAATAGTGATGTGGACCCATTTATATCTTTCAAAGTTAATTGAATTGTCTTTGATTATGTGATCTTGCTCTGCTAGTGGCAGGTTACTATGATCTCGCTTAAGAAGATTCTCTTGAGGTTAAGCATGAAAGCAATAGCAGGTCATCGAGTTGCTAGTTTAACAAACATTACCTCTCCAAGGCTGTCATGACACGCAGGATCTGTAAAATAATATCACTTCCTTCTGCAGTATACTATCATGATCAGTCAATCACGTTGTATTTTCTTCAAAACTGCATAATTTTGCAAATCTCACATTTGGAAACAATGCCGACGTATCCCCCTCGAGTTCATTTAATAAAATCGAAAGTGTGTACACATTGGGGATTTAATAAATGCGGAGTTACCACTCTGCCTAATATACTTAAATATATATAGGCAGAGGCCTAAATACTATAATATATGAACGCAACTTTGTGTCGTGTACGTTGAATTTTGTTTCTTTCAGTTAGACATCAATGGTGTAGACTTGAAAGTAACATGACTTGATTTTCAAGTATATTCAGATTTTATAGTGAGGAAATTCAATGCAACATTTATAAACATAATCATCAATTGATTGAACTACATTTAAGCTGTAATGCTTGGCTTTTATTGAAACTTGAAATACTATGACAGATACGAATTATTATGCTGCTGAGCTAGTGTACTCCGATGCGCATTTATTTGACTACCGGTCAACATCAAAGTGATTCAGATGGGGACAGTCGCTTTAGTCTTCTTAAATAGTAGGATGTTCAAGTGATTGCAAATATATGCTCGCTTTCCACATTACTGAGTCGCAGACCTTTCCAAAAGCATGCACTTTCTAATTAATTTTTCATGTTGTGCTGATTTCGTATGATAAATTCATGAAAAGCTTTCAAACAGTGTGAGGGTAGGAAATATATTCATTATTGACATAAGCATGATTATTTATAAGCTTACTCCTGACAAGTAGGCATCGTACTGTTGTTAACATTCATGTCGAAATAGGGTGCATTTACATAACGTCACGGCTTCTGAAGTTGTCGAAATGTCTGTAGAAATGTCGGTACAGTGGAAGCCGCTTAGTGGAATCACACTTGTCCCGCCACATTTGAGTCAATTATCCGGCTGATTCAATTAAGCGAAATTATGAAATACATGTATATTTTGCCTAATAATGAAGGCAAAATGCTACGGAAAACTATATACACGGATATATAACATTGTTAGTAAACAGTGATACGAAATAGTAAGATTTAGTATGAATTTGTGTAATTCTAGCTGTTGCAATCTTTATATTTCTATATTGTAGGCCTACATTCGCATACATGTATTAGTAGTGTACTATTGCGCTGAATAAATGTGTAATTTGTAGAATGTTTAACTGTTGAATTCATACTCATACAATATAGCAATGTTATATTAATAATTCCGTTAAAGTAAATTGTAGTTTATAAAGAATTATAGCATTTGACTTTAGCAAGGAGAATACGTGAAAAATTTGTTTCCATACTAGAACATGTTTATTGTTACACTCAATTGGCTTTCGTGAATCTAATGTATGACTTGTTTTATACTGTAAATCTATCTCATAGAGAAAGTGTTCAATCTTAGTTAGATACGAAGAATTGGTCAATTGTTGTTTGCTTTAATTCCCGATCCACAATTTGGTTGACTGCGTGTTCAAAATTTCTGAGCAGTCGGAAGTCACAGAAATTTCGAGACAATAAACCTGCTCGAAGCGTAGCCATTGATTTCATCATCTCTTGCGTAGTTGGCGGCGTTTCTTCTTCAGGATCTTCCACCTCCTCAATGTCTGGTTCCAAAACATCATGACTTGCATCTTTGAAGGAAATCATTACATCTTCCACTATTTCGTCGTCAGTTTGAATACCGGTGACTTGTAGATTGTCATCCACGGATAGCCATGAAGTCCAAATGTCGATTGTCATGTCCCTTCCATCCGGAAATGTGGGTGGCGAAACAAACCTAATCGGCTTTTCGTGTGGTCCAACAAGCAATCGTGATTTGCAACAAACAGTTGCGAATGGTGACTGGATCACATCCTCCCAAGCATTATTCATCAGCATAATTGCGTCCAACAGATTCATTTTCTTGGCAAGTTCAGGGGCCGACGAATCACTCATGTTGTCTATCGCTCTCAAGATTTTCCGGCACATTTCTCGACGATAAGTTGCTTTCACTGCTTGAATCACGCCCTGATCACACGGTTGCATAAGCGAAGTCGTGTTCGGCGGAAGGAACACTATCTTTATGCTGCTCAAATTTAAGTCTTTCGGATGAGCAGAACAGTTGTCACAAAGTAGAAGAACTCTTCGATTTTGTCTCATAAGTTTTGTGTTCCAGTCGGTTAACCACTCGGTGAAATATGCAGAAGTCATCCACCCAGCTTTGTTGGCTTTGTATTCAACAGGCAGGGAAGTTCCCTTAAAGCAGCGAGGGTTTTTGAATTTGCCGATCACGAGAATATTTTTCTTTTCGCCGCTCATGGAACAGCAAAATAGGGCGGTAAATCTATCTTTGATTTTCTTGTTTCCTTTTCTTGCGTCATGAATGAATGTCAAAGTTGAATCTGGTAGCGCACGATAGAAAATTCCGCTTTCATCTGCATTCCAAATGTCTTCATCGGAATATCCTTCACGGACCTTAGGCCATTCAGTCTCTAACCACTGTTGGCATGAGACGAGATCTGCGCTTTGTCCCTCTCCATGAAGCTTTTTTTGCTGAAGACCTCTCTTCTTCAGACGAGAAAACCAGCCATCTGTTGCCTTGAAACCATCCTTCCCGAGCTTTTCAGCAAGGTCTTCGGCCTTCTCTTTTACGAGGGGTCCACTCAAAGGAGCGTTCTTCTCCCTTGCATTTGCCATCCATTTTACCACCGCAGTTTTAACCGCAAGATCTTTTCCTGACCGCTGGCGCTTCCGATCATTGCCTTGCTGACCTTCGATTGTTGCTCTATCCTTTAGAAGACGACTGAGTGATGTCTGGGAAATGTTCAATTTGAGAGCGGCTTCTCGTTGAGACAGTTTGGGTAGGGTTTACAATCCCGTGATCTCGACCCTATTTCCGAGATTAAAAATCCCGGGATTACGTCTTCGAGATCTCGAGGTATTTCGAGATATTTGAAAGATTGGCCCTGAGTTCCTTCTAAGTGACATAGTTAAGAGAGTCAATGGCTTTTTTGAAAATGCATCTAAATTTTTTATGTTCCAAGTTTGATAAATTGCCAATGTGCTGTATTTGCCGAGCCAGCTGGTAAGCCTCGTTCACACGGTGACACTAGTGTCGTAACATTAGTGCCGAGGAGCAGCGCGAAATCTGGGCTAAATCAATGCCATGCCGTGACACAAACCGTTCAGACGCTTAATAAACAGTGTTGTGACACTGCTACTAGTATTGCTTCTGTAAACTGAAAATACTTCGTAAATTGATAGCTGAAAGACAAATCACAACGATTTAAAATAACGACTAAAGGCCCGTTCAAGGCTCGTTCAGACAGAGCTAGGTTTGCGGTTTGTGGTCTTTGAGGGAAAAACCGTCGAAGAAACCGTCATTCAACCCAGTGAGTCTCCCGAATTCGCTCTATTGACAGGTCACCGGACTGCTACTGCAGCTGCGCTTTGTTGGTTTTCACACATCGACAACGAATTGTGTCTCGGTGATTAATTGTTTTGTGAGATACTTGCGAGAAGTCTGCTAGTATTGGAAAAGTCTCCTCCTGCAAGGAATGATTCTCTCGAATCGTTGGTTAGGATGGAACTGCAACAATTCAGTCTATCTCGAGACACAGGAATGATCCTCAAGCGGGTGAAACAAGTCCTGGAATCGATACCTCCAACATCGGTAGAATCCGAAAGGGCATTCTCGGCGGCCGGTTTGTTCTTAACGAAATTACGGTCGAGAATGAGTGATGATAACACAATTCAGTGTCTTACCTTACTTCGCCAATATTTTTTACGAGTTGACTAGTTTTACCTACTGTAGATGTTTGTTTAATTCACGTTGAAAGATATACATTTTACAAGCACGTATCGTCTTTTGAAATATTTCTTGAAACTTAATGATTAAAAACATACACAGTATATATAAATCTCGATCGAGATACCGGGATTGCGATTAGCCAGTCTCGAAAATCCCGGGATTTAGAAAACGGCTCGAGATTGTAAACCCTAAGTTTGGGTAATTGATCAAATTCGCGTAAGATCAGTTGTTTCTCAAAAATTGAAAGGTCACGTCTCTTCATGTTGCCAAATATTTTATCAACTGTAGTTTTTAACACCGGCATGCTGTTTTACCCAGATAATCAACGCACATCAGATCCCCGCCAATCAGATCAGTGTGGGTTGAACTAACTCAGCTAAAAATAGCATCTATGTCATAGCTCATTCCTTGTTGTAGCAAAATTTGATGCAATTAAGCGACTTATGTGATTCGATAAAGCGATGAATTTTCTATGTAGATGTATATTAAAAAAATGGTTCTAGGCAAATCGATTCAATTAAGCGGCTGATTCTATTAAGCGAGATTCCATTAAGCGGCTTCCACTGTACAAACAATTTACGATGAAGGAGTCGTATATCCCGAATTCTGCATCCTAGTGCTCATGCGTCCTTGGTAAGGTTCACCGTCTCCATTCCGTAGATCATCTGTGTTATTGCCATAGGGGTTTGCAATTACACCCTATCATTCACTCTGGTAATTTCTTGTCACAGCACATACACGTATGTCACTGTCTTCCCTCCATATCAGCTCTACTGGCATTGCTTTATCACTACTTGCATTTCAGAATCTTTATGTCCCTGCACTGTTGAATCAATCCTTGTACTCCCAGTATGTGACTAGCTTCGCTATGGACACTTTCTCACCTTGTACCTCAATACTGCATTAGTCACTATGAAAATCAACTTATCTGATTCACATGAGTATAGTACACTCATAAATACGCATAGTCAGTGGTTGTAATCGGCGTCTTTTATCGGTTGGGCTTTCACCAACCCTGCACATTTTTACAAGCTTCAATACAATGAATGATGTATCTAATGAGTTAATGCAGTCTTCGTTTCGTAATTTTCAGTCATACTAGAATCTGAGCGCTACTTGAAGCTATAAGACCTCCAATGTTATGCAAATTGCTCCAACTGCACCGTGCTACTGTTTACAAGAACTTATGTTAATGTTGACAGTTAAGGTGTGGCCTGGTAATGATATATTGTGCTAAAGATCACTTACTTATTTGTCCTCATCACCTATCGATATGATGGCACAGAACCCAGGCACCTGTCAAATTGTAACTGTCGCTGCAGTGGTAGCTGCAAAACATTGTACGAAAGAAACATCATAAATTCAACTTATCTGATACATTACAAAGAGTATGTAGTTCAAGCTTTGTTTTTTGAAATTAAAATCAATTAATTGTTGGCCTATTAGCCCTTCTTCCGCAAATAAAACAATTAGGTAGTTCTCCCAAATTTTCGCCGTAGGCTTTATCAAGGGAATTATTTACTGCTAAAAGATATATCATGCATTAACAATTATATACAGAGTTCAAAATTATCCTATCAAGAAATCCTACAATGCAACATAGAAATGATTCAGAAAGCTCTAATAAAAAAATTCTACAAGAATGTCCAATAAAAGTAAATAGATATAGAAAAGTCTAGCAGAGGGAGATTAAGTCAAGAAAATGGGTACATTCCATCCTTTGCATCCGTTTATCAATTTTTGTGGGTCACAATCCCGTATGTAGAGAGCTTCAGTAGCCTTTCTCAACTTCTTTGCTTTTACGATCTGCAGGATCTTCCAGGAGAAAGCTGGTGTTTCATCATTGGTCTGGTGCAGGTCCATGTGCATTTTTACGTGTGATGATTTTTGTTTCGTATGTTCGTAAATTCTTTGTTGTACTGTTCTCGACGTTTCACCAATGTATCTTTGATCACATATCAAGCATTTGATTTCATAAATTACATTTTTCTTAAGACATTTTCCGGGATCTTGGGCGGTTCTACATCCAATGCATTTGTCATTACAGGGTCTTGTCTCCTTCGGATTTCTCAACGAATATTTCAGAGCAGGTTCAGTTATAAACACGAATCGAACGTAGTCGGAAAGCCCATGCTCATCTCTTATCCTAATCAGTTTTCTCTTCTCAAATTCATTGATAAATGGGACTTTCATGTATACTACATCTGATTTTTCGTTCTTGTTGTTTCGTTTTATATTTCGGTTTATGTTGAGCTCAAGGAAATGTTTTCTAATGAATTCAGCAGGATAACCGTTGAGCAGAAACCTAGTTCTCAACAAATTTAGCGAGATATCCAAATTAATGTCATTTGAAGAAGCTCTCTCTGCTCTTATTCTTTCTGTTTTCATCAGTGCTGTTTTTAAATTTTAAAATTTATCAAGATATTACAAAGAAATTCCTGAACGAATTGTTACTAGCTTCAGTGCAAGGATAAATTGCCAACTTACAGAATACCAAAATTTCATACCTTCTGCTACATCGAAAAAGGAGACAAAAGCAATCAAAAGTATAAAAAGAAAAGAAAATGTTGTGATTATGCCTTCAGATAAGACAAAGCGTCTAATTGCCGTAAAGAATGATGACTATAAAGCATTATTAACAAATTCATTGAATGATTCTGATAAAAAAGTTTCAGCTATGAAGCCATCAACTTTGCAGGCCGCTTTCAATTCTTCCTTGACATCTGTTATTTCAAAATACGAAAATTCCACCTGGTATAAATCATCTCGGAATTGGTACAGCAGTGACCCGTTGGTAAGCCTACCTTATGCTTTGCCTAAAGACCATAAAACTGTTAACTTGAAAGGCAGACCTATAATAGATACCAAAGAATCTCCGGGGCGCAATTTAGCAGTTTTTCTAGCATCAGAGTTGAATAAACTAATCAAACATCATGTCCCAGCACATTTGGCATCTACAACTGATTTTCTGGATTCCATTAAGTCTGTGGATATGTCACAAAAGAAATTTGGGTCTCTAGACGTTGTAAATCTGTATGGGTCCATACCAATAGAAACCAATGAAAATGTGGGTATGTTGCAAATTGTCTCAGAATTTTTTGATAGATATAAACAAGAATCAACCATCAATGATATTACAGCAGAAGACTTCGAGGACCTCCTGAGACTTGCATTTTGTTCTGATTCTTATTTGTTGGAAGGTGAAGTGAAACATCAAATGAGTGGAATTGCTATGGGAAATAATTGTGCCCGCCAGTGGCAATCATTTTCATGGACTACATCGAGAGAAAGGTATTGGAAGAAGCTTCATGGATTCATTACTGGCGCAGATACATTGACGATGTATTCGTCATCTTTGAAGAGAACTATCATTTAGATGACATCAAGTTACTCGCGAATGACATTCATGACAATATCCAATTCACTACTGAAGCTCCTGAAGAAAATAGTATCCCTTTTCTTGATGTCCAACTGCATGTGGAAGACAATGATAGGTTTTCATATCATTTATATATAAAACCGACTCATAGCAACACATGCTTGCCATACAATTCGGGGGTTCCTTTATCTAGAAAAACAGCACTGATGAAAACAGAAAGAATAAGAGCAGAGAGAGCTTCTTCAAATGACATTAATTTGGATATCTCGCTAAATTTGTTGAGAACTAGGTTTCTGCTCAACGGTTATCCTGCTGAATTCATTAGAAAACATTTCCTTGAGCTCAACATAAACCGAAATATAAAACGAAACAACAAGAACGAAAAATCAGATGTAGTATACATGAAAGTCCCATTTATCAATGAATTTGAGAAGAGAAAACTGATTAGGATAAGAGATGAGCATGGGCTTTCCGACTACGTTCGATTCGTGTTTATAACTGAACCTGCTCTGAAATATTCGTTGAGAAATCCGAAGGAGACAAGACCCTGTAATGACAAATGCATTGGATGTAGAACCGCCCAAGATCCCGGAAAATGTCTTAAGAAAAATGTAATTTATGAAATCAAATGCTTGATATGTGATCAAAGATACATTGGTTGAAACGTCGAGAAAACAGTACAACAAAGAATTTACGAACATACGAAACAAAAATCATCACACGTAAAAATGCACATGGGACCTGCACCAGACCAATGATGAAACACCAGCTTTCTCCTGGAAGATCCTGTAGATCGTAAAGCAAAGAAGTTGAGAAAGGCTACTGAAGCTCTCTACATACGGGATTGTGACCCACAAAAATTGATAAACGGATGCAAAGGATGGAATGTACCCATTTTCTTGACTTAATCTCCCTCTGCTAGACTTTTCTATATCTATTTACTTTTATTGAACATTCTTGTAGAATTTTTTTATTAGAGCTTTCTGAATCATTTCTATGTTGCATTGTAGGATTTCTTGATAGGATAATTTTGAAACTCTGTATATAATTGTTAATGCATGATATATCTTTTAGCAGTAAATAATACCCTTGATAAAGCCTACGGCGAAAATTTGGGAGAACTACCTTATTGTTTTATTTGCGGAAGAAGGGCTAATAGGCTAATAGGCCAACAGTTAATTGATTTTAATTTCAAAAACGTAACTTGATCCGCAATGGCCAAAATTTTGGTCAAAATAGTTCAAGCTTATCTCAGAATTACTTCGTTACATACATGCTATCATTGTGCTGCTCTGGGAAAATTATAATGTGTAGCGGAGAGAATTTTGAAAAATTTAGGGAGTCTTGTTATTTCATGCTAACAACCTAATTCGTCTTCATATTGTTGTATTCTTTGTCCGGTGCTTCTTTCACTGAATAGAGAAGACTGAGGACTCAAGCTGATTGTCATTGAGGATTTAATATAATCAGATGAGGATTTCATAAATCAGTGGGTAGCCTATATTTTAATTTCAACTCGGTTTCATGCGAAGTTTCTATAAAATGCTTAGCTGCATTATCACCGTATTTTTTCTGTACGTGTAAGTGCAATGCATATATGCGCTTCATCTAACCAGGGTGTCCACACATACTCTATTTTCGAGTATATACGCGATAATACTTGCTTTGGGCAGAATGTGCTCGAATATGCTTGAATACGTATACTAGATTTTTTCGGGAGTAGTAGGCATCCCATTTTTATCTTTTTGAAAAATGAATATATTAGGAAATGTTGTCTTCATAGCAATTTCATTGAGCAGATAATATTTTCTACGCACAAAATCATTTTAGTCGGTGTCATGCATGAAATCAGGGGGTACCGATTAGTGATTTTTCTAATCTTCCATTTGCCAGTTTGAAGACCAGTTCGATATTTACACACAAGTCATGAAAAGCGAATTCTACGAGATATGATAATTTTCGAAGTATTTATTGGCGGTATTAGATATTGATAACATGGGAATTTCCTTTGCGGGCGCGAGTCATATCTCCGGTTTGTAATGCAGGTACTCCTCGCGTTACCAGATTTCGATTTATGATTTCACATGCTTTCGAGTGTGAACGTAACTCTCTGACTTGTGATTTGATGACCCATCGTCCAACCAAAAAGGCATTTCACCCTCAACATCCACTACATGCAATCAATGCAGGGGCGTCGGAACGGTTTTTTACTAGGGGTAGCAAATTTTTTTTCATGGACAACCCTTCGATTTTTAGTAGGCCTATATTCAAGCACCATCGCCCGAATATTTCAGATTTAGTGAGGCTAACAAATCTAATTTTATTCACATGGGCGCACAGTAGACTTGTGACATAATTCTCATGAATGCATATGTACTACACGTATCATTTGTGGGATGATGTAACTCAAAAGTCAAAAGTAAGAAATCAAAGAGTATATTTCACTCAAACTCATAAAAACTGCGCGCATGCACGTGTGTTGGCTGCATGTACTGCAATCAATGTAACAAATTTATAAACATGAGTATGTATGGTGAGTATGGCAATGAATCGTCTGAACGACACTATTACGATGAAAACTGTTTCCAAAAGTGTTAGATGCGCTGAAATTCAATGATTAATCCAGCTATACTGACATTTCTATCTAAACTTCATTTTGTGAAGGTAGGTCTACTAAGGCAACATTTGATGAAAATAATTCTGAGCATTCAAAGAACTACTAAGTACGCAGCCGCCACTATACTGCATAGCATTTAGTAATGTCAACCTATACGATGTAAACAATGTCAGCCTATTAAATACAAATGTGTCTCAAAATTTTCCCATTCATAAAAATTGTAAACCTATTTTTGAGAGACGTCACAAAGCTGCTTGACTACTTACAAATATCCGATGGTTTGGTTTTGACGTGACATGTAGGTACAATTTATGGCAACTGCTACTTCACTTTCTGCTGGTCAATGCAAAACTAGGTCGACACATCGATACACTTCGGCCCGACATGATTTTTGATTCTAAAATCTAGTATCATGTAAATGATATTATACATGTACATCTTTAGGTCATTACATCTCACCACACACCGGTTGCCAAATCGAGCTTTCCTCTCGGGAGTACGGGAAGCAAACTCTCTCATAATAGAGGAAATGCTCAATTCCATGGTCTGATGTTTAGATACTTAGTGTACATGAAGAAGAATCAAGTAAGTTAGGCGTGATTGAATCATAGTACATCGGTAATCAGACTTTAGGCGGCGCAAGGCACTGAATGTCCTTTCAGCAGATGAGGCTGACGCTGGTATGGTGATGATTATCTGAATGAGTTTAATTACCTCCGAAAACAAAATCCTAACGGCTTTCGGCTGTTTGGCTAAATGCTTCAGCAACGCTGAAGCTTGTGTTGGATCATCCACATTTTCCGACTTCAAGAAAAACGACAGCATTCGTAGCTGTGCAGCTAAAGACAGTGTGGTGAAGTCAGTGTGGTGAACAGGCAAAATTGATTTCAACTCATTGACACTTTTGTCTCTTCTATGAAGAACACTTTTCGAAATTAGTTAATGTTTCAAAATCTGGCTGATGGAATCGTCTTTTCAGTTCTGCTGTTACCCGATCTATGGCTTCGAAATAAGATACTTTCAGATTCTTATCCGATGAGTCAGTTCTTCGATGTCCGTAAGCTTCGACAGTGTATGTGTATCTCGAAGGTAGTTTTGATGATCGTGTAGTCTCTGATGTAGCTGCGTTGATGCTTGAATCTTTTTTGGTCTTCATCGTCATCATAGCACTTTCTTCAATTTCATTGAACTTGTCGTCACTCCTCATCCCTTCAAGCTCTGTAATCAATATCTCAACAATGCTCTTCACATCAGAGGCTGGAAGTCCTGCCGTCTGGAGCGTCACAGCAACCTCTTCGCATGGCTTCAGGATAGCTACAGCCATTTGAATTCCCACTAGGAATTTTTTCTTCTCCATTTTCCGGACGTGTCCCCGTAAAGTCGACCGAACTTCTGGTCTGGTGCTCCCCTTTGAGGCTATTAGTTCATTAACAGTTGCTTTCACTCTATCAAGGTTGTCCAAAAATCGTTGCATTGCCTTGACTCGAACAACCCATCGAGTAGGACAAACAGCCAGAAGATGCAAGGGTCTTTCCTCGTCGTCTTCAAGAACAGTCTCATACAATGTCCGTCGCTTTGATGATTCTCTTATGATTTTACTTACATCTTTTACGACCAGTAAAACATCGCTGAGCAAATCACATTCGCGAATGACTTCCTGAACGACAAGATCCAAAGCATGATTGCAACAGTGCACATGCAGGCATTTCGGTTGTATCCTTTTCAAGTTCGCTTGTACCCCATCAAGCCGTCCTGACATATTAGAAGCTCCATCAAAGCAGACTCCCTCTGAGATTTCTTGCATCTAGTCCGACTCGGCGAATAACGTCAATGATGCAGTTTGTCAGCGACTGTCCTGGTTGATACAGACCAGCAAAGAGCTCTGCAACATCCAAGCTATCCTGAGAGACGTAGCGAAATGTGATGGAAAATTGCTCCTCACCTCCTTTGTCTGTGGTACTGTCCGCTATAAACGAGTAAAATGTTGCTTCATCTTTCATTTTGTTCATTTGAGATCTCTGCAAGGTATGTGCCAGTAGTTCGATTACTTCATTTTGAATGTCTGCGCTGAGCCATTTATCTCTGCGAGAGAGCCATGAATCCAAAACAGGAATATCTGTACGTCTCTCCAGGCCCGTAGCTAAGGGGGGGGCACGGAGGCGGTGCCCCACCTGCAAAATTTTTCGACCCCCCCCCTAGAAAATCATGGTGAAGATACGGTTAAATGGACTGGAAACTATAATTTCTGTATTTTTGAAACTATAATTTTTAAGTTACACGAAAATTTATGAAAATTGATGTCTTCACATTTCCGAAAACTACTTTCGTTTTACTTTCGGACTGGAGCTGGATATACACAATGCGATCTATCATCAGAAAATGAAATGAAATCCATTATGTTTGAAGTAGTCGATGTCATCGTGTTTGAGTTCAAGCGTCGGTTCGAAGATAACGAATGGTTGTATGGTGCCACCTCAGCTGCATCAAGAAAGGTGTCGAATTTTTTTCTCGTCATGCTCTCATACCTCTAGAAAAATCGGTATTATCATACCAGATGATTCAGAACTCATGGTTGCGAGAAATCTACTAGAGAGGACGTTGCCGATTGCCGACCATAACGACTACAAAGAAGTTCTCGCTGAAATTTATGAGCAACGGCTCGCCTTTCCCAATGTCTACAAGATGCTGGCAGACGTTTCTACGATCGCAACAGTACAGCTACTTGTGAAAGTAGTTTTCTACTGAAGCAAGAACTGACACTCCTACGCGACGTTCCATGACACAAGAGCGAAAAGCGAATCTGGTTCTCCTGGGATTTGAAAAGGAGCGAGCTAATTCATTGGATTTGGATGAATTTTTAATCCTTTTTTCAAAATGACCTCGTAGACTTCACCTCTTTTGAAAAAAAACTAATTATTGAACAGGAATTGTTTTCTTTTGGCTTTAACATCTGCCTATGCGGTATATGTTGTACATGTACATAATTGGCATATCAGCAATTACTCAGCACTCATGTATGTGAAGTACGTAGTCTTTATATACTTAAATAATTTCATATTTCAATCTAGTCGGTATCCGTCTTTATTATTTAAAACTATCATGTAAAAGCAGCACATTGTTCATTTTTGTTTTGAAAATTCATCAGAAAGTCGCCCCCCCCCTAAGAGCAGCGTCTGCCTACGGGGCTGCGTCTCTCCTTCAGCAACAGCATGAGATTTCCGTCAGATTCTTCGCTACTACCTCTAAGAGGTTGACCTGCAGCAGTCAAATATCGAATTGATCCGACGATCGCAGTCATGGCCTCCCAAGCTTGTCTCTGTTGTTTCCTGGTAGCCTGCGAAAGCTGGACATTTGTTGAAGTGGATTTCCGTGCGCTAAGCAACTTCGAGTGGACAAGTAAATGATGATCGCTTTTCTCGTGCTTCGATAAAACGCTGACTGCTTTGCTCCAAGTAGAGAACTCGTTTGCAAGAAAAGCTGCTTCTTTAGGTAGCAGGATAAGCCTAGGTAGAAATGCTTTTGTACAGGTGTAGCAGGTAATAGAATCTTACTTTTCATTACAATGAAACCAGTTATACAATTTGAACCATTTAGCTTGGCAGCGTCGCCCATTACAAATAGGAAAATTGTAATTCTGATCAGGTTGATCAGGATAAAACCCGGAACATCAATAGTACACATCTACATATGTATATCTAAATGTTGGCCAATGAAATCATAGCTGAAATACAATCATCTTGATCCTGTGATTTTAAAAATTTGAGCATAGGTTCTGGGCTCCCGTCAGGGAGGCCATTCCCTGGGATTCACCTCTATCTTTGTAGAGGTTGTCCAATGAAATCATAGATGAAAGATACGCGTAGTTTAAATCATTTACAAAAGTGTGTCGAACATGAACATAGTATAACCATTGAAACTCCGATATTTCAAAGTTCATAATTCAGAACTACAGTAGACTTACATTAATAGACTTCGTGGTATTTGTCGCATTGGCAATTGGCATTCACCTCGTAATGCTTAATCGTGTATTAAAGGATGTAGAATGCTGTTGCAGTTCAAGCACTCAACAGTCAACCTGCGCGATTTGCTACCTGTTTGATAGTTTGTTAATGTACTATATTCCTAGTATATTTTCTTCAGAAATTCTATTACAAGTCCACTTTTGTTGTTCTATAGCTCACTCACAGCGACATTTTCTCGCTGTGTAAATATTTATGATCCAATACTACATGCAGTGTTTCATCAAATTGAAGGATTACTTTATGCTAATGAAGCGAAATGATGTGGTGATATACAAAAAAGATTCAAGATTCATAGCGATTTATGTACACAAACAATCGGTGAAAGATAAGAGCATAGTTCACAGGTTTATGCTAGCTATAAATTTGAGCAAATCCCGATATCCCGAGATAGGATTTTGGGATTGGTCAAAATCCTAAGATTTGGTCGAGGTTGCAAGCTCTAGTAAAAGACCTTATCTCACGCGAAAAATCAGTCAACTAGTCGTATGATGGATATTTCTTTTAGTTCTTTCTAGAATTAAAGTTAGGTAATCTAACTACAAATGAACTATAATTCAGTCATATAAAGCTTACCATTGATTTTTATTGCTTTCCTTGTTCTTGATGGTCCAATCGCGACTGAAAAGACAGTTTCGAAAACGGAATTCCACATTCTTGCCATTAGGAGAGAGACCTTGGATGTGTTCTTCTTCTCAACGGCATCATAATTGATAAGAAGGTCCAACGTTGCATTTGATTGATGAATTGACAAAGTTACGAGATAGATGACAAGCATACATTCCTGAATCCTCATCTACCTGCTTACAGGAATTTTTCCGATGTCTTGTGCATCGGTATTTCAGGGGTAGCAAATGACATACTTTGCTACCCCTACTCAAATTTAGGGGTAGCAGCTGCTACCCCTGCTACCCCGGTTCCGACGCCCCTGAATCAATGTGATAAAACTGCTTCGAGACAATCACTTCGCTATGGTACCTTTCATCGCAAAGTCAAAACTCTGACCCAATTTTTTAAATCATTGTGTAGTTAGTAGCTTGAGATCACTTGGCGGCTTTTTTCCTATTTCTTGTATACTCGCCACTTCTGAATCTTGTTTGAAATGCATGAAAGCCATTTTACGATACACTTACATCGTAACCTTATTCTGAAAAAGAAATTGAAAACCCATTGAGTGAATCTTGAAACATGATCATTCAATATTCAAGCAGAATTTGCCAATATATTCAAGTAGTTACTAATTTGAAATGACGGGCCTGAACCAAGCCCATGCCTATTGGCTGAAAGTCAAGGGTTGGACACTTGTCGAAATGAACTGCAATGGTGCGAAAATCCTGGCCTTAGCTAACGAACCCAGACCGAAAACTGCGGCCCGTTTCCCACCCTGTGAGAGCTCCTCCACCCTAGCGCAACGAAGAAATTTGCTATTTATGCATCATAGTATGCGAAAAAGAGTTTTTACCAGCCTTTACTATCTTGATATGAAAATTGAAATTTTGGAAGCATTCCGTTGTTTGCAATTTTTGTAATGATAAAAGAAAGGCGTTTAAATTTAGATTGGGAGCTCAACAGTGTACAGGTAAAATTCTGACAATTTTCATCTTTTGATTGGAATCTTTTCATTCTATCAGTCAATTTTTATTGAAAATTGACAGAAATCTCCAAATTTCACTAATCGGCAAGTTGTAGGCTCTAGCGCATCAATAATCGGCCGAATAATCGGTGCACCCCCTACATGAAGTACGAGGGGCATTCAAAAAATTCGTAGAATTGCATACAAATATGTATTTCATAAAAACAAAAGTATCACTACATTTCAATATAGTCTCCCCTAACTTCAATGCACTTAGACCATCGGTGCTCAAGTGCCCCAATTCCAGCATGGAAGAAGTCTTGTGTCTTGAGGTTGAACCACTTATCCACGGCGGATTTCAGTTCCTCATCGTCTCCAAAGCGCCTTCCCCGAAGGTCGGTCTTCAAGGCGCGAAACAGGTGGAAGTCGCTTGGGGCCAGATCGGGACTGTAGGCTGGGTGAGCCAACTGTTCGAAGCCCATTTGATTGATTGTGGCTTGTGCCACGCGGCTCTTGTGCACCGGAGCATTGTCATGGAGGAGGAGCACACCACGAGTCAGCAATCCTCGCCTCTTCTCCTTGATTGCTTGACAAAGCTTGACCATCAGATCCGAGTAGTACGCACCAGTGATGGTAGACCTTCTGGGCAAGTAATCGATAAGCAGAAGACCCTTCGAGTCCCAGAAGACTGATGCCATCAACTTGCCTGCGGAAGACTGAGTCCGAAACTTCCTTGGAGGTGGCCAGTCACTGTGCTTCCACTGCTGCATTGAGGCGATCTTGCTCTCATGGTCCCAGTGGTGCACCCAGGTTTCATTTCCAGTCACCAGTCGCAGGTGGAAGTCTTCTGGATCCCTCCTGTAAAGCTCCAGAAGTTGTGAGCTGAGTTGCATCCGCTGCTGTCGATCTTGCACTTGAAGATTTCGAGGCACCCATCTGGCAGACACCTTGGAGAGATGAAGATGACCGTGAAGAATCGTAAAAACGCTCCCTTCTGAAATGCCAACTTCACTGCAACTTTGACTTTCAAACGACGATCAGTCATCACAAGGTCCTCCACACGGCGGATGACTTCCGGTGTCGTCACCTACAATGGTCGACCCGACCTTGGATCGTCTTCCAAGGATTGACGGCCTCGCTTGAACTCTGCGGCCCACTTGGCGACCGTGGAATATTTGGGAGCATCTTGCTGGTACACCTTAGCCATCCGTTCCGTGATTTCTTTGGCCGAAGAACCTTCTTTGACAAGGAATTTGATGACGGCTCTGTGTTCAATCAGTGACGATTCCATTTTCTACATTGATTCAATGAGTTTGCAGTCTTCTTATAGCTGAACGGACAAAGCAAAGTGAACAGTGTTATGACTGTGAACATAATTAACATAGATCAACTAACACACGAAATTAGAACTTAATTCATCATCTCTAAGCATTTCATTCTACGAACTTATTGAACGCCCCTCGTATGATAGAATTTCTGGTTGCGAGTCAGCAATTATATATTCTTATTTTGTTCAGGCATATACTCGAATGCACTTGTTTTTTGTTCAGTTAAGCGTGTGGACTCCCCGTTTAACATAAGTACTCACGTTGGTATTGATAATGCATTTCTTTGATACTTCGAATAATCTGAGGACATCTTTTCCCTGACTTGTCGAAAACAGTATCGAAAGCAAGCATGAGGTGACCATTCTCAGTGGTCTGAATGAGTTTCTGGTCAAATTTCACGGTCCTTCTGGAAGTAAGTGTTTTTTGTATTCCTTATTGTTCTTGTATATATGATTTTGATTATTCTTTTCTCAACAGCCCCATATGAAGGTGGAATCTGGAAAGTCCGAGTCGATCTTCCCGAGAAATATCCTTTCAAGTCTCCGTCTATTGGTAAGTCATAATTATCGCCTTCATTAGTTAATTTTTGCGGTTTACGAAATCACAAGAAAGTCAAATTAATTGAATTGAAATTGAAATACAGTCAACATAGAACTTAAGATGACTATCTTTCTCGACAACATTGTTCGTATGGGTCCAATTTCTCACGAATTGAAATGAATGAAATCAGTACAATGAAAACTGATCTTGCATACATAATACCTAGCAATGACCTAATTAGCACCGATATCACACTTAATAGCTCTTGATCTATCACATGCAGTTAGCCGTTGTAAAATCAGTGTGTTAGCTCGCCTGGGCCTACAAAATGTCTTCACAGCTCTGCAATTTCTGTTCGGAAAAACATTGCAGCCGTTGATCAGCAATTAAATTTTTCAAGGACTCGTCAGTGCGATGAAATATCATTGTTTATTCGGTGAAATGACACTTGGTCAATAAGATCATGACAAACAAAAATCAGCTCAAAGCAAATTACAAAATGTTCAATTAAAGGTGTTTCTCCAAATTTGTCCTCGACAGTCTATCACCGACTGCATCTTAGGGCAAAATCAGAGTATTAATGTTTCCAATCAACAGTGATTCTGCGGCGTTTGCCAGGCTGAAACAGTGCTATGCACGGCCTTTCATCACGCCCGACTGCTTAAGATATGATTAGTGTGACGGCCACCAGTCAGGATTTTCACTAGCGATATTCTGATCAAGTGACACGCAAAAAAGGAATGATCTTACGACGGTTGATTTGTTGGGGTGCCTCTGGAAGATTGTGGTACCCACACGAGTACTTTAAGTGTTAAGCATGTTAGCGTAGGCTTCTCATGTGGCCGTAATCGGAAAATATAGGAGTCAGATATTAAAGCTCTGAATATCCGAACCATTATGCACACTTTCCAAAGGTAGATGTCTGTTTCCATAGGTTCTCGAAGTTCCGCTGAATTAATTGCAAGATAGTGGGTAAAGCAAAAGGCTTCAATGACTATCAAAAGCAATCTTGCAGGCACATAGCAGCTCTGGAATGGACTTGCCCTCTTCAAAATGAGGCTCAAGAAATCCAACAAGAAGTATCTCTAGATAGTACAAAAATCCTAAATAAAGCACGATCTTTGCGACTTAATAATTCAGCTTATTTGTGAATTTTTTACAGTCACCAACGATCATTATGGAGACATTGTCAGTGTTAGCAGTTATTCGTTAGTAGAGCTGCTAATTTCACTGAGGCTCACTGAATCAACGAAATTAACCTGTACTTTTATTCTTTGACGATTTGTTTGAACACGATTTTTCTCAATATACGTTTACAAAACAAGCCGATTGTATGATCAATGCAATCGATTCATTCTCTGAATTAGTCTATCAGGAATGTATGATGCTCGAATAATGATCGTTATCTTCAGTAGTTTACTCTGCTATTGAAATGGTGATTAATCTGCGCCTGGATTTTTGATTCCTTTCAGCCGGGTGCTGAAATGACGGTTGATAAGCCAAAAAGTTTCGTTTTCACAGGGATTTGTCATATATATATTAATTTGTTCACTTGCTATATTTGATCGGTTTTCTTGATTTCTTCACTTTCGTGATAGTGATTTTTTTAGAAAAGCGACAGACAGTTAGGTGGTGGGATAGTGTTAGTGGTCTGACGGCAGCGCTTCGGTACGCAGCGTGCTACATGTTTCGAGTTTTAATCCGCTGGTTAGATATCACCACTCTTCTCTTTAGGTGACTCATTTTAACTTGGTAATGTGAGCGTCCCCTAACTTTTGGTATGGCTTCGTGTCTTGGGTAGGTGCGAGTAAATGTTTTCGTAGTAATGAGTAAAAGATATTTCTCAATTATTGAATATATTAGCCAAAGTTATCGTTTTGCATTCAGTTGCGGTGATTTCTTATTTTTTCATTGTAATTTGAGTCTTGAATGAAGAGTGTGGTGAGTGCATTTATCGTTAAGTCAGATAAGAGCGGAAAGGTGTTTGTAAAAACAAAATTTTATTCAAACGATTGGGATTTATGGATGCCAGAAAGCCGAGTTCAGACAGTTGAAATGGGTTACTTGGCCTATCAGGAGAAATTGTTGACGAGGAATAAATATATGCAATCTTCAGGATGAATGATTGTGTACTTTAAACGATCGGCTATACCTATTTGAGTCACGAAGCTTGAATTTCGAGACATGTTCCTGTGGTGACAAGTGAAATTATAAAGTTTCTCTTCCCTACTCTTTTAAATTACTCTCGTATTTGCGTGTTCACAGTGCTATTCGTTTCTGTGACGAATGAAGGTTTACTACCTGGGTTAAGGATTTTTCTTTTACTTGAATTAAGCAATTCCACGCGACTGTCAACATTTAGATCAAAAAATTAAATTGTCGGATATTGATTACAAACACTTTTTCATATCAAAATTTCCCAAGAAGTCCAAATCTGATGTTGAATTTCAAGTTTGAAGTAGATTTATAGCTGAATTTTTAAAATTTGTTCAAAAATCCTTTTTTGTAAACTCGAATTATTTTTTACATAAATTTCATTATGATTTTTCTGACACAATGGAGATGATTATTTTTCGTTTCAACGGTAATATTTTCAAATCATGATCTAAAATGATTAAAAAATATGCATAGATTTATTCTATCATTAATTTTTGCTGAGAATTTTTACATTATATAACATGTAAAAAATGTAACGTTATTACGCTTCAGAGCGAATTTTTAATCTGCAGGATTATCTGTTGAGCCGAATGTGGCACAATTTCATATCCTAATCTAGCGTCGGTCACTTATGATGGAACAAATTTGAAAGTGATTTTCACTCGAGTCATAAATGCTGTATAGAATGTAACGTTTTTACGTTTCAAGCGTAATAATGCTACATTGAAACGCAGCAACGTTACACTAACTATATTTTATCATTGTAAACAATTATCCAAGGCCCAACAGGAACCTCGCGAGCATCGCGACATAAACTTGGATAAATTTCAAATCCTATCGTGTGCATTTGACATCAATTTATCTAAAAAGATAACTGGCCGTTTCTATGAATAACAACGTCACATCGCATGAATAGCAGCGTTGCAGTTTGGTATCAATTTAGTGGATTAAATAAATAAAATTTGCAATTTCTCCTCGGAAATAAAAGGATTGAATGCAAAAATGAAGAAAGGAACCGCATTCCCATACAAAACCATCAATCTAGTCAGTTGACATAACTTGATAAATATTCATTGAATCTCTCCATGCACATGTTTATCATCATGCACAAAGTTATATCACTAAATACCATGTTGATATTAAGTTGTTAGTGACATTATTTGGCCCTTACTCGTTAGTATACAGACAGTTAACAACAGCAGATGTAAGTGTAGATGCAGAATGGTCACATGATGAAAAGTAACTCGATTGCGGTATTAGACGCTGCTGTGGGCATTGTTTATTGATACGGTTAGTATTATCATAAGCTTCCAAGTTGTTTCAGCCACTTCGTATTGTCTTAGTGGATAGGAAACTTCGTCCTCTATGAAATCAGTGGCTTAGCAATGAAGAAAATGAATTGATTCTGTCGCTCATCACTCATCGTTACATCAGTTGATTCACGTGAATTTTCGTGCAGAATTTGATGTCAACTTCAATCGTGTTTTCCGTTCGTTATTTGTACAAGTGGACTTCATAGTGAGAAATGCTGACGATCGACAAAGATGAGGTTAATATTTCACAATCTGTTTTCATTAGTAATTATTATTCGAGGGGTTGGAATTACGCTCATTATGTTGACACCGCGATCCACTCAGATTTTAATTCAAACTGAATTTTTACATAATAGAATAGAATTATCTTTATAGTTTCAAATAAATCGATGAGCACATTACATGAATAAAAAAGATAGCAAGAAAACTGAGCAAAGGGCAGCACTTAGTAAAGGAATTTCCGAGTCTTTTGCAGTGTGCTTTAGGTAGCATACTGGGGAGATTCAACCTCGTTCTTAGTGGGCGAAGTATAACAATGCTTCGGAATGAGCGTCTTCGGATGCAATCTGCGAAAACGAGTTACCACATTGCTTGTCACTGGTGGTCCTCAGGGCATCGCTCTTGGTGTCCACCTACATTCCGGCGATCCGATATGCCCGCTACTCAACTTTTACGAGCTGAGAAGGCAATCTGTCTGGCAAGTCGCGGAAGGCAGGGAAGGCTTGCAGTAAAATGCTACAGGTATAGGAAATGTATGAATGTACACTGCTTCGAACATTCTGCGAATTACATACACCACATTTTGCGGGAGGCTGAGTCCCATCGCAAATCACTGCCAAGAGACCAAAAAATGGAGGGCAGTCATCCCGAGAAAGGACAGGGCCGTTTGAGGTTGATACATCGGCGAGATTGTGATTTTTGCTCGTGATTACGTCCATAACGTTACACTTTTCATGGTGAAGCGGAGTCTTATGTCGTTGACTAGGTTTCTAGGGCATCCCACACAGCTTGAATTCTGTCTTGGAGCTGTTAATAAAGTCGCGAAGTGGGAAGTCTTCAGCATATCTATAGGATAGCCGCGAACAGAAGACTACGTTTCATATCAGAGTAGGCAAAAACCAGTTCTGTCTTTTTATAAAATTTTATGGCTAAGAGATGACGTTAAAAGCTATTTACAGGCCCGACGTTTCACGCCTTCGCGCTTCCTCAGGGGCAACACAAGCTAAAACCACAAGTAAGACCGACAGCGTAAGGAGAGCGTGATGACAAAGCTCTGCAACCTTATATAATGGTGTGTGGGATGTGAGAATCAGACTAAAAATCAATCAGTTCATGTTTGCGGTTAATGTTGGGCCTCATGCTCTTGATACAACGAGCTTCACTCAAACGAGTGTAGACAGGATTCTTACAAATTTTCCAAGATATCTAAAGTGAAGTTGTCAATAGACACAATATGCTTGCATTGAGATCTGTGATCTGCCAGTGCACTGCTGGTCTTATTGTTAAAAGAACGCGCGTGTTCCATAAAACGTAATTTAAAAGGTCGACTAGACTCCCCAATATAAAAATTGACACAAAATTTACAGGTAAATTTGTAAACAAAGAATTTGTCTTTGCAAGTATATTTGCTAGGTAACCAATCACAGACCGTGCAATTCTCATGTTTATTATGTTTAGGCTTGTTTTGAAGGCTACTATAAAGATTAGAGTTTGGAATGTCTACTAGGTTGACAGGTAAGTCGGATTTTCTCAATAAGGGTGCGTATTTTACAGCTAGTTTTACCATTTATGTATTTCATTTTAGGAATATTTGGGTTGCGTTTTTTAGGGACAGACTTACTTTTTCTATGTCTAAAAGTGCGATAGGTTTTGTAACCATTTTGACGAAACTTTTTGTCTAGTTTATTTTTGGAGTTTTCAAACGCGGCTTCTGAGCTGCATCGTTTTTGGACTTACTCTACAGTATTTTTTTAGATAGTTGCTTTTTACGTGACTTGGTACGTAGCTATCCTTCCGTAAGACAGTGCCGGAATGATAGGGTTTCTCAAACCAGTTGTAATGGATGTTTTCATTTTCTATAAAAATGCTTATATCAAGGAAGTTTAAGACTCCGTTTTCAGGTACCTCCATGGTGAACTTAATTTCGCTACTGATGCTGTTAAAAGTTTTCAAAAGTTTAGAAAAGTCACTACCTTTGTCAAACGGTCCAATTATAATGTCGTCTATGTAACGAGCGTAGAGGGCAGGGACTATAGCATATCTATCTTTCAAGTCTTCTAAGGCAACCGTTTCCAATAAGTGTAAATAAATAATCGCGAACGGAGGGCCGAAATGAGATCCCATTGGGCATCCTTTTATTTGGAGATAATGTTTATTATTAAATTTGATTTCGTAGTTATAACAAATGAAAGTAATCATCTTCGCAACCGAGTCACGATCCAGACCAAAACAATTTATATTATTCCAATTTTCATTAACAAATTCCATGACAGCCTCAATCCCATCAGCTATGGGTATACTGGGGTAAAGGTTTTTTACGTCTAAGGACATGAAAGTGCTGTTACTTTTATAGTGGTATTTGGTGTAACCTATCGATTAAGTCTTCTGCATTTCCTATATACGACGGCACGAAACGTGTCAATTGAGTTAGAATTTTAGTCAGGAGCCAGTCAACTTTTTCTGTCGGAGTGTTTTTACAGGACGCTATGGGGCGGAGGGGAAACGACCCATCCACTTTATCCTTATGGTCCTTGATAGTAACATGGAACGAGGCAGCCTCCGTTCCCGTACTATAGAGACGTTCTATTTGGTTCCTAGAAAAATTTTTGCAAGATGATTTTATAATTTTGTTAGCCTGGTTTTCTGTACTATTTACTCGAGACTTGGCTAGAGGTTTGTACGTTTTAGTATCATTGAGTAATTGCTCAGTCTGGGCAATTATATGTACTTCATTAACAAGAACAATTTTACTAGTTTTATCAGTCGCTTTTACTGAAAGCTCCTTATCTTTAAGATAATTGCGAGCGATATTGATCGTATTATTAAGTTCTTTTACTTTTCTATTATTTTGCAGAGATTTGATTAAGTTGATGACCTCTGAACGCAAGAGTTTGAGTTTAGCCTCAGTTTCCTCGTCGGCTTTTGGAGGAAGGTTAGTGCGGTTTTTGATAAACGGAATAGTTAATTCAGTTTCGGTGCTATTCTCTGTTTCACTATTGAACACTTTGTTCCAACGCAACCGGTAGGTGAGGGCATCCAGCTCTCTCTCAGTATCTACAATAAGCTGCTCATTAACCGTATTCGGGATCCGATAACTCGGTCCTTTTTGTAAGAGATTGCTGATATCAGCACAGATCTCAATGCAAGCATATTGTGTCTATTGACAACTTCACTTTAGATATCTTGGAAAATTTGTAAGAATCCTGTCGACACTCGTTTGAGTGAAGCTCGTTGTATCAAGAGCATGAAGCCCAACATTAACCGCAAACATGAACTGATTGATTTTTAGTCTGATTCTCACATCCCACACACCATTATATAAGGTTGCAGAGCTTTGTCATCACGCTCTCCTTACGCTGTCGGTCTTACTTGTGGTTTTAGCTTGTGTTGCCCCTGAGGAAGCGCGAAGGCGTGAAACGTCGGGCCTGTAAATAGCTTTTAACGTCATCTCTTAGCCATAAAATTTTAGAAGAAGACAGAACTGGCTTCAGCATATCGAATAAGCTTGGAGTTGTTGTATTGAGGAGGTAGTGGTCGACGGCTATGCAAAGCAGCAGGGCCAATGACGTTGCCCTGGGGGACATCGCTTGTAACAGGAGACGGCGAGGAAAATTTTCTAATGAATTTCACACATTGGGTCCGGTTTGAAAGAAAGTCCATGATCCATTGGTATGCCTGCAACGATAAACCTAGTCGAATGCAGGCCGAGACAATTAATGAATTTTATTGAATGAAGTTTGTCGAAAGCTTTTGAGAAGTCTGTTGATAATACGTGTAGTGCTCTTCGAGATCATGCGTCGAGGTTTTTATCAATGTACATTTATTTAATGGGGTGAGGTCACATGTCGTACCTTCAATAGGTCCATTAATGCAAGGAAATTGTGACTCGTCGATCTGATTTCTAGTTTAAGGAATATTCCATTTTTGTACGACGATCGTTCTAGTACCTTGAAAAGAATATGCAGCATCGAGATGGATCGAAAATCAGAGACTAATATAATGGTTTGCTACATTTTGGGACTGGTGTGATGATGGACAATTTTTCAAATGATGTAGTTTCCTCCAGTGCCCCTTAATTTTGTATTGAATATGAGCAGTATATGTCGAGCTATCTTAGCATATTCCTTGAATGAATACTTAGAGAGACTTTCGTTTTAGATGTGAGCAATTCGAACTTTGTATTCGTTCATGTCGTGTTCATGTTTTAGTTGAATAGATTACGCCACTGTCTACCCTGCGTCCATGAGCTTCTGACATGTCTAGATAGCATGTTCATAAGTATATTTTTAGACGCATTTTTTTACTAAATTGAAACTTTGTCTTTTTATATATCAATTAAATCAAATGTTCGTTTAAGAACCTTTTCAAACAAAACCGAAATATAATTTAGTCTAAGAGACCAAAGAGCAGGTTGCTGCTTTGGGTATTGCACCCAATATTTTCGACTGTCTCGATCAACGTCAAGGGTAAAAATGACATTACATAAAAGAAATCTAAAAAGGTATTCAAAGGTTGTATGTTCAGTGAAGATGTAAAAATATCAGTTATCAAGTCTCGAGAAGAAATAGAAGACCACAAACAACTCCTCGTTCTGTCCCTGCATTATCATTATTTGGTCATTGTATTTTGCCCGCGATTACTTCTAAAATTTGTGAATACCGTTTTAGACATCTCAAATGTGATATCCTCTTTAACCCTGAACCTGACTGAGACAGTCGAAATAGTGGGTGCAATACACGAAATTACACACAACTTTTGACTTAAAATCTTTCTAAAATGATTCATTTGAAATGGGCTGCTTAAGCGGAACTCTACTGCATTACATAATATACTTCAGGGTTATATAGAAGGGCTTCCGAATGTTCGTTTTCGAAAATAGGTTGAGTCATAGAGTAGGGATAGGTAGAGTGTCGACTCAAAAAGTATCTGTATACAGTGAAAATTTTTATATGAAAAGATTCAGTTTTTTGCGGAGATAAGGTTCCCGTGGTCCAAAAAATTATTTGAGCACTTTTGAAAAAAGTCAAAATTTGCCAATTTATATACTACCGAGATGACTGTCCTATATAAGTAGTACGAAACAAGTTGGATATCAAAGGAATGAATGTTTGCTGAAAAGCATCCTAACTAAGCGGATTTCAAGCTGATTATTAAGGGAATTTCATGAATTGTATAATGAAAGTCTTCATGAAAAAGTCGCGATATTATTCGTGCGTTCTTGGCTGAAATTTCAAGCTTTTAGTTCAATTTTCACCGGCATGATTTTATGATTCGATCACTAAATTTATGCTTCATTTCTAGAATCTGAACAGTGATGTGGAACTATTTACATCTTTCAAAGTTAAATGAAGTCATTGTCTTTGATTAAGTGATTTTCCTGTGCCAGTGGCAGGTTGCCTGTGATATGATCACACTTAAGAAAATGCTCTTGAGTTTGTGCATGAAAGTAATAGGAACCCATCGAATTGCTAATTTAACAAACATTAACTCTCCAAGGCTGTCATGAGAATCTGATTACATGGAGCATACGCATGGTTCATTAATGTTCCCAGTACTGTTTCATTAATGTTCCCAGTACTGTTTCATTAATGTTTCATTAATGTTCACAGTACCGATTCATTAATGTTCCCAGTACTGTTTCATTAATGCTCACAGTACTGTTTCATTAATGTTTCATTAATGCTCACAGTACTGTTTCATTAATGTTCCCAGTACTGTTTCATTAATGTTCCAAGTACTGTTTCATTAATGTTTCATTAATGCTCACAGTACTGTTTCATTAATGTTTCCAGTACTGTTTCATTACTGTTCCAAGTACTGTTTCATTAATGTTCACAGTACTGATTCATTAATGTTCCCAGTACTGTTTCATTAATGCTCACAGTACTGTTTCATTAATGTTCCCAGTACTGTTTCATTAATGTTCCAAGTACTGTTTCATTAATGTTCACAGTACTGATTCATTAATGTTCCCAGTACTGTTTCATTAATGCTCACAGTACTGTTTCATTAATGTTCCCAGTACTGTTTCATTAATGCTCACAGTACTGATTCATTAATGTTCCCAGTACTGTTTCATTAATGCTCACAGTACTGTTTCATTAATGCTCACAGTACTGTTTCATTAATGCTCACAGTACTGTTTCATTAATGTTTCTAGTACTGTTTCATTAATGCTCACAGTACTGTTTCATTAATGCTCACAGTACTGTTTCATTAATGTTCACAGTACTGATTCATTAATGTTCCCAGTACTGTTTCATTAATGCTCACAGTACTGTTTCATTAATGCTCACAGTACTGTTTCATTAATGCTCACAGTACTGTTTCATTAATGTTTCTAGTACTGTTTCATTAATGCTCACAGTACTGTTTCATTAATGCTCACAGTACTGTTTCATTAATGTTCACAGTACTGATTCATTAATGTTCCCAGTACTGTTTCATTAATGCTCACAGTACTGTTTCATTAATGTTCCCAGTACTGTTTCATTAATGTTTCATTAATGCTCACAGTACTGTTTCATTAATGTTCCCAGTACTGTTTCATTAATGTTCCAAGTACTGTTTCATTAATGTTCACAGTACTGATTCATTAATGTTCCCAGTACTGTTTCATTAATGTTACCAGTACTGTTTCATTAATGTTCCCAGTACTGTTTCATTAATGCTCACAGTACTGTTTCATTAATGCTCACAGTACTGATTCATTAATGCTCACAGTACTGTTTCATTAATGTTTCTAGTACTGTTTCATTAATGTTCCCAGTACTGTTTCATTAATGTTCACAGTACTGTTTCATTAATGTTCACAGTACTGATTCATTAATGTTACAAGTACTGTTTCAGTAATGTTCACAGTACTGATTCATTAATGTTCCCAGTACTGTTTCATTAATGCTCACAGTACTGTTTCATTAATGTTCCTAGTACTGTTTCATTAATGTTCCCAGTACTGTTTCATTAATGCTCACAGTACTGTTTCATTAATGCTCACAGTACTGATTCATTAATGCTCACAGTACTGTTTCATTAATGTTTCCAGTACTGTTTCATTAATGTTCCCAGTACTGTTTCATTAATGCTCACAGTACTGATTCATTAATGCTCACAGTACTGTTTCATTAATGCTCACAGTACTGTTTCATTAATGCTCACAGTACTGTTTTTGTGCGGTTAACAGCTGTGCGCGGTTAATTTTTTCCTTTAACCGGTTAAATAAAAATTTTACCCAGTTAACCGATATCGGTTAAACATCTTATTGACTGTCTTAAAGCTTTTTTACTGGTATGTTGTTGCAACATACAAACAAAAGGCAATCGTCTCCACTATATATTGACTATCTTAAAGCCTTCTACTAGATGTTAGTGCAATATACAAACAATATGCAATTGTGTACCCCTAAATATGCGCCCTTTACTTATATCATAGTGAGCAACTCCGACTGTGCATTAGTAATAAATTACTATACAAAGACATCTACTTTAGTTTACAGAAAACGAGAGTAAATTTCTGAAGAAGTTTTACTATCAATTAATCAGGGATTACGCACAAAAACACGAACACACGTATGATTTGAAAGAGAAACACGTCTGTTCTCTCGGTATGGTAATAGGGAAAAAATCACGGAGGAAATAACGCAAAAAGTAGCTTTTTAGTTGTGATGTAGAAAGACGATTGCTGAACCGTCTCTCTTTTTAGAGATGTGAGTTTTGTGTCATATGTGTTCCCAAATGTGGAAAACAGTCTCTCGAATGAAGCCGTTGTGGCTTGGATGGACAAATATTTGCGTGCTAATTGGCTTATTTTCGGGTATTGATGTTTTTTTTAATTCCCAAAATTCGAGTGGATCTGATTCAATTGGAATGCTATCCTCGTCGAGATAGGTGTCGAACTCACTCCTCTGAGTTTTAGAGGGAACAGTTGTCTCATCTTCATTAATATATTCATAATATTCATTATTATTCACATATTCATTATTATCTTGTACAAATGCACAGCGTGTATTGACTCTATTCTATTCATAGCGATTCGAAGATAGTTTTCGTACTAGATGGGTTTGAGAGTTAATTAATAGATGTATGAATTGACAGAAGTGACAGGTAGGGTGTGTAAGGCCTGTAAAATTGTACACAATATATTCTCAAACTAAATTTTATGTGAGTATAGGGAGCAATGTCGGTTAACCGGTTAATAATATTTTAACCGGTTAACCGCGCACAGCTCTACGTCACAGTACTGTTTCATTAATGTTCCCAGTACTGTTTCATTAATGTTCCCAGTACTGTTTCATTAATACTGACAGTACTGTTTCATTAGTGTTCCTAGTACTGCTTCAATCTGTGAAATACCATCATTACTTCTGCATTACAATCATGATCACTCAATTCCGTTGTAATTTCTGCAAAACTGCTAAAATTTGCATATCTCATATTTGGTGACACACCACCTGTATCTCCCATGAGTTCATTTAATAAAATCGGAAGTGTATACACATTGGGACAAAGTGTTGGGATTTAATAAATACGGAGTTACCACTCTACCTAATATATCTACTCTATGGGTTAAGCATAGATAGCAAACTTACTTATTCGAAGCATGTTGCTTTTATCGACAAGCCCATATGTTCGTCAAGATCAACCCGAACATATCTGCAGTTATCGTGAACATTTGCTACTTTGAACGTCCGTTTGGGGACTTACCATTGTCAAAAACATGATAAAATTCTTCCACATACCTGTTTATTCTTATCTTGCGTACTTCGCTGATACGTACGCGTTTACCTACCGATGATTTCCCTTTCCTGCTTGTTGTCCGCACGTGAATGCAAATCTGGAGCAACAAACAACTTACTTAGTGGTGCGTGTAGACCTCCCATCAATCACTTGATAAAACTTTTGTCCTTCACCTGAGGTGGAAAATTAAATGGAAATGTAAGTCCGAGATGTATCAGATTACTCTGTGTCGATGAGATTATGCGGATTCTGATGGTGCACCATATGGCGATAGTGTAACTATTTCGAATAATCTTCCATCATGGAAATTTGGTATACTCTTGTGTTACCGCTTTTACAATTCTTGAAGATGCGATTCACCATCAGAAGGATTAACAAAAATCTACAATGTACAGTGTACCACAGATGCAGTTCTGCATTAGAATCTAACATTCTGAATTTTGATGTTAATTACAAAATGTGTAGAATTGTTCATTTACTGGAAATTATATGCTGTATACAGGGAAAAGTGACCATTTTTCATCTTCGAAAAATGCACAACGTGCATCAGTTTATTTGTCGATTCGCATAGGCTCAATTTATAACTCCTAACTGCTTGTACGTCGGTTGCCTAGTCCCCCCCCCCAATCATTGATCTGCGCGTCGTCTCTTCGAGTAATTAGATCTCTCATTCCTCGTTGTGTAGAGGAAAGTAAATTCAAATCCTATAAGGTGCTGTATTGCCAGGAAATCGTTGATTGTTAAGACGATCGCAAACGTCAATTTTGAGAGATAATGCAAAAGAAATTGCTAATGATCCTGCATTTTTGAGAAAACTGATTTCAGACGAGTACTTGTTTCATCTTCACGGACACGTGAGTAAGCACACTGTTTCTGCTCGACCGAAAATCTTAGCGTCAGATTCAATAATCCTGGGCATTTATTGGAATTATTGCCACTAATATTGATGTCCATACCATGAGTGGTGAAAGGTACTGTAACGTTTCTCGCGAAAAAGTTGCTCAACATTTCAGCAGCAATAGACAAATGAACTACCAACAGGACTGGGGACTTAAGCTATTACGCTCTTTAAGTTCTCGATTATGAAATCCCCAACAGTGAATCGGTAGGTGAGGATTCATTGAGGGTCCGGCATGGTCACTTAACCTCACTGCATGTGACTACCGGCCGTGGTCGAGTCATTCTCCAAATATGACATTCCCTTCTCTGATCGAGCTAGCAAGTTGAATTGAAATGGAACTGGAGACAATTCCTCTTAGATGCTCAGAAATTCAATCAAATTTCCCCAGAACTTCTGCAGAGGTGTTTACCAGCCAACGGGGACTTATCTGATGACTAGAAGCATGCTGGATTTGCTTGAGTTGAATATCATATCATGTATTGTGCCCAGATATGTGCGTAAGATAGTTTTATAAAATGTATCGATCAGATTTAAAATAGTTTCTTTCATCATTCATGGCTAATTTTGTTTGACTCACCCAGTATTAGATAGAGTGACAACTCAGTATTGATTAAATCCCAAATGTGAATGCAATTTCGATGTACTAAATAAGCTCCTGTTGTAACGTAGGACCACATGTGAGATTTACAATTTCATATTGTTTTGGTCAACACTACTACTGTTAAGTTAACACGGAATTGACTGATCATAATAGCAGCACGGACACAGAATTAAATATTTTGTTTATCTACTTCAATTTGCTAGAAGTGTGATTAATACGAAATTGACGGCACATCGAGGAACCTATTAAGTGGGCAAAAAGGAGTTCCTTATTCCTTACAGAGATAGGCAAAAAGTCGTGCGTCGCTTGCGGATGAATGGGAGTTCAAGCAAAGTGCTTCGATTGCCAAAATTCCTTCAGATTCGAAGAATTCAGATCATGGCGTACAAGTTTTCTCCATAATGTTGGCCGATCCGATCATTAGTAAAGAAAGTAGCAGGCCCACGAAAATTAGTTCACTTGATGATTTCACATCCTCTCCTCGGCATTTCTCACTGTATAGTGCATACACTGAATCGAAGCCAGGCATCGATGTGCGTTTTGGTGTGTGCGTAGTGATATCACAGCAAGCACGCATGTCTCACTGGCTCTGGTTCCTCCGCTGACCGCTAATTGTTTGCCATTTCCAATAGCAAGCGATACACGAATTATCCTTTCGCGAAGGAGCAAGTTGTCCAATTCTGTGATGTGCCATTTCGATATTAAGGTTGCATACAATTCTTCCTTTCTAGGAAACCGAAGCGCGCGTAGATGAATCTAATTCTGTGAGCACAAAAGAAAGAATAGTGTTTTACAGATCCTTCGAGTCATTGATTAGCTGGCAGAGGAAATTTTTTAATAATTATGAAAAGGACTATTACTACAAGACTCAGCCTTGCTAATAAGAGTACTTTCTTACGCTTGATCATGTCACAAACTACCTGACACTGAAAGAGTAAAGTATTCATAATCATGATCCTAGTTAGCTTTCATAATATCTTAACACGTTAGCACCTAAAATGTCCCCAATGATATTCAGAAAAGACAAATCTTTATTTATTGAATCATGGAATAAGAAGGTAGCATTAATCTACATGTATTAAGTTGAATTCTTGAAAGGTATTCTTGTTAAGAAAAGCAGTTTGTTTACTTTCTTTGATATCAGATGACTGGATATATCGAAATTCCTTGAAGGATTAGGCATCGTAAAATATAACTGCTCATAACATTTCCTAAGATCAATGACGAATTCCATTTCCAAGTAAAAAATTCTTGTCTTCCACTTCTCATTCAGATTTTCTGCTTGAGTAGCTTCAGCCGTTTTCAGTGGCATTTTTAGGCCCTTTGGAGTAACATTCAATTTTTCACAAACTTTGAGGAAAGCTATGTGCAAAACAATAGTTATAAATGATCTCATTGTGATTTCTTGAACTGGATCTTGAAAGATTCGATAAATACAGTTTTAAATTTTGGAAAAACAGTTCATTGCGACGGATCCGTTGGCGATGCGAAAATATTTCGAGGCATTTATAAAATAAAACGTCGCTGAAATCGGGCTGTATGAATATAATTCGACCGGTTTCGAGTGGAAGTCAAAAATTGAGCTCCTACTCTTCCTCAGGAATGTTAACAAAAGAATAGACCATAGAAAGGACTTTTACATAAACGGCTTGGAAAAAATTCAACTGATCAGTGGAGTCATAGAAAAATGTTACAGAAATGGAAGTCTACATTTTACATACAGCTAGGGGATTGTCGATCATAGATAAGGGATCGTTGGAATACATGCTGCAGGTTGAGGCCGAAGGACCAGTCGGTCATTAGCTGGCTGATGAATTTAAATTCTTCTTTCTTTCTCACCATTTCACTGCCGCTTAAGAAAAAGCTAAGCGGCATGAAATGGTGCGAATGACCGACTGGTCCCTCGGCCTCAACATGCAGCATGTATTCCAACGATCCCCTATCTATGATCCACAATCCCCTAGGTGTTTGTAAAATGTAGACTTCCATTTCTACAACATTTTTCTATGACTCGCGACGTTTTCTTTTATAAATACTTCGAAATTGAATTCTTGCCATTCATCAAGCAATTCTACACTGCGTTTTCATTGTCCGCAGAATGCATTCAGTAAGTCAATTTTTGGACAAATGTCTCAGCAGAATCATTTAGCCTGTTCAAAAAAATGCTGTAGCTAAGTTTGCTAAGTTAATGGACTCAAAAAGTAAGTTGTCATTTTTTGCGTGAAAACTTGAATTATAATACTGCATTGAAATTTTCTTGATAATTTTCTTGATTTGCTTTGTTAAGCTTCCGTAGATTTAATTCTTTGATGTCATATTAGTTCCATACTACTTATGTATTAAAATTCAATTACCAAATCGCTAGTAAGTAAGCACAGGAAAAATTTGCAAAGATTTGCCTTATATAGATCGATAAAATATTCTTTTAGACATTAGGAACATGATCTCAAAAAATTGAATCTTTTCATAAAAAATGTTCACTGTATGCTGACGTCCTTTGATTTGACACTAGGCATACATGCTTACTGCATGGTCTAGAATGATATAGCGACCTGTAGAAAAATCAAGACTATCATTAGAACCCCATAACTAAAAATAGTGTGTTCCAAAGATACACATTAGTAACGTCCATTTATATCGTAGCCTTTCACAAGGAGTTAGATGATTCTGAAGATAAATTGCCGGTAAATTACCGACACATCACTGGCAAGTTAAGCTTAAGTAAATTACCGGCAGCTTTCAAACACCACCAGCAGCTGCTAAGGAGAGATCCAACGTCCTTTCTAATGAACTCAACAGCTGCACCCCGATGAACGCGGCCGGCGATTAAAATTTGGCAAAGCACCGCCGATGCATTCTTCTTCTGACCGATTTCACTGTCTCAGACATTTCGACAAGGACGTTTCAAAAATCTTCCAAACATTGCTGAAGAAAAGTGACGATAAGAAGCACGTAGCTATTTTAGCAAATAGGGGAAGTTGCTTGTCATTAAATATGAGGGTTTGTACTTTACTGTTAGCATCCCTCTCATTGCGCTTATCCATTCACAAAGTTTAGAAGCCTTGTATCATCTGGAGGAAGTACAAACATGAAATGAAAGGATAATCATGTAGGATTTGTGCTCGTATGGTAAAGAACCGATTTCAGTTCTCGGAATTGATGTTGATCTCCGGTCTGTTTGATAGTGAAGCTAGCAGTTCATCAACGCACATTCAACCCCTTACAATATCGACATTTTACTTACACAATAGACATTAATAGACGCTCACAGATATCTGACTGAGTCGTCTGTCAGCAGATTTGATAGTTGTTTGGTGGATGGAGCAGTAAATGTCGTGACTTACTGAATTATTCCAAATGAATTGATGCCAAGAAGAAAATTGAATGCTAGATGGAATCCTTTCAGATTGCCTTATGAGAACTGATACAATAAACTGAATAAACTCAGACTGAATGTGTTGCAAGGGATCAAATAGTACAACTGTTATGAATTTATCTGATTTTATTCGTGTGCTGCTTTCAGCACGTTACAATGACATGCTTTCAAATGTCATGTCTTCTGATGGTAAATGCAAATGGAATTATTTCTGCCATAGAAGGTCAGAGTAACTAACTTGCTATCCATCTTATTCCTATGGGAATCGCATAGTTTTCTGATGTCATTCATTGATCAACATGAATTTTACTGGAATTTAGAATATCAGTGAACTCCGTGACACAATGGCTAAGTGCTTGGCCTAGCGATCTTTTGGTCTAGAGATCGAGCCCCGAAAGTGTCATTGGAAGTCGGCAGGAAGAGCATCCGGACAACAACGCTCCTGAAAAGTCTAACTGTCAGCACCGTCCATGCTCCCAGTATGTGGGATTAGTGACGTTAAATCTTCATTAATTGTCGTTTAATGGGAATATAGTCGATTATGGTTGCCAAGTCCATCGGTTTAATATGCCGGACAGTCAATATAATACGAGGGGTGATTGATAAGTTCGCGGCCTGACATAGAAAGCTTAAAGCCAGGCCATTATGCACATGTGGATTGATACAATGGAATGTGCTGACGGCGCATGACGAGTGATCATTCGATCCGGTGAACTGTTGGTAAACCACAGCTACTTAACTTCAGTTACTAACTTATCAGTCAGTTAGTCAGATAAGTGTTGCGTAAGATGGATCACGTTTCAAATCGAGCTGTCATTCGTTATCTCGGCTTGAAAGGACTCACACCAAAGGAGATTCATGATGATATAGTTGGAACACTTGGTGAGAAAGCTCCGTCCTACACCACAGTCAAGAAGTGGGCTTCAGAATTCAAGCAAGGAAGAGAGAGCTTGGAAGATGATCCCCGTTGTGGAAGACCAGTGACAGTGAGCACAGAAGATGTGATCGATCATGTTCAAAAGATTATTCTTGATGATCGCCGTACAACCGAGCGAAAGATTGCCTTCGAACTGAAGATTTCACAAGAGCGTGTCCATAACATCATCCATCATGAACTTGGCTTGAACAAAGTTTCCGCTCGATGGGTGCCACGACTGCTCACACCAGAGAACAAACGAGCCCGCTTTCTCATCTCAAGGGACAACCTGGCGCTGTTCGTAAGAGATCCTGAAAATTTCATGGACCGGTTCATTACGATGGATGAAACTTGGGTTCACCACTATCAGCCAGAGTCGAAAGAACAACCGAAACAATGGAAGCACCCAGGATCACCAACTCCGCGGAAAGCCAAGGTCACCAGGTCCGCGGGAAAAGTCATGGCCTCCATTTTTTGGGATTCGAAGGGAGTTTTGTTGTTGGACTTCCTAGAGACTGGTCGGACAATTACTGGCGAGTACTACGCTCATTTGTTGCAGCAGTTACGAGTGCAGATCAAGATCAAGCGGAGAGAGGGAAGCTCACGAAAGGCGTGCTCTTCCATCAAGACAATGCGCCTGCTCACACCTCCGCTACCGCCATGTCTGCCATCCAAGGTTGTGGGTTTGACATCATTTCCCATCCACCCTATTCTCCTGATCTGGCACCATCGGACTTTCATCTCTTCCCAAAAATGAAATTGAAGCTCAGTGGTCAGCACTTCGCATCCAACAGTGACGTCATGGAGGCCGTTGAGGAGTAACTGGACTCCAAAGACTCACACTTCTATGAGCAAGGGATCCGTGCATTGCAGCACCGTTGGGCTAAGTGCGTTGATTGTAGGGGCGATTGTCGAAAAATAAATATGTATCGTATGGGAAATATGCTTTTTTCTATATCGGGCCGCGAACTTTTCAATCACCCCTCGTATATAGCTATTTCATTCCTAAGAGGCCAAGAAAGAGACTCATTGGAAATGTGTGAGATTCCGACGCATATGCAATGTGCTTCCACAGAAGGAAAAAATCCGAGACGAATGACTCACAAAACATTCGCAACAACCTCTTGAGAAAACCAAAATCTGGATTGATGAATTAATATTTTACGCATTCGTAACATTGATTTCAGAAAAAACAAGCCTCAGAATGGAAGTAAATTGAATAATTTTCTTTGAGCTCATGTTGTTGAATAGTAAATATTTCTTTTTACGATATATTCCCTAATGAAAACGACGCCTAGTCGGAGAGATACATTGGCTTAAAAATGACAAATCACTTCAATTTCTTACATACTTATTATGAATTCAAATGAAGGCCTTTTTACTACTAAATGTGATAGCAACGCATACAAAATTCATTCATGCGATCTCGAAAAATATTCAATAAAATGAATTTTGCATTAAACTTCAAGTCTTATTAAATATTCTACCGGTTCATATTCTAGGATATGGCTTCATAACTGGAGAACAATGGCACTGTAGTTTGGCTCATGCAGGGTGATAGTCGTAGAGGTCACAGTACCAAGACAGAAGAGTAAGGAGTAGCTAGCCGGAATCACCCTTCCTACTGCAAACATAATGCATTAATTTGTGTGTACATCAATCTGCTCAACATTTATGTTGAGATTAATGTAAACACCACTCCATGCTGTACACATTGCTCACAGCGCGACAGCAAGGTCACGTTGGATACAGCCATAAATGAGACATTTGCCAGCCCGTACCTCGCGAACGTAATAGTCGAGTACGACACGAAATCTCGGATCAGCTCGCTGTTAGTTGGGATACAACAAAGTGTTCCCCCATGGTTTTCTCGATTGATCTGGTACTGTTATAGTCGGATCATTGACGAGCTTCACAATTTTTCAAGCAAACTTTATAGAATTTATCATTTCATTTGCGCAGTTTCTAAATTTGTGAAGAGCTTACGATAACAGTAGAAGTGAATACAGGAAAGAGGCCAGTTTTTCTTCTATAAAGTTAAGACCACAATACTTGATTAACGAGGTCACGCAGTTACCAAGAAAATTTGAAAAGTAGGAAAAAAGTGTTTGCTCGGCTTCCGTAAGGGCCGCGAAGGAAGACGGAGGGAAATCTTGAGTTGCGAAAAAACATTGTTAGCTGAAGATTCGAAAGACGAAGAATAATTCTTCTCATTTTTCGTGCATACGACGCAAGCATTTAACGCAGCGGAAAGTGATGAAGTTAGCATTTTCAGACAATCAAAGAGATAACAGATGTGTAAATGTTCGTTTCATATAGTATACAATGTCTTGAGTTTATTTTATTTTACTTGTCCTTTTTTGACGCTTCTTTAGGAAATTGTCAATAATTCCCTGAAATGTGTCGATGTTGCACCTTGCCCACCTGCACCCTGCACACCATAGAAATAGATTGTTTATCTGAAGTTGACTAGAATAGAAATTGAATCAAGGTCGTGGAACATCCGGGGGAACTAAGTTGGGGCATGAACCACCAATGAAAAGTTTAGAATTGCACATGTGACTGATTCCAACCCAATGACACAGACGTTTATAAGTGTATCTACGTAAAATGCGTGCGACTTTTGTGCCACTTTTGTGAATTGCAAGAAGCTTAACTTCCATTCTAGAGGTTTTATTGTTATCAATTTCTATGCTGCACACCTTGTCTTTCACCTAAAATCAGAAATTAAATCGATGGATTAGATAGATTCAAGTAAGAGGAGATTTTTTGGATATCATATTTCGCATCAAAACCGAGAAATGCAACCGTTAGAGCCCTAAAACAGTTTCGAACTGTCGATATTACCCGACATTTTCAACGCATGGTCTAAAATCTAAATAGACCTAAAAATTCATATAGGAGGCATTCAAACCTTGTGAAGGCAATATTCTATGAGACAGTAAACAATGAAGATAAGATACTGGCTACTTATTCATTATCTTGTTCAAAAAAGTGCTGTTTGATACCTATCGACAGCGGTGTCGATATTGCCCGACATTTCTGCATCGACTCCATGCAGCAATATACCTTAAAACAACTAAAGCATTTGACGGAGTCACTCAGTATACACTATGCTACTACACCCCTATGCTATGAAATAGCCAAGCACTTACCTGTCAGATGGCGGGTGTAGGAACTGACAGTTGCACTGCTTGGGACAACACATTGTAGAATTCGGCAACTCACTTCGTGCTTCGATGTCCGTCAGGATGAGCAATCAGAAGCGCTCCACCAAGCTTTTCTTGCATCTTTTAGAGTTAGTTACTTGTTGGCACAATTTGCTGCATGGATGCTGGATAAGTTCTAAAGCAGGGGTGCGCAACCTTCTACATTTTTTGGCCGCCGTTTCGAAGGCACTTAATATGTGTGCAAACAACTACAGGTTTTCCCAGTTGAAAATTACCCTTTCTCAAAAGAAAGTGACCCTTTCTCAAAAGAAAATTACCCTTTCTCAAAAGAAAATTACCCTTTCTGAAATGAGAATTACCGATTTTTTAAAATATATTTTTCTTCAGAAAAACTGATCCTTAGTCATCTTTAATGACTATACAGGGTGATTTTAAAGTCCTTACCTGGTTTTAAATCAATGTCACAGACGCTACATTTATCGGATCGCCAATTATTTTACACCAAAATGTACCTGAAACTCCAAAGTTTTATATGGTATATTGATCTTAATGCATGTGCGTTGTTATTTGGAAGACTAGTGTCACAAATCAAAAATGACGAATTGAGTATATTAAGTTCTTAAACTTCGACTACGAAATCTGGTATAACGTTACTTCACTCTATTCTAACAAGAGAATTCAACATTCAAATTGATGTGCATCACTGGAAAGAATTCAAATAATTTACTTCATTGTGTATGGTATCACACCATTGCTAAATGACAATAGATCTCATAGATATCTTAACTCATAGATCCGATTATCGATTGAAAATTCAAATATCGTCAACTTAAGCATTTAAAAATGCAAACGGTTGTTGTCAAAACAAAGCGTGATTGCATTTGTTAACAGAATGTTGACTGTCGAAGACCGCATTAAAGTTGTTTTTCTTATGGCAAAGTTTGATTCAGAAATGAATCAACCTAAATCAAACAGAAATGAATCAATCAAAAGTTTGATCAGAAATGAGGGGTTATCGAGCATTCCGACTCATAAGACCATGGGATGATCAATCTTCAACAAGTTTAAGGAGACTGGTTCAGTTTTGGACGCATCTCGATGTGGTGGACCTCGCCATTCTGACGACAAGATCGACGAAATTAACGACATCTTCGAAGATCCGTCAAGCAGCTGCAATTGCTGAGACTTCCTTCTCTACGCTTCAGAACGTGTTGCGTGACGATTTGAAGATGAAGCCGTATAGACTTTCTTTTTGTTAGCAACTGTTCGCCGATGATAAAGTCTCGAGAGCAACCATGTGCAGTGAATTCCAACAACGGATTGTCGCCGATGTGAACTTCTTGAACAGACCATGTTTCTCTGACGAGGCTATGTTCCATCTAAGTGGACGAGTCAACCGTCATAACTGTGTGATATGGGATTCAAGCAATCCTCATGCTATTCAACAAGTACCGATCAAGTCTCCCGGAATTACCGTTTGGTGCGGTTTATTCTGTAATGAAGTCATAGACCCTTTCTTCTTTGATTCGACTGTGACCTCCAAGTCCTACAAGGCAATATTGGTGGACTTCTTCATCCCTCAACTGAAGAGTAGAAGAAAATTTTCTACGACCATCTGTCAGCAGGATGGGGCCCCTCCCCATTGGCCCCTCGAGGTGAGATCTCTATTGCACTAAACGTTCCCAGGAAGGTGGATCGGAAGAAACGGTCCATTCCACTGGGCTGCTCGCTGTCCCGATTTGACTCCCCTTTGACTTTATATATGGACGAATGTATTGATTTAAATTTTGTAGTGATTTCATTTTAATGATAAAAATTATTGGAAGACAATTGACGTTTTTTGCATAATAAATACAAATAAAATTCTACGCTACCTGTGACGGAAATACATAATAATCAATATACCATATAAAACTTTGGAGTTTCAGGTACATTCTGGTGTAAAATAATTGGCGATCCGATAAATGTAGCGTCTGTGACATTGATTTAAAACCAGGTAAGGACTTTAAAATCACCCTGTATATGCATGAATTTTGATCTAAGATATTCATCAACATTAATGCAACCTAAGAGCTGTGACTTAAACCTGATTCTTGGTCTTTATTGACAAAAAATGACTGGATTAATATTTTTAAAAGGCCTTCTGACTTTTGTTTATGTTTCCTTCTATGTTAATGCGCAGATGACAGCAGGGTATAATTGTTAAAATATATCGACAATTATTACAATAATATAAGTTTATTACCTCACTTTCCTAAGAACCTATCTAAGTGGATGAGTGTAGCATATTGATATCGCCAGTACATAGAATATGAATATGGAAACTTATGATATCTTATCGAAATACCGTAATTTCCTGTTACAAAAATACCAATAATAGCCTCCGTGTAATCAAGTTTTTATTCAGCAGTGATACGCTATTTAATTTGGTGATTGATAAATGAGCTTTCATAAGCTTATCTAACTCATTTATAGTTATCGGTACCGGGTATAGACTGCTGTAAATTTAAAAAAAAACATCAGAAATTCACTTTATACGTATATTGGCCAACTCTGTAAAGATTCAACAGTAATTTCTGCCAGAGATAGTAAACGAGTAACATACGCTAAAACAATAATGATTAACAATAACAACCTATAAATCTTCCTTAGCAATTGCTTTGGGAATGAATGTCATTTGATGCCTTTCATAATTCGCACAATGGTATGAAGAAAGTGTGTTCTTCACTTCATACGCTGCTTTCTTTAACATTCCGAAGCGGTGCGTCGAAAGAGAAACATCTACAGGCCGCTCATAGATCTCAGACCTATGTTCTTGCAGGTAGGTTTACCGCGGACTTAAATGATGCAAAGTATTCTTCTATTGGATTGAACATAGGTGAATATGCAGGCAGATATCAGGTTTGGAGGCAGATTGACCTCTCTGGTCCGTTTGTGGGCTGGAGCGTTGTCCATGATAAAAGCGACTTCTCTGTCTACGAGTTTTTGTGAGCAGGTCTGCAAAAAATCATTGAAAGTCAAGTGGTTCTACTTTAGATGGGTTTCAAAGTGGACCAAACCCGAAATGTCGATCGCTGCGATGATGTTCAGGTTTGCACCTCTCGTCGATGGACGGTGCATTGTTGCCGCTACACCTCGTTGTGAACGACCAAACGATCGTGATACCCAAATATTGCAGTTTGTTTCATCAATGTAAATTCTATGCGTTTACATTGCATTATCTCTCACCCATATGGCATAATCATGCCGAAGTTGTTTTGTCCGTTCGCTGTTTCGTTCTTGCGGGTGTACATTAAGTTTCTTCACACTGTAATGCATACCATCCAGATGGCGGTCGATGGTAGAGATACTAATATTTAAATGAAAAACTTCAAAGAGTTTTTCTTTCAATGCCTTCAGGGTTATGGTTGGATCTTCGTCGACCTTTTCTCTCAAAAACTCTCTGTGAAGGTCAGTTACCTTTGACGGACGGTGACCTCTTTTTCGTGTTGGTGAATGGTCTTGCCGGGAAATTCGTTTTGCGGTGCCGTACTTTAAGCCTAAGCTTCTCGACATTGCATATACACTTTCTCCTGACCTCGAGGCAGCAAGAATGCGACTCTTGTCTTCTTTTGAAACATGTTTGTACCAGCGTCGTGCATCAGCCATATTCAAAGAAGAAACTGTGACTCGGTAGCGCCTGATGTCTATTATCGTCGTGGAGTCGCTACTGCTATCCTATTCTTTGCCCTTATTGGTCAATCGGCAATCGGTATTCACTGTGCTTAACAACCGAAACAGTAACGCTTCTATTGATCGCCCTTGGAAAAGCAGATTCCCAATAGATAGCGTGAACCGTTTGCAACCATTGAAATCATTGGATTACAACAGTTTAACTCCAGCTAACAGGATAATTGTGGTTTCCCATCATACGTGCGTATTTGAAGGTAACTTGATACATTTATGCAACCACTAACTCAAGTAAGTGTATTTGATCATGTATAATGTATCATGAGATCAAGAATCAGGTTTAAGTCACAGCCCTTAGGTTGCAATAATGTTGATGAATATTTTGGATCAAAATTATGCATATGTAGTCATTAAAGATGACCAGGGACCCTAGGATTTTGCGGAGCGCAGAATTTCGCAGAAAATGCAGAAAACGATGGAAATCGCAGAAAGACGCAGATTTTCTACAAATTGAACGAAAGCATGTGAATCTATTCTATTTCGCAGTTCTCGCATCAAAAATTAATGATGTACGGACTACTGTAGACCTATTTCACTCGAATGCCTGTCATTCATCATCTATTGGCTGCTACCTTGACTTCATCGAGTAAGGAATGCGTGGTTTCCTCTACACAGACGCAATGCTACTGTCCCTATTGTCTGTGTCGGGAAAGCATCCCCCAATAACGCACGTGACAGTGTTCTCTCATCAGATCTGACCATGAGACAGATCGATACGAGAACACGTTGCCTGCACAGATTGGCTCAGCCACATCCAAATCCAATCTGAGATAAAAAGTATTGCTCTTAGTCTCGTGTCCTCATGTTTCTGTTATTCGCACAGAATTAGATTCATCCGCGCGCGCTTCGGTTTCCTAGAAAGGAAGAATTGTATGTAACCTTAATATTGAAATGGCACATCACCGAATTAGAAAACTTGCTCATTCTCGAATGGATAATTCGTGTATCGCTTGCTATTGGAAATGACAAACAATAAGCTGTCAGCAGAGGACACCAGAGCAAGTGAGAGATGCGTGCGTGCTGTGATATCACTTCGCACACACCAACACACACATCGATGCGTGGCTTCGATTCAATGTATGCACTATACAGTGAGCAATGCCGAGGAGAGGATGTGAAATCATCAAGTGAACTAATTTTCGTAGGCCTGCTACTTTCTTTAATAATGATCGGAAGGGCCAACATTATGGAGAAAACTTGTGCGCAATGATCTGAAGTCTTCGAATCTGAAGGAATTTTAGCAATCGAAGCACTTTGCTTGAACTCCCATTCATCCGCAAGCGACGCACGACTTTTCCTATCTCTGTAAGGTATTAGGAATTCCTTCTTGCCCACTTAATAGGTTCCTCTATGTGCCGTCAGTTTCGTATTGATCACACTTCTAGCAAACCGAAGCAGATAAACAAAATATTTAATTCTGTGGTTATTCGTTTTGGTCTTCGGTATGCAGGCTTCGTCAGCTACAGCAAATACGTCGATAACTGCAAGTGCACGAGTTAGAGAATTCGGAAGCGCTAATTTTCACGCTAGTGATGGATTGCTTTTTTGTACTTCTTGCAATAAGGCCATCAGTCATGTTCGTCGAAGCACAATTACCAATCATCTCAAGAGTGCGAGGCACCTACAATTTTCAAAACCTCGTGACCGCGATTTTTCTCCGGCGAAACGTCAACGCATCCCGTCATCGTACGAGAAGGAATTAAAGGCTAAGGAACAACGTGAAAATCTATGCCAAGACTTTGTCAAGGCTTTGGTAGCATCGAACATTCCTATCGAAAAAGCAGATCATCCGGCTTTTCGAGAATTTCTTACAAAGCATGTAAATGGTGGTGGTGCTATTCCTGGAGCAGTTTAACTTCGTAAGAAGTATCTTCCAACAATTTTTGAGGAACATAATTCAAAGCTACATGGAACGTTTTCGAAAGAAAGCTTCATCGCCATAATCGTAGATGAAACTTGCGATTTTGAAAATCGTCCTCTGTTAAACATTCTTTTCCAACGCCTTCAGTCCATCGACGATGTATGTGATACACTGCTTGATCTACCGCCGCCTGCAATTGTCAATTCTGTTTATCTTGAAAAAGCAAATAATGCTACCGTCTCTGAAGCTGTCATTCAATGTTGTGCGGATTACCAAATTGACTTTTCGAAAGTTTACTCTTCGTATCCGACAGTGCCTCTTACATGGTGAAAGCTTGGGAAAGCATTCTCTCAGCAGTTTTCAGGAATTGTGTTCATTTACACTGTCTGGCCCATGTAGCAGCATTGGCGGGGAATTCTTGGAGACTAGGTTTCAAAGACGTCGATAAATTGGTTTCTTTAATGAAATCAATATTCTCTAAGGCACCTTCTCGACGCAATCGTTTTCTTCGCTCACGTGGCGTCGAAGAGCCAACTCTCCCTCCGCAACCTGTCATTACGCGTTGGAACACTTGGTTTGAAGCGGTGAAGTATCATGCTATGTACATTCAATACTACTCTGACTTCATAGAAATGGAGCGAGCGGATGAGATCAGTACTGCTGCTCTAGATGGTTTATCTGAGTTGTTACAATCATCGTCAATGATGCAACGTCTTGCATTCACGTCTCGAAATTGTTTTCGCTTGGTGTCTACTCTCGATTGTTGGCAATCTCGTAAACTGCAGATACACCACGTGTTCAACGATCTCAATGACTTGATGAATTCTCTGAAATCACTTGAATCCGAAGAGTCCACTGACGAACAGCTTGGCCCGAAAGTCGCGAGTGAGAAGCTTTGTCAGTATACGCAACCAAAGAAGCAACCAGCGATCAATTTACTGCGCGATATTCGTACTTTTGATCCGATTCAATTATCTTCACTTACTGTGGATTACAATACTATTAAGGCGAGCTTACTGTTGCCTGACACGTGCGATGAAGAGTGGCCTATCTACCTCGGGCTTGCAAAAGATGCTTCGCCATCTAGCATTTTGCAATTTTGGACATCAGTACGGAACAGGGTTCCACATCTTGCTACAGCAGCGATACTTAGGCTTCAAATGCCTGTAAACAGCGCTGATGTCGAGAGATCATTCAGCTGTTTGCGCAACATTGATACATGTAGAAGACAAAACCTAAAAGACGACAATTTGAAAAACATGTTGAAAATCTCTTTCAATTCACTGTAGTCTGAATATGTATTTCTTTCACTCTGATATTTTGATAAACGTTCATTGTTTGTTATAAAAACTCGTTTGAAAATCTGTCTTTTATAGGCTATTCATGAACACAATAGGCCTTAGCTTAGCCAATCTGTACGTGACTATTAGCTCAGTAAGTTTAGGAATAGTAGGGCCGCAGGTTTAATCTATACGGTATTGCATGTAGACAGTAGGCCTCGTATTATGTAACACGTATCTACTGTACAATGTCTACTTGTATGGAATTTTATTTATAACAAGCTTATTCGACAAATAGGTAGGCTACCTAACCTAAGGCCTACATGTAGCCTATAGTATATGCCTACTGTAGGCTATTTAGAAATTTTATGAACTTCATCTAGTTGCTATGATATGAATTTACAGCTCAATTATGTACAACATGTTAGATTGCAGAAAAACGCAGAATTTGCGAAAATTGAACGCAGAAAATCGGATTTTTCACCGCAGAATCCTGGGGTCCCTGAAGATGACTAAGGATCAGTTTTTCTGAAGAAAAATATATTTTAAAAAATCGGTAATTTTCATTTGAGAAAGGGTTATTTTCTTTTGAGAAAAGGTAATTTTCTTTTGAGAAATGGTCATTTTCAACTGGGAAAACCTGTAGGTCAATAACCAATCCTTTTTATATTCCACCACTCAAATTAGTTTTCCCTGATGAATGACGCAGTGAAAATCGCATAAAGGCCTGCTTCGTAAAGAATTGAGTTAGCAAGTTAACCCATGTACGACCGACGGTCATTTTTGACCCGAAAAGATTTTAAGCTTGAGGTATTATCAGCACTTAAAAAGAAAAGTTGAAAGCATGTTTTTTCTGAGGGCAACCGAAGGAGAAAACACTTTACTAAGCTGTTGTAATAATTCATAAAGGAATCACTAGCCATACAAAATTCATTCATTCATCAGCAGGCATCTTTATTCAGGCCATTGACTTGAAGCTTGCGTGCGCGAACAATTTGAGTAAACTACAATTGCCCCTTTTGTTTCTTTTTGCCGATGACTCTAGCCATGAATGCACATGAATGTTACTTCCCTACAAAATATTCTATTCATGAGTTATCGAACTGCTTGAACGCCTTCATCGCGCCTGCGGGCGCGCATTTTTCCAAGCAGCATGGGCATAAAGGTGTTCCACAGTTACAAGGTGACTAGCATGCTACTATAGTTCCGATTGTTTTTCGATTGCCTTGAACTCCAGAAAATATTCAGAGTGTACCTATTTTGAAAGTCCTAGGTTTGAACCGCGGTCTCCCGGACGCAGAGCGGACATTACCACCAGGTCACAGCACCGGTCAACAATCAGTGCTGTCATCAATCAATCAATTAATTGTTAATATCAACTGACATTCATTTTTGTCATAGGCTATGAACAGGAGCATCGTCAAAGTAGGTGTGAAAGTGCGGTCGCTCTCCCCTTCGACATGAATAATAGTACAAAAAACGACACTGCGGACATCTTACGGATATTTCAGTATTTCATTTCTTAATCTGAACCTGAGAAGCATATGATTTCTTATTTTCTCCTATTTTTGAAATAATTTAGACATTTATATGCATTATATAACAAACAAGGAGGCAGAACCGCACTCAAGTGACGATGTTATCAACTACGTCGCTGACACCTTATTAATCAACATAGAAACCTGGATAGCAAGGAAATGTGAAGAACAAAGCGTGGAAGGATGGTCATTATATATTTGTCATATAATTTTACGAAGACCGCCTCTCCTTTCAAAAAATCCTAGCTATCCGAAGAGTGATAATTTCATGATAGGGTGATCAATTGGTCGATAGAAGAATGACTACTATTATTTCTATTTCATATATTAAGAGTTCTGATGTTTGATATAGCTCTGACAGATCTATTATGTTTCCTCAATATCAATAAACCTGAAATTTAAGATCAATTAATTTATTGTAACAATCTTGCACTTGAAAGTTTACTTATGGGTCACTGTAACTTTTTTCTATATGTTCGTTACTCAAACAAACTTTGCAAGCAGCACTAGTTTGATTTGAAAGAATTCCTGTATGAATTTCAACGGGCAACTGACATGCAGAACGGAGCTACATGGCTCCAAAGAATGATAAAAAATCGGGTCCACGAAAAAACACAAAACATTTAAATTTATCTCACAACTTTCTGTATTCTTGTTACCCATACTCAGGGTTACTACAGGTCCTGGAAAGCCTGGAAAAGTCCTGGAAAACGAATCCGGCACCTGGAAAGCCTGGAAATAGCCTGGAAAAAGCTTATTTGTAGCCAAGCATATATGATCTGTGACATCGATCTCACTTGTAAAAATGCATGTTGATTGAAAAACAAATTGTGTGGCTTTGAAAAGAATATTGCTAGTCTGATTTCCGCGCGATTCCTCCGAATCCAAAGCCTATGGAAAAGCTCAACTTCTACCGTGAGTGTCAGTCATTTCTTCGAGGTATCGCAGAGAAGATCCTTGAACGTAGTCCTCTTCAACATCCGCTAATCCGAGGAGCATCGGCTTTGTCTCCATTCACTATCAGTGATAATACTAGACTTGTTTGTGAAAAACGATTTGACATTGTTCTCAACTCATTTCTGGACAAAAGGCTCATTTCTGCATCTGAGGCTGACTACGCAAAGAGTCAATATGCCCACTTCATATCGAATTCAAATATCCGGACTCGACTGGAGCGTTTTGACTTGAATGAGGCACGGCTTGATGATCTGTATGTAGATCTCATCAAAGCAAATCAAAATTGGGGAAGTTTATGGATGATTGTTCGGATGTTGTTAATTCTTTTCCATGGACAGGCCGCAGTCGAGTCAGGATTCAGCATAAACAAAGATTTACTTACGGAAAACATGAGTGAAACATCAGTAATTGCTCAGCGCGTCGTTTACAATGCTGTGAATAATGGTGTTCTCCAAATTCCAGTTACGATGGAAATGGTTGAGTCCGTCCGATATGCCTCAAAACGTCGCCAACTCCACTTGATTGAGCGACGTGAGAAAGACTATCAAGAGAAGGAAGCGAAGAAGCGGAAAAATGAAATGGATATCGAACTGCAATCCATCGAACATGAAAGTTCAAAGTCGCAAGACCAAATTAACGAACTGAACAACAGGGCTGCTGCTTTAAAAGCAGCGAAATTGCAGCTTTAGTTCCTTTTTCTTGATTTTAATTTTGAAATAGCATGCATTATCAACAGCTAATTTAGTTTACAATTAATTAACCCTTTCTCATCGGCTATCACATTGCAGGTGTCCGCTTTACATATCCACTAGGTTTTCTTTAGCCTGTTCATCTCGATTTTTACAAAAATTCAAAGTTATGAAGTCAAAAATTATGTAGATAAATGATGCCAAAATTAGGTGAAACCAGCAGTCAGCACATGCATCTACTCTGTTGCTCCAATCACCAAACTTCATGCATTCTGATCGATGAGTATGGCAACCTAAGTGGCAAATCAACTATGCGAAAGGGTTAATGATTTTCACACCAGCTTCTTAATCAGCTATAATTCCAAAGTTTTTATACAGCTGTGGTCCTCGTCCTTGACATTTCTCATTGTTATATTCCCTTGGTAAATAATAATTTTTCCACAAAAGTTGACGTTTCTCGTAAATTCACGCATTTCGTTTTTGTTGATGAAGCATCTGTAAGCTGCTCCAAATAATCAGCCAACGTGAAAAATATCGCGATCGGAAATGATCTGGAAACCGTGCTAAGTTTCCTCAACTGAGTTTTAGAAATACTTTTAATTATGCAAAAAACCGTTCCCTAGCAACCGTTGATAGACAAAAAGCCATTCGAACCAGCGTAGTCAAAATAGGGGGTAGCTGTCTCCCCGATATAAATACGAGACCTAATCATGAATTCTGAAATTTCTTTGAATTTATCCTGGAAATGTCCTGGAAAATGGTTTTCCAGTTTCTGTAGAAACCCTGATACTAACCATGACAATTGTGTTGCTGTATATCAGTGTGCTTCACATCTGTGATCTTAAGCGGTAACCAGAATACAGAGAACTACACCAGGCATTCAAAAATCGTGTTTTTTCAAAAAATGCCAAAAATGGCTGTTTTCAAGCTGAACTAGCTTTTTTTGTATATCATTTTTGACTCCAAATTGATACTGAAACTCAGAAACATGTTCAATTACATGTATAAGAAATTTGATCAGGTAACCGATAGTTAAAGTGGTATAAATTGGCCAATTTTGATTTTGATTTTTTTTCAATATATGGCGTCAATATTATATGAATAGTATCGAGAAGTAGGATTTTGTATTACAATAGTACTTGAAAACGTTAAGTTGGTGTGCGGTAAGAAATTATTCCCTTTGATATATATTATTCATGAAACTTTGATATATTGCAATACAGCCAATACAGCCTTTCGAAGTTCAAGTTTTGTTGGACTACATATGCTTTATCAGTCGACATAATACTTTTGAATAGTAAAGTTTGAGCGAAATGCTCGGGATCGATTCATCTTACTGTCCTCTGAAGTAATCAATTACTTTTAGTAATTTCTGCTATTCTAATGGTGAGATATCATTCGCAACGAACCGGAGAAGCGCCCTAATGCATTTGTAACAGACACTATTTAAAAGTTGATGTTGAAAAATATTGTGGAGAAAAGATGTGCAAGACAATTCGATAGTGATGAAAAGTGATTTGGTTGTATGAAATATGTAGAATCTCTTTCAATAACAGATACAGATGACTAATTTATACTTATGAATTACCATGATCATCAGTTAGCATCGAAAGATCCTTCATACAGGAAATGCATTTTTGATCACACCAATCAATAGAAACCTCAATTTGAAAACAATGGGCCTATTGATTTTTTAGTATCATGATATTGTGAAAATATTGATCATGAGAAGCCACTCCATTCCGTTCTGAGGTCTTTCAATAACAATCTAAATTGATCACATAAAAATCACATTAATGTGGCTGTATGTAACCCAAACACATAGTTCTAATGGACAAGAATGCAATTAAATTGTTACTTTGACAAGAATGAAATGCACTCGTATGCCTTCCTATTACCAAATATATGAAAAAGCATTACATTTTGCATTAATTTTGAAAGGCTGGGTAGAATCCCGCTTTAACTTTGTTTTCTTTTTATGAAACCTTTTTATAATCCTGAGTTACTTTTGTGTAGCGTGCAGTTTTATGAAAGGCTTGAAAATTGATCTGGTTTCCATGAATAGGAATAGTTTGCTTGCATTCAATCGTATGAGTGATTCATGAATCAGAGGGATCAACAACAGCAATTGTTTATATCAAACGTAAGCAACGATTCAAATGGGATATTGATTATGATATCTAAAATATTTGTGCACGCCTGCTTCTACTCATTTGGAATTCTTCACTTTTTAATTTCAATTTACGTAAGTGAATGCTTGAAATTATTAGTAGCTAAATTACAAATGTAAAGTTGCATGAAATTCAGTCGGTCGGTCGTCGTCGTGCAATATCTATGTATCTTACCTAAACAGGCCTGCACTTTCACATGAAAAGTCAGAACTATTTTATTCAGGTGTGATTTAATGCATAGCTATCTCGAATATGATGAGTCAAAGGCAGGTGAGAGATTCTCAGTGCTATTTAAAAATACAGAATGGTAGCCTATATATGAGATCCTTGACTGATTATGCTTACCAATCAGTAGTAAAGCAACAGCGATACCTGGGAAAATGTTGCTGCTACCAGGAAAGGACCAAGAAAATGAAGTTGGAAATTCTGTCGACAATGCATTTGATAACCTATTGGGGTCTACTTAATTAATATTATTGGTTCGTGGGTTTCACTCAGAAAACATTCTGAGATATTGAGTCAGTCAAAAGCTATTTACTCAATCACAGCATGAAATTAATGCAGTTTCCATTTCTACGGTTTATTGCAATTGATAGCACACCATTAGAATAGCAGAAATTACTAAAAGTAATTGATTACTTCAGAGGACAGTAAGATGAATCGATCCCGAGCATTTCGCTCAAACTTTACTATTCAAAAGTATTATGTCGACTGATAAAGCATATGTAGTCCAACAAAACTTGAACTTGGAAAGACTGTATTGCAATATATCAAAGTTTAATGAATAATATATATCAAAGGGAATAATTTCTTACCGCACACCAACTTAACGTTTTCAAGTACTATTGTAATACAAAATCCTACTTCTCGATACTATTCATATAATATTGACGCCATATATTGAAAAAAAATCAAAATCAAAATTGGCCAATTTATACCACTTTAACTATCGGTTACCTGATCAAATTTCTTATACATGTAATTGAACATGTTTCTGAGTTTCAGTATCAATTTGGAGTCAAAAATGATATACAAAAAAAGCTAGTTCAGCTTGAGAACAGACATTTTGGCATTTTTTGAAAAAACACGATTTTTGAATGCCTGGTGTAGTTCTCTGTATTCTGGTTGCCGCTTAAGATCACAGATGTTAAGCACACTGATATACAGATAACCAATTATCATGGTTATTACGGGTAACAAGAATACAGAAAGTTGTGAGATAAATTTAACTGTTTTGTGTTTTTTCGCGGACCCGATTTTTTACCATTCTTTGGAGCCATGTAGCTCCGTTCTGCATGCCAGTTGCCCGTTGAAATTCATACAGGAATTCTTTTAAACCAAACTAGTGCTGCTTGCAAAGTCTGTTTGAGTAACGAACATACAGAAAAAAATTACAATGTCGCAAAAATTCAAATTGAGAATTTTTTCAAAAATTTGGAAAAAAATTAAATTATTAAAATAGTTCTAGATTCCGCTATATTCAAAATTGGAAGCAAATATTTCAGATTTGGTCTTTTCTATGGCAGAGCAAACATATATCCGAAAATCAGCAAAATCTGAGACTTAGTGCCACAAAATTTTCCAAAAATTGGTTGAATCGTCGTGGAATGACCCATTTATATATTTTATATTTATGGTTGCTATTATATTATATTTTTATTGTAAATTACAGTTTTTCATTTTGTAATACAGTTCTACATCTATATTTTTCTTACTTAAGATCTTTTCATAACTATGTAATTTAAATGTCTGTAACTTTCAGTGCAAGATTATATAGAATCCTTTAGTGTATGACGTTATCTTATGATTGGAGTAATCGAAGGCACTTGAAATAATACATCATACCTTTGACCAACCTCGTAAAAAGAAATTTGTTGAGTTTTGTAATGGCCTAGGTGTGAGTTTAGCGAGGAAAGCATTATATCCTTCTCATCCTTGGAACTCCATCTGCAATAACGAGTCGACAAGGGAATCAAAGCAGGAGAGTGAAATCCAAAACATCTCGATATGGCTGCTCTTTCATTAAGTGCGCTTTGTCCTTAATTTTGTTTTGTGTCTTCTTAAAGAACAGATCCTACGTCTCATTGTGTTAACTGCAATGCCATGTCCGAATACGTCATGACATGCAAATAAAGCAATTATTGTTAATATCAACTATGAGTTTCACAGATTTAGATGCATCTGCGCGCGTCTTCGGTTTCCTAGAAAGGAAGGGTTGTATGTGAAATGATGCATCACAGAATTAGACAACTTGCTCCTTCTCGAATGGATAATTTGTGTATCGCTTGCGATTAGAAATGGCAAGCAATAAGCTGTCAGCAGAGGACATCAGAGCCAGTGAGAGATATCACTAGAGCCAGTGCTGTGATATCACTTCGCACACACCAAAACACACATCGCCTGGCTAACATTCGATTCAGTGTATGCACTGTGCAGTAAGTAATGGTGAGAAGACGATGGTGAAATCATCAAGTGAACTAATTTTCGTACGCCTGCTATTTTTTAATAATGATCAGAAGGGCCAACATTATGGAGAGAACTTGTGTGCAATGATCTGAATTCTTCGAATCTGAAAGAATTGTGGCAACCGAAGGACTTTGCTTGAACTCACATTATTAGTATTAGGAATTCCTTTTTGTCCACTTACTAAGTTCTTCAATCTGCCGTCGACTTCGAATTAATCACACTTCCAGCAAACCGAAGTAGATAAACAAAATATTTAATTCTGTGATGAGTTTACTTTCATTCTCATTACTTGAATTCGTTGGAAGAAAAGGCTGTTTTAATTTTTTGATATCGGAATTTAGGGAAGCCAACTGACAAGAATTTCTAGCTCTTAATTATTCTAAGGTCAATCAATTTTCCAGAAAAACTATTTGACTACCATTTTATTGCCCCATTTGAGCATTTACGAGTGTTGGCGTGCTGTGACCGGCAATGACTTGCCATTTGGATGATCCAATATTACGAAACTTGATGAAATGCATGATGAATGATGTTGTAAGTTTATGTTATGTCATGATAAAGTCGGTGAAGGACGCAAACCTGACTTGTTAAGTTCGACGAAGATATCGGTTGCTTGGCGCACCGCTGATGAGTGACACTGATGTGAGGACAAGGTCTCCTGTTGATGATTTGCAAAGAAAGAGAAGCTTTCCCTTTCGTTAGAATACGTGAAAACGATTCATTCTTGTAAACTATAATATTTAGAGGTGTGGCGTAGCGAACAATGAAGTTCTCATTTGATAAAGTTATGACATTTCCACTTGGATCTGCCGTGTAGTAGAATTACGGGAAAATTCAACTGATGTGAAATCAATGATGTCAAGGTCGCATTGACGTGATAACTTCACACGTGATTCTTCTTCAGTGATCGTATTGGCAGTGGCAATGAAATATAAATTAAAGCAAATGGCACAAATGTTTTTCTATCTTTGAAATTGCACAAGATCTGTTAAATTAGTTGCGTGACAGTTAAACCTGCTGTCATGGATTCAGGATTTATAATAATGGAGAACCTTATTAATAATTGCTTTCGACCGGGTGTTTGGCAATCACCTGTAATCCAGCTACTTGGAGGTCATTAAAGTGGATTAGAACCTTAATAAATCATATAATATCATATCTATTACTGCCGACGGGTGTGGTGTGAAACAACTGTAATCCAGCTACGTGGAGGGGTCGCAAGTATTATAGATTAGACATTGATAATTAGACTGCAGACACTCGATCACAATCACAAAAGTGCCTACTCGGGAGGGAGCGGATTTCCTCCTTTCCAATCTCTCGCAACACCCATACACATATATGGAGATACAATAATAAATAATAAATTATACGGCGGAACGGCGCGGCCGGGTCCGCCTGCGTCAGACATGGCGTTGACCATGGCGGTCCAGGTGGACTGGGCGAAAGGGAATCAATCTCCTCAACAAACAAAAGAAGGACATGGAGGAATGCCGATAACACTGAGGTTGACACTGAAGCTTAAAGGTAGGCACAGCACAAAAGCTCGGAATCTACGGCACGCACCGCACGCCATAGGCCTCCACCTAGGCCTTAGTCTCCGAGAAGACTTGTATGGAAAAAGTCACCGACCATAACACCGACCGAGTTAAAAAAAAAAAAAAAGAAAAAAAAGAGACAGGACATTCCAGTATACCTCTCTCCCGTTAGACTCGACAAATTGTGTGTTATCCGCGCGAGGCTTCGATCCAAACCTTTCTGTGCGCGTCGGCGCATCGGTTCACCAGTTATTTCTCGGGTCGGAGCACCAATTGGGTAGAAATTAATTTTAGCTTTCAATCTAGGAGCCCATGTTTAATCTAATAAAGCTTTGCATGTCTTGTTTCTGTCAATAGAACTCTTTGGTCTATCAAAGTGAATGACGATCGGAAAATTTTGGTATCTGGATACCTTTGCATATGGTTCAGGGTATGATGACCATTTAATCTATTGATGTCACCGACGAAATCTAGAAGTTCGCCGATGACGACAGCTATCAGAAAAATAGTGGAAAAATTATTATTTATTGCTGAGAATAATTTTGTCAAAAACAGGCCCATGGGCTTTTATGTAGAAAATTGTGGTAACTGCTTGGTGTAGGAAAATTTCTGATTCCAAATGATTGTCCTGCGCAAACAACAGAAAGATTGAGGTGCATGCATAGGTAACCGAACGAATTCCTTAGCGCTCGAAATCGTTTTGAGATGTTGTTCTAAAAAAATAGTTCCTGTGATGTATCCAATATCCCACAAATCATTACCTAGGCCTATTTTGTTTTGCAGGATTCATGAACCGAATTTTTCACCCAAACATCGATGAAGCGTAAGTATGATTTGATTATCCCAATACGTAGAATGTTTGCGCATCACATGCAAGCTTGACCCATTTAACTTCTTCTATTCAGGTTTAATTATTCTAGTATATTCCCGAGTCTCAAAGATCCGGTACCGATATTCTGAAAAATGGGAAAATGTATCAGATTTCTAGGTAAATTGAACTGACATGCCCACTGCCCAGTTATTAGCTGCCTAAGTTATAGAGAGTAGCTGTCACACGAATCCCATTAAGCTGCAAAAATTGCATGAAAAATGAAATGCAATTTCTGTTAATAAGACTTAGTAAATATCAGAAGACTCACAAATAATCGCTTCATATGCCCAAGTATTCACTCACCTGCTCAGATGTATGTCTTGGGAGCTCTGGCGTCTTCAACGATCGATCATATAAATTTTCCTGCAGAAATTGTTGGCTGTTGAAAAGCACCGTTCACATTTTCCCGAATTTGTTTTTATAGTAATGATTTCTAAGGACAGGGCTCAACAGAAGACGAAGATGCGGAATAATTAGACCGCAATGCGGCTTGCTTCTCATCACACTAGTCATTGAAGGAATTCTGAAGCCCTAAGGTTCACATGATTCTCATAGATATCTCTTTTACCAACCGAATGACAGGAACCTTGACCTGCTACAATCTGGAGAGGTCGTCTTTTAATAATAATGGGAAAATATTGACAGCATCAAATTCTGCGGCATTGAGCATCTGCGTGAAATTTAGGACATGAACGTGTGAAGCCGCCATGAAACCATCCGTTATCGCTACCAGAATCGGCGCTAACTCTCGAGGAAGCTATTTCGGTACTCTCGGATTTCAGGAATAACTGGCACCGAAATGGTTTAAGGATTAATCCCTAAATTCTGTCGACAGCTGAAAGTGTGGGACACCGAATTCTTAACCAGTTAATAAGAATTTGACCTTGAAATTATAGGGATTGTTTTTTGCATTGGATTTTGGCTGTCATGATTTTCCGTCATTTGGTCAACTGTGTTCATCTGTTTGCAAAATGAATCAAGCTATGTTGCATGTCTACATTTGATTGACGTACTAATGCATGTAGCAGACTCTTTCACTGAACAGAAAGTCAGACACTGGCTATTTCCGATCTTTTCCGTCAAACCTGTGCCAAATACCAGGCATCCGCCACTTTCATAGTCTGATTCCTGACCTACTTCATGTCCTATAAATATTAATTACAGTAGATGTCAAAGTGTCAATTCCTTTACTGAATGTCAAACCTCTGCTCGTCACACATAATCACTTGTGAGTCGGACGCCGATTGTATCAGTCTAAAGCAAGGTGACCAGATTTTTTTATCCAAAACCGGGACACCAAAAAAGTAGTAAAAAATGGGCCTATAAGTGTGATCTTGCTTTACAGATAATTATGTTTGTTAACACAAACAGCAAATTTTACGAGTAGCCCTCCGAATACCTTGTTCGGAAATATCGTCAAACCTTGCTGTGACAATCATGGAATCTTCGCTTCCATTCAATCCATGTAGCCTATATTATTCATAGCTATACTTCGTCCGTGCGCGATATGTAAAGTGACTATTTGTCGCCTACTTTGATTTGTACAGTGCCTGTCATCTGTGTTTGACTCTACCTTTCATCTCTTTTTCGCTATCCTAACTAATTCGTATCAGAGGATCGAGAAAAGTGGCGAAACATGGTAAAAACTCACAACCTTCGCTACGAATGTATGACTTAGAGATTCTGATGTTTAATTTTCACATCTTTTGTAGCCATTTACAGAATGCTTTTCCAATTTCCAGTAGTTTTCAGTACATTTCTTCAATCTATGTTCAATCATTGATTGTTTAACTTGTTATGTTCAGGAATCATCACCTCTCTATAAACAATGACGAATTCTTAATATATTTTCATCCACATGGTGGATATGCATAGAAGAGTAGGCCCCTATTTCTGCAATTGCTTTCAAAAACTTATGTAAATCATCCATTTCATACTACTTCGTTGTTGGGTTATTGTCAATCTCTGAACTGTAGGCTATGCGATAAAGTCTTTTTAGTATATTGTTTTATTTAGTATCTTATATTTTCTTCGACTGAGATAATCCGATTTCATTTCATCGTTCCATGAAGATGACAACTATCTAAATATTTGAATCACTTTAGTAATTTTGCTTTAGTAATTCACCAAATGTGAATTGTTTGTGTATTTATCATGAAAATATTCTTTAATTAATGTCTAATGACTTCCGTGGCTTCCTTGACTAGCATTGTTTCCACTAAGTTTTCTTGTAAACGATGAAAAATTAATGTTGTAACGAAACTCTTTAATTACTATCCTATAGTTGAAAAAGCAATGAAGTCAGAAATATTGTTCATTCAAGAATCTCCGTATTTTTTGCTTGAATGTATGTCAAGCAACATTTGCCTTTGCGATTTCAAACAGTCGAAAAACTGCTGGCATGGCATGTCAAAATTGACCTTCACATTCAGCATTGCCTTGATTGTGTCAACTTTGATCTGTGTTTTGTCAGATGACTACATTCTGTTCATCAGCGAGAATATACGCTCAATTGGGGCATTTGAGCCCGGCAAGCACATCGCAAATTGAACTACAGTATATAGTTCTTCAAATTCAACGGCATTGTGACGAAAATGTTGAAAAAGTTTTAACCAACGACCGTCAGGTTTAACCGAGTCGCCGTTCCATTTGTCCATAACATCAGGTGTAATGAACGCTTTCATTTTTGTGTATTGGTCAAAGAGCCTATCACCATTGACCTTACAAACGTCTTTCATAGTTATATTGATATTTTCAAGAGAGTCCTCTACATTAGACCAGGTTGGAATATCTTTCAGAAGAACCCATTTGAAGGATATGATGTCACTGTAATGGTGCCACAATGTGATGTAGCCAATTGCTGTTTCGAAAAAGTCGTCAACATGCTGGAAAAATTGAGCTAGGTCGACTTTTTCCTCGCGTTCAAGTCGACGAAGAACATTCTTGTTTTCCATAACAGTGAAACGCTCACTTTTCCTGGACTTCAAATTATCCAACAAATCAGCGATAATATTGTTAGCTTCCATCGCTGTCAAAGTTTCAGATTGAATAGCTGTATTTGCTGTAGAGAACATGGATGATTGCGAATGGACAAATAGGAGCCAAGCTTCATTAACAGGATCATCGAAAAATCGTTTGATAACAGTAGGACATTTTTGTTGTGACTCAAAATATAGCTTTAAAGGAAGATACATTTTTAGTATACGCTCTACTGCTGGAAGCAACGCAAGCCATCGTGTCTTTGAGTAACCAAGAATGCGGCTATAATGAATATCCACTTCAGCACAGAACTCTTTCAAGTTACTGCAGCGAACTGTGTATACATGGAAATATCCAAAAAAATTTTCAGTTATCTGTTCGACGTCGACTGGCAATAAATCAGTTGCACTTCTCATTGCATTATGTAATATGTGCGCATTGCATCCAAGGCCCAGCAAACCTGGTCTCTGCAGTTCATTTCTCATCAATTTGAATACATTCCGATCACCATGGCGAGCTGCTCCGCCAAAATTCGCGTTAGTGTTATCGGCAGAAAATCCGACGAGTTTGTTTTTTAATTCAAACTCGGTCATGGTAGCAAGTAACTTTTCCTTAATTATTTGGCTTGTCTCCCCGGGAACTTCATGGAAATCCAGCAGTTTTACACACACACCATTCGTCTGTGAAAAGTATCGAACAATCACGGGAAGGAGTTTTGTCTCCCGCCTATTGGAAGTGTCTGTGGAAAGGGTGACGAAGGAAACTTTGCTTAGATCCTCGCACAATTCCTTTCGCGCGTATGGGGAGTATACATTGACAACGATAGCCTCTGATTTTGTTCTTGCACAGAAAAATTTAGAGTCCCACAATTTATTGATAAGTTTTGACGTACAGTCCATTGACCGAAAGTTGTGGTCATGTGCCAGAGAATGATAGGCAAACAGTCCTTCACGCGCAGCTATCTCCAAATCATCCGCCATGGGCGCTTTCTTTATAAGCCAATTTTGTACGCTTTCTTTGGATGAGCGTCTCTGCTCCGACGACTTATGTTTGGCACTTTTAGTATGGTCGTTGATGTCCGATCGGCCGCCATGCGAAACAGAAAAAGTGCAGCAGCAAAGAGTACAATAGGTTTCGTGGACTGTCTTTCTCTTCTTAAAAAGGGGGAACTCACTTTGCAGATCTAAATTGAATGTACACTTTCTCTTCGGCATCACGAAATTTATCGGCACACACTTCGAGTTCACAGCCAAGGACAAATAGGAAAGACGGTGATGACACTGATCGGTGATAAAGCAGGCGAAGATTCAACACAGTAATGCAATGTAGCGATAGTCTCTGACGCGGCTTAACTTCAATCAATCAACTTTCAAGTGAGGACACAAATCTATGTTCTCAACCAAAAAAGACGCTATTAATAGTATCTCTTGATAGCACAATAGCAATTAGAGGATGGGTGCTTTTCATGATGTACGCATGACGTTGCAACAACATAATATTCGGCAACAGCTCATAGCTCTCTTATTGGATGAACGCTTGCCAATAATTGACAAATCTCAGTGACGAATGTCAAGATCCAGGGAGTGTGTTTCCGAACTCATGAGTTTTGACTAAATATAACTGAAAATATCTAAAACTGAATTTTGCTATTGAGAAGCGGCAAAACCGGGACATGTACCTGTCCCGAAAGACATTTTCGGGACACCGGGACAAATTCGCCGAAACCGGGACTGTCCCGGTAAAACCGGGACGTCTGGTCACACTGGTCTAAAGTAGTGTTGTTATCGACATAGATTTTTAATCGCTTTTCGAGTTCGCTTAGTTTTTGTTATCGTCTTCGCTTTCATATGGCAGTTAGCCAATCCAGTAGTGACAGTCTACGCGTCTTTATCACATAAACGTCGGCGCTTTTCTCACATGTTTTTCAAGAGTCGGAATACTTCATCACTAAGGTGAATGAGGCTTGGATTTCTGTGTATACGCTACTAGGATTACTACCGGATACTAGGATATCCTAGTATATATTGTACTAGAATTCTATGTATAGCACCAATGATGCGGAAAGCTTTTCGCTTTCGTTTTCGTCAGACTTAATGTGATCCTGATGGCGGCTTCAGCTAACTTACTTCACCTGGATTCTATTCTATCATCGTCTGAGTATTGTTAACGTTCTTAGAGGCAGGGGTCATGCATGTGGTTCATTTTGTCTTTCTTCATAAGTAAGAGGCGATAATGGTGCTTTCATTATATTATTGGGGTTTTTATTGAGTGATGGAGGACTGAGATTTTCATTTCGAGAAAATGCATTGGTAGCGGGGGTTAGCAGAGAAGATGCGATATTTCCTGTGATAAGTATTGAACCCACGGAGTGCGGAGTTAAGTCACGTAGGCGCATATGGGTGATTGAAGGTGGAAGACTCTTTCACATAGAGGTATTCTTATATTATCATGATCAGTAAATACAAAAATTCAAGAAAACTTCAACTGATCACAGCCTACTGTCTTGTGATCATGTCATTCTTCATTTTACTAGTATAGTTAGTGTACTTTCCTTGTGCAGTAAGTGTTTTGTTCGAACTTCTGGTTCTGAACTTGAATCGTCACTTCGAGCTGGTGTTTTGATTTGTTATTGAATTTGAATGCTTGATTAAAGATTTCGCACAAGTACTTGATTCTTGCGGCTATTCTGTTCTTCCTCGTTTTGTCGATGTTTCACGATGGAAAGTGCTTCATTGATTACTTTCATATGCAATGTTCAGTTTCATATTATGGTAATGCTGAGTCACTCATAATTAATCATCGTATTCATTAAATAATCTTTCGTTGTTTCCTAAGGATTGATTATTCACTGTAAGTGATGTGTGTACTATGACGTGGAAATCATGTCCTAAATATTTCAAGTTCACAATCGATAGGATGATAAATCTATTCATCTCCATAGATTTCGTCAATCGAAACAGAGATGGAGTGAATTGAAGTTTCATCAGATTGCTTCCTTAGAGAAGAAATCCAAGCCGTGATGTACAAACAATGTCAAAATGTGAATACTCCACAAAGGGAAAGTATTAGCAAAATTATGCACTGCAGGTGTGGTGCGTCATTTTTTCAACTGGGTGTCATTATATTATTGCGTTTTAAATCAGACTCGCCATTTTTCACGTTATATAGAGATGTATTTCTGATCTCTATATTGTACGTGTGTTGCCAAATTATGGATGGTGTTGTTAATTTCAGTTCCTTGATATTCAGTTATTAGCTATCAAAGATGCTGAACTCTTCCGTGTGTTGGGTCTTCTTTTCCATGACATTTGTCTAAATTGATGCACTAGTCTTATCAATATTCCATCACCATAAACCAGTGGTGGGCAACACGTGGCTCGCCAACGATTCTCTTATCCAAAGTGGCCCGCGGACATGAAGCGGTGATGTGAAAATGGCCGTATCCGACTTTGACTTATAAAAGGCTGGAGGTTGCAAATTTATTGAGCTTATTGAGCAATATGATGACCGAAAAATTTTCATTCGAATCCTGAAACCATGTTCCGTTCTCAGTATGAGCGTAGGTGACGTAGCCATCAACTGCGAGACTGCTTATTGTCATATTACCAATAAGGTCATATTTCCATCATTTAATAACAAAAAAGCTTTCGGAATTAGTTTGGCATATTCACAGTTAATTATTCATATTTTAGAATGTAAAGTACAGTTCTCTAAAAGACAACAAATTAGTTGAATACACTGCTGCTGCATACATTTCATGAGCTACCACGATGTGCATACCAGTTCTATAGTACAACAGTCCTTAAAATTACGCTATAAGGTACTAGATGAATGAATTTTGAACATACCTAATTCTGACTTTTAAAATTGTTGGCGTTCGAGCACTCTCGTGGCGAGCCCCCTCCATCTCAACTTGCTTGCCCACCACTGCCATAAACTATTGACTTCAGCGAAAGCAGGCAGAAAGCAACACTCAGCAAGTACATATTACTGTCATGAAAGGCTTTATCAAAGTCACATAATACTATTGTCTTTGGTTATATTTGCATTATGCACACCGAAAATTACATTTATGATTGACGCTCAGTACCGTTTCGAAATTTCATGCAATCGCCCAAGATCTGTAGTCTTCAAACCTGACCGTCACCGTTTTCAATTTATAAATTTGACCATTTTTATTAAAACATGTGCAAATATTGGATAATTGAAGTGAATAGGGAGAGCAAAAATTGCAAAATGTGTGACGCTCACCCAGTCATGGTGGAAAACTGAGATTCATGAATTAAATTCGTCTAAATAAAATTTATTTATAGATGGGATTCATCAAGACAATTCAGGTAATTAGACTGGATACGTGAATGTGACGTTGAATACTAAACAAAAACCCTTCGTGTTTTTCTTTATTTTGGGAAACGGCTATTGATGTTGCGGAAATCTTTCGTATCAGCATCCGTTGTATTGAAATAGTACAACAATTACTACCTCATGCAGAGAGAAAGATCTCTGATGTCTTTAATTGCGTTTTTATCTTAATGGCAATAGCCGCATTTGTTTCTCCACTTAATATAATTGCTCCTTTTAGCTTGATATTGCGCTACAAATTCATCGAATCAATTAGCTTCATCAATAGTCATTTCTTTGAGCTGAGTCATACAGGAGAGACGACTAAATTATGATGGTACTTAACTTATAAAACGTACGACTGTCTATCATAGCCGATTTGACAAATGTGTTTGTGAAATGGAAAAGTCAGTGAAAATATATAGGAGAGGAAGACATTGTATCTGATCTGATCAAATTCTGTTAATGACAGGCAAGATCAAAGCAAGAGTGAGAGACTGACTCATTGTCCGTGTTGTGGAAATGCATTTTAGACAATGTATCCGGCGTCATTTTTGTCCGACAAAATTTTCCCACCTCTTTACTATATAAACCAAGATGACAAAAGAAGAGTGAGGAAGTTTTCAGGAAGTGCTGCATTACCTAATCACGTCCCCCTTTGAATCGGAATTTTGCCCTACTCAGGTCGAGTCGGCTTTTCACATACAAATTGAACTCGCTTATAGATATTAGCCGAAGAGGTTTCATTTGACTGTATTCTTTATTGAGTTACCAAACATGTTTCAGTCGATGTGACCGTCATCAGTGGCAAATTGATAGTGGGCTTATGAACGTAGTCTCAAATTCTAAGCTTAAATTCTCGCTACATACAGTGCTTAATAGGAATATTGAATAACCTACACGTAGTTTTCTAACAACCAGAAAGATCACAATTAAAAAGAAAAACTACAACTAAATAGCTATGACCATGACTGAACTTGATAAACATTGAAAAAAGATGTGAAAATTCTGATGTCGTGTGATTGTTCATTAATGGTCCATTGTATCCTTTGATCATCAGTGTGTCTGCTGTTTTTTGAGTAATATGTCTTCATCATGATTTTGAACTTTCGGGCTGCTGGAGGATGGGTGTGTCTTCGAATTTGATGGGATTCTAAAAACTCAAAATATTGTTGGAAACAAGGATCCCATCAAATTCGAAGAGTCCTCTCTTGTCTGTATTTGTGAGCACTCTTCTCAGTGCTACATCGGAGAAACTCGGAGACATTTGCAGAAGCGGATCAGTGAACACATCAAAGGCAATCCTCCATCTGAAATATCCATGCACATACATCCTCCAGCAGCCCGAAATCTTAAAATCGTGACGAAGCAAATTACCCAAAAACAGCAGATACAATGCACCATTAATGAACAATCACACGTCATCAGAATTTTCACATCTTTTTTCAATGTTTTTCAAGTTCAGTCATGGTCATAGCTATTTAGTTGTAGTTTTTCTTTTTAATTGTGATCTTTCTGGTTGTTAGAAAACTACGTGTAGGTTATTCAATATTCCTGTTAAGCATTGTATGTAGCGAGAATTTAAGTTTAAAATTTGAGACTACGTTCATAAGCCGACTATCAATTTGCCACTGATGATGGTCACATCGACTGAAACATGTTTGGCAACTCAATAAACAATACAGTAAAATGAAACTTGTTAAATGAGCGATATGCAACAAGGCTAGAGCATAATAATGGCCATTAAATGCATGTTTTGTAGAAGGGTTATTAATAGTTGAGTTTGGCTAAACGTAGCCGTATGAATAATGAATTGTCATTATGGTTTAGCGTGCTTGAGCTGCCATCACACCAATAAATTTGTGAAAATATGGAAGAATTACGAACATTGGTCACATGCACATGAGCTGAATTATAGGAAACCCCTGAGTAGACATGTCGAACATTATAAATCTGACTTGCTTGAAAAGAATGCCGCTGCATACCTAGTTGAAAGTAAAATAAGAATTGCATGTATGTTTGTATAGTCGCAATGGCAAGATGTGAGCAATGATTTTATTGCTAACTCAATATTAAGATTATCTATTATTTCAGATCGGGAACCGTCTGCTTGGACGTTATCAATCAATCATGGTCTGCCCTTTACGGTGAGTTAACTCGCTTGAATCTTATAAATGTGCAATACATGAAGAAAGTTGAATTTCGCTCACTGTTGTCTGTTCAACATTTTGGGTTCGTAAATATTTCGAAAGCTAGACCATGCTAATTACTACTTACGTAAGACTTAAAGATGGCATGACTGCATGTCCTGACGTCCTGTTCCATATAGAAGAGTGTAGTCATGTCAATTGATGAATTCATTGTACTTACTGGTATGCTGGTAATCAAATTGTTTCAAAATGCTAGAACAACTCAAGAACTCTCACAGCATATAATGTCGGCAAAAAGAAAGTCAAGATGATTGGAAATATTGATCAGAACTTATTCGGACGATGATGATGATGTTTTATTTTCATTTCAATATAGTATGAACAACAAAGTCATATAGTAACCGCATGCCATGGCTATGGAAGGCACTAAGAGACAAGCGTAAGTACATTTAAGTGCAAAAAAAGACAAATCAAGATATCAATCAAAGTTATATTTGAACAGGTGGTCACAAATAGAGTCTAAGCTTACATTCGTAAATTATACTTGAATGAACGAACAGATGTTGCGTGAGTACAGTCTGATGGCAAATTGTTCCCAATTCGATATACACGAAAAAAGAAAGTGATCATGTAGGACTTTGTACGATGAAGAAAGTGTGGGTCTACTTGACATACATTATACATACTACCACGAGTAGGATCGGACATAGTGCGACGACAAAAGTAGCACTCAAAATCCACATCGATGAACCCATGATACATTTTATGAAAAAGGCATAAGTCATGAACAAAGCGTTTACTCTGCAAAGATTGAGTATGCACAACCTATCATTGTCGTCTCTGTGAAATATCACGCCGCTTGCACAACTGTCTAGTGAAAGCATTTTTGTACTCGCTCCAAACGCATAATATCTTGCTCTTAAAAAGGGTTAAATACCTAACATCCTGATCGTTTCAATGCAATTTTGATGTTGTCTTTTTCAATACCTATCGGATTCGTGGAAATGTGTGGTATATATTCGCACAGAAAGATGATCAAGAGTGCAACCGGCAAGAAATTTTTGAAATCTTTGTCAAATCAACTGTACAGAATATCTCCATTTATCCTATTGACAAAGAATCTTCGGAGGCAGCACCAGTGGTCGGATTCTGACGCGAATTTCGCGTATTACGCGAATTTGACTGGAAATACGCGAATACGCGAAAATGAGGATTTACACGCGAACGAAATTATGCACTTAGATATATTATAATATATACCGCGAGCTAATGCTCTTGTCACTAGATAACTTGATATTGATATTCTAATTCTCATTCATAATATCAATCTTCGATAGAGTTTATGAACTGCTTTATGTGTTTTATACTTGTGACTAACTAGGCATTATTTAACATCTTATCATTAAGTTTGTAACTCCATCTGAATTAAGTTTGAACTGCGATGTTCCATGTGATATGCGATGGATTTATTAATATTTTTACCTTTTCCAGATCCATTTTACACACGAATGTATGTTGCTTGTGAATATGCTGAGGTTAACATAAGAATTATGTTAATACTTCATTCTGAGAATATGATTTTCAGAAATATATCAATTGATCAGATCCCTTCCCGATGCTGGAAAATTGATGTATCCAACTTTGATCATTGGCACAACGCCTACAACATCATCATTGGTGAAAAAGCTCAAAAAATCTTCTCAGATTTATCAGGCCCCAACCAGGCAATCGCTTTCAAGATCATGAAAGCCCTTTTCATGGAAAAAAGATTGAGCGACTATTTGCCTTTCGGGAACGAGCTAATGAGGGCTTCACGATTTTTAAGTCCTCTGTACCAACAGAGTGACCATTATGAGAAATGGGTTTTTAAATTCGTCAAACCGATCCCCAATATTTTAGGAGATAGCGACCAATCGACATTGCAAGTCGAGATTAGGCTTCATCAAAGTATGGTAAAAAACGCCTATGAAAACGATGTAGGAGAATTTTGGTCGAAAGTCGACAAGGTGGGAAAGACACCAACCCTCGTAAAAGTCGCCAAAGCGATTTTTATTTTACCACATGGAAACGCGGAGGTCGAACGTTTTTTTTTCGGGTCTATCCGATGTAATAACTAAGAAACGTCGATCGCTGGGTTCTGAAACCATAAGGGCGTTGTCCGTCAGTAAGTCTGTTCTCAGCAGCAAAAGGTGGACATTACTCACAATTGCTCTACATTGAAAATAGATCGTCAACTCAGATGCAAATGTTCATTTGCATCGTGCACCTGATGAAGTCTGTGACGAAAATTTGTCAATAAACTGATGAATTTTGAGACTACGTTAATTTTTCTTTATGGTTAATATTATTGTTGATATCAATCTTCAGATCTACACACCTATAACATGCGGCATGTCCTTTGAAATGAACAAAAGGAATCAACTTTCTTGATTTTCCTGTTTGAATGAAAGAAGTTTGTTTACACGATAAAAAGACTGCACATACAAATTAGCTAAGTGAGATTACAAAATTTTTATAAAATTGTTCTGTGTGTGATGTATTGACAAAGCATGAAAATCAATGAAATGCCTATCTGCGTCCTCCATAAGATGTATGTCATCTGATAGAAGACGAAATTCTCTCTATCATCTATTTTTGTTCGCTGTAAATGGACTTGTTCCTGTAAACTTATAGTACGTAAACTTGTGTTACCACATAAATATATACTTTCTCGTAGGGTACATAAAACAAAAGTAAACGAAATCAGTGCTGATTCGCGAAATCAGCGCTAATACGCGAAATCAGAGCCGATACGCGAAATTGGCGAGATTTCGAAATCCGACCACTGGGCAGCACATCTACCTGTGTTTCATTCATGTTGGATGTACTCTTGGTCTTCTTGTCAATGCAGCTATTTCTGTTCATTCTGAAATCTGCGAAGAGACGAGTCACAACCATGCGATGCACGTGATGAGCACTTCGTCTAATTATGCCGAGAAATTTGAGGACTAATCACTGACTTTTACATCATCCCATGAATATGTTTACTTGTGAATGAGATTCAAATGATAAGGCACTTAATGCAACTTCAAGTTTTACACTACTTTTCTTGCTGCAAATTATATGCGTATCAATATGCCATGCTATTAAAAATGCAGCTTCAAAGGTACGCCAAAAGTATATGATCGCTTTTAAACTGCTTCCATGTCACGTGGATCACGAAATAATAACTTACACATGATCTAGGGCAGAACAAATTAAATGAAATCCAATCCAACATGTCCTAGTTAAGTGATGACTGTGCCTAAAAATGTATTCCGTGCTCCACTAAAACAATATTAGCTTTAAACGTGACTAACACAGCTTGAAACTCATGCGATCGCTGACTAACAAGTAGGCAAGTCTTCAAAGGGAATGGGTCAAGCCAATGGGTTCGTTCCTACGATCACGGAAAGTGTATTGAAAAGTTATTGAATTGGTCAATTGCATTTGAAGCATGCTCAGTCTAAAAAGAATAGCATCGTTAGCTGGTCCAAATAATTTTTGTGCTTGACTGGTAAGTGGTGGTCCCGAATGATTATATAGGCTTTTGTTCAGTACTCTATGCTTTATTTTGTTTATTTTATATAGTACTAGGCTATATGTTCTTTGAGTACTGAAGTGTACAGAGGATTTTTCAAAAGAGGCCGGAAAAAATAGTAAAATTGAAAATCCGAGAGCGTTACCGGTATACACCTTGGTGCAGAGAATTGAACGATAAAATTCAAAACTTGCTGTTGTGTAGATTTTACTGATGTAGGTATGGGTGGATTCAGTACTCTTTTCATAAAAAGATGTTGAATTCATGCCGGTGACGCTACTGATCTGAAATCTTGAATTTATCGATCGCTGCTGAAGAGCTACTGGAGCGCAAACTGCCACCACAGTGTTACTATGTATAAGAGTCATTTACTATGAATTGAATCACCACGACTGTTATATTAATTGTCCAACAGTAAAGCTTGTAGACGTACTGAAAATTAGGTGGCCGTTTTTTATTGAACCCGAACTTAAATGCAGTATCTTTCCTACTCTGCTACTGATTTAAGAACATCTTCTTGTTCATTTTAACACTCTGTTCATTTCTGTATCTGTCTGGATTCCACAAACGCAGTAGTCTGGGTTCATTTCTATCGATAATTGTTCTCTCAAGATGCGGACAACAGATAGAAATTTCTGATATTCATTATTGGGATTGACATGCATCCTCGATACAGGACGAATCTCCTCAGTTCTTTAAATATCATGAAGGCGCGCGCGTTTAACATTCTTCCCTAAGTTGTAGCCAGCGTTTTCAACTATTTTCTGCAACGTTTCAGTCGAAGAGTTATCAGTGGATAATAAATGCATGTGAATTCAAGAACAATTGTCTTTATACAAAAGAAAATATCCACTTAACTGACTGAAGTGGCAGAAGAACAATCAAGTATACATGTAGTTTTCGTTGGAATATTATTCCTAAGTTATACAATAAGTGATAGAATGCTTAATAATGAAATATCATGAAGTCTTCCGATAGAGAGGAGTCAGAGATGCTGGTCGTTAGAATAGCAATAAATTTGAGGCCAGACCAGTGCTTCTCAACCGTTTATGTTCATGGCCCACTTCGAAGTTAATCATACTGTGATCCCCTTGTTCTGAAGGCTATTTGATAGTTTGATAGTTTCAAAATATAAGTCATCGAGTCAAGCTATTGTTTGAAAAAGAAAGAAAATCCGAAAATATGCATAGAATTCGAATGTTTTAGAATTAGAACTTGTATGTATATCAAAATATTAAAATCACAAATTTTCAGCCGAAGCCTTCATCAGGTGAAATACATGTGTGAAATTCAGACGCAGTTGGAAGTGCCAGTGGTCTTGGAGTGACACTGAAGACCAAGACTATAATGAGACCAATACTCCAAGACCACTGACACTTCCAACTGCGTCTGAATTTCACACATGTATTTCACCTGATGAAGGCTTCGGCCGAAAATTTGTGATTTTAATATTTTGATATACATACAAGTTCTAATTCTAAAACATTCGAGTTCTATGCATATTTTCGGATTTTCTTTCTTCAAACAGTTTGATAGTTAATTATTTCTTCTTTCAATTTCTTTTTTACTATACTATTGAATTGTATGTCTTCATTATTTCCTTGATACACCTCATGTCAATGTTCGATTTTTATTTTACAATGAATGCTCTCTTTTCATTTCTAAGTTGATTTGCGCTAATGTACATGTAAGTACTACATTTTGAAGACTTCAATTTTGAAACAATACTGTAAACCAAAGGACTATTCGAGTTATTTTTTCTTTTTTTGTCTAAATTTGTAAGTGCAGGCCAAACAAATCAAATATCCGCTTTTAATAAAAACAAATCATGATGAACAATAATCTGAGTTAAATATGAACATATGCACACAGAAAGTAACACCTTAAGATTCAATGGGATTTCTGTTCTTGTTCCTTAAACACATCTTCTTGATATTTGTTTTTGTGTTTGAAGTAGATATACGCATATCACTCCGAACAACAAGGCGATTTCTATGTTTAGTTTTGATTAAGACTAAATTCTCTTCTCCAAACGCACACATCTGTGAAAGTTAGCTCTTATGTTTTCTTGTCCAATGACATTCACGCAATTTCCTCACTTGATTTACGGCGGCGTGGCTACACATGTGTTTTACGAGCGTGAAATCAGTTGATTGATAAACTTACTAAGTACAAAACAAAGCATGCTTGCTCTGTAGGCCTTGCAAACTATATTCCGAGGTCTTCTCGTGCCCCCAACAAATTGTCTTGGTCGTGCCCCCCTTGGGGAGGGGGGGGGGTGAGAACCACTTGGCTATGCATTCCGATTTTGTCACTGATTCAAGATAATTCCTATTCATGTGTGAGTTAATTATTAAGCGTCAACAGTCAATTTATTTGACATTAATTTGTAATCCCTTTCAGGCAGTTATCTTTAGATCTAGAACTAAAATATAATCTAAAGTTATAAAGTACAACAAAGATAAGCCAACGAGCCATCCAAACATCGACCGTTGAAGGCGCTGGACGCCGAAGGCCTGTCTTTGATACTTTTAAGTTCTACTTGATAATGTAGGCCTAAACTGAAAAGGGGAGTTTTAATTACTTTGTATAACTTGCTCAGAAAGATGATCTCCCGTCACCTGGTCAACTACAAAAATATGCCTGATCATTATTTACTTGCCCAAGTGACCAGCGAGTCTCATTTGATTAACCCCATTATATTTATTTAACTGATTTTTTACAATTGATAGTGTCAAATTACCAGCCTAAGTATGAATGTTAGCTATACAGACTGTCCATAGGTGTGTATGACAATGATTCCTTGAGTCTTTTTCTGCATGAAGATTTTTATGTGGTCTTTGTATAAAGCGGCAAAGAGGCTTTATGTACCTATCAAAGTGCTACCTCACAGGTCTTATTTAATTGGCTACAACAACAAATCCAGTGAAATCGGGTGGAAATTTAGCATTTTAAGCGAGAGAAAAGTTCCCTACGAGGGTGTCTGTGGCATCTGAAGAATATTAATCTGAAGTACTCCACTTTATTGCCGAATGTTTCTTACTTCCTATGCACTGGATCAACACCTTTTCGAAATACAATCCAATATGCAATTGACGCGATCAATTTTTTATTGTTTGCGTGCTCACGTCTTATTTGTCTGACGTATTTTTTTCATTCTGTAGATCTCGTCAATATTTTCGAGTCTTTCCTACCCCAACTCCTCTCATATCCTAATCCCATGGACCCCTTGAATGGGGATGCCGCTGCCTTATTCCTTCATAAACCGGAGGATTATAAAAAGAAAGTGAAAGGTAAGCCCGTCAGTGCTTGACAATGATCCTTTGCGATGTACAATCGTCTTCAATTTGTGTACTTTTCTGTATTACTCATTGTTGCTGCTCGATTTAACATGAAGATAATTGGGCAGGGATACTGTCGTGGATAATTTGATTTGTCGACAAAGCAGATCGGGTTGCGTTGGAGATATGGAACGGCAAATTGCAACAGGAAATCATATTTGCTTCGATCGTCTCTCTGCGATATTTTTCAATCAAAGTAGATCTCTACTGCTACGCCCTTCTTGTGTATCCGGCATATTGAGATATAACATACTAACTGCTTGATTTCGTGATCAAATATAATTAACGCCTACAAACTTGTATTGTATGCTTCACCATACACTCATCGTAAGTGAATGTTTTGTGCAAGTCACATGATGACAAAGCTAAACGTTATGATGGAATTAGCCAACGATAACTTTAAATGTAATGTGTGGTTTTGAGTGGTGAAGACTTCTATAAAGATCATAACTCAAATGAATATCAGCCCCATGTGTGACTGATAACTTAGAGCAATATTGTTCATCATTCATGTTTCCATTGGTGTCTTATTGATTTGACTATAAAATTTCAAAGAATAATGATCTATTAGGAACATTGCAATCAGACAACTTTAATGCAACTTCATCCCAATATCAAATCACTTGTTTTGGGGTATGCTATTCCAGCTTCATCTCCATTGCAATCCAATTTATTTCCATGTTTATTAAAGACAATAGTTTAACAGAAGAATAAACTGAAATAAACGATAGATCAAATTGCCATGCAAAATATGTACGGCTGACAGGATTCGAACCTACGACCCCAGGGTAACTAGATTTGTGCTCTACCAACTGAACTACAATTCAAAAAGAGGTCAACAATTTAGAATATAATGTGTGTTTGTGAGATTAAATATTATCAGGAGACACAAAATCAAACTTTGAAGAAAATAACTCTTCGAAAGTTGGCTTCATTATTTCATAAATTTCAAATGCACTGGATAACGGTAATCGGTAATTGGACAAATAAGGATATTTCTAATGTCATAGCAAAATATAGCGTCAAAACTAGATGTCAGGCTTGATAAAAAAAGGGGAAAACGAAAAATAACTTCAACTACAGTTGGAAATACTAGTATAGTAATAATACAGGCCATCTATCCTGTAAGCTAACTATCTTGAAGGTTCCATCTGATCCTTCATCTACTCAGAGTATCAGAGGGAACGAGCATATTATGTTACTCAGAGGGATAAATGCAGACAACGATGCGGTATTTCATATATTACACAATCTATGACAATGTTAAGTGAACGGCTCTGAAGCCATATTTTACAGTGAGTAGAAAATCGGTCGGCTTACTCCATCGAAGCCGGTTATCACATCTCAAATTTACTCCGAGCATGGTTGCTTATGTAAAATGAGTTTTGTTGAATGTGAACTATGTTGGCTTGCTGTACTTGCTTGTCAGGGACATTTCCATTTTTTGACAGGTTTTTGATTCAACTTAATCGACTGTTACTGCGTTTTCATTTCTAAAGCTTTACATAACATCCAACTTTCCGAGTTGGATCCAAGTTAAAACAAAAATCGCATTGAAAATTAGATATCACCTTCAAGGGATTATATTCCAACGAAGACGAATAGCATTAAATTCATCCGATTTAACAAGGTTGAATGAACAAGAATATTTCATAAGTATTAAATGTGGTTGGTTGATACTTTGATCAAGTACCGGATATGTGGTATTGAATAATTAGCGATCTAGTTAGCGGATAGCTAAATGACAATCCGGTGTAATTCTCCAGCTGCATCTGATTGACGCTCACGCGATTTAATGCATAACACATGGATGTTAGACAGGGAATTTTAACATCAAACATTATCATAGAATTTCAAATGTTGTTATCGCAACAAATGTTGGATCATGCTGGACCTTACCAATCGTGAATAGGTTAAATTGGCGACGCTAGATCTACAGAAAAAGAGCATGCAAAGATTCCCTCCAACAAGGTCATCTGATCTTCTCAATGATTTTTTGTTAGATCTTTCGTAGTTGAATGATAATTTTCATGTCCTCCATTCCAAGTCGCAGTTTCAAACTTACCCGCAGCTGATAGGGTCCGAGAAGGAATATTTCAGTCTCTTAGAATGAAAAATCTCTTCTTGATGGACAGCTCGTTTCTTTCTTTATGATTTGCCGAAGCTTTCGCTCAGACCTTCGATCTTACTCAGTGGACATGCAAATCCATGCAAAAAATTCGAGCTGAGGAAGCTTGGAAGTCTGTGCGAAACCTTCGGCAATTCATAAAGAAAGAAACGAGGTGTCCATCAAGAATAAGTTTTTCACTTGGAATATTGAATCTACCCTCGTAGAAGAATACGAAAATGAACTCTTGGTGAATACTTTTGTTAACATTTGAAACATGCATCGATGATCAAGCGGAGCATTGAAATAGAAAACATGTGAATAAATAGATTCAGACTGAGAAAATAAAAATCAGGACTGTATTTCCCATGTCACTGTGATCAAGTGCATGGTCTAGAGGTCGAGCCCCGAAATTGTCAATAGAAGTTGTCAGAAGGACATCCGAGCTAAAATATCACAACGCTTCAGATAAAGTCTGACTATTTCAGCAATGCTCAAGTCTCCTGGGTAGTAGAAATGGCACTAATGCTTCTCTGTGCAAAATGGTTCCCCCATATAGCTTGTCCATTAATTCGATGAGACCTCTGGAGGTAATCTAATGTACAATAATGAAGTTTGTTAGATCAGTTTGCTGAAAGTACGCATGTCTTTAATGAATATACTGCATAATCTACAAATTTTCACCGGTATGACAGCCCTTTCCCGTTAAAATGAACATCAATATCAAATTACAACATTCTTAATTTTTTCAAACAGTGCTCTTTAATTCTAATGTGCAAAGAGTGTATTTTCCACACCGAAATCAAGTACCGGATTTTATCTAAGATTTCCAAATTGCAATCATCAAATTTCTGCTACATCCCACATATTTCCTTTATATATGAAGATTGTGGTAATGATAACATCAATCTCAGGTTTAGAGAAAGCTATGCAACCGATGTTGAACATTCGAGAATACCAGCTTCTGCTCTTTCTTAATTGCTTTTTTACGTGATCAGGCCATCATGTCGGCTAAAATTAGTAAGATTGCATCATTATAAACTTAAGTTTAAATCATTCTAAAATGTACTTCTGAAGTGGACCGATGAATTATAGTCCATTGTAAGATACTTGAGTTTCTGAGTGTCTGTATGAAAGACCGTGTTGGAGCTAAGGATGCGGAGTCGGAGACATCGATTATGGGTCGACTCCGGACCAAGATTGCCACTTGGTCTGTAAACTTACAGTATTTCAATTAAGTATCTGTATTTTTCAATGAACATTTGTTCTTAGTTAGAAGCATAAATGCATGCCAGTGCTACACTTCTATGTATAGGTTATGTCTGCTAGAAGCAATCTGGAAATTTTGGAATCAAATCGTTCATAGTGTTTTTCTGATTGCCAAATCGCATCATTGAGAATGAATGTAGTACCACGATAACGAACCGATCGCATCCCTTTTAGTTCCGAAGAAAAGTGAGCGGTTCAAACAACCAGTGTTTTCAGGATTCTGTCTGTGCTGTTTTATAAAGATATTTGGGACAAAATCAACGAGGATGGCTTTTTAAAATTTCTACTCTGCGTGGATTCAATGATGTATTAATTATGACAGTTCGTGCATATGTATAATTTGTTTATTGAATCGAAGTATTTTTTGCGAGCAAACGCGACTGGAATGTAGAAATGCAGACAATGTTCACACTGGACAGGTTCAGTTAAGGAAACGACGCCATAGGGGAGAGGGATTTCGCTCCCCATCTGAGATTCGAATATGTTTAACATATCTTTTGTTTTTCAACTATTGTTAAGTAAAATGTTTGCGTCAGTTGGATTATATATCGTTTATCAACCTTTTCCTATGAGTTGTAGCCATTGATGCGTCCACTAATCCGTAAAGACGAATTGGCTCCATGGCTGCTCGGAGCAGCTTTGTGTTGACTTGATCGTCAATGCATTGAAGATCCTTAGATGAAAACAAGCGTTCGTCAATGTACGTTGAATCTTTTAGTCCTTTGACTATTCTGTCGGTATTAATTACGTCTGCGCCGAGATATCTCAATTCATAGCAGGTACCGATCACCTGACCAGCGGAAGGACGGGTGAAAGTGAAATACCTGAGTCGATAATAGACACCTTGGTTTACATTGGGATTAGTTAAAGTTCAAAGCGCACACTTCGGTAAGTCTGGAAACGGATTTCTTATTATCCATAGGATTTTGGGACGATCATTTGAATTTTATCAAACTATGAAGTTAAAATCAATTGGTGCGCACTTGAGTGACCTTTATATTATGGAACTAAAAGTTTCTTGATAGCAATCGTAGAAGATAACATTTCGCCGATCAGGTCGCTTTAGCTAAAACATCAAATCTAACGTTTACAATGATTATAGTTCTGTGACATACATTGGTTTTGAATTCTAGGATGTCATAGTGATTTTTGCCGCTTTTGTGCACATAGAAAGTATCACAGAAGGATAGAAATCTTGGCTCCTTCAGATATCAGGACTCTAGGTATATCTTTGACTTTTCTTCTTATTGTCAATCAATTTCTCATTGCAATTTCTTATCTCTTCCGCTTCTGCCATTTGTCTTGAAAATGCACTTCCTGTATACACTCCATTGATGTCCATCTTGTGCTTCTCTTTAAAGTGATTCCATTGTACACTGACTCTTCTATTGTCCAACTTTCTAAAATGTTCTCTTCCTCTTACTATTCCACTCATTGATGTTTCTCCTACATACCTAGACACACATTTCCCTGCAGAAATTCATTCTGACTGCTTCGTGTCCTGTTCGTGGTTAGGCTGAAAAACTTCGTCGTGTTGAAGGCAAATTTCCGACGATTGCAGACCTCAGAGCTGTAGTACCCGTACTTAAGCATGGTGCATCATTATCTCGAAATAATATGGCTTGTAGACAGTGTTGGGCATCGTTAAAAAGAAAGTTAGTTCCGTTAATTAAAAAATGTAGTTCCGTTAACAGTAATCCGTTAATTTGGGAGTAAAGTAACGGAAGTTAAAGTTAAAACGTTAATTCGTAAATTTTATGTTGTCTTTAAAATCGTATTTAAGTAACATTGTGTCTTTACAGATAAATTTCCTGCTATTCTTAGTTTCTTATTTTTCTTCGGCTAGGGATCCATACACCTCTTGTGAAAACTTATAAGCCTACATCTTTGCTATTCATACAGTTTTTCTCGAAAAAGACTTAAATCACTTTTAAACATCTGTATTAAAAATCTGTAAAATCTGTAGAAAACAAGTGAACTGTAGATATACAGAATGAATAACGTAAAAGGATAGTTGCACGCGATTTGCGAGTTTGGTAAACAAAAGTTAATTCAAAAAACAGACTGAGTTTACTTGGTTGAAAATTGAAAAATCAATCAGGATTAAGCAGTTTAACAGCATTAATGATATTTTTCACTTATCCCTGCGCTTTCTTTTCTCCAAATGCCTGATAGCCGGGAATGAAGCCTTCAAAAGTCTGTATGTATAGTTGACTTGATATCATGAGCTTAGCTCTTAGCCGCATATTTATTAATAAAAGTAAATGGATTAACGGACTTACATGAGAGAAACGGAAGTTAAACTAATCGTTAACCTTTTTTAGAAAGTTAAAACGTTTAAAAATAGTTAACTTCCGTTAATTAACGGATCAACGGAAGTTGACGGATTGTGCCCAACTATGCTTGTAGATACACTTACATAATTATTTTGCTACCATAAATTAAAATTGATGTACATTTCAAGAAAGATGTTTATCATATATTTCGTTGTGACTGTAGACCACCGTTCCATTACAAAGTACAAAATTGTTGAAATTTCCATTTCTGTACTATGCTTTGATGATAACGATGCTAAGTCAATTGAAACATATAACTTGAAAAGCGGAATTATTACTTAAATATCACAATTAGTTCACAAAGCATGTTGCGCAAGAATCGTTATTATGCCCACATCATAGACAAATGCTCTAAACTTTATATGATGAACTGCTAGTCTGAGACAAAGTTTCTCGTGAACTCCCATGACAGAAATTACTTAGAGATAAAAAGGTGAATACTAGCTTAAAATAGTGCACGAAGAACTTGATGATCAAACAATGAATTTCCATGGGATTTCTTAGCACGTATCTGTGAAGTGATACGAGAATATTGTACTTTGGCGTATTTCACAGCTTCATAGCGCTACTTTGAAAGGAAATCGTAGTAGCAATGCAGACATTTTCTGACTATCAAATGGCATAAAATAAGTTTTGATGCAACGTAAACGTAACATAAACCATTCCTATGACATAAACGCTGCATATCATTGCGAAGAATGCTCTGAGGACCAAATAATATTGAACCCATAATAGATTTGTTAATGCATCATCGTAATAAAATTAATAAATGAAATACTTTTTTTGCAGAATACGTTCAGCGCTTCGCCACGGAAGCGCATCTCAAAGCAGAAGAAGAGGACGAAAATGACGCTACCTCCGAAGAAGAAAGCACCATGTCCGACTATTCGGACGATGATGAGGCCAAAGACATGGAGCTGTGACCTCGCGCCATTCAACACCCTATCTCTGCCACCTGCCTCCACCGTTGTTGACTGAATTGTCTTCTCTCTTACAACTCCTTCCCATACTTAATTTTTCCTCCCCCTTGACTTGATCTTGTTCTTATGACTACTGCAATTTGTACAGGGACGGGACGACTTAGGATAGTCGATCCTTCTTTCTTTCATCAATGAGCATCATTTTTGAAATTACATCGTATCACCAAACACGTGTACATCAGACATGCACGTGAACTTGCATATTTTCCCCTCGATCATATTATATCGATGTTTATACCATGGATCGGAAGATCTTACTTTCAAATATCGCCCACCCCCTCAAACTAAACTCTTCGGTACATTCTTGTACAGGCACCGAAGAGAGAACTCTTTTATCAACCTGTAAAATAGTATTGAATACGACGATTAGGTCGACTGGTAATACCCATTGATTGTGGTGATCTGGTTCGACAGTTGTTGACAGAAAGTAAGGTAAAATTCTTTTTCTGACTTCGTGTCCCACTCTTGTGAGATAATCATTCTACTGTCTTAGTTTCCACGTTTGAAGAGAGAGTGTAGGGTTTGCATACCCGATGTCGACTCTACGATATACTTTTACTCTTATGGTATGGAATCACTTGCCCGTTGTCATGCCTCTGTATTAATCCATAGTGATGTTATTCTTTGCGTATCTCTTCTCCATTGTATTATAGCCATGGTGTGTGTCTGATTGACCAAAATTGTATCAGTAAAGATAAGAAATTTAATCATTTGTTCTCATTTTGGCATTCTTAGAAGCGATGGATTTTTATAGAATTAGTCTTAATCACAATTTCTCCATTAATAGCATCCGAAGTTGCAGAAATTGTGCAATCCCATAAATCAGCAGTTCAAGCTGAAATATTCATGGTTTTCATCTCAAGAAGTACACATTACTTTGTTGTTAACGTCGAAAAGATAATTCAACTGCTATCTGTTGGTCAGGATAGCGACTTGCCCCGGGTGGTGCTAAATTAGGTGACATATATGCTCCGTGTAATTACGGAGCATCCCAAACAGGGGTCGCAATTTTCCGGTTTTTTGCAAAATTAATCTAATGTAAATATTTCAAATTTATGCATTCAACCCCTGGTTTTATTCTTGGGTGAATTGCAATCCCTGAGCCTAAACATCCGTGGTTAAAGACATTCTATTCATCTACTAAGAGTCAGAAATCACTTGATCTGATGCTGTTAAAACATGGGCTGTTTATGAAAACGCGCGGGCGAGTGTTTATAGTTTACTTGTCGTCTACGCGTTGTCCGGGTTGCCGCTTGAACCACTTAACATTTTCTGTCTTCCCTGAGCATGAAATTGAGGTCCTATCACATTGCTTGGCCTCTGATACATGCAGATACAGAAGACGCAAAGTCTATATAATGGGACTGCCGACCATTGGCGTCGCGTGCTCCCGACCAGGCCTTCACTCGGCATTGGAATACTATTTCTATACCAAACACTTTTATGTTACATTAATTTTCATGAATTTAAATGAATTTTTAATAACAACATCCCAAACATTATTTAAGGCCAAGTGAATGTGCACATGAGAAGTGATTGCTCATGTCGCTTAATTAACCGCCTTACTCAAGGGGCTGAGACCACTATCTCGAGAAAAAAGGAAGCAAGGCCAACAGTTTCCTGTACCACGGCCGGTCAGCCACTCACATGTTTGAAATTTTGATGCAGTGTATTTCTTATTTCTTTCTCTGTGAGTACCGGTACTTTCAATTTCATATCAGGTGTTGGCCTACCTTGCTCGACGACTGTCATCTTTTCAGTATATTCCCTTCTGACGAAAGGCGTGGTTATGATCTCATCTGCAGTACTAAACATAGTGTCACATCAATCACGTAAAAACAAATGATGGAATTCTACCGAATCTGGGTGTTCGAGTCAGATGCATTACTCTGCATTCATTGGAGAACGCTCATCATCTGATCGCAGTCTTGTCTGAACGTCAGCCATCTGCTACTGTTGACGTAGTGGCCTCTCTGACATAAAGCGAATACAGGAACAATTGGGTTGCGCTTCCCTTACTATATTTAGATACCGCGCCTCGATCAAGAATCGTGTAGAATTTCATTGCAAAAATTGGAGAAGGCAATTCTTTTATGTCTATCGGGAAAGCCAATATTGTCGCGGGCGCGTGCACTTACTGCCTCACACACACACAACTCTCTTTCGCTGTCTGAACATCAGTGCTCCGTCTGGACACACGACTAGCTTTGTGTGTCTAATTCTGTCGCTTCGTGTCAAAGTAACCCAAACGCCAAATCATAAAATGTCGAGAAATCGAAAAAAACAATCTATAATTCTTATCAACTTCCCTGTGGGAACGAATCTTGCGAAAAACTGGCGAATGTCAGCTGCAGAATATCATGCTGAAGTTCAGTCATATTTGCGGGATATTCGCTGGCGAAGTTCACCGGCGACAATTCGCGCTCTATATGTTACCTTTTACTTTTGACTTTCTCTCTTATTTTCTTTAGTAATCCGCCTCTACAGCCGAGGCTCTATTCTCTCCCTCACCTCCTCATTATCCCCCACATATGGCTAATCTATCTAAGAAATAAGTGCAGACTATCATTCTTTGATAATGATAAGAATATAGAGAATCCGCATATATAAATTTTCATAACATCTCTTGACATTCAATAATTTACAGCAATGACAAATATTTGAATAATATCATAGTATTTACTGCGACATTTATGGAAGATAAATATTTTTTTAGTTTAAGCCTTCGTGAATTAAATAAAGATCCCTTTTTATCAGATCAGACTGAGTATACAATATATTTTCATGTGAAGGTAATATACGAACATTATACTACTTACCACTAATTAGTTGCCACAATATCCACGATTTCGACGGTTGGCGAAAAATCAGCTCGCATTAGTAAACAAATATCTACCAACTACCCGATAAAAAAACTTTGACAAAACTTAACAAGCGCCAGTGTTTTTCCTTTCCAAACTTGGTATGCACCATTGCAATGACAATCACTTAGTAAGTATTGTTAGTTTACATTCTTGCATCAGAAACTTAGTATCCGCGTATATAATGCAATTGATAAGTTTACAAAGTAGGAAATTGGATATCTTCCTTACAGTATATAATGCTGCAGGTTAGTGACAGACAGGTGCTATCGTTTCTAGATACATATTTATGAAATGTAGAGTATTGTTCTAAATATCTTTGATTGTTCTACTCTTTTAGTTTCACTTTCCAAACTTGGTATGCACCATTATAACCAAATTATAACGTTAAGCACGTCGTTAATTAAGTTTTAGTTTTCTTGCTCTTTTTATGTGAATTGAAATTGTACTTTTTCACTGTAATTTTTTATTTGGTCATAAATACTGGAGAATGTGAATAAATCATTATCTGGAGAATGTGAATAAACTGGAGATATACACTGGAGAATGTGAATAAATCATTGAAATTCATAGTTTTTGCAGACCAGACTGCACGCTAGGCTGAATTTTCTTGACCGACCTATTCATTATTTATAAGCAACACACAATTTCGTGCGTTCAAAATTTTTCTGGCTATTCGACATCGTCAGTAATGGGCAAAAGACCGTTCCAGGACACCATAAAATTCAAAAAATAGTATCTTTAAAAACGACATAAATTCATGAATTTGAACCCTTTTTCAGGTTTTTAAGACCTAAATACATGAATTTAGTCCATTCAAAAAGTACCATTTTTTCAAAAAATGGTATTTTTAAAAACGACATAAATTCATAAATTTGAACCCTTTTTCAGGTTATGAAGACCTAAATTCACAAATTTGGGTGTTTTTAAAAATACCCAATTTTCAAATTTTTCAAAATCTCAAATTTGAGAATTACAATTTTCTCGCTTAAATCATGACCGTTCCAGGACACCGAAAAAATCATAAAAGTTAAGAATTTCAAATTCATGAATTTTATCCATCTTTCAGGTTTTTAAAATATATCATGTGTCTAATAATATTTGAAGGAATTGGCATATTCCTGTTGCAATAAGTTTAGGAGTATTTACAATTGTCATTTCATCAGGCGTTCTTACAATTTATCTACTGCTTTGCACTCAGATGAACACTCAAGTGTAGAGAACATCTGCTTCTCGCATTTATGAATAAAAGGCATTTCAGTGTAAAGAGCTGTGACTTCCCACTCAAACATTTGAAAGGAAACAATGTATGAAAGAACAAACAGCTGCTACACCCACTTAGACATTTGTAAGACGTGGAATATATATCCAGCAAATCCTACTCCGGCTGCAATGCCGTGTAACAATACATAACAACAATAATCGATATGGCTATTTCAAACAATTGTGCTGAAGACTTATTTAATTTAACAGTGTTTCTTGTCAGTGAAGGTTGTGTCAAAACGCTCTCGTCATATATTTCTCAAAATGAGACAAGATCAATTTGAAGATAGAAGAAAACAATCGTTGCCAGGGAGGATGAAAAAATTACGGGAGGAATTCAAGAGGAATATATTTTGAGAGGCATGAATTTACAGATTCTTTGAGTGATTTCATAGAGCCAAATGGTGGAGAGAATAATACAATTGTAAACTTACACAAATTCTTGTTGCATGAAAAAAGAAACAATTCACTCAGTGTTATGTGTAAAATTTTTATCGGTAAGCACTATCTGCTCTCTGTTTGTGATAATGACAAGTCTTATTTTTATAGTGATCAATTACCGAAGTTTCATTTGTTATGAAATTAGGTAAATTAGCAGACAAATTTCCTACGCTTTGTTGGGTGTCTGTTTCTCTTGTACTTTAAAAGTCACGACCTAACGTTATCGAAAGATTGACTTCATTGTGTAAAGCAATTATGTGTCATTCCAAATGATTCCATTCTTCTCCCAAACAATGGTGCGTCATTTAGCGATAATACCGCGCTGACATATTCAATGGAATTTGGATGTTAAACTCCGCTATTGTTATTGCGATACGGCCGCAAGACACTTTATTTTCAATATTAGACCTATGCCATTTCATTATATTCTCTTGAATAATGGTGCGCCATTCAGCTAAAATACTGCGCCATTCAACTAATCAAAACAACGCGTTAACATTAGACGCGCTGTGAAGAAAATTTATCATTCTTGAAACCCCTCTGTTTTATATGCAATGTTATTTCCTGTTGCACATGTAAATACAATAGAGTGTTTCAACCAATGAAACCTTGTCCACCCGTGGACAGAAATCCCATTGTTTAGAAAACTTGTATCTGTGTGTTTTATATGCAATGCTATTTCCTGTTTTATATGCAATGCTATTTCCTGTTTTATATGCAATGTTATTTCCTCTTGCACATGTGAATACAATAGAGTGTTTCAACCAATGAAACCTTGTCCACCCGTGGACAGAAATCCCATTGTTTAGAAAACTTGTATCTGTGTGTTTTATATGCAATGCTATTTCCTGTTTTATATAAAATGCTATTTCCTGTTTTATATGCAATGTTATTTCCTCTTGCACATGTGAATACAATAGAGTGTTTCAACCAATGAAACCTTGTCCACCCGTGGACAAATTTACATGTATTTCAATGTATCCAAATTGAATGTATGCAAAGTGGATGTAACCAAATTGAAATATCCATGTGTTGTTTTTAATTTCTCATTTACGGGAATATAATTGAAACATTTTATCTTCTATAAAAATGAGAAACATTAGAGACTTCCAAAAAATATACGGCAAACAAACTACGAATTTCGATTTAAATGAGATTGCTAAGCAATTGGGAATAAAGAATTTTCACATATTGATGAGTAATGAATTACTATTGATAAAAGATGTGCGAAACACTAACTCTACTAATACAATGCAACAATGTAACGTTTTAATTTAATCTAAATTAAATCATTTCAAAATCGAATAAGTGGTAAGGAAAGACATCATTAGAGAACAGTTTTAAATCAATACCCCCCCAAGTAGTAAGGAAAGTCATCATTATGAAATAGTTTTAAATCAATACCCCCCCCAAGTAGTAAGGAAAGACATCATTAGAGAACAGTTTTAAATCAATACCCCCTCCCTTCTGTCTTCTAGGGGTCCCTTAAGAAATTTTTTTATTATAAAATGAGCAACATAAATGAGTTTTTGAAATTATATGGAACACAAACAACAACGAATTTCGACCTAAAGAAAATCGCTAATCGATTAGGAATAAAGAATTTTCATGTTCTAATGAGAGACGAATTACAATTCCTAAAAAATAAGCCAACAGGAACCTTCAGTTCCCGGAACAAAGTTCAATCAATAACTATAAATTTCATAACAAATCTTCATACGTCAGATGAAAAAGGTGTACATTGGTCAGCAGGTATTTTTAGTAAAAACGGAGATAATTATTATTTTGACCGCCCGGAGGCTGAGAACTATTGGTTCGACTCATACGGGCTTCCACCTACGAATGAAGTAAGAGAAATACTTGGCAATGGAATTTATAATACATTTCAAATTCAAAAACCGGGAACAACTTATTGTGGTCAATTATGTCTTTATGTTTTATTTAAATTGCAAGAAGGAGTGCCATTTCTTGATATTATGTTAGAATTGAATAAGGGAATTGAACGAACCGTAGGTTCTATGGCTACGCCTAATAAGGGAATTTCATTCTCGAAACGTTAGTTCCAATAATAATGATAATTAAAAATCAGTTCGTTGTAATTCATTTTGATAAAATCGGCCTCTGATATCTTCATCATCTAAATCTTTGATTTCGTAAGTAATCGGATAACTTTGATTTATTTTAGAAATTTCAAATATCTCTTTCGTCCAGTATCCGACGAAGCCTTTTTCAAATTTTTTCTTATATTTAAATATTCTAACTCTATCTCCAATTTTAAATTTCGGCTTAAGTTTCTCCAAATTCGGATTACTCTCATTCAAATTATTATTCTCGAATATTTTCTTTCGTATCAAATCTGGTTCGTCAGAAGCATTCTTTGGAGTTTCTTCAATACCAGAATGAACTTTATTATTGTACTCTTCTACAACTCCTGGTAATATCTTCAACCATTTCTGATTTCCTTGCTGAGTAAATTTTTTGAATAATTTATTTTTTAACGTCCGATTGAGTCTTTCTATCACTACGGCCTTCCCTCCATTTTCAGTTGAATAAACAGTTTCAAATAGTGGCTGAACGTTTCTGTTATAAAATTCCGACCCTTTATCAACAAACAATTTTTTTGGCTTTCTCTTACTTTCTTTAAAGATTTCTTCAAACGCATATTTAACTGATAGACCACTTTTGTTTTTTAAAGGCTTTACTCAAGCGTATCGTGTATATAAATCTATAACGGTCAATGCGTATTTGTAGTCCCTTTCATTCGGCATATGAATAAGATCAGCACTCCAAATATCATCTTTATTAAATACTTTTACTTTCAATAAATATTTAGGCCTTCTGTATTCCCTATGAATTTCAGACGCGTAGGTTCGAGCGTTGCTCTCAGTCAGCTTTGCTGTCGATTCATTTAAACCCTGGCCGAATAATATTTTAGCTTGTAAAGCTTTCTTAACAAACATTCTTTCAATTTTTTCTCTAAATGTAGGATTTTGAATACTATCTAATTCTTGAATCATCTTCTTATCAGCTGCATGTCGAGAACTTAGATCATGATTTCGATAAGCTAAATCATGCCTGTAAGCTGCGGCATCTACTCTATTTATTGGTTCTTCACCTGGTTTCGGATTATTATTCTCATCTAGTCTTATATCTAATCGAGTTCCTGGACCAGTATTTGAATGACCAGGAAGATGTTTTTCTTTCGAATATTTACTCCAAATAAATCCAGGAAAGTTTTCTAATGCTTTTTGTATATCACCACCGAAGTGGTATGGAACTTTGTTCTTGTCACCACCAATATGCTGACAATTTGAGTTTTTATTTTTGTTTAATAGATAATTCAATAAATCTAAATTAGAAATTTTTAATGTAATTAAATTTTCGGAATTTTTAGAAATCATTTTAAAAGATAAAAAAAATTTAAAAGATGAAATAAATGTTTTACCTAATAGAACCAAAGGTTCTGAGGCATTAGCCGATTGGACCAAAGGTCCTGAGGTTATTACCGAATCATACTAGGACTTAGATATATTCCAGAACCATCTTTAGTTTCTTTAATTTCAATTAAATCATCAACATTGTGGAGAATATTTTTAAGAACTCGTTTTCCTTCATCAACTAATTTTAATTTACTAATAAAATTATCTACTACTCCTTCACCCCTAGCAACTTTCTCTAACTCTCGATTATGTCGTTTTTGTTCTTCTAATGCTGCCTTCTCTGATTTATTTTTATTTACTGCTTGGACAATACCAGCTGTCCCACCTGCAACACTTCCTGCAGCTGCTATGCCACCTATTATTAGGGGAATTAATGGGAGAATCCCGCCATTCTTTTGTTCTTGTAATTGAATATTCTCTATCATTGGTTTACTTATGTAATACTTTTTTTTATTAATCGTAATAGTTTTAGGGGTATTTTTGTCAACAGTATTACGTAATTTTAATTCAACAGTTTTATTATTATTACTTTTCGGTTGCGACATTTTTAATAAAAAAATTTTAAGTTACCAAACAATTTTAATCTATTCTAGTTATGAAAAAATTTTTAAGTTAAGAATCTTTAAGTTAACAAAAATTTTAAAACTATTCTAGTTATGAAAAAAATTAAATTAATTTATCGGAGCGAAGCTCCTCCGGCTTTAGCCTATCCTAGTCATCTTTCCATTAAGAATTTCAATAGAATATTTTACATCTTCTAGCAATAAACCATAAGCCATCAATGAAGTTGTGGAATCTTTCTTTTCAATATTAATTGTTTCATCACAACCATTTTTAATAATATCTTCAGATTGTGCACTTAAATCGAAACAGAAAATTGGATATAAATGTCTCCAATCTCCAGGAGATAATTGTGGTTCAACTCCAAATTCTATACAAAGATTTCGATAAGAATCATATCCTTCCATAAATTGATTATTGGTATCATCGAATCTTAATGGATCAATTGGATAACGGGTTTGATTTAATGAAACTTGTAAACTTCGAATTGTATTAATATGGAAGAGATTATTGTTCTTATCAAAACTTGGAGAATTATTTCTTTGAAATGTTAGTAATAAATATCTTGGAGTATTCGCAGTTCTAGTAAAATGCCAGTTAAATCTTTGTTCGGAAAAAGTTACTGAACTAGCAGTACGCTTTAGAAAATTTACTGGAATTGGTTTGTTGGTATTTAATCTTTTTGCAATAGCTGTTTCGACCTCTAAACTAGGAGTAATATGCTTAATCCACCATTCAAGTCTATCAATTTTTAAATATGCTTTTTTTCCAGTCTTACCAAAAAAGATTAATTCATTATTTGCTGTACGATGAATTATTAATTTAAGTTTTAATTGATATGATATTTTATCATAATCTAAATATCCGAATAATGGAGACAATGACCAATTTACTGTTTGCTTACTTTTCTTGTTAAACTCACGTCTTTCTTTATATGCATCATTATTTGTTTTATTTAAATATTTTGCAATATTTTCTACATCTTTCGCAATTCCTGCGGCATCTGTTCCAGCGTAAGGTAAATCATCTATAATTATACCATCATTAGTATCAGGAAACCAACCTTCGATTTCATACTTTTTATTATTTTCACCAATTGTCATAAATCTAAGCATTGTATCAATTACACCTGGAGAATCACTTATTGTTTCTATATTTTGAGTTGCAACATCTAAACGCATTTGTGTAAATAATCTTGGAAAAAAATTATTCTCTAGTGCAATATTATCGGTTTCTGGTAATGGTGTTGTAAAATTAGCATCACTATATAAAGAATATTCACAATGTAAAAACGAATCAGGTAAATATATATAACTCTGCTGATTATCAACTTCAAAAATTAAATCACCTCCAGTATTTACTCTACTGGAAGATCCGGGATTCATAGCAATTCTTATATAGTCATTCTTTTTTTGATTGCAACTGACGAACGGAGGATCGTCTAATCTAAATTTATTTTCGATAAGCGAAGACATTTTTATAAAAAATAATTTGACTTTTTGTTTTTCTCACAGACAGAAAAAATTTTTACTAAAAAAATTACTAAAAAATTTTACTAAAATATAATTTTAGAATTTTGCTTGACCATTACCTCTTATTTCTTCAATTGTTTTTTCATTATGTTTACTATCAGACGAAGCTCCGCTCCTCAAGGTTTCCCCAACAGCAATGTTAGCAATTTTATTTTTTGTTTCCTCTGAAAGTTTTTTTAAATTTTTTAGTTCTTCAGAATCATTCCTAAGTTTACGAATAGCTTCTAGTTGTTTTAATTCGTTTTGAAACTTGACAGCATTTGATATTGCAATAGCTGTACTACCTATAGCAGCTGCTCCTTTTGCAGCAGATGTAATCAAATCTTTATTACTTTTAATTAAGTTAACGATACTTCCAATACCAGAGAAGATCCCAGCTCCTTCCGTGTGAACGGCACCTGCGGTGCCTAGGAACTTTTCTGTTCCGACTGTTTCTCTATTATCATAATGATAAACAGGATTCATACGTGGTTCATGAGCAATTCTTTGATTTGAAGCAAAATGTTTAAGATTGTGTTTATAAATTATAGGCATTTTTTAGGATTAAATTTGACTTTTTGGGAAAAATATCTACGTTCGGCTAAAGCCTCGAGGAGCTTCGCTCCGATTAAGATTTACGTTTGTGAATGGACAACAACTTCGAGATAACTTTATTAATTGACTGTTGCACTTTATCTATTGCGTCAAGTAGCGTGTGATGTACTTTGATTTCTTTTCTATTAACTTGCATTTTCTCCTGATTCATCTTCAACGCCGTTTTAAGTGCATTTAACTTAATTTTAAGAACATCTAATTGTCTTTTAACAGCATCTAACTGTTCTTTATTTTCTTTAGAGTTTTCTTGTAAATTTTTTTTTAATTCATTTTCTAAATTGATTTTAAGAGTTTTCATTTTATCAACTTTTTCATTAAGTGAGTTTACTTCATTTATTATTCTATTCATCTTTTTCATTTGTTGAGTAATTTTAGAACTTAATTCATCAACACTTTTTTGGAATGTAGTTTGTAACTGCTTTAAATTTTTTTTAATTCTTTCAGGTAGTTTTTCTATTTCATCTTCTAATTGTTTTTTCAATAGTTGTATCTGATGTTTATTTTTAATGACTGCAGATTTTAACTTTATAGAAAGTAATATTAAAATTTTTGATTGTTCAGAAATCTTTTTAAAAAGTTTTGCTATATCTGCTTCTAGCTCTCTATCCTTTTTATCAAGTTTTAATAGTTTTTCGTTTAATGATTTGTCATTAAGTTTAAGCAACTTTAATTCATTCATCAGTGGAACCAAAACATCGTTTATATATTTTTCTTTTAAGTCATTGATTTGTGTATCAACATATTGTTTATTTGTTAACTCTGTATTTTGTTGCGGAAGAATAGAAAGATGCAATGGACCAGATAAAACGTCTCCAGTTTTCATGATATAATTTTCTATCTCTATTTCTAATTCACGATTATTCGGGATACATGCACCTCACCCAACATTTGGTAACATCATTTTTAAAACAATAAAAAAGTAAAATTTTTTCTAATAAAAATAAAAAAAATAAAATTTTTTCTAATAAAATAAAATTTTTTCTAATAAAAATAAAAAAATGGAAAAACCAAATTTAAAAAAATTATATTCGTCCGCATCATCCTGTTCTTCTTATTCGACGAGATCAACGGGATTTGAAAATAAATGTTTTGATAATAATAATAATAATCCATGTATAGATGTTAATATTTTATTTCAATTACAAGCCGAAATATTTAGAGAACAGACTAAAGGTTTACCTTCTATAGAAACTAATTATTGTTTATTTCCGGGGGATCCATTTATTAAATTTATGGATATTGTTAGTAAATATAATGATGTAGCTTATGTGGAATTAAATAAAGAAAATATGGTTATAATAGGTCATAATAATGTTTATGGATTTATTAGAGCAGTGTTACCAATTAGTAATACTGATTGGATAGAAACTAAAATTATTAATTATATCAATATTAAAGAATTAGTTAAAAAATTAAAATCTTTTTCGAAAGAAAAAATTAGATTATTTGTTGACGATCAAAACCAATATAATATTCATATAGAGAGTAAAAAACATAATGAAGAATTATTATGTCAAGTTTAGTATAGAGACACAATTTATAAACAAGAAACATTAGAAATGCCGCAAAGATATGCTGATGATACTTATATAGGATTATATTCAAATTTAAATATTAATTTATTAAAATCTTATATAAATGGTTTAGCTCAACAAGAGAAAATTTATATGTGGACAACACCTTATACTATTAACAATGACCATAATCATAATCATAATAAACGAACCGAAGATTCTAGGGCTTTGCCCGATCTTAAAGAATCTTATGATAATATAGATGATGATTCAGAAACATCTGAAAAAGGTGTAAATGGTAAAAAAGATATTAAAAATATTAGTAATTATAAAAATTTATCTAAATTTCATTTTCTTACAATTGAAAATAATAATGATGGAATAGTTGAAGATACTGTTAGACAACTATGTGTCGGGTCTACAAAATTTAAATTAGGATTTACATCTAATCAATTTAAAATTTTATCATCTTTAATAAAAACTAAAAGTGATTCAGATTATGGTGGTGTTATTAAATTTTCCAAAAGAGATCAAACACCAATATTTTTCTCTATTATATTATTATCAGATAAGAAATGTAATTTAGAATTAGATATTCCTATCAGGGAATGGTATCCAATCATGGAAGGGCATCCTATACCAAAAAGTGTAATTTATGATGATGATGAAGAATCAATTTATGATGATGAAGAATCAATTGATGATGATGAAGAATCAATAGTTAGTGAAAATAAATTTAAATTATCTTTTGATAAAACATTATATGATGAAACTTAATATGATAAAACTTAATATGATAAAACTTAATATGATTAAACTTAATATGATAAAGAAAAAAAATAACTAAAGAACGTGTAATATATAATAATATAAAATAACACTCAAGTCCTTGATATTAAAATGTTTATATCTAAAATTAAAACACAAATTTTTTCTTAAATTTTCTCTAAAAAAATAAAAAAATGGAAAATACCAAGTTTTATTGTAACTTATGTAAAAAAAAGTTGCATACAAAAAGAAGTTATCAATCTCATTTAAATAGTAAATTGCATTTACAAAATGTAGATCGAGTTGATGAAGGAAATATATTAAAATTAAATAGTTATAAAAACTATCTAGAAACATTGTCTACTGATATAAAAGTTAAAAAAATGTTTGATGATTATTCACATTCGGAATATAAAAAAGTTTTTAATAGTGAAGATGAGACCCTACAAACCGAAGGTTCTAGGGCTTTGCCGGTACCAGATGGAAGATATTTATTTAGAGATACTGATGAATTTAACGAAATAGATGAATTTGATGAAACCGTAACAGATATAAAATATTTATTTAATGAATCTGTTCGCGGGACATCGGAGATGTCTTCCAGGGCTTCGCCCGTTGAACATAATGAAACCGATGAAACTTTTTATAATGTATTAAAAAACTTTTATAATATATTTAAGAAATCTTTCAAATGTTATATGAATGTAGAAGTACTTTATACAAAAAATGGACCTGATGGAATTCCTGAAGAAATAATACAAGGACATTTTACAAATTCACAAGAAATTCATAATGTAAATGATATACAACCCATATTTGAATCGATGATACTTAAATTAGAAAATTGTATAATTGAAGCCCAGTTACGTGAATCTGGTTGGAGATTTGTTAAAATACTATCTAAGAAAATAGTAATTGATAAATATAAAAATAATACTGGTGGTAGTTATGTTCCTTTGCCTTTCAGTTCACCACAAATAATCAACATAAAAAATGAAGATGATTATTGTTTTCTGTGGAGTATTATAGCACATTTACATCCTGCAAAATATCACAAAGAAAGACTAAGTCATTACAATAAAGAAGAATACATAAATGAATTTGATCTTTCTGATGGCTTAGATGAATTTCCATATGATTATAATAGGTTAAAAAAGTTTCATAAAAAGAATAAAAATTTAATAGAAGTAAATGTTTTTGAATTAAATGTGAATTATGTTTCTATTGGTAAAATTACTCCACTTTACTCAGATTCAAAAAAATTTTATTTGAATAATAAAAATTTATGTCAATCAGAAATAGTGTATAATAATAGGGGAAATTACATGCATCATAATATTTTTTACCAAGGAAATATAATATGTACTGAAAAATTTGAAATTATATAAACATTATCACCAATAATGATTAGTCATAATAATTATGAAGGACGTATTTATAATTTTGATTATGATTCCGATTATTTATCTTTATCTTTAGAATATCAACAAAAATTACAAAATTTAAATGAAATTTTACAAAAATGTAAAACAGATTATCAACAACAATCAAAAATATTAGTACAAGAATATGGCCATAAATATCAAAATAAGATAGAAACGATTCAAAAATTAAATGAAGACAATAAAGAATTAAATAATGAAGAAAATGAAACCAATCAAAAAATAAATGAATCTTTAAAAAAATGTCTACAACAATATAAAGAACAATATGATAAAGAATATAGTTATCAGTTACAAATATTAAATCAAAATTTTCATCGAAATACATTTAATCTTACAAAAGAAATTGATGAAACACATGAAATATATCAAGATAAATTTGAAAAACTAGAACAGACAAAACAGCCAGCACAAGCGAATATATTATATTATCAGGGTCATTTTATATTGTGTAAAGATGTTTCTATATTCACAAAAACTTCAGATAATGCCAATTTTCCTTGTCTCCAATGTATGACGAGCTTTAGAACTAAAGAAGAAATGAATAGACATTTGGAGAATTGCCAACAAAATGAAGCAGTTGAAAATACTTTTCCTAAAGATGATTATTTAGAATATAATAAATGGTATTTTAAAAATAAAGTACCCTTTACTATTTATTGTGATTTTGAAGCATATAATGTTAATATGACACAAAATCGAACGGAAAGTTCCAGGGCTTCGCCCGATTCTGAAAATTATAATTCTGAAAATGGTACGGGCCAAGCCCTAGAACCTTCGGTTTGTAATTCTGAAAGAAGTGCACCTGAACAAAGCAAAGAAAAATATTTATTTGAACAAAAACCATTATGTTGGGGAATGTACATTCATTCAAATTATCCTAAATTATTTAAATCAGAATATTTTCAATACTATGATGAAGATAGTTCAGAAATGTTTACAAAGAAAGTAGAAGAATTACAAAATTATTTTTCACAATTGCTTGAAACAAATATACCGATGATGCCATTAACAGAAAAAGAAAAATTAAATTTTATTAATGAAACAAAATGTTATTACTGTGGAAAAGAATTTACAAAAAATTATAAAAATGGCAAAGGTAGATATCTTGACAAGCGAAGCGACGGCTCTGCCGTCAAGGTAAAAGATCATGATCATCTAAATGGATTATATAGAGGTGCAGCACATAATTCTTGTAATCTCAGTGCTAATAAATTTAAATATAACTTTGTTCCTCTATATTTCTATAATGGTTCTAAATATGATTTCCATCTAGTAATGAAAGATTTATTTTCATCTGAAAAATTACAACAACAACAAATAAATGTACTATGTAAAACAGAAGAAGAATATTTTTCAATGCAATTAGGTTGCATTAGAATTTTAGATGCATTTAGATTTTTTACTCCTTATTCATTAGATGTTATGGGAAAAACTTTGAAATCTGAACAATGTAAAATATTAAATAAATATAATTTAAAACCTTTAAAAGGAATATTTCCGTATGAGTATATAGCCTGCGGCTCACAGTCGAAGACTGATATAACTGGAGATAAAACCTGTGGTTCACAGTCGAAGACTGATTTTAATTCTGTGAATAAAATTATGGAAGAAGAACAACTTCCTCCAATAAATAAATTTAAATCAACATTAAAACAATCACAATTATCTGACGAAGACTATGCAGAAGCTGAAAAGAATTGGAGAGAGTTAAATTGTAAAACAATGTATGATTATACAATGAAATATCTTCAGATAGATGTATTAATACTAACTGATCTTTTCGAAAACTTTCGTGACATGTGTTTAGAATATTACGGAATATATCCATGTTATTGTTATTCTACACCAGGTTTAACATGGCTAGCAGGATTAAAACATACAAATGTTAAACTTAAACATTATAAAGAAAATACATATGATAAATTATTATTTTTTGAATCTGGAATTAGAGGTGGAGTTTCATCAGTTTTAGGTAATAGATATGTTAAATGTTATAATAAGAAAGTAAATCCTGATGATTATGGAATAATGAAACCTTTATCTCCAGAAGAAAGTGATCAGTTTATAAAATTGTTTAATCAAAATATAGAAGGACTTCTATCAAATGAAGATAGTCAAGCAGCAGTTGATGAAATCATGAGAGAAAACTATTTGTTATATTATGATTTTAATAGCTTATATTCTTCTTGCATGATACAAGAATTACCAACAGGTGAAATGTCATGGTGTAATATTCGTACGACATCAGAGATGTCTACTAGGGCTTCGCCCGTTCTAGATTATCAAAAAACATATGATGGAAATTATAATCATGGTTATATATATGAAGTTGATTTAGTATACCCTGATGAAATAAAAGATAAAACAAAATATTTTCCTTTCTGTCCCGAAAACAAAATTCCTAATATAGAAGATTTTTCAGATTATCAAAAATCTTTAATTCCTAAGAAATACAGACCAACAAAAAAACTTATGTTAACACAAAGCAATAAAGGAAAGTATGTTGTTGAAGGAAGAATGCTAGATTGGTATTTAGATCATGGAATGATTCTCACCAAAATACATCGAAAACTATTTTATCAAAAATCTAGGTGGTTAAAAAATTATATAGAGTTCAATATTGAAAAACGTAAAATAGCTAAAAGAAATAAAGATGATTTTGGAAACGTGTTCTTCAAATTAATGAATAATGCATTTTATGGTAAGACTTTAGAAAATGTGCGTAATAGACAAAATATTGAAATAGTTTATGATAAAGATAGGTTTCAAAATTTAACAAGGAAACCTACATATAAAAGAACTACTAGATATTAGTGATGAACTATGTGCTGTACATTTACGTCGAATTAGCGTAAAACATGATAAGTTTAATTTCATTGGTTTCACTATATTAGAATTAGCTAAACTATTTATGTATAGATTTATATATGATTATTTAGCACCTGCTTATGGCAAAAACTATAAATTACACTTTACAGATACCGATTCTGTTTTCTTAGAATTAACAATACCGTATAATTCTACACTTGATGAAGAAATTAATAAAATAAAAGATATCATTCATCCTTCTGATTTATGTAAAGTAAAAGATGAATTAGAAGGAAATGAAGATTTCATAACAGAAGCTATATTCTTAAAATCTAAATGTTACTGTTATGATACAACTAATAATATTAAAACACATAAAACATTAAAAGGAATTTCAAAGGCATCAGTGGCTAATCAAATAACATTTCAAGATTATAAAAATGCATTATTTAATAATGAAATAAAAACAGCATGTAATTATAGACTTAATTCAAAAAAACATAAAATGTATTTAAAAGAAGAACATAAATTAGCATTAGATCCATTTGATGATAAAAGAAAAATTTTACCTGATGGAATAACTACTGAACCTTTTTAATTTTCTAATTTCTAAGATAGACAAATTTGATATATACATAAAATAAAAAAATATTATAACACTATATTTGTATATTTTTATCACTCCGCGAAAATATTTTCTATCGACTTTCAGTCAGAGAACAATTGTTCGATAACTCTTTCATGAATTTTTTTATCAATATTAATTGTAATGAAGCCATAATCTTTTGACCAAGCATTGTTACACGATTGTTTAAATTCATCTTTATTTCTTACACATAAATCTCTTAACAAATCACTTAAGTTTCTTGCATTTATTTCAAATAGTATAAATATATTTGCATTCTTTCTAATAACACTTCCGTCTAATGAATACATACTTTGTGTTAAATAAAATACACTACAGTTATTATGTCTACCTCTTGTGAAATAATTTCTCTGAACTGACTGATTTCTATCATTAACCCAATCATCAAAAATTACACAATGTTTCATTGTTTTATCTAGTTTACTAGGATCATGCATATTACCACTATCATCTATTAGTTGTATCTTTATATGCTTATTTTTATTGGTTTCAACTAACTGATTATTTTTTGTTGCTTCTTCACACCACGAACTTATTTCTTCTTCATCTTCAGATTTTTCATATTCTTTGAATAATGAAGCAATTGCTGTTTTTTTAAGATTATTTTCAAATCCATATTTTAAAAATTGATAGACGGGTTGTTCTGCCGTTGTTGTATAAATTATAAGATTGTTATAATCCAAAAAATTTGGAGTCGTTAAAATTTTAAATAATAGATATGTTTTTCCACAACCTGATCTTCCACAAATAACTGACAAAACTTTATTAGATAAATTTGGATGATGATTAAATTTAAGTTTTTTTTTGTTTAATGGGGGTACTTCACTCATTTTTTAATGAAAAAAATTATTTTTATTTTATTTTTATTTTTAAAGAAGAAGAAGAAAATTAAACTTCTCTAGCTTCGCGTGGGAGTTTATACCTCCCGAACCAAAAGATCTATCATAATCTCTTCACCTCCAAAATTTATTTCTTGTCCTTTCTCATCAGTGATTCTAATGTTAATGTTGCTAATAGTTTTTCTTGTAATAGGAAAATATATTAATGTTTGTGGAAATACATTTAATCTATAACCAATGGGTACAGTAAAAGCTGGAAAACTGAATATTAAATTTGATAATTTACCATTTATATATCCTCCTTCAATAATGTCACAATGTACAACAATTGAATTTATTTCAGTTATTTTTGGAATCTTCTCACCTAAATGATAACCTTGACTATAGGTTTGTTTATTAAATCCTAATAGCTTTGACAATGATCTATCATGATTAAAATCAACTTGATGATTTTCGTCTAAAGTAAGAGAAAATTTATTAACTGCCGGTTCAACTGCAAAATGTAATTGTTTCTTATCTTTAAATGGTATACCTAAATGTCTCTTAATTTCATTTGATATTGATTCAACTTCGTAAGAACCAGGAAGAAAAGTTAATATTTTCCATGTTTTGCCTTTATCAGTAGAATATCTAAATTGATCATTCACATCTTTTATAACATTTTGAATAGTGTTAAATGTAGAGAAACTAGTCAATGCAATTTGATAATTTTTATTTTGTTCCAAATGTAGAATGGGTTCTAAATTACAAGTGTGTGATGAAGTAGTTGTTATAATTTTTAACGTCGTACTAAATTTTGATGAACCCAAAATCTCTGTTAGATTTTCTAAATGATTATTAATTTTGTCTAAATCTGCTGAACACATTTTTTAGTTAAAATTTTAAATAAATATATTTTTATGAAATATTTTTTTATAAAAAATTAGAAACAACATACTTCAGCTACACTTTTATAATCCTCTTCATTTAGAATCTTCTTTTCTAACAGTCTTTTTAATATAGCATGAATTTCATTGAAACTATAATTATGTCCTTCTTTTATTGCAGATATTAAAATATTTAATCTATTTAGTAATTCTTGTGGATCATCTGGTAAGAATACAGTTGTTTCTGTTTTCTGTTTTTCAGATAAACCTTTCCCTACTTTAACTCCCGTTGATAATAAATTTTCTAATTGTTTATAACGTCTTAGAGATTTTACTGCACCAACTCTGTCTAACATAGCTTTATATTTTATAAGATCTTCTACAGCATAATTATTTAAAGCTGCTCCTCTCAAAAGATTAACAAAATTTCTATCTAAATTAAAAGGAGATTTATCTGGTGAAAAAATTAAACCTCGAAAAGGTTGTGGAAATATTTCTTTTTGTCCGAGATAAAATCTAGGTATTATTTTTCCATCTATAAATGAAATAGAATGTTCAAATTGCATAGATTTTGGTAATTTCTTATTAATGTTTGATTCTAGTAATCCATAGTCATCTAATATAGTTTTGTGCTCTGGATCTGTTATATCAATTTGTTTATCATTATTTGTACTTTCTTTTTCAAGAGTTTTAAATGGTTTCATAGTTTTTTCAAAATCAGTTTTTACTTGTTCGGTTTGCTGCATTTTTTCAAACATATCAGATTGAATACCAGCTTTTATCATTCTATGTTGAAGATGATTTTCTTTCATAATATTTCTTTGTTTTATTAACTCTTCTAATTGTTTTATTCTTTTAAAATTATCAGCTTTAATTTTATCCATTTTTAAAATATAATATTTGAATTTTGTGGTAACACTGGAATACAGCAAAAACATTTTACTGAACAAATTATTTTTTTATTGCTTTGTTGTTTGACATCTTTTCGTTTAAAGTTTTCTCGTTTTAAGTTTTTTTTAATAAAGTTTTGTTTAATAAAGTTTTGCTTAAATTTTCGCTTAAAGTTTTTAGCTCTTCTAAAAAAAATTTGTCATTTTCTTCATTAGAAATTTTACCATCACTAGAAATTTTGCCATCCTTTTTATTTTTATCATCAACTTTTTCTGTCTGTGATTGAAATGATATTTGATTTACTTCATTAGCTATTTGATCAAATTTTTCAATCTCATCTAACGTAATAACATTATCATCACATACTCTTTGAAAGTAGTAATGTAGTTTATCATAGACTTCTTTAATATGTAAATGCTTAGTTTTTAATGATTTTCGTTTCTTAGTTATTAAAGATTTATCTAACATTGTAACAAGTGAAGTTGCAAAAACACCCGTACCTGTTAAAGCTGTAGCAACTACTGGAATTACTAAAACACCTGAAGATATAACAATAGTGAGAGCGCCTAAACTTATTGTTAAGAATATGCCAATTCCTTGTGTTACATTCTTAACTTTGTTCCATCTCTTTCTTAATTTTTTATAATGCTCTAATCTTAATAATAATTGAGATTCCTTATCTTTCATATACCTAACTCTATCTTTGTGTTTTTCAATGTTCATTTTTTCAATGTTAATCTTTTCAATGTCCATTAAAGTAGAACTACGTTCATATGATAATGAAGGATATATTCTTGCGGTTCCTTCCATTTCTGAAGTTCCTTCCACTTTTGTTTCTTCCATTTTTAAAGAAATATTTTCAGTCACATGATATATTTTAAAAACCTGAAAGATGGATAAAATTCATGAATTTGAAATTCTCAACTTTTATGATTTTCGGTGTCCAGGAACGGTCATGATTTTCAAGGTAAAAATTGTAATTCTCAAATTTGAGATTCTTAACTTTTCTGATTTTTTTCGGTGTCCTGGAACGGTCATGATTTAAGCGAGAAAATTGTAATTCTCAAATTTGAGATTTTGAAAAATTTGAAAATTGGGTATTTTTAAAAACGCCCAAATTTATGAATTTAGGTCTTCATAACCTGAAAAATGACCAAAATTCATGAATTTAGACCATTTAAAAAGTACCATTTTTTGAAAAATCGGTATGTTTAAAAACGACTAAATTCATGTATTTAGGTCTTAAAAACCTGAAAAAGGGTTCAAATTCATGAATTTATGTCGTTTTTAAAGATACTATTTTTTGAATTTTATGGTGTCCTGGAACGGTCTTTTGCCCATTACTATCGTCATTTGATAATGGAATAACACGAATAGGAAATGAAGTAGACTAGGGAGACCAATTGTATTTCAAAATATTTACAGGTCACTTAACCTATTTCATGCATTATAGAGTGAGTGATTTAACATATACGTAGTGTGCACTACTCTAATGCACCTTGATCATAGAGTAAGGACGGATGACTTTGATGCCAATTACGGATTTGTTTAAAGTTAATCTTTTCGTTTTGGTTCAAAATTAATTTACTCTGATTCGGATTTAGGATTCGCTGAGTGTGGTGGTCAAATTTGTATTTGCTTAGACACGTCTTATGATATCAGGCTTCTATATGTATTCTTAATTCAATATTATTATTCTTGTTCTTAAATAATTGTGGGAAAATTTTCTATTGTGCCATCACCTAATATTCTGATAATGCACGTAATCTCCTCAGCTTAAGTAAAGTGCCTTAAAAAATGTCATTCAATTAGAGATTACGTCCCGCATCGTTGTTTGACATTCATGGCGCACATGCTCTTAGTAGATGTGATTTGATGCAGTAAGAAAAGCTGTTTGAAGTGTACAAAGTTGCACATAGCTAGTTGTTAATTGCGATATGATATGAAGGGTTCTACTGACAACAGGTTTTCTCGTTATGGCAGTATGACTGTAAGTAACTCTGATTATTCGGAACAGTAACTATGATGAAATTTTGTGTCTTGATAATGTATTGTGTGATGAAACTATTCATGTTGATCTACATGTACATATAAATGTATAATGGGTCTACCTACTTTGATATCACGTGCATTGCAATAAGATACACGTGAAATTTAGTGCACTTCCGTATTACTCTGGGTAATAGCTACAGCTACTGTCAACTATATATAGTCCGAAATTTCGTTCGTGTAATTTATGGATATGACTCGTCAGATGTTCAATTTCTCAACTCATCAGCTGTCGGATTTGAGTATGTAATACGTAGTTCTACGTTATATAAGTGTAACACAGGTATAGGCGTGATCCAAATACCGTGACATGTTCTCTTAGAAGCCCTTATTGAATTCTCACGTTGCTCGCGGATTTATATCAATACCAATTTAATAGTTATAAAATTTAATTTAACATTGAGACCGTTAGTGGTGCATAATTTTCAATGTTGAACTGAATTTCAAAAATACAAAAATTTGCGTTGTTTTTCATGGTCAGTTTGGCATTATCATCTCAAATGACTCAAAAATCTATCAGGAATTTTCCGCGCCTTATTGAGCTGTTAACTTAGTCAATGGTTGATTAGTTAGGATCCTACCACAAGTTTTTTTAATGAATGCTGTCAATTTGTGCATACTGTTAGTCTACCGATGATATTTAGGTAAGCATTTTTAATTATCACAACCATAATCGGTCAGATACATCTGGCAAATCACCACTGATACATCCCATTTCTATTGATTGGAGGATACATATTTCAAACAAGATATCACCAAATCTAGTCTCAATATCAGTAGTACAGTATGTTGATTGATTGGAGGAAAATTACTTCAACCAATATATGACCAAATCTAGTCTCGATATCAATAGTAAAGTATGTTGTCATTCTACATGCAAAGTTTCAGGTTGATTAGATAAAATTAACGTCATCGCTTTCACTGTCGGATGTGACAAAACTCAGCAATATTGATCAGACCTTCAGATATTTGTATTTTCATTGATTGGTGACGAGGTAGGATAAATATTTCAAACAATATATGACCAAATCTAATCTCGATATCAATAGTAAAGTATGTTGTCATTCTACATGCAAAGTTTCAGGTCGATTAGATAAAATTAACGTCATCGCTTTCACTGTCGGATGTGACAAAACTCAACAATATTGATCAGACCTTCAGATTTTTGTATTTTCATTGATTGGTGACGGGGTAGAATAAATATTTCAAACAATGTATGACCAAATCTAGTCTCGATATCAATAGTAAAGTATGTTGTCATACTTAACGGGTTAGGATAAATATTTCAACCAAGATACTGTTTATACCTAGATTTGTTCTGTTGTGACGCATTTGAGAGTAACTTTGATCAATGTTCTTGGTATTTTTTACTATTCAATCGTAAGCAAGAAATGTTTATATTCTACCATGTCGAATAGCTACTGTTCAGTAAAATCTCCATTTCAGGCGTCAAAACGCAGAGTCATTCCTCCTCCTACTAAATTCTCAGAGGAGAAACGAATCAAGTACATCCTGATTTACTTTGATGAGGATAAGAAATATGACATTTTGACTTCAAATAGCTCTTTATTCCCAACGACTATCAATGTAGATGAATTATCGCCGAAAGATACGATCTTAATCAAACCTGATTTAGTGGGCAAAGTTATCGCAACGTCTGAATTTCTGAAGGATATGGAAATTTACAAACGGCGACTCGAAAAACAGCTCGATTTAGGAACTGATTTGGCGAATACGTCCCTTGGATTTCTTAACGACAGCTTATCATCAAGACGAGAAATAGGTTCATCTGAGGATTCCCAGCAGGACTCTTCTCATAGTACTCGAATACTAGAATCTGACGATTCAGACGGAGACACTGTGAAGAATGTAACTCAGAGAGGATGTTGTCTAGGTTGTCATTCACTTAAAAGAGAGGAGATACAACTTCTATCTAAAATTCGAGATAATCAGAAGAGAAATCATAAAGAAATGAAACGATTGATGACCAACCAAGTTAAAACCGATTTACCTCCTTCATCAGAACTAAACCCTGTGTTTTACAAGGAGCAGAATCTAACCGAACTTGGAAGTTCAAATTTTCCTCCTACTCTGTACGGGGAGCGGATATCTAGAGTATTGTTCAGCGATGAGGAATTGTGTGATTACATGCTATTTCCCGTTAGGGATACGGGGAGGAAACCATTGTCTTCTCAGAGATCACAGATTTTCAAAGAGGCAATACGTGCAAGATTTCCACATGATCAGGATGAAGCCTTGAGATGTGCGACTGCTGCAGTGAACCAGTTAGGGATTGATTTGAAACGAGGTCGCCGAAAGCGAAAATGTTTGGCAGTTTGATACTCTTTTAATTTGATAGTTCTTCTAGATGACAGAATCTCTGAAATCGACCCTGTAATTACGTGAAATTTCCACATTGTTTTATTGTTTGATGACACCACCGGCAGATTATTTTATTAGTTTTATTAGTAATCATTTAGAAAGACTTTGAATATTTCGAGTATTCAGTATTTTACAAATACAAGTCAATGATTTTTTTCTAACTGAAGATGGGATATTGTCTATAGGCCCATAACATTATTCGAAAAACGTTATACAGAGTGTACTTATACTCGGTTCGATTGTTTTCGGGTACATAATAATTTTGTTAAATTTCTCATAAATGTAATACAAGTATAATCAAATTAACATTAATCTTGTTTTGATTTTAAACCATCATGTAAAACGATACTTCTTTAATGATAAGATATGATATTAAGGTAATTCATCCACAAGTTATGGAGTTGGTTATATTTGACTATCTGCTATCCGGCATTTTGTGGATGGTCAGGTGTCTTGTTAGAGACACAGAATAACGGTACATCTGGAGTAATCTAAATTTACATTTCGTATCTGAATACCAATTCATAGAATTCTGTTTGTTAATTGAACATTGCTTACCTTTTCAGGTATGCCCAAACGCAAGAAACCAGTTTACTACCGTGTGCGTCGGAATCGATTTACTGAATTTAATTCAGCCTCCAGCTCTTCGTCATCGGCACTCAATAATGATATGTCGAGTGATCAAGAAACTGAGATAGTCAATCCGACGGTTTCTAGTGGCGATCATTTAACTTCAACAATAGACATAAATGATGGCTTCTTGCCGCTAAGGGCTTCATCCCCATTGGTCTTCGATTCCGATTCTAATTCGTCTTCGTCAAGTTTCATAAACAACGATGACCGTGATAGCGATGGAGTTGATGGGGACGATGAAAAACTTTATTACGACTCAAACTTATCGGTGATGGAGTTCTCTACTCGTCTTTTAGAAATATCTCCAAAGCATGCTTTCTCAGATGCTGCAAACCACGATATACTGAAATTATTTGCTGATGCATTACCTGTACCAAACCGAGTCCCATCACTCTATAAACATAAATCTGCTTGTATGGAACCGATGTCCTCAATTTCAAAAATAAGTTCCGAGGAAGGGGATATCTTCATTCTTCCATTTGAGGAACAGCTACTAACAATACTTGGGAGGTACCCAGGTGTTGAGGATTTACTTGAAATGTCGAGGTCAAATGGCTATTCTGACATCACCACTGGTCAGTTGTTTCCCAGGATTACGTCTGGTACAGTTTACTTCATTTTGAATACGGATGGATTTTCACCTATACTATCCCGTAAAGTTCAAGTGTGGCCTCTTTTGTTGAGTTTGGTTAATCTATCACCTGCAGAGCGCAGACGGATGTGTAACATCATAATGGTTGGATTTTACATCGGCAAATCCCCAAAACCTAATTGGAATATATTATTGGAAAGTCTCATCTCATCAATTAATGATGTGCATAATTTTCGAGGGAAGCAAATTAATTGCAAGGTTATTGCATTGGTAGCAGATTCTCCTGCGAGATGTTCATGCTGTCTAATCCAAAATATGAACGCGAGGTAAGCTCATCAGGTCGTGATTATACTGAATGAAAATTGATTTTGATGATTATGTAGTTGAAGCTGATAGCCGCACACTAGTTAATTAATATATTAATGATTTGTAAATATATATTAAGATTTGTATCCGTTCGATCATAGTTATGTAATTCAGATAGATTGTTTTCTTATCGTGTCTTTGATTCTATTTGACTGATATTCGAATGACGCAGGAGTTAATACTAAAAAATTTCATGTTTTGCCTCAGTTACACAGCCGTAGTATCAAAGAAAGTGTAACTTTACCCTTATCAATGTAGTTCTATATAGTGAATACTACGATATCGGTTATTGTTGAGTAATAAAAAACGGTTCAATCGGATAATCAAAACACTGCTTTTTGCTGTTCATGGCGCTTCGTCAGCTCTCCAATGGAGAAAACACGGAATGACATGCCACATACACATTGAGAGTAACAATAATGTAGTGAATAAAGTTCGAACTGAACGAATGTTGGACTCTAAAGTACATAGACTATCAATTGATGTGATCCCAGTCTCTGCATGTAAAAGAAGAGAATTTGTGACTATGTCTTTCATGTAAGCTAAATATGATAATTTTATCGCACTTAAAACATGATTCCCTGTCAGTGCACGATTCATGTTAATCTCATTAATCTACCGTATGTTAATCTCAATAAGAAGGACACATTTTCTAGATGGAATCATATCCTTGTTGACAACATTTAATGAATCAGGCGTCTGACGGGTATGACATAGCATAGCTGTATTCAACAACAAAATGTTTATTGAAAAACAGAAACACATACGTGCAACATCAGTTACCCTGGTGTCAAGTCAAAATGGTTTTTTCAGGAGTATAGCAAGATGACCTCTGATGAAGCCTCGGAACGAAGTTTGAATGACAGCAACGTTCTCAGCAACATCTAAAACATATGTTCCTGTCCATATTTTAGCCGGAAGTCAATAGTCTGACAATTGGAATATAGGCTCATTTATACCTCTTACTACAAGCTACAATTGATTTTCCAGCTTAAATATTGACGAGTACATAAAATTTAGATGTCTCCTAGAAAGTTCACGTTATTCAAATTTCATTCCTAGGCTTTCCCTTGGAAAGCCGCAGGAACATTCTTTACGAAAACCATTTTGATTGGCAACCGTGACGCTGACACAACTCAATACGGCCAGAGTAGAGACTGTAAGTGCTCTGTGACAGGTGAGCCTCAGTTAAGAGGGAAAAGAGGCGTAAAAACCAAAATATTGTCGTATTCGTATGTATGTGAAGTTTCCTTAATCTACGTTGTGTGAATCGATTTTATTTAGTGTGGAAATGTGCAGTTGAATTTTCTGTTGATGAAAAACTGTTTATCCAAAAATACAGTATTGTTATTAGCCAGTTCCGTGTGTCTCTTTAGCAACATATTATGATTCTTTGCAGCATTTAAAAGCATTATTGAATTATATACATAATATATTTGTCGATTTGTGGGTCATACATTTATTTATTCTCATCTGTTTTAACTCTGACATTTAAATTTGTATTTTACTTGTGATTTTGAGTTATCAACCGGTTTCGAACCTTTTCAGTGCCAGTCTATAGTGATAATTGTGCTTTGATTTCGGTCCACAGGAAGCTTACTTGGTTAAGCCTTTTGCTTAATTTCCTAAGTTCAGTTAAGTAGACCTGGTTCATACCATTAAGTCTCTTAAGGCCGCATTGTGAAGGGCGTTCGCAAAATTCACGTGATAACGAAGCAATATAATCAATGGAGTGCATGTAGCATAGGTGAATCAGAACTTAATTTAATTTCCTACATATCTCAATATCGTGAATAACAATATCAGTCAGAATCTATTGGTAACCGCCTCCGACTATCGTGGCTTAACAGCCGTGTACATAGTGCGATATAGAATGTTCTAAACATCGAGAGTTTTAATTACTGGAAGATGTAACTTAAATTCATACATCGAAAACAAGAAGGTAAAATAACGACGCAATTGTTTATCATTTTCAAGTAAAACCGGAATCCATGAAAAATAATAGCAAGAAATAGAAGTTATTCTCTGCATGTTTATGTTACTGTTGGACTTGAATGAACAACCATTTCTCATGTTGCAGCCAAATAGGTAATGGATAAGCTTGTGGGTCATTCTCAAAAAAAGGTCGAATTTGATGTCCCCTAAATGTACTTCCACTTTATGACTGTAAAAATGATAAAATTCTCCCATAAAAGAGTTTTTGCAACTAGTTTTCAATATCAGTTTTACGCTACAAGTCCTCGAATAAATTTGAATCAAAATGAAAACCGTGTATTTATAGATACGAGGCTTGGCCAAAAAGAAACGAGACTGACTTTTTGAATTCAATACGCTCATAATACCACTTATCGGAAACCAATTTTCGGACCTATTTGATATTCTAACAATGTTTAACAATACTGTCAACTAAGTGAAATGACAACAAAGACTTTACAAGGATGGAATGACCATAGAAATTGATTGATGTCATGTGTTAACTTTGTCGTCTCGTGAGTTCTTATCATTTGCAACAGTGATTTGCTTTTCCAGGACTTCGTGACACTTTGAATGTTCAACTGATCAGAATGACTCAAGAACAACGCACTAACATAAAATTCTTGACAAAGCTGGGTAAAAGCGCGACGGAAACGTTGTCTTTGCTGCAGCAAGCCTACGGAGAAGAGTGCATGTCTCGCGCACGAGTGTTTGAGTGGCACAAACGCTTTCGTGAGGGGCGTGAAGAAGTGGAAGACGATCCGAAATCAGGGCGACCATTATCAGCCAAAACTGACAGAAACATCGAATTAGTGAACCAACTCGTACGACAAGACCGCAGATTGACCATCAGAATGATGGCTGAAGAACTAGAGATGTCCAAAGAATCAGTTCGAACAATCCTGGTGGAGAATTTGGGAATGAAGAAGATCTGCGCAAGAATGGTACCGAAACTGCTTTCTGAAGAACAGAAATCACGTCGCATTCAAGTTTGTGAAGAAATTCTGCAACAACTCGAAGTGAATCCAGATTTTTTGTCCCACGTCATCACGGGCGACGAGTCTTGGATTTTTCAATACGACCCGGAGACAAAACGCCAGAGTCGCCAGTGGAAGTCGCCATCGTCACCAAGACCAAGGAAAGCACGAATGAGCAAATCCAAGGTCAAGGTAATGTTGATTGTGTTCTTCGACTGCAAAGGGTTAGTGCACTACGAGTTCGTACCTGAAGGACAGACTGTAAACCAGGAATTTTACAAAGCGGTTTTGGTTCGTCTCATGGAGAAGGTCAGGCGAAAGAGAAGAAATCTCTGGGAAAACAAGCAATGGCTCCTGCACCATGACAATGCTCCAGCCCATTCAGCCCTCTCCATCCGCCAATTCTTGACATCAAGACACGTGACCACTTTGGACCATCCCCCTTACTCTCCAGACTTAGCACCTTGCGATTTCTTTTTGTTCCCGAAATTAAAAAGCGTCTTGAAAGGTAACCGTTTCGAAGACATCGACGACATAAAGGACGAGACGACGTCCCTCCTTAAGAACATCAAAGAAGAAGACTTCTCAACATGCTTCAGTGCATGGAAAACAAGAATGCAGAAGTGTATTGATCAACAGGGGGACTATTTCGAGGGAATTCACCGTTGATTCTGTATTTTGATTCTAAATAAATGTTCTGGAAATAAAGTCTCGTTTCTTTTTGGCCAAGCCTCGTATATCACATGAATCGTCTGAAAATCACACGAAATTCATGTCCCCTGATCGCAGTACTACATTCACAGAAACATTTTTTCAAAGTTAAGGTCAATCATTGAACACTTGACTCCTACAGCAGTTTGCTAGATGCTCCAAAGTTTATAGAAAATGACGTTATGAGGTCACAGGTTGAAATTTCTATCCACAGCGATTTCCTTTATAACTATCCCTCAATCAATGTCAGTACCGTCACGAAATATTCGCCGAAGCCATTTGAGACGATATTTTATGTTTGTGATTAACTATTGTCAGTGTCAATTGGCTTACGTCATTCGTGGACCTTTTAGAGGAATAATTTCCTTGGATTGAGCGAAAGCGAGCAATGCAATTGCAAATACTTCCTGAAAATGGTAGCGTGACTTTTCAAATTGTCAGTACCGTTCACAATTTTCCTTTCTGACGAAAGAAACGTGTGATTACAGGCTTTCTCAGACATTTTTGCCTCACTTTCATGTATGAATTTCTGTCATCATTGCAGAAAATTCATTGCTTTTGAGGCCGTACTGACCGTGACTTTTGAAATTACAGTCAGTACCGTTACGTCAGTACCATCACGTATTTGATGTGACGGTACTGACCTAGTCGTGATGGTACTGACAATTTTTTACAAATCATACAGATTCAATTGACAATTGCAGTGTATATTACCATATCACCGGTAAGAGGGATCAAGCATCAATATCAATTATACGAACACTTAAGGCCGAATTCTTTATGGACGCACGTTGACGATTCAGTGTGGAAAACCGACAAGCCGGTTGATTCTATAGTTGAATAAATGCAGCTGACGAATGATGAGTCACTTTAATAACAGATGCTATGTCGCTATCGCTCCAGTCCATTGTCTTGAATGATCGACCGGCAATGAGGGAGGATGACACGGATATAGGCAACTACACTAAAGCTGGAATCACTGCGTTTGACTCGACAGTACTCTGCGTTAAGTGACTTTCTGCAGACTCGAAGTGCGACTGTTTTTATAGTGATCATACGTACGACCCCAGCTCACATTCTCAGCTTTCAAATAAGCTACCATGAACTTCTATTCGTTGAAGTGCCTTCTGACCAAAGATCAAAACGTAAATATCGCTCAATTTACAAATCGTAACTTTTCTATATGAAAATTTATGAGTATGATGATGAATCAAACAGGGGTAGAGAGAGAGAGAGCATTTTCTCAGCTTTTTCTTTTGATGTATAGCTAATCGAAATCGATGTAGCTGTAGAGGGATGTCGTAAACCTATCACAAAATCATGGTGATGAAAAGGCACTGGAAACATCATATTCTTTATTTTTCGTTAAAGTCTTCCGTGAGTGGTCTCATTAGAATCCTTACGACACAAGAAGTAAGAATATGTGAGTGTAATTCAAACCAGTTCAGTAGTTCTTCAAAATTTTTCTCATGTTAACTAAAGTACCCAAACACCGCTGTTTTTTATGAACATCTCTGTAGTTATGGATGTATGACTGCATCATCCGCGCATGATAATTGTATTGATGTTTTAATGTTTCAACGCTGTGATCAAGTACATTACGAAATACAGTTAATATAAAGTAAATACAATAGGGCCTATACAGTTGCATTGAATTGGACCACCCGAAACTCTCATTAAAATTCCTTGGTATTATCTTGTACATGAACTATATTAGTTTTATTATTAGAATTTTTCTGTTCTCTCTACAGTATAGTATCATGACTGGGAACCTCGAAGGGCATCCTGATCTTAAAATTTGTATCAGTATATGCATGTCATGATTTAAATGTCTGTCACATCCTTGAACCTTGAAGATCGGAATATAACGGTAAAAAGTAAAATATGTTCAACCGCATATTACTTTATTTGCCAAGCCTTACTTTCAAGAGGTTTATTTCGATTATTCGTAATGAATTTAAGTTGAAACAATTGATCGTATTACCGATTTCTAGTGTTGGAAGTATCATGCATATACGAAACGTGAATGATAAAAGCATTTTACCAATTATCTGCCCAATTTTTATTTGAATTTTCATTTTCAGATACGGTTGTTCAACATGCTTGATAAAAGGAACGTATGATCAGGATGTACGAAAAATGGTTTTCCCTTTTGAGAGGAATCTGAGACTTCGAACCTTCGATTCGCATCAGCGAAAGGGAACGATTAAAACACCTTTGTCGCAACTATTAATGTTACCAATTCAAGTACCGTATGATATCATGCATCTGGTATACCTTGGCATTGCTCGAAAACTTCTTACCACGATTTTAGAGAAAAAACTTGTCAACGTAAGCGTTCTCTCATCATCAATTTCGATTATCAAAGTTCCACATTGGTTTAGACGAAGACCTCGTAATTTGCAAGAACTATGTTTGTGGAAAGCGCAGGAAAACAAATTTTTTTTGTTGTACTATTCCCCGTTCTGTTTATTCAAACTTTATGAGGGGAAAAATAACTATGTGGAACATCAATTTCTTTGTCTTTATTCATGTCTCTCAGCATCGGTTTATGCTTTATCGACAGAATTTGTTGACCCTCGGGTCATCCCATTTTGCAAAGAAATAATTTTTTTCTTCCAAAAATGGATGAGAATCACATTTGGTCCTGGAGTAGGAACAGGATCGTTGCACGCGATCTGTCATCTTCCGGCACTAGTCGAAAATTTTGGTTCATTGCCTCATACTTCAGCAACATGTTTTGAAAATGTTAATAGGTTTTTGAAAAGGTCCGTTACTGGAAAGAAAGGTCAAGGCAAACAGATAGGGGAACGTTTCCTGCAAATGCATGGCATTGCGAAAACAAAGAAGTTGATTGGTATCGAAACTTTAAGATTTGAAAACCTAAATAACATGTTTGCTTCATCTTTGGAACGTTTTTCTGTCGATGTTTCGAACTGTTGCTTTGTCTCGAAAGTTCGAGTGAATGAAAATGTTTTCCATTCATATTCATATGGTAAAAACTTGCAGTGTGCCTCTTATTACGCTTTTCTAGACGAAGAACTGGAATTTGTAAAAATCAAATGTATCATTGTTCATGAAAACGAGGTAAAATGTCTTTGTCGTAATTATCGTTCCGAACAAGCTTGGTCTAAACTTGCTGACTTGCCAAATTGTATTACAGATGCAATGAATGCAATAAGCAACCATTTCCTTTTAGTTAAAGGACCATTGAAGTTACATTTTGTTGAAAACTATCACGTCATGCAATTCTTGTAAAGCATGGTTCTAGTGGTTTTTATGGTGTTAAAGTCATAAATGATCATGAGCATGAATGATCGATTTTTGTGTCGTTAGTGACTTTCTGATATTGTTTAATATGTGAAGTGATTTATTCGTTCATAATATGATTTATTTCTAGTATTTCACTCTGGCATCAATAATTGTCAAGTATTGTTATCAAAATCATATTTCGAATTTGTTATAATCTAATACGCTGAATTGATGATGTCTTATGTTATATTTCCTGTGAATATATCAAATTTGTTTCGTGAACCTGTTAAGTTTTCATTTGCTCCAAGTTTTGACAAAAAATGCATTTGTAATGAAAGCTAAATTGGTCATTTGAATCTTAGTAAGCACCACAGCAGAACATACATAGCTTCATAAGCTCTACAATAAAACTTGTTTAAAACCGAACTGGACTTACTAAGCACCAGCATAAACCTAACTAGACTTAGTAAGCACCAATGTGCAACTTAAAAGACTTAATAAGCACCATCTTCAGCTACTTTCCAGTACTTGGCAGGTTATACTAAGTAAAGCAGGATGGTGCTTAGTAAGTTGGTAGTGATTTTTTCTCTCGGGTAATTATAGCAACTTTTTCGCCACCTGTCGTTTTTTAATTTTACACATGTTTTTGGATAAATGATGACCATTTTCACATGCGGAGATAGTTTTTACACGAAAATGAACCTTTAAAAAAATTATCCACAAAATCGCTACCTCGCCAGATAATCTGTTGATATTAGCAAGATGCGTTCCCACAGGGTTAAGATATCCAGGACTCCTTTCGTATGTAAACTGTGATATTCTAAGGTAATCCAGGATCAGCAAATAAAATATTGACCAATCCTTTATATGTACTTTTATGGAGATAGGTTAAAATACCACGAATATTTTTCGTGCACTTTAACCTAGGCGACCACATAGGTCATATTCACACAAAATGTAGAGCTATTAGGTTAAAGTGACACATTGAATTCCATAAAGAAGGATCATCATTTTATCATCTAAGGTTCATATTTGACGATCCAATAATGTTAAATGTCGTCCATTGCGTTCTTCTGTGCCTTGAGATTCTTGTAATATGTGTGGTATAGGCCTACTTCCGGTACCTACATAACACAGAAGTGAGAGTAGGTCGTCCTTCTTCTTACTGAGATGCACTGTGTCTCCATGTATGCCTGAAGCAAAGAAAGTTTGTTAAACAGAAGGTCCTGTAGTGGGACGACACTACATATTCAATCCAATCCTGGGTATACAGTGCATAACACCCGTTATTAGATTTACATGTAATCTTATAGGCCTACTGTAGCTATACGACTACTGTAGGCCTACTGTAGCCCTATACGACTGCTCACAGTTTTTGCATTAAACTCACTTTCATATCTTCCAGGTTTAAGAAGGCACATGAGACGAGATTTCTGGAGTTTATGACATCAACTTCTTTGAAGGTTTCGATATCAGGGGCAATCAAGAAACGTAGCACTGATTGTTGTCCGTGGAGAATTGTGCGGACTGCATTGAATAGAAAGCCAGTGGCTGTTCGTTCACTAGCCGTCGGGAACTTCAGAGTTTTGTCAGCAATTATATCCCAACGGAAATCATACTTTGTGTCAAAGGAATTAACAACCATAACAAATGGCGAGCTTGTTTTGCACATCGAGACCACATTGTTCCAATCCATCGGAATGAAGACCTGGGCGCGCTTTTTGGCTTTCTCTACCATGCTGTGAATGGTGTCGCACTCCATATGAGTATGTCCGGGAACCATATAGGTGTGTGAGATGTGCTTGATTCCTGTCGTGGTCAGCATAGATACTTCTCCATGCCTACCTGTCTGTTCTTGTTTTGGCCTGCACATGAATCAGAGTACAGCTTCACGGCTGTGATTTCTTCATTTTTCTTCATTTTTTCAGTAATGAAATGAAAAAGGCAAGAAGCGATTTTAGTCCGGCAGCCAGAGCGAGTTTCTGCAGGGAACGAGGCCGAAAATGAGACTTTCACAGAATGTTGTACACCTTATGCCTACTACGAATCTGCATGTCTGCCGAGTTCTAGTGAGTTCCTCTTCTTGTCAGACAAGATCAAAGAAAAACACATGCAAATCCAATGGGACGCAGATTGCAGTTTTTGGCTAAAATGAAATTTTCTATGTTTTCTCTGATTAAGTGAAAAGTACTAGGTCTAGAGTCATAATTTTTGGCATGGAATATCTTCAGGCCATTTCCTATGATGGGCATGTGCTTTTATCATGCATCTAATCGGAAATGTATATGAGGATGTGGTTGAATGTGGATAAAGTTGCTAAAAATGCTTGTGTTTGCCGACATTAAGAGGCTCGCCAAATCTGAATGTGTTTAGCTTCATAGACAGAAGTGCATGAACATGAAAGGAAATTACCTGAAGACATTCCATGCCAAAAATTATGACTCTGGGCTTAGTACTTTTTGTTTAATCACAGAAAACATAGAAAATTTCATTTTAGCCAAAAACTGCAATCTGCGTCCCATTGGATTTGCATGTGTTTTTCTTTGATCTTGTCTGACAAGAAGAGGAACTCACTAGAACTCGGCAGACGTGCAGATTCGTAGTAGGCATAAGGTGTACAACATTCTGTGAAAGTCTCATTTTCGGCCTCGTTCCCTGCAGAAACTCGCTCTGGCTGCCGGACTATTTCATTGCTGCCTTTTCTCCCTGTGTCCTCCGACCACATGTAACAGACTGGTTCTGCTTTTGGTGTATAGTCAAATATCGTCAAATTGTGTGTCCATAGGAGGCGTTTGTAAAATGCCTCTGAGCATGTCAAGTTCGGAGTTGGGAGGCATTTTTCCAGGTCGAAACTTATCAAGAGAAAGCTTGAGTCTTGCATCGCCCGTTCTTTGTCATCCCTCTTGAGTTGGTAGACTTTGTTGGCTTCTTCCAGATGTTCAACATGTTCTGGGGAGTTGCTTTTTCCTCCTGCTTTGAATAAATCACATTTGTTGCAGGTGTCCGCCTTAAGGGAGGCGAAGGAGACGTGAGGAAAATCAGTTTGAAATACATCATCATACAACCATGGCTTCTGGGGTTGTTGACCTAATGCTTCCTTTTCTTCTTTGTATTTTTGGCACATTTTGAATCTATTGAGCTCTGGATTCAAGAACAATGTCTCGTTTCTCTCTCGACAATAATGGCTGCGGTAGAGTGGAAACTTTCTGATGTGCTCGCGAATTTCATCTCGTGCTTCTTCAGAAATTTTTGAAGCGTTTGAATTGGACGCCTCGCTGGTCTCCCGTTGGAATTCCGCTCTCTCTGTCTCTGCATTTCTTCATCACTGTCCTTCGACTGTCACTTATGCCGAGCGTATTGAGAATGAAAGATCTGCATACACTCTGACGCTGCTTATCCTGATCCAGACCAGTGGTCAGAAAAAACTTTCTGCTGAAGTTTCGATTCGATTCAGATTCAATCCGTCTTCGTATGACATTGATTTCTACAATGCATCACAAAAAGTTATTGATCTTGGGCATCTGCGTCCATACTATAGAAATCCTTGAATAGTTGCTCCCTTTTATTCTCTGAAATCTTGTCCATGCAAGGATTGGGATGTTTGCAGTCAGGAATCCTCATTTTCCGGGATGGTTTCGCAACTCCTTTCCGATTTATGTATTCCTCTCCGCGATCCTTACGCTTATTCATATCAGATCTTTCCTTTCTACTTTGTCCCTTCCTCTTTCTTTTACGACTTTCTTTTGCTGACTTTGCTTCTTCATGCAGGGCATCCCTCTGCTCTTGGTTCTGACAGTCAAGACCTCCATTTTGATTATTATCATTCTTCATCTTTTGTTTTCTCATCAACTCTGATAAGGGAATGTCGATCTCTGCATTTTCATCACTTGTGGAATTTGTTGAAGACTGCGTCAACTCAGGCGGTGTCTCAAGACAATGTTCTGTCTGTTCTTCCTTACTCTTGTCATCATCTCCCCCTTCGCTTACTTCAACATCAGATTCTGCTTCTCGCAAAAGCTTCTCGTCAGACAGTTTGCCTCGCCATATTCGAATTGTGATCCTGTCATTTCAACCATCATTCCCGGTACCAAGTCGTCGGAATCTTGAAGATTGAGGTCCCTACAAGTAACCCAGTTGAATCTTCCTTCACTGACGTCCTCCCATTCCACAAGAACCTCCTTCTTTCCATTGGTCATGCGAACAGCACATTTCCGAACATCCAGTAAACTGAAAAAAAGATAGATTCATTTACAAAATATTCTGATCAAATTGATAGTATTTTTTTTACTTCGTGACAATAATAGCGTATGTGACTCTACTTTTTGTTGAACATCAGTAACAGCTTAACACTGAATCTAGGGCTACAGATTGTTCACCTACTCGATGGTTAGCGGAAGTGAATACAGCCTAGTGCTTAGCGGTGACGCTGAACGCGCTATGGCGGCGTTTGTACTTAAGTTCGATTCTCGCCCGCGGCATTGTTTTGATTTTGTTTTAAGGTACGCAAAGATTTTTGCACGTAATAATTTTATCAAAATGTAGTAAGAGGTCATTGCAATGATTGATTGATTGATGATTCTGATTGGATTATTACCTATACGGCGGTCTTCCCATTAACTATACAAATAAATATCTCATCTATTTTTTAGCTCTGGGATATGTAGGCTATCTATCTCAAAAACTAAAGTAACTATATATAGTTTCATTGTTCATATAAGACAGGAGTTAGGCTATAAGTAAAGAAGATTCCCATGCATAGTCGGAATCTATTAACATTTTCAATCTAGGTCTACCGGTACTAAGTCAATTACAGTGAGACACTTATCTTTTGATAGCCTCAATTTTGCATCGACGCGCCATTTATAATATCAAGTCAAGAACGAAACAGTTTTGCACGAAAATCTGAATGAATTCAAAAAGAGAGCTAGTTAAATAAAAAGAAATTAAGAAATCATGAGCAATAAGATCTTTGAGAATGTGTTTAAAAATGAATGATACCTATAGCAGAAAACGACAGTAAATTTATGAAAAATATTCGTGTCAATTTAACCTAACTGACTTTTGGTTCATGATTATTTGTGTCAAATGAACCTAAGTGGTCGTTTAAGTTAATTTGTCACAAAATTATTCATGATTCTCCAATGCAGGTCAAAATGACTCAACAGGCTCACGACGTTTTACCATCGAATCTGATTATACTTTTTTGTAACATGATAAAGCATGCTATTTTCTTACATCTAGAGTGCTTAACTCGTTTTTGCAAAAAATGGCGTTTAGGTCACTTTGACACGAAGCGACAGAATTGTTCGAAGAAAACAGCTGTGATTCGAGCACGTGCTGCAAAACTGTTAGCTCTGAGATTAAGCGTCGTATTTTGAGACGGAAAGTTGTGCACAGCTATCACGAGAAGCTATCGAATTTAAATGAATGATGAGACTTTTCATTTTTATAATTGTTGGAAAATTATTTTTGAGGATGCGCCGAAGGCCTCGCAGGTACGGAGAAGACGCCACTGCTGCCGACAGATGTTGCAGCAATGTCACGCATAGCCACGGATGTTTAGGGTCATGTGCAATTGAGTGTGGCATCACATAGTGCACTATCTTGTGAGGTTAGGTGATTCGTGCAGCCTCCTCCCCCCACATCTTGTTTATCGCATAGAAAATTTATAGTGAACCAATACTTCAGATATGAATTCTTAATGTCGCAAATGGTATCTTGATGAATGCAATTCGGCCTACAACGCATTGCTACGTAAAGTTTTCGGAAAAGGCGTTGGATTTCAATTAAACTAGCTGAAATGCATGTTGTGACAGATCAGCTGCGACTTCGTAAAATTGAACTGTCTAGCAGAAGCCCCCTTTAGCCACATGTGTCTGCATGTGTCAGAGGTAACAATATGTTAGGACCTCAATTTCATGCTCAGGGAAGACAGAACATGTTTAGCGGTTCATCCGTGGTTCAAGCGTCGACGCGGACAACCGTAGACGACGAGTAAACTAAAAACGCTCGCTCGCGCGTACTCATAAGCATTCCCCATGTTTTAACAGCATCAGATCAAGTGATTTCTGACTCTTTGCTGCGCGTATATAGGCCTACACGCGTAGAAGTATAAACTGCTCTTAACCACGGATGTTTGGGGTGCACCGTAATTGCGCGTGGCAATGTCACCTAGTGAATGAACGAATCCCGACCGATCGCAGCAAAAAACCAAATTCAGTATTTGAGAAGCTTCTGAAAAACATGCTTCTATCGAAACTTCATCTGAGAAATCAATTCCTTCTTACAGTTTAAAAGCTAGGCCTGCACCTGCAAACTGCGATGGGCAAGAGCATCCGAGTATCAAATTGAGCATCAAAATGTTAACAATGACACGTTTTAGATGCTGCTATGTACGCTGCTATTATTTGAATTCTATTTTGAGGCTTTACCTTTGACATTTCATCAAAACCGAGTTTCAGCCCTCTTTGACTATAAGAGGCCTTTGAAGGAAACCTGATATAAAATTTTTATGACTAAACCTAAGATTCACAATTTCATCGTTAAAAATATGCTAAAGTGTTGCGCAAAAAAGATTATACATGAAACAGTCTGTATAATGTCTCTGATACTCGCACAGCCTCACCATATGCCTTGTAGACACAGAAAATAAATCAGCGTTCAATTATATGCGTTTATTGCATTGTGCATGAACATAAAGCAACAATATTGTGTCCTATAGCTATCATGTGGAATAATTGCAGTACATGCTACAAAGTTATGAGGAGGTGACAACAACAACAACAAAACACCCAACAGATGGAGTCACTGGTATCGTCATGAGATCACTTTACCACGTGCACATCGGTCTTTATTAATTCAAATGAAAACAAATGCAAAACCGTCCACAGTGTTCTTAAGCAAACAAAATTGACAACAATGGTATTCATGAAGTGCACATCTTCAAAGGAACAACTGCGTCTGATTGTGCAATTTAAGCGATTTCATGAAATAAAATATACAACAGGAAAGCGTAAAACTGCTCACAATGCAGCGGACATCAAGGGGATACTCAGCTGGGATACTGGAGGCCGGCGACATGATGATGTACATGCAACAACTCAGAAAAGGAACTACATGAACAGTACTTTAAAAGACAATAACATATCAGGCCAATATTGAATGTAGAGACATCACTGTCGCATGCTTTGAAGTGGCCCTCTTAAAACTAAGCCGATTGGGTTTTGTGACTATACACCTTTTGTAACGTATTTCTTTTAAACTTTTCGGATCCTGCCCCATGGAATGTCCAATCAATCATCCTGCTTCGTAGAGCACCCTTTTTGAAGATCTGAATTTTGTCGCAGTTTGCAAACATCTTATATGATGACATGAAACGGTAAAAACATATCCGAGGTCTTGAAGATCCCGCTTGAATTTTCAAATGGTCAAAAATTTTGAAACTTAAATGCGACAAGCATTCATGAGATTTTTATGTTTGGTAAGACTTCACAAAACGTTGAGGTTGAGATTTGAGATTTAATTCCAAAGTATTTTGCAAAAAAGTTTTTGTTGCGGAGAAGGCGTTGGTGAGAGAGAGAGAGAGAGAATGCAGAAAACTTGGCGTGGTTTAGGGGAAGTGAGACGGCTCCCGCTGTTAAAGCACGCATGAATTAGATGATTGAAGTATATGAATGACTATTCTATTTATTTCATGGCGATTGCATGTCTACATTTGGGAATCAAAGATACACAGGACTATTGCTTACACGTGAGAATCGAAGAGTGCATACATTGAAGTACCGGTACAGGATTTCTTTTCATGTGTGGATCGCAAAAGGCATGATGGGCTATATTTGTGACTCAATCGCATTTTCAGTACTGTGATTCGCAAATGCCGTAAAATGCACATCAGGTTTGAAGCGGTTCTCATCACCCCGGCCGGTTAATTCAATTAGACCCATGTCGACCGTTGTGGACATTCAGTCGAGAATAAATTGCTTTGTGCACTGTAAACTGTAGGGCACTAACTTAGGTACGAAGCCGAAATTTCGTGCTAGTTAGCGCATAGTTAGTGCCTTTCTAGTGCCTCGAGGCACCACTAGGCACTAATAGGCAATATCCAATTATATCAAAAATATCCAATGAAATCGAAGGAAAAATCAATGGGCACGAACTCGGCACTATGAACTTCGTGCCTACTCGTGCCTTGTGTTGGTTAGAATTGATGCCTAAATTTCGTGCCCTGGAGTTTACAGTGTATATCATTACAAAAGTAAGAGCATGTAAATGCAACACAATTTGAGAGTATCTACGGGTATGTTTTGTAATATATATATTGTGAACTGTCCATTAAAAAGTTAAAAAATTATTGCCACCAGCATATACATGCAGTTCAAACCCTACTTTATCTCAAAGAAGTTTTCAGAATAAATTTACATAGTAAAATTACTACACGGTCGCAGAAAATTGCTTTTATTGCTCCATACAAAACATATACATGTACACTGTATATTCCAGGCTGTATGAATATTAGAGGCATTCCTCAACCCATCATTTAACAAAATTATTCCAAATGTTGAATAGTTTCACTATACATAGGAATAGTTCATAGGCCTGGCGTGGAGCTTATGGATGCTGTGAGCAATAGATTTCAATGCAATCTTGGGCTTTTTACCCGAACATTTGACAGTGGATCGTGGATAATTGTTTGATACCGGTAAGCTAATTGCACGCCATAAACTTTGATTGACGTTGTGCAGGTACAGCATCACTCCGGCTCGGTCATGAGACACTCACTGAAATGAAAAATTGATGATAAGTTTGGTGAACTGACTCAGATATTACAGTTGATTGGAACTTAGAATTCGTTTGCCGCTTGAAACTTTCTTGTGGATGTGGAATATAGGTACACGCATATTGCCATTGTATCAATGTTATTACTACATCCCCGGCCGCTATTACTTTGAATCTGGTTTCAACTTATTTTTGTTTGATTTACATTGAAAATGCAATTAACAGTACTTATCATAAACTACTAAATAGGCTGATTGGACAACTGATTGGACTAACTCATTACGAGCATTACCGCTCATCAAAGTCAGAATAATTACATTGTAATAGGTAACTCTCGTTTATACGGAGTACCGATAGGACTACCATTCATGCATTTGATGTATGCTAGACCAAATAATATCTGACGATCAATGCTTTAACCAAACGGTATAGAGACACCAGCCACCATCCCATCACCAACCGGCCGGTTTTTAATCTGCCGGCCACCCATCGGAGAGTTTTGATGACGGCGGCCGTCAGATACCCGGCCGGTTCCAACACTGATGCACATGCTGTGAGATCCGACAATTCCTGATAGCTTCAGCTACTTAATTGTGATCATTCTGCAAATGGAAGGAATGCCAATCTCAATCCGGAATGCCAATCCTATTTGCTTGCTAATCGCTTTTAAGGCGGGAGTCCAAGAATTCAGATTCATATTCGAAAGGAATTCTTTTGAATTTAATTACATTGCATATCAGTAGTAAGCCCATCCCAAATTCAAGCACAAAATGTGAAATGATGAGTCATCCCCCCTCTGGAGAGAGGAAGTGGCCAAGGATGTGCTGGGAGGAATGGGTCAGAGAGGAGGAAACGTTCTGACCCCCCTCCTCGACAGCGATCTTCCAACTTTGGTTCCAGACATGGTAGAAAGTCGTGCAATAGCTCATTTGAAAGCGAAGAGTGAGAAAAATGCAGTGGAAAGCTCAGTTTGGACTAATTTTCTTGGCTTGAGGGAGGAAAATGGCAGGAAAACGTCAGAGTTGAAAAAGTCAGGTTTTGGATGTTTTGGGATGAGAAAGTCCATTTTTCGACATGAAGGAGTGCTCGGATGGGAAAATGGAGTGCAAATTCGGACGCTTTGGCCATTTTGGGTCTTGGAACGTCTTCCCAACTCCATCGGAGAGAAGAAGTTTTGAAGACGACAGCGATCTTCCAACTTTGGTTCCAGAGATCGTAAAAAGTCGTGCAATAGCTCGTTTGAAAGCTGGGAGTGAGACAAATTCAGTGGAAAACATGGCTTGTTCCACTCTGCCTTCGTTTAGAGGTGAGACGTTATTGAAAATGTGGGACATTGACGAAAAACGACAGAGTTAGAATTTTTGCGAAAATCGCTCTAGCGGGTGAAGCAAGCCTCGGACGGGAAAACAGAGACCAGATTTGGAATCAGCGTGCCATGTTACACCTGAAAGGCATTCATGCTATGTCTCCAAAGTGAAAGGAAGAAAGATGACAGAAGCAGTAGAGTTTACGAATGAATTTTGTTCACTACGTTTTCATCGACAAAGTCTTCGTGGTGTGATTAGGGACTACATCATCTCACTTCATCATGAAAAGGCCGGATTAGAATTTGCTATCGCTAAAGGTTACTTCGGTTTCCAACTGCTCATGGACAGTTTGATAAATAAAGATGTGAAAGGACGATTAGTTGCACAGATTGAATTTGAGAAACTGACTGATGAACATGCAGGTGAGCGTGTAGTGTTTCATTTTGCATCCTATTCTGCAGAGACGATACATGATCCCAAAGATTTCTATCAGCGACACATGGCGAAAATTGCATCTTGACTAGATTCATTTCATGAGCATGGATCCAACTTGCTCTTATGTCGCATAAAACACATTCATATTCAACTCAATGTGCTAGACTAGATTTGACTACAAGATTTGGGAAAAGCATTCATGTGTCAGTCGTCTGCGTGCGTCCTTTTTCCCTGCCGCAACGAAGTCAGGGGAGAAACGGAGGTCTCTGATTGGCTCACATAGTGTCAAATGTGGATTCGCAGGAGACTATAAAAGTAGACGTCTCCCCATTTTCTCTTCATTTCATTCTCTTGACTTGGAAAGCGTGTGTGACTTGCTGAAGCCATTCTCCCCTCTCAACTTTGTCTGATCAATCCTGTTTGCAAATTTACAAGTAAGTGTCATGACTGTCTGGCCTAAACCTTGCCAACATTTTAGAAGAGAGGCGCAGGAGAGTGTGTGGCCGATGATTGTACAAGCTTATTTTGTTGAACCATCGCCACCACCACCACCACCACCTAGACGCTTTACGTTTAAGTCTTAAGGAATTGAAACTGAATTCGGGTCCTAAGCCCAAGACATTTAATTTACTGGACGATGAGGAAGACTTAGACTTTGGTGATAAGCTTTAAATCCTGTGAACGCCTCAAAAAGTCCTTTTAAGGGCCACCTCATATGTCATTTCCAAGCTAACGATTTTATTTTCTCTGATGATCATGAATGTACTTAGTGGTATTCTTTCGTTACGGACTGCCATGGCCATGAATCCTACTCCAACTGCTGCATCACTGAATCCACAACATCTCGAGCTGTGGAATCCGAAAATTGAAAAGGTAATTCACGGCTATCCTACCTACAAACAACAAGTGCGCTACAACGGTGTTCGACTCTATCTTCAAACGCCGGCCGTATACTTACCAAAAGTGGATACGCAAGTAAACCGTTGCGGTCAAAACCTGAGTATCCCTATTGATAATTGGTTGCGTCAGCAGCTTGACATTTTAGAAGACGTTGTGAGGCAAAAGGCTCTTATTCCTACTGAACTATTACAGTTGTGGCCAGAAAAGAAAACTTCTTATTATAAACCATTGTATCGCGGCACTCGCTGCTATATTTTACAAAGCAAGTATTGAAAAGTCATTGCAGGAGTGACAGTTGAACAGTCAGTTTTAAACAGAATTGTCATCGCTAGGTGAAGGCTTTTATTCCTTTCGTATTGAGGTGCCTGATGTTTATGTGGGACCTCATCAATCTGACGGTAATTTGATTTCTCTCAATTTGCGCATTGCTCAAATTCATCATCAACCTGAGTTAACAGGACTTGATCACATTGAAAAAGTCATTGATTCTTGTGTCAAGGAGTGTCAAGAACCTGTCACTAAACCTAAACGTCGTCGCACATCAAAGAAAGATGGTGTAAACACCAAAGAGAAATCTTAAGTATTGTAATCAGTTAGTAATGTAGTGAATGTGGAAAACGCGGTCTTGCGCGTTATGTTCAAATAAAACATTGTAATCATGTTGTATGTATCTTTTTTATGTAAAGGACAGACATCCTTGTAAAGTTCCTGCTCAATGTATTATTTTGTAATGAAGTCTTTTTGATATTGTAGGTTGTCATCTTCATAGACAGTGAGGAAGCACCCATGCAGGAATTGAGTGCTATTGCAGTGAGAGAAAGTGATCAAACTGTTGTTAGTGTATATCATAGATATGCCTACTGTCCTCCACACAAAAACGAATGGTCACGACGTCATGTGCATGGACTTGATCCTTCTATTTTGATTCATATTGGATTTGTAAATGAAACGTATTTGATAAGTGATTTCAAACGGTGGCTGTCAGGTTTTCATATTGTTAAAATATTAGGAAGTGATTCTGAACGAGAAGCAACAACACTTCAGTTGCACATTGATAATTTATATTTACCATGTTGGGTAGATCGTGTAAGACAAGACTATCATATGCATTGTGATCAAAAGAAGTTTAGAGAAGAAATGATTTTTGACATGGCTATATGTTTCGGTGAGAGACATCACCTGTACAGACCACCATCCCATTGTAATACTAGAAATAAAGCTACCTACATTGCAAAACTCTTTTCACGCTGGCATTGTAGTCTCTATGACGTTTATGAACTGTATCTATATTATTGTCAACAGCATGGGTGTATGTAAAACACGTTTTTACTCCTTGTGAATGAATGATGATCATTTTATGAAGTGTATTCTGTACTTGTGAATTTTGTCTGTTGTTGAATAAACTTACAGTAGAACATGATTGTTATTTCTGTTTTATTCATAGTGGAAGTCATTGAAGCAATGTGAAATCTATAGTCACAACGTTTATGATGGCGCATCGTACCTTAAGTAACCACATGTGTCATTTGACACTTGATCAACAAGGATTCGATGGATTTTTACAAGATTGGAAACTTACATTTAAAATGAAGATGAATGATATGAAAGTAGTGCTCACTGAAAGCCTTCCTCTCTTCAAAAGATTAATGGAGAGTTTATTACCTCAAGATGTAAAGGGTAGACTCGTTGCTTATATAAAGTTGAAGGATTTGCAAAAACCTCTTCGTTTTGGATCTTATTGCGCAGAATGGATTACTCTTATTGATCAATTTTATGGTCGTCATATGGAGAAAATTATGGAGAGAATAGGAGAGACGTTGGAAGGAAATGCGTACGTTGTTAAACATATAATGACTCAACTGAGTGTGTTTACATCCACGACTTTGTTTGATGCGCGACACATTGTGTAGATGCAATAAAGATTTCTTTTCACTGAGTATTTTGTAATGGTGTATAGAGCAACATGAGTCATTGCGCTTTGTGCATTGCTATCGGGCTCTTTGTTAGATAAATGAATGCGTCTTTGTTCGCTAGAAGGAGTGTGTCACTCAAGTCTTTGTGAGGACTAGAACGACTTTGTAAGAGGGAAGGCTTCCACCCACGCAGTCAAAAGTTCACATGCGATAACTCTTTGTCACATAACAGAGACAGGGAAAACGAGAAAAGGGAAACGTATGTGATTGGAGCTAGGTCTGCTTATAAAACGGACAACTGAGCTAATGGCAATCATTTCCGTCCTTGCGCTAACCATGCAGTTGGTCGAAGCCATCAACTCCTCTGCTCTCGCACTGGGTACACTGAACTCCCTTACTTTAGCATCGGGTAAAAATACTTTCAATCAAAAGATAACTCATCATGGAGAGGCCGTAACCATAAAACCTCCAAGTCATCGGATAGATTATCTAAAGGTTATGTCAACAAACTATGGACTGGCCGTGTGTGTACCGTTAGACTATTGGACACGGTTACAATTCAATACTCTTGAAACATTCCTGAAACAAAATCTCACCACTCCCAAAGACATTGTTCGACACAATGGGAAGCGGACACAAGTTCCCATCATGGAAAGACGATACATGCATGTGCATATGGATAGACACTGTCTCATCATCCATGAAAAGGAGGGCAGCGAATTCGACTTACTCAATTGCAAACCGCTCCCCATCTTGGGAAAAGGATTCTACTCCTTCGAAATTAAAATTCAAACCATCTACATGGGTCCACGCAGGGACGGAAGGTTGTTTACGTTGAATCCCTATCTTGTCTCCATCACCTTTAAAAATGATGTCCATGTTGATGATGATCAACTACAGTAACACACTCCGCACACTGAGAACGCACCATCTGTCTTTATGAGACCACGGCCTAACGGCCACCGTATCAAGAAAGAAAATGTACACTCACCATGCCACACATGAGCATGACTCTCTCTCCTTCTTTATTAGGCATGCCCTTCTTCACTCAGGTTTTAATCATGTGGAAATTATCAGCATGGCTCCATGTATCATGGAAAAGTCAGTGTGTTACATTTCATGATACGAAACGTCAACTTCAGATAACTCTAGAACGCTTTCATCTACGAAGGTTGCATCGCGCAATCCTATTCAACTCTTGCCGTGTCATTAACGTAGGAGACGGCATTGTATTTATTCGCATTCAAGAGATGATTCTACATAATGATCACTGCTACATTGTGATTCCAAAACCCTCATGGGAAGAGTATAAAAGGGAAGTTCACTCAACCCTCATGTCATTTGTGAGTCATGCTCCCCATCCGCATCATCAACGCCATGCGCGAAATGAATCTCAGAAGAGACATCGATTTAGAACAGTTGCATACCCATCTTCCCGATTCAGTCTATCATCGCGGTCGTCCGCAAATGTTGGTCATTCGCATGAGCAACGGTCGAAATCTTCAAATCTTTCGCTGCGGCAAAATCAAAGTCCTAGGAAACCTTTCTCATTTCGTGATGCAGTCCATGTGTTGCGAAGTCGTCAAGAAAATGCGAACACTCATGCCTCATCTCCGCCTCAGTCCCCTGACATTGAAGAATATAGTAGTGTCTGTTCAACTGAAGATGTTAGTGAATCTAGCCAACATTAAAACCAGTAATCATTGTATATTTTATGAAACTGAACTCTTTCCTGCTGCTCTGATTCGGAGGTGGCATCCTGTACATATTGCAGTGTTTCACAACGGACATTGTATCATGACTGGTTTACGTGATGTCAGTAAAGTAGCTGACATTGTTAAATCTTTAATGTGTTATCTGTATGAGTCACAGTTAATAGAATCGTGTTAATCACATGATGTTTTTTGAATGAGTCATCGCAATGAACTATCGCCCACACTCTTGCCAGTGAAAAGGTCATCAAGAAGGTTCTTCGCTTTATGATGAGTCAGCGCTATTTATAGACATGAAATGATGTCCATACAGTTGTCGGTGAAAAGGTCATCAACAAGGTTCATCAATTTATGATGAGTCAGTGCTATTTATAGACATGAAATGATGTCCACACACTTGTCGATGAAAAGGTCACGCTGTCTGACGTGAGGCGCCATCGCTTTGTCTGATAAATAACGCCCACACACATGTTTGTGAAAAGGTCACCTGTCTGACGTGAGACGCCATCGATGTTGAATGACACGCCCACACACGTGTCGGTGAAAAGGTTGACCAAAATTGATTAGATTCTCATGACTGACGCCTTACCCCTTCATGAGTCAGTGCTATTTATAGACATGAGTCAGCAAAGTGGTTGATGTTTCCTATGCCGAAGAAATTGTCATGATGCTACATTCGTTGGTGGGGATGTTAACTTACAAACTCTAACATGGTTATGACTTCATTTATATTTTACCTATCTTACAAACAGCGACATGGTGATAACTTTATTTCTAACTTTACAAACAGTGAAGTGATTCTGACTTCATTTTATGTTTCGCCTATCTTACAAACAGCGACATGGTGATAACTTTATTTCTAACTTTACAAACAGAGAAGTGATTCTGACTTCATTTACATTTCACCTATCTTAGAAACAGTGATATGGTTATAACTTTACAATCATCAAGTTTATTTCTAACCCTACCCATCTTACAAAATGATTAAAACTTTTACTCATGTCTAATGAGTGAGAATCCCACCTTTATGTCAAAAGAAAAACAAGACAGTCTGTACATGATATGCTATTGAATGAAAGACATTTCATCACAATCACACATAGTTAATGCTGATGGTAGCAGAAAGCAAAGTTTTTATGGCTCACATCACCGGAGAAAACAAAGTCACTCATGTACAGGGAGAGAACAAAGTCACTGATATGCAGGGAGAAAACAAAGTCACTGATTTGTCGGAAACTGTACAGGGAAAAAACAACGTCAGGAAAAAACCAGTTGATATGTAAGTCATGATATGAAGTGATCAGGAGTTGGACGCATGTTACAAGGCACTCACTCACAACACCCCATAGAAAACGCCATGGAGCGAAAAAGCAAAACATCAACCACAACAGAGAGGAAGCATTCATCATCAGACATCGCCGGACGGAGGAGGAGAAAGTTTCTGTCTCTTGGGTGGAGGTAGATGAGTGTCTGGAAGGCCGTACGGTAATGAGTTGTTAGAACTCATCCAGCATCGCTTGTCTTCTCAAGCTGAGAGACCTCGTTTCCTAAACGTCGTTGTTCTGACTTGATGCGACTGTGATTTTAAAATGGTCATTTCTACTTTTTTAATTTTAAGAGAATCTAAGGCATCTTGATAGTCCCTATGTGTCATCTTTCTAACGATTGACTTCGAGATGCCCTTCGCCCGTTTTATAGAAAGCTCTGAGGATCTTAGCTTCATGGAGTACATCTTGGGGCGAAGCAAGATCATCTCCTCTATCTGCTTGCTGGCACACTCATCCTTGAAGCAGCCAAGCTTCGCTTTATTTGAGGTAGAGTAAAGCGGATGGTCAGTGGGATAGTTGGAACTATCAAACTTGGGTGCTAAATATTTTAAAATGTCTTCCTGCTTGACTTGGCTCGTGGTTGTCAAAGCTAGGAAGAAGCTGTCTGTATCGCCTCATACTAATTCCACACGTTGGAGAAGTGGACATGTCTTAAAAGTGTGGTAAAATAACTTATACATTTCTAACGTGGAGTGATCCAAGACAGCTTGACCGACATAAATGGGCTTACAAAGTTCTACTCTAGATTTTAACATTTTAAAACAAGTGATGTCTTCGGAAATGACATCATGGTGGCAAAACAACGGCGAGCGACCTAACTTGATACTCGTTTCCGGATCAGTTACGATACGATGGTCCATGCGCTTTCTTACATCCTCCATGATTTTACCAAAGAGGGCATTATTTTTAAATTTAAAGAAGTCCTTTTCGAAAGGATTCTTGGATTCAGCCTGTTTCTTGCTATTAAATTCTATATACGGTTTTAGAAAGGGCTTCTGCCTAAACTGGATAGCGCGATGGACTTTGTCAAGTTGCATTCCCATACCTAGATAGAATTTGAGGATGGAATAGTGCACGATGTAATGCTGCTTGTTCAATTGGGTGGGCAACAACTTCACAGTGGCTCTATACTTTAAGTCATTTTCCGCCTCATACTGCTTATTGTGTTCTTCCATAAAGGGAGAGAACATATCTGGACTGACTATGCCAGATTCAGGTGCGAGAGGAAAATCAACGGTCCTATTCTTAATGCAGTCTGGATAGATGAGGTCGACTTCAAATAAATAACCTATGTCGGCCTCATCTCCCACTGCCATGATGTGTGCTGGATTGGAGAAGTATTCAATGTCATGGGGCTCTACCCATTGGAAGTCAGACTATGGCAAAGGCTTGGAGAGTGCACTCCCATACAAACTATTTTGGTCTATGTACATTAAATGCGTGGTCGATCCTATGTCTTGGGTGCTGTTGACAACATGTTTGTTGACAAATGTTAAGCCACCCCTAATACCACGTTCAAATAACGTATACATTTCTGCATCTTGCAGTAAATGAATGCTCTCTTTCGTCATCTTGAAGGCTGACTGATAGGACAGACCCGGCAAACTAACAAAATGGACGGAGTCTAAGGCATCCTGTTCTAATGTGACTTTCCTAAAAGTCTCAAACACGTCAGCCAACAGATAGACGTCTAATTTTAAGTAGGCAAGCATGTAGTCACCAAACGTGCGACACCTAAAATCTAACCGTGCTTGCTCTGCATGCCTATAATCATCCAGCGAACAGTCCTCACCCGTCAAATCATTTTTAAATTTATCGGTGGATGGAAGCGATGTTTCTTTCAATGTATCCATTGAACTAAATAACTATAAGGAAACACCCCTTTCCGTCGCATGAGACTTTGACGTATGTTGGGATAGTCTTTCTTTAAATGTTGAGTGAGGGGAAGTGTTTCTAAATTATTAGCCAACTAAGGAAGAAGACATAAACTGGAAACTGTCTAGAAACTTTATGTCATAGAAGACAGGCTTCCTCTCCTTCGCCTTATCGACTTGGACTTTAGCAGTGATGCACATAAATTTTTCCTTACTTTGTGCAATCACTTTGGATGACCAGGATTTTATTTTACCGAATCCATGGCGAATGATTATGTGAGAATCATAACATTTAAAGTTATGAAAGATGACGGGGAGCGTTCGCCGTTTGAGCCTAAGTTTCATATTGCATTTACTGCATAAGGCAGACCTAAATTTACCACTGAGATGGCAATGCTCCCTCACTTTCTTATGTTGCTGATCATCAAAGGATGAACAGCAGCGGGGACATTCCGTGGTCCTATCAAACTTGATTTTATCAGCTTCTGTGAAGCACATGGGTTTCCTAGTCAGCTCCGTTTCATAGCATTGATGAAAACGGGGTTTCCTATCTAAAAAGTTGAGGAAGTTTTCAACGCACTCCTCGCCTTGCCACACATGCATTTTATTTTGGTTCCTATAATATGGATGCCAAACTTCATAGCAGGGAATGGCTGCTGGCTCATGACTTAGGTCTTCTTGTTCAATATAACATTCAATGACCGCATAGATGGTACATATGGGACTGAGCTCATTGCCGCTTTCCTCATACCTATAAAATTTATCTTTGGGTATGACTTCCATTTGAAGTTTGCCCTGAGAGCACCATTCGTAATGCTGTTCAAAAAATGGTTTAGATGTGAAACGCCGTGTGCAGCGATCACAGTAATAATGTTTGTCATCATAACTTTGTTGGTGGTGATACAATCTAGAAATTTTAGGAATGCCACAATAATGACATTCTGGGTGGTTGTCGCTATAGACTAGGAGGAGATTGACAACCCGGTCGAAGTTACTTTGGCGATTATCATAACTAACGCCCTTCAGACCTTTTTCCCAGAGATGGACGACGATCTTAATGTTATTCAATTTTTCAAATTGGGCGATGCCTTTAACATCTAATGTGTTGACATCTAACCCATCAAACTTAAGCTCATCCTCCCATTCACAATACTTGGTGACTCTTTGACGATTCCAATCTATATCATTATAGTGAAGAATGGAGAGGACGGCATACTTGAAACACTGGGACTGACATTCTACATTGACGACAGCCTTTTTGTCAGCCAGTGCTTTGGGGAGGGTGAAACAACCACTCCCTTGTAAGTTTTCTAAAAGATTTATTTTAATGTCTACCTTCTCTATCCCATCAAAGACCAGATCGCTGTCTCTTTCATTAAATTTGTTTAAGTTGCTGACGAGATAGGTCGCATGTCTCTCTATCCACTCGTTTACATCACCTATGAGATCAGCAGCACAGGAGGCTATCCTAATGGTCACAGTAGACTCTACTTCTCCCGTGCTACTGTCTACCTTATTGAAACGAGCAGTGAGATAGAACATGCCCTTAAGTAAAAATCTATCTAAACTCGCCAACATTTGATGAATTAAGCCCATATTATTCATCAAGAAAGGATGAATTTCTTGCACAGCTTCAGAGCTTTCTAACTCATAATCGCGAACGAGCCTCTCAAGGGAAAACTTGCTCAGCCTTAGAGTGACGTTGTTGTCAGTGTAAAGCTCAGTGGGATGAGTGTGGCAGAGTGTGTGCGAAGAAAGAACAAACTCTGTAAGAGAGGTCTTCTGACACGAAGAACAGGAAAAACCGACGTGCGATGAAGGATGCTTCCTACCTGATGACGTTGGTGGTTGCCTCACACTGCCACAGGAACCGCCTTCGATGTGGACTCGCAAGTTGGTGCTGTTGTAGAACGTACGTCCACAACCTTCACACTTGGGCCGTTGAGGGATGGATCGACGCTTTCCTCCCCTGCAGGCATGGCCAGCGGTGTGACGTCTCAAACTGTAGGCTGAGGCGAAGACCCTGTCACACCGCTGGCATCGAAAGTCCTCCTCTTCGACTTCCACCTCCCTCTCCTCTCCCACTATCTCCAACTCCTCTTGCTCCAACAGCCTCTCCACCGACTTGACGCAGAAGAGAGGGAGTTCGACCGCTGCAGGTGGTGGTGGCGATGCAGGGATGATGGGACGGGAGGGAACGTCGCCGTCCAGGAGATAGACTGCCAGATCTGTTGAGAAAAAGAGAAAAGAGATTAGTAACATGATCATCATTTCAAGTTTGAAGACTTATCCCCCTATTTCCCAATCACGGTTACTTACCATCTGATGAATTGATCTCCGGCAGCAAGGATGGACGCGGAGGAGGTAGGAGAGGGACGCGAGCCGAGGGTGGAAGGGTCCTGGGCTTCAGTGTTGGAGGGACGTGATGACGAGGAGCAGGGACTGGTACAGGGACGGGTGCAGGGAGCGGAGCTGGTGGTGAAGGTGGGGCGATGACGTTGCCCGAGAGAGGGGTCACACCTTGGGCGGAGGTAGATGGGCGGGAAGGTAGGGCCGAAAATTCAGCTGCGAATCTCCGCCTCGCGGCTTCTTCCCACTTCTTCATCTTCGCCAAGTCTGTAGAGAGGAAAGAGAGATGAGATTAGAGGTTGCGGAGATGATAATGATAGAGAGCAAGCTATACGAATACAGAAGTGCTAAAACATGACATTCCAACTCTTATAGGTGAGGATACTTACACTTGCCAAGCCGCTCATAGGCTTCCCCGATTGCACCTTGGGGGACGGGCTCCCCGTTACGAATACATTCATGCACTGAAAAAGAATGACAGCAAATATAAGCAGAAGTAAAATTTGGATTCGGTTAAAACATGAACAAAATAAGGGAGGGGCTCTTGATTTTAATGAGGATGTCTACCCTAATGATGCTAGTAATAGAGTCAACATTGTTACAAATACTTACATTGCTCGATGGTAGCCTTCTCCATCTAAGCAGCAATGCGATAATTCTCAACTTTGTTGAATTCCATTTTCTTGGTAGGATGTAGTGGATTAATTGTTAAACTTCAATCACTGAAAAGGAAAATGAGAATCGTTTCATTTGCCTAGTCAAGGTTTATCATGGGAACAATCATTGAAGTGACATCTAATGAATTACATTTCACTCTACTCCATATCATAAAGACTAACCTTAGTCGAATGGCTGAAGTACTTTGACCTGGAGAGAGAAAGCCTCACGTTGAGTATGAAGTCGAACGCCCAACTTGAGCAACGGCTCAGAGGTTTCGGTCTAACAAACGACGAACAACCCGTGCAACACAATCCCTCTACGGCAGTACCCGCCGTCCCGAAGGAACGTTCGAGCAAAGGAGGTATTACAGCGATGATATGTTTTATGAGCAGAACCGAATCTCTTGATAGCAAGAGATTACATGAAAACAACCTGATAGCAGGAGCTCACCGACACTCACCTTGTGAAAGATAAATGTGAAGAGCAGAGGTGATACACTACCTTTTATAAGATTTTCCTAAGCGGTGAATGGATCAGACCTCTCGTCCAATCACAGACGAGCTAGAGTTCACGATGTGCGCACGCACATTTGTAACGCGTTATTGAAATCGTGTTAGGCAAATATGTTGTTTAGCAATAGACTCAAGCATGGTGCCTGAAGTCAATACATTGAAACATGATGATTGCACGATTCGTTTTCATCAAGAGAGCTTCGGAGGCTTAATACAAGATTACATCCTTTAGTTTCAAAGGGAGGAGACAGAATTGGAAGCATGTTTAGACTACACACGAAAAATATTTACGGAGTTGATATCTTATTTCAAAGACCGTATCATCAAGGCTCACTTAATTGTACATGTCAATTACATTCATTTTCCACATGGTGAAGAAGTGGAAAGTGTTGATTTTCAATTTCCTTCCTATGGACAAGAATATGTTACTGATGCTTCTGAGTTTTATACACGACATCTGCGGAAGATTATTTCTCGGATGGACAACTTTCATGGTTACGGCAAATATTTGCTTCTGAATAAAATAAACCATATTGTCATTGCTATTAGTAAAGTGGGTTTCAATGATGTTAAATCAAAGATCAAATAAAGTATTTTTCATGACACTTGTGTTGTGCTAAACTTTCTAGCGCTGTGGTGAACACTGTTTTCATATAACATTCTAAACTCTCAGTCTTACTGCAGTAGAAAACTGCTTTTAGTAAACCTGATGAAGCTAATCTAACAGTTATGGAGTTTGAATTTTCTAATAGGGAAGCATTTGACAACTGTCTCCAATAAAACTTTCTAACACTGTAAAAGTAATTTACAAGACAATCTACACTGTACAGTAAAACCTTTTCGATAAAACTTTCTAGTGCTGTGATGAGTTCGGTCAGTCATACATCTTCGATGATTCAACTTTATTTTCACAAACGGGCGTCGCGGTAAAAACTAGTTGACTACACTAACGCTTGCATTTCATGACATGTGTGTTTCATAAAACTTCATGATCAAACTATTCTAACTATACATCAACCTGTGTTGCAGTAAAACTTCTACAAACCATGATACACTTTCTGACTAGACTTATGAATACAACTTCAATGATCAAACTTTACTTTCTCAAACGGATGTCACAGTAAAACTATTTGACTACGCTAACTTTGCTTTTACAAACCATGATGCACTTTCTGACGACACTCACGAATAATCATCATGATCAAACTTTTCTAACTATACATCAACCTGTGCTACAGTAAAACTTTTGTACAACACTGACAAGAGCTTGTTCACTAGCTAAGAGAGAAATCTGTGATGTGTTGCGTGTGGCGCAAGGGTGGCCTCCCATTTCATTCCATTCATCATTTTTCTTCCCCTCTGCATTCCATATCCGAAGATATGTGGCGGGCTTGGGACCGCTTTAGCTGCATTAGAAGGTTGGCCTTAAAAGAGCCCATGAGTCGTTCTCCGTCCACCGACACTCTCACTTCTGCAAAAACTCTGAAAGAAAAAGAATAGGAGATTAGATGAGCTACAAAATGATCATGTTGAGGAAACTTACTGGGCAACTTCTTCCGAACTTTTCGGACGACGAAGTCCTCCAGCTCTCCGGTGATGTCCATATTCATATGGAGACATCGGACTCCGTCGCCCTCATAGCATTGTTGTGTCACATTGGGGTCGTCGGTGATTGTTGGGACGTCACATTCATTATTTTGGAAGAGGAGAAGATGGACTTCATACACTCTTCTTTTTCTACTCTTCAAACACTCATGCAGTCGCTCAACTTCACCCGCCAACCTCTTATTTATGCCCTTCACCTCCTCCGTCTCCTTCACCACGCTTCGCATCCGCTCTATCTCTTCATCCTTCCTCGACAAACTCGCCTGCAAACTCGCCACCAAACCTGCCTTCCTCATCAACTCGCTCCTTTCCGCCATCCATTCCTTCTCCTTTTTTCTCATGCTCTCCAACTCTTCCTTCGTTGCCCTATACCCCTGAACCTTCACCCCCAGCTCTTTATTCTCCTTTAAAACTTTTCTATTGACACTTTCCAACCCCATTATGCGATCCTTCATCCTTACAAATGCCTCCGTATCATACCCCTCTTCCCGCCGTGGCGATGACGCTGCCATCAGCTTACCCACTTCCTTCCCCTCCCCCTCCAGATCACCGATATCCCCAAACAAATCCTCAAACACCTTATCTAAATCAACATCAACCTTCTTGTTCATTTTCGCTCTCAACTCAACTTCCTCACTCGAACTCTCATCAATCGCCTTCGTCACCACTTTCTCCCCAACCACGTCCTCAATCGTTGCCACCGCCTTCCTCACCTCTTCCCTTTCCAACAACTCTCCCTGAAACTACGCCTTGAACCCTGCCATAGCTATATTCCCACTCGGACACTCGTTGTGATCCTTAATAAAAGTCACCTCATTCCCTTCCCCACATACCACCTGATGATGTACGCACACTTTCAACAACACCTCTATCATATGCGCGCCCACCGTCCCCTCTTTAATGTGCTTCTTCAGCTCACTGCCTCTGGCAATCTTGCCGCAACTGCATTTGCCAACCACCATTTTAGCGTTGCCTGATTTTGTCATAATGATTCTGTAAAGATAGAGTAAAATTTGAAGGCAAGTGTTTATAGGATACTACTTGCTGATATGCATTGAAAGACATTTGATAGCAAACGTTGGAATAAGATCGTCAACCAAATTTAAAGAGTATGATTCCTAGCTTTATCCTAAATCCCAAAGTTTGATAGCAAACCTTGTCAGAGCACTCACCGTTCGTCTTGCAACTTGAAAAAGGAGTGAAGACTAGAGAAAAGTCGCGGTTTATATACCCAGGGAGCACAAAGCCATGATTCAGACTTTCCTTATTTGGTCATGCTTTTGACTTGACAACAGCAGTTTTACCATGTATGGGCATCGGCAGTCACCGTGCTTTCCGTTACCAACTCCCAACACAAAGACGGAATCCCCTATGACGCGAAAAGGTTTGACGTCAATGCTTGCAGTAACCGCCCCATTTTTACCAAGTTACAATGACAAACGACAGACGTTGCCAACCCTGAGTTACTGAGGCTAGACGAAGAAGGCCTGATAGAAAGCCAGCAACCGTTTGGGTGTTAAGCTCTTGAATCCGTTGCAGGCATTACTCAGAGGGGATCTTGTCTCAGCTCCAAGGCCTCGACCCACAAATCCAACCTCGAGCGGACAGAGCGGCGTCATATCACTGTGTTGGTATCCGGGCCCAGTTTTGACATGAAAACCGGTGGAGTTGTTTACAAGAGGAAACGACCCAAGTCACAGAGACTCATAAACGACTGCTTTTTGTTCAAAAACTTTAATTATCATCATTATATATGAATTTAAAATTTTCAGTACTTTAGTACTACTCATAAAACGTTTATAAGTAGTCTGTCACCTACAGCACAGCAAGAGCTGTCGAATGTTTTTTGAATCAAGTCTAAAGGACTTGTAGAAGCAAAGTTATAGCCGTTTGAAGATTTCGGCCTACTATCATCAAATGGTCAGTCATGCCATACTGACTAACCTATAAGTCTGGCACCTTAGCTGATATCAGCAATGGAAAGTCAGAAGTCCGATATCGGAACTCAAGAGAAACGACTTACCTGTAGTCAGTTTCTCAACTTAGTGAAATTCCTCTCCCGATCCCGTTCTTATATACCCTGTGAATATGCAATCGGCAATCCATGCAGGGGGGGGGGTCAAAACATTACTTGTCACAAATTTGACGCTGATTCCAACTCTGGTCTCTGTTTTCTTGTCCGAGGCTTGCTTCACCCGCTAGAGCGATTTTCGTAAAAATTCTAACTCTGTCGTTTTTCGTCAATGTCCCAAATTTTCAATAACGTCTCACCTCTAAACGAAGGCAGAGTGGAACAAGCCATGTTTTCCAATGAATTTGTCTCACTCCCAACTTTCAAATGAGCTATTGCACGACTTTCTACGATCTCAAAATGGACTTTCTCATCCCATAACATTCAAAACCTGATTTTTCCAACTCTGACGTTTTCCTGCCATTTTCCACCCTCAAGCCAAGAAAATTAGTCCAAACTGAGCTTTCCACTGCATTTTTCTCACTCTTCGCTTTCAAATGAGCTATTGCACGACTTTCTACCATCTCTGGAACCAAAGTTGGAAGATCGCTGTCGAGGGGGGGGGTCAGAACTTTTTCTGTCCGATTGAGCTGGGAAGACGTTCCTAGACCCAAAATTGACCAAAACGTCCGAATTTGCACTCCATTTTCCCATCCGAGCACTTCTTCATTACGAAACATGGACTTTCTCATCCTAAAACCACCACACCCCGCCTTTTTTCGAACTCTATCGCTCCACCCCTTGCCTCCCAGGAAAACTCCTCCCGCCTTCCTTCCACAACCAACATTTCACGCAGATTCCACATATGAACTCCACTTTCACATCCAAACCCTCCTTCATGACGATTTCCAACTTTTCTCATCCCAACACCATCAACATCCACCCTTTCCTCACTCTATCCTTCACACATTCCACCCCTTCTCCCTTCCGAGATTCCACTCCTGGCTGGAAAACTCCTGCCTTCCCTCCAGAGGGGGGAGGGACCCGTTTCCTCCTCTCGGACCCATTCCTCCCAGCACATCCTTGGCCACTTCCTCTCTCCAGAGGGGGGGATGACTCATCATTTCACATTTTGTGCTTGAATTTGGGATGGGCTTACTACTCATATCATTGCGAACATGAAACTGATAATTGATGCAGTCTTTAACTGCTCCAAACTGAAGTCTCAATGAATTCTCATTCTACTTTTGCATATTTATTTACTGCCATGCCATCATTTGCAAAGTTGCGCTTGAATTGCCAAATTCATCGGAAATATCTCTTCCTACCAATGATTTTTGTCCTAATTATATTGCTCTGAAAAGTATATACCAAACGCATTCTGGAAGTCAGTTAAATTTTGAGATTCTGAGTTTTCTTTGAGTTAGGCCTATTTCTAAGCTGCCTTTCGAGAAAGTTTACTCTCAACTTTCTGCCATGATTCATTTTTCACGATAATCGGATACAACTTCATCCCTGACTGATAGAAACAAGTTCAATTAAATTAACAGTAGAAATGTTATCTGCAATAGACTATGTACAGATGAAAAGTCAGCATACGAGCGTATAAAAAAATTTGCACTGATTCGATATTGGTTTGTCCTGAAACATAGAAATTGTAGTAGTCATTAACAAAGGTTTACAATTAGCTGGAATTGATATGTCGTGGAGATTGATATTTGAATCCACACCCCCTCCATACCCACAGAAAAACCTGTGGGTATCCCCACAGAATCCCCACGCCCCCATAGGATAAGCACCTGATTAATATGTTGCTCTTGTTCGTTTAGAATGATTGATGTCCAATATCTCCATCTCAGTGGAACTTCTGCACAGCATTCAACGATCCGAAGGCCGCATTTGACTCCAGAGATGCGGAATGAGAGTCCTTGAAGAAAGTCACTGACTGCGCGTTGTAACTTTTGTGACTTTTCTTTGCTATCTTCGGTATAGGCCTATTGCTCTTTAAAATTGTAGTAGCCTATTTTCTCATTATTGAGCCTTGATTATGACTTGCCACCTAGAAATTATTGTACCGAAAATTTAACCAAATGCTCGTTCAAGTAAGGATAGAGCACGATTTGCGCAGGCCTTTGACTTAAAAATTTACATTTGCATTGAATCATTCGGCTGCATTAGCAGATAGTGTTGAATTACCTATCTCTACTGATTCGTAAGTTTTTGTCGTCTCCTGCCATCTTAAACGTACATTTTGCATAGGTTCTTCTCATCCCACTCCTAATTCTTTAATGATTCATGAGACATGACACCTTTTCCATAGAACTGCCATAACGTAATTCTATCTCGAAATGTTTCTTTTTAATTAATAGCATGACGACATTGTCTTTATTTTTTTGTTTTTATAACAAATCGGTGATTGATCAGCTTGTGTTTTTGAAACTTCCTCTTTTACTCACTTTGGATTTTTGGTTCACTTAACCTAGTTATTGACTCTGTCGATCCTACTACATTTTGTATAAGAAGATGTCCTCAGACTTGAACAGTTTGAGCACAACAATTCCTTGGCAGCCGTATAGCCGCTGCGTTTTGCCCTACAGGGGCTCGTAAGTAAGACACGGAATGGCCCAAACTAGCTCAAAATATCTAGAATACAATAAAATATAAAATAATAAAATATCTTGAATAGTTCAAGTCTGAGGACCAGGGCTAGGATCGGTTAACCGGTTAACCGGTTAACCGGTTACACTCTCTCTTAACCGGTTACACTTTCTCTTAACCGGTTAAAATCGGTTACGACGTTTCATTAGATTTAACGTGTACTACACTACGTGTATGATGAAATCCGATTGAACTAAAGATTTTACACTGGTTTCATGGAGTAGTGGTTGCTCATTCATCCTCATCCACAATCCATTCAAACTCATTCATTACAATTCGCAATCCTTTAGTCGTGCTGCTACGTACACATGGTCAGTATATTTCAACAATTTTATTAGGTTGATGTACAATAAGATTATGTTGACATTTATATTTTCAATTTGATGTAATCTAAGTAACATCAGTCCATTTAATACTTATAGTGGGCCTATGCATAGAGTGACCTATTTAACTGCGGAAAGTCTTACACCATTTGTAGTTTTAACCTAAAAAGTGGTGAATAGGATAAATTAGCAATAATAACACACAGACGACATCGCATAGGCTATATATGCCAATAAAAACTAACTCACTTTGAATTGAGTTGGCAAAGAATATAGGGCCTACATGTAGCCGTAGGTGTCACTTGCAAAATCGGTTTCTATTGAAACAACCACTTTGGAAATAACATTCGTAAATTTGGAGATGTAAGCTTACTTATCAAGTGGACAATAGGATAGATAGGTTTATTAAGCAGGATTCATACAGAAGCACTGACTATTATACTAGTAGAAATAGTAGAAACCAAAACTAGTACGCTAACGATTGAAACATAGCGAGTAATAAAAATGAAATAATAATATGCGTTTTTTGGAAGGAATGACAACCGTCCTTTACAGCTACAATCATCGTTCATACAATGAATTGCAAGCGATCCCTGAAGTTATCGATGATCCAGTTGACGTATCCAGTGGATTATCCAAATCAGCCAGACTGTTAATGATATGGTTAAACTTCAGAGTATCGAAGACTTTTGAATAGTCGTAGGCAGCAACCACAATATTATCAATTGAACTATCATCTAAACGTGAAGTTCTGTATTTATGCAATGAAATCACAGCACTGCAAATGGAAGAATTAGGTCAAAACCCAAAGTGGCAAGGTCCGTAGTTTTTGATATACCTTAACAACTAAATAAATACCGGGAATCCTCCTCTAACCGATTTTAACCGATTAACCGATTTTAACCGGTTAAAAATATAATCGGTTAACCGGTTACAAAAAAATTAACCGGTCCTAGCCCTGCTGAGGACATATTTCTATTCAATGCCCAGGCGAACTGGCAATCTGCAATATTTATGGTACTTCATTTTGCTACAGGATCATTTTAAGAGTACAATTTTTGCATTACTGCTCCCTTAAATGAAGCACATTTGTATAAAAATTCAACAACTACATGTAGACTAAAGGAAATATGGCCTTATTAAAATGTTGGGATGAAATATCAACACGAGTATGTACTTAGTTCCGCACAACACACGAGCATTGCAGAGTATGCTATTTTGAAATTTCGATGTTTCTTATGTTCGTCTTTTACCGTTCGCTGTTATGACAGTAAGCAATCAGTCTCCATCAAGTAAAATTAAACCTAGGTTTACATTATATCATGTATACATGTTATGTGAAGCATTCTCAGGAAATATACACACACTCATTTCAAAAGAACTATAGGCTACTTATATTCCTCGCTGTAGACAATCGTGATTAAGTACAACTACAACATGTTTCACAAAAGCAAGCATGAATATTTATCAATATACGAGTATCTACAGTGAGAAGCCGTAAGCTTTTGATAGGTTTATTAGCGGCAAACATGTTTCAGTTTCGATGCTGTTCAACTTTTCACTAATATTCCAGTCAATGACACTATCGACCATATAATTAGCTTAGTCAATTTTGATAGATTTCCTATTAATGATAATGCTTTGCGTACTCTCTTGCAAATCGCTTGCACTAATGTGCCGTTCCTGTTTAACAGTAGAAACTACCTTCAAAAAGAAGGAATGAGTATGGGATCCTCCCTTGCACCTCTTATGGCTGAATTCTCTCTAAATATTATAGAAAGTAAAATGCAAATGTCGGACTTTTACATTAGGTACGTCGACGATATTTTAGCAGTCTTTCGGTCTCGAACCGAAGCCCTCACTTTTTTAGACCAGCTCAATGCTGCTAATTCATCTCTTCAATTTACGATAGAAGAACCCATAAATGACTCTATCAATTTTCTAGATATGAATAATTTCATAAAAAATGGCAAATTTGAAACCAATTGGATAACAAAAGAAATCAATACTTTATTGTATACTCATAGCAACTCCTACAGTCCTGACTCTTATAAGAACAACGCGATTAAAGCCTTGTACAATAGATCTCAAAACTAAGCAGTCTCCCTGCCGACCGCGATTATAACAAAAACAAAGTTAGGAATATTTTTATTCAAAACGGATATCATCCGGATAGAATAAATAAAGTCTTTGAGCGTTGTGATAATCCTAAGACTAAAATAGAATCTAGCGAAAAAACTGAAATATTTTGGAAGCTCCCCTATGCTTCACTCTTCTTTCTCAAATAAAACGTAATATTCGCCACATAAATAGTGCTTTAGAAAATAGTATTTTAAGAATTGCCTTGAACACATACAAAACACAAAACATGATAAGCAATAAAGATAAAATTCCTTTTAATGAGTTATCTTCCGTAGTGTATAAGTATACTTGTGAGCATTGCAGTCAATGCTACGTCGGTGAAACCCGTCGCCATATTTTCACTAGGATAAACGAACACGTGAAAGGTCGACCAGCATCCGAAATATCTCTTCATGTTCACATCCCAAATAAAGATAATTTTAAAATTCTCATTCGCACTACATACACGAAAATTGCTGAATCATTGTACATAAAGTCATTCCTTCATTCACAGTGCCTAATGAATAACCGCAGCCAATCACAGCCGCTTTTCCTATATTGATTTTTCTTGTCTCATTCGCACTGTATATATTGCATCCTTGTTTATTGACCGTTGTCACTGATGATGGTAGCTTGCCTACTGAAACATGTTTGCTGCTAATACGAGTATCTATCTATTGACATTTCCACTGTTAGTTTAGATCCTGAAGGACCTTAATGTCCCCACAATATTTTTAGTCAGCTGCCATTCGTGAAGACACTTTGTCATGTCACAAAAAAGTCACCTGTCAAAAATTCTTATGTAGGCCTTCACTATATGTTTGCGATCTACCAATGTCTGTTGCAGCCATCGTTTATTGCTCAGTGGATCATTCCATGTTCATATGTGTGAATATTCCCGTTTAATATTCGTTAATTGAATTAATGTAGCAATCATCGATAATTCTATCTCCATTAATGTCGATAAAGAAGTATGTCAAAGCGAGTTTGGCCTTTAAGCATCTCAAGTCTAGAATTGTTTCTCAGTAGAAATCGACTATACACGTGGTGAAGGAAAAAACTTTGAATCAATCTAATCTACTATTGTAGATATAGACTTCGATGAAAATCATCCTGATTTTCTCGACCACTCTTGTCATCGAATTATTGCACAAGAATTTGGAGGATGTTGACTCATTAGTGTACGGTGATGAAATGCAGCACAATGAACCATTTATTGAGGTGCACTTAAGTGTGCAGGTAAGGATGCCTATCAGATGAAAATGAAAGTTCTTACAAGTCGTAGACAAGTGAAAAACCTGAGCTTTCACTATAACTTTGACTGCAATGCGAGTAGATGGCTTACAGTTGAATGATTTGGTGTGAGAAATCTTTATCACGCTGTTCATGTATCCGACGAATTCTTTCAATATTTTCATATGTCTTGCTTTGTAGGCTGGACCCAACAAGTTTCCGATATCGTTATAAGTTTAAAATCTAGGTTAATAATGATTATCCATGTTACAATATTTTAAATTTATTTTTAGATTTAAAGATTATCTATATAATAATGATTTATCACACAAGCTTAATTATATCACAAATAATTTTATCTGATCTATTTAGGTTATTAGAGCTAAATTTGTAAGTCACCATTCGGCTCTGCAGTAAAGGAGACTTGCAGAATTCTTCCACTTCAGACGTCCTTGACACACCTGGAACTATCACTATAAGTCATTCAAAATTATTGAACGAGTGTTACTAATGTGAAAATGATCAGCATTGATATTTCATGCATTTTAAGTGGCGAGATGAGTAGACTATGTGATTCTTTGTAATTCAAGATCGAAGTTGATTGTGTGATATGATGTCAGTTCTGATTGCTTCTAGTGAATGTCAAAAATCTTCAGAATCCCCATAGAATCCCCATAGAAGCGCTATGGGAGTTGTAGGGATGGCCTTAATACCCATACCCACGGCAATCCTGACATTCCGGGACAAATTTAGTAGTTATTGCCTCTCTATCAGGAATAATTCGGGTGTGAGTACTTTCTGAAGAACTTACTCTTCTTGGGAATTTCTAGACACGATGTCGGGTATGAATTGCCACTCTTTACAAGTGTATGATTTCTCCACACTCAATACGAACCCTAATTTGAACCAATTTAAGAGCTCCTTAAGACAGTTATGTAACCGAATAATTGACAGTTCCAAGAGCTTCATCTGCACTGTAAACCGTTGACTGTCAATTGAAAGGCATTTATCCGACAAATTCTATTTTGTCGGTCATTGTTAGTTGTTGTAGGATGATTGCCACTGAACACCTACAATATCTGACAAAATGCGACAAAATGAATAGCAATGAATTGTAGCTTAAATTTCATCAAAAATAAAGGCAATTAATTAAATTATGTCAAAATAAATCATTGTTTTACCACACAATAATACAGATTGCCCAAAAGTCAAGCAATCACTAACCTAAAAAATCAATCAATATTCAACAGTTGCTGTTTAGTTAATTTGCATAAAAAGCATCTGTTTCGATGTCGGTGGGGAACCTACAAATTCGTCGGATATCGCAGGATATTAGAGGTGACAATCGTAGGTTGATTTTTTCAGTAATATTGTAGGATAATAATTGTCGGTCACGGTTTACAGTGTGCGTTGGATACTACAGAACATTCTTCTCGAGCAAAAAGTACAGAGGCTATCACTGCTGGCCTCAATCTCAATTCCTCTCTGCTATTGACTTTATCGTAGAAACACATTTGCTACTTTCGACGACATTTATATATCTGTAATTAGAAGCACTTCGATAAGATCCTTCCTAAAATCTATCCAATAGACCTCTTGGCTAGTAGGAGCAGCAACATCGACAAATAGATTATTTGGACATTAAAATCGAGATCCAAGGTAGTGGCCTCTACACCACGGAGGTCTACCATAAAGTTGATGAGCTCGGCTTTCCAGTGGTGCTATAAACTTTCCCCGAAAAATGCAACTTGTCAGGTTCGCTAGAATTTCTTCGGATGCCTCCACCTTCATATCGAGAGCTAAAGGCATTTTCAATATCTTCAAGGACAGCGGTTATAAGGTAAATCCACAAGTAAATTCTTGCATAAAATCCTTCTTGAGAAATAGATTTCTTGTTTACATGTTTGGCTGTTTTTCGCGTCGGCAAATACCTTCCATCATAGGAATGTTTGATTAACCGCTATTATCGCTATGTTCTCATGTATCCTAATTCATTTGTAATTAAGCTTTAGCCATGTTTCCTCAGGTTTGGAGAGACCTTCACCATCGCTCATTTGATATGGTCGGCCTGTTCCCGCCATGTGGTCCAGGTTGAGGGTTAGGGGTCGAAGCCTTGCTTCATGCTGCCACGTGCTTCCTTCCTGATGACTCCATGCATAGTGATCTTATTTTGGTTTCATCTGTTTCTTGATTTTCATTTATAAATTTGGTTAAGTTCTCGTCATGTTTCATACCGAGCTCTATCTTCAGCTTATAGACATAAATGATAATTGGCTATAAGTTTTGATTTATTTCCCGTCCCCCTGAAAGTTAGATCGACTAGCCGTTGTAAGTAATACGCATAATACTCTGTACTAGAGTGAATCTTTATGCTTTAGGTATTAATTAACATCTATACGCAATGGACTTCAAGTAATATAATTTATTGCACGATCTTCCACTAGGATGATTGTTTTAATTATGTTTTCATCTGCTTCTTGAATTCTTCGAATTTTTTAGCCGTGCCGTAAATCAATATGAGATTTGCCATTTTTGTGATTTTGATTGTACCTTTAAGGCAGACATTTTTCAGAGAAGGCAGAAATGTGATATTCCTCGTACCCGCCAGCTTGACCGAATTGTTCTTAAAGATAATGACAACCGATGTTATTGTTGCAGATGAACAAACAGACTGTCCTGATTACAAAGTGATGCTCACAGAATTTATTATCGGTACAGGACGTTTTGCTTAATGAAGATGTGAATTTAACAGAGAATAGTGAAATGAGGTAGACAATTCTTATTTCCTTTTGATAGCAGGAGGAATAGATTTTCGACTAAGAAAATAGATGTGTATTAATCAACGTTTCGCGATCAGCTTCAACTGGATGAAAGTAACTAGTTTTAATTACATGCTTATTTTCTTATTCGAGTCGACTTATTCCTCCTACGATCAAAATAAACATCCGACTGATAATGAAACCCACTGATGAATTCTTATTTCTTCTTCAATTCGACTTCTTACTTCAATTGTATTCCAACAATTACAAGTGTAGATAGCAACCATAGAAATCAAATTGTTTTACTGTATTTGGCTAGAAGGGTCATCAGCTGATTTCAGGTGGTCATTAAAGCTGCTCGCAAACCCGAAATTTTGGCGCGAATTTAGAACGTCGGACTTGTATTTCTCAAGCATTAAGTCACGTGTAAATAAATACCAATGAAGGAAATAATGCGCTAGTTATTAGTTGAAGATATTTTTGATGATTTGTTTCATTATATTTATGTGTGAACATGATAAATACTTCAAATATTAATTCAATGATGCAAGGATTTCACATGACAAATGTATTTGCATGATGAAATGTATTGGTATATAATTGACATAAGTGTAGTTTTGCAAATGATTTCTCTGAATGATGAAGTTTTCTGTCTATTACTCTTGGTGAGGCGTATAATATTCTTCAATATCTCTGGTTACTGTAAAAGTTTCTCAGTCATAAAGAGACTCCTATTCACGAAGTACATCGCGAAACATGTCAGAATGGGTCTTGACTCGTTGATTTGTCTTGCTTTGTATTACAAAATTTTTGAGTGACTTCAATGCAAGCGTTTTTTCCTGCCATAAGTGTCTCCAAAACATTCAATGCAGCAAAGCCTCCATTTTTTTGTTTCATGTACCATAGGCAATTTCTAGTCTTAATCCTTAATTTCTAAACGTCTTAATTCTTAAGTCTTCTATTTCTCTTATGTCTCAATTTCTAGTATTGGAGATATAGCCAGTGCAATAGCTACTGCCAAAAATTTACTGTATTCTGATTGCCACCGAAATCGAATGAACATGCAATAGTAATCAATGTCAAATTAATAGCAATAGTTAACCCCGGATGAACTAGCACAATTAGAGTCACGCGGCTATTACCATGGCTGAGCCGGCAGCAAGCACTGGAAGTGGCCGGTAACGGATCCAGGGGGAGGGGGTTCATGGTGTTTAAGTGTTTGAAGCCCATGCTGGTTCAGGTAGGTCCAAGCTTTGCTATTTTATAGAAGTCTGGGACTTAAGTTATGAATAATGTTCAGCAAGGCTGGTTTCAAAAAAGCAAAAGTCAGAATACAAAATTGATAGAGTACAAACAATTCTGGAAATACAGAAGGTAGTAGAACCAAACTTCACACAGCACTTAACCACACCCTATAATATAGCGCAATACAAAATTGAGACCAGTCCTGCACAAAAAACACGCTCATGGGAAACATTCATTTTCATTAAAAATTAATTCAATTTCATGGGATCACCAAATACCAATCAAAAACAAGCAGTCATAACAAGATATTCAGTCAAATCACGCAAACAATACCACAAACCAATGTTCATGATCCCAATGGATGCGCAATTCAGTCCCCACCTCCTCCATGCCCTGCAACGGCACAGCAAGCTCTCAAAGTTGACCTAATTTCACGGATTTTACTAAATTTGACCATCTCCTCTACTAATTTCAAGCATAGCTACAGCGGCCAAGATCAGGGTATCCGGGGCTTTTCCGTCAGAAAATTCCAGGACCATTTCAGAACATTTTCAACATTCCTATGAATTATCCTCAAAATTACTATTAATGATCTTTCTTCATCATGTGTTCGAAAATGTTCAGGTGTGCATTGGTGAAGGAATCGTCATCACATTAACATGAGTCTTTCTTTTCACTTCAAGCATACCCATCATTGGCATTTATTATTTGTGTTATAAATGTTTGTCCAATATTTTTTGATCGTAAACGTGTGTGACTTATGAATGATCAAAACAATGTTAACGATGTTTCTTCTCATAATGATAACCGATTCAGCTAATGGATAATCAAGTCGAGTAATTGCTCTAAATCATTGGACGCATTGTCATGGCTTAAAGCAATGATATCAATGCAAAATTGGTTTAGTACATATGAAATGTTGAGGAAGATTGAGTGTGTTACCATTATAAAATCTTTATAAGCTAAATCAGCAGTTGAGCGTCATAAACACGCAAATGCTGTCTATGGTCATGATCCGGTTGAGTTCATCTAAAGCAACTGGCAGAAAGCTATTGGAATCGAGATTTTCTAACGCTAATTGCTATCGCTTGAGAAAATAAAAAGCTAGCCGAAGTTCTTCGAACGAAGGCACAAAATTGTAAATTAAAAAAATTTGAAATATTCGGCGTACCTGCATCTTCTGTGATCGAAAGTTTATGTATATAATGGAGTATCCGAGAGTTATACTTATAGTCGCACGCACGTGCGTGCATTCTATCTCCGGTCTTGATTAACTTTCAGATTCATATACGCCTACCTAGATATCACCTCTAGCTCTAACCTACAGCTGAACCCATTTTTGCGGTGCATGTCTTTTCCTTATACCGTGTATCGCATTATGTTTTGACATAGGGCCTATAGGCTAAAAGCGGTGGATTTCCTAAACCTCACTCTTCAAAGTTGGTGAATAACGCTTGTCTTAGCATTATGCAATTTCATGTACGAAGGCATATATAGTACTCATTGCATTTCATTTAATCGCGGTGAATCGAACCTGCTTTTTCAACGTAGGTTTTTTTGTACCGAATATATATTTGATGGTTCTATCTGCATAGTATCACACCATGGTATTAAGCTTCTCGCTTAATCATGAATATAAATTTGCCTTCGATATGTAAAGATTCGATATATTATTATACAAAACAAAACTGCTTTACAGATGAACTTTTAGCAGCATTAACACAGTAGACCTACCGTCACTTTACACGAGCCTTTACATAGTATTTGGAAAAAAATTTTACTTTACATTCTTTTACATTCTTTTCCAGAGAGCCAAGAGGTCTTCATATAATACCAAAAGAAGATATTTTGCAGAACAGTTAATAATTCTGAGAAACATATCAGCGTCTGTATCATCAATCGTTTTTTAATAAGTCGAGCTGCTATTGCCGATAAAAGTAATGATATCTGCTAGGTCTAAATTTTCGCCTAATCAGCCTCATTTGGGAGCAAATCCTTTACTCCCTAAAACTTAACATTAGAAGCTTTTGAAAATACATCATTTTCTAACAAACTTAAGAACATTCTCACTATGAAATTGTTTTACTAAACCTTTATAATACTTCAGAAAATTGATTGTTTAGATGACATGAATATTGAACAGGAAAATGGATGTACCGTATTTTCTCTAATTGAAGCCCCCGGCTTCTATTTTTTAAAGTTAAATTTACCCCGGCTTCAATTAGAAGTCGGCTTCTATTAGAGGCCCGGGTTCTATTTTTTTAATCGACATAACTATGATAAGAACTCTATAACTATGATGTAAAATTCTTTATTTTAGTGATTAACGAAGCTTACCCTGTCAATTGGATTCATCACTGTCGCACCATGAAATATTGTCATCGTCACTACAATCGATCGCCAGGAGATCTTCTTCACAGTCACTTTCAACTTCATTTTCAGCTACATTGAGTTCACTCATCGAGGAAGCCAGTTGAGTCAAACCATCCTCACAACCTCGGCCAGGTTTAAAGCAAGATATTTGTGAATCTTCCGAGCCATCCAAAGAGTTCGTGATACCACATTGTTTCATTGAGTCAGATATTTGAGAATTAGGTATCGCATTCCACGATTCTCGTACCCAATCAACCAATTGATAGAATGAAGGTGGTCGCATATTCCCATTCTTGGTAAATGAATGTTCTCCGATATTTTGCCATTGATCATACTTATTTTGAATTCGTGATTTCAGTGATCGATTCCAGCTTACATCAGCTGGCTGAATAAGTCCCGTGCACCCTCCTGGAATCACAGCTGTTTGTATTCTTAATCTCCGAAGAACAGACTGAGTTGTTTGTGAAATATGACATCTGAAAGCATCCCACACCATTAATCGCTTGGTAAAGGAAAATTCTCCAATCAATCGTTTCAAATATTCTTCTGTAAGACAATCGTCCATCCAACTTTTTGTGTTGTATTGAATGACAACATCGCTCATATTATTCAACTCCGCTATAGGTCTTTTTCTAGGGATAACGATGAATGGTTTCAGTTTGACTCCATCACCACGTCCAGTCAGAATTACCGTAACCCTGACTTTTTCATGACCTGCACTTTTCAATGGTACATCTGAAGATCCCTTCTTTGCGATCGTTCTTGATCCGCAACTTTCCATCCATACCGGGGTCTCATCCATTGCGTATATGCTTTCCAGAGGATAGTCATTTTTCATTCTCATTTGTCGAATATATAGAACAAATTGAACCAGTTTAGTTTGATGATCAGCAGGAACTTTCTGACATATAGTAGTCCTTGACCTCATGACAAATTGATTTCGCGATAGAAATTTGCTAAGCCAACGATTACTTGCCTTGAAGTTCGTGGGTAACGACAATTCAACTGATAAGGTTTGCGCCATCTTCTGAACATTTTTTCTGGAGACTCTAAGTCGTCTGTCTCTTTGCTCCACTATCCAAGCGCGCAATTTTTCTTCCAAAAGATCAGATTGTATTCGTCGTCCAGCCCCTGTCAAACGCTTTCGTTTTTGATTGCCTTTTTGATCAGACGCCACCTTCCGAATATCGTTTTCTTGTTTTCTCCATTCACTTATTTGTTTTCCATCAACTTTAAAAGTTCTGGCAGTCTCTTCAACACTATGATGCTTAACAAAATCTATAGGTGCAATTTTCTCACAGATCGTGTACTGTCTTCGCTTTGCTGACATCACTGTCACCCCTTACTGTCCAGAATGAAATGATGCCCATCCCATTCGTAAGGCAAGACATGAGAACAAATGAGTCATCAGTTAATCAAGTTGACGACAGTATCCATGCTACGACCTGCGACTGCATACTGCATACTGCATACTGCATTACAATGAATAAAACTTTTCTATTTATACCCGGCTTCTATTGGAGGCCCGGCTTCTATTTTTTTCTAGTACCGTTTACCCCGGCTTCTATTGGAGGCCGGCTACTATTAGAGGCTCGGCTTCAAAAAGAGTAAATACGGTATTTATATCACGTCTGAAAATTTGGCAACTCAAATATAAAAACGTTTAATTAGGGAACAATAGTTAAAACGAGACAAAACTTTATGAAACATAGCCATGATATTTAATGAATGCCCGTCGAAATTTCAATAACTTACTAATTGCAAATCTCAAATTGACCCGGGCATGGCTGCAACTTTCAATAGGGAGTTGTGTCGATGTTGAGAGATGTGAACTAGGCCTCCTGATGATTCTTGATATTGGAGGAAATAGCTGCTATTCAGGTCTGCTCCCACTTTTCAACTGAGGATGCAACTCAATATTTAATTATTCTATTTACACAAACGTAGCCATTCTTGAAACAAAAAGGCCGTCATAGAAATTCTATACAAATGAATTTAGGATTTTCAGAATATTATCAATAACACTTGATGATCATGTACCATCTGGCTCAGAATGACACCGTTTCGAAGAGGGCACTTTGGCGTTGCTATGCGTTCCACAACAAGGGCAGGTAGGAGCTCCGTTCTCAAGCGTCCCCCCCCTCCGACGAAAGCCGTGGTTTGTACAGATAAAGTGATTTCAAAATTCAAACTCCTTCCACTTCAAAATACAAATTCAAATACTAAGATTTGGTGCAAGTATTGATGTTACCTAGTTAGGGAGTTTGTCTAGCAACTTCCAGCATTTTCTCTACACGAAAAACCGGTAAAACCGGAAAATACCGATTTCATCGAAAAATGAAGAGTTATCATAAAATGACGGTGCTACATGGATAATGAGTTTGTACAGTTCTACAACCGGTGAAATAGTATTCTACTAATCATATCTGAGTTTTAAACACACACTTCCCCAACACGCCGGTAGATACAGGTTTTTATGAAAGAATCCAGTCAGAGATATATGTGCACGTTAAGCCAGAGATGAACATGAATGCAAGGAAATATATCAAAATATTTCATCAATTTATCCAGAGCGAATACAAGGTTGGTTGATCGGTGGGCATAGCATTATTCTAGTGAAAATTACGTAATTCCAGCGAAGAAAGATCATTTTCCGCTTTGGTATGCTACAGAAAATCAATGAATGCTATGTTTGCTTTTGATTGGTATTTGGTGATCCCATGAAATTGAATTAATTTTTAATGAGAATGAATGTTTCCCATGAGCGTGTTTTTTTGTGCAGGACTGGTCTCAATTTTGTATTGCGCTATATCATAGGGTGCTGTATGAAGTTTGGTTCTACTACCCTCTGTATTTCCAGAGTTATGGATGTGTTTGTACTTTATCAATTTTGTATTCTGACTTTGCTTGTTGTTTATAACCAGCACGAAATGGCTTAGGGCTTCAGCAATTACATTTGTAATTTACTAGTATCGATTCTGCTGAATTATATTAAGAACAAGGCCTGCAGCTTCGTATTATGAAAGGAAAATCATGTCATGGCATTCACTTAAAGCCTGGAACAGTCACGTTTTTTCACAACCGCAACCTATCATCTTTAAATCACTTTTGTTTACCTGAAATCCTTTAATACATGACATAGTGGTGGAATCTCAGCAATGCTGATGTGAACATCTACCCCAACATCAGACAGCTCATCTTGGTTGGATGCGTCTCTCCAATTCTCCAAAATTCCTCAGAATCAGAGAGACCGTTTTATGGCTTCAGACATCCGAAGGCGCATCTCTTGTGCACCATCTCCGAGGAATAATTGGTAGACTGGCAATCATGGCAAAAAGCAGTGGAAGATATGAAGACGTGTGAAATTTGGAAATCAAGGATATCTGTGATCAGCACAAAATATCAATGGTAGCTCCTATCCTTCGAAGTAGAAATCATTCGATGTCTTTGTCGAGTACTTAAATGGGATCAGGACAAATAAGTTGCTTACAAAGTTTAACATACTAAAATAAGCAAGTTTTGAAATCTTTGAATACCGGTATTACACAGTATTTCATGATGGTCGTTAATTACACAGAAGCGTTCAATTTTCCAACCGAAATTTTTTATTGAGCGGCTCATGAGGGCAAATCCGAGACGGCTCGTCTGTCAATCGATGTCGCTTGAGTGATATCTGATAGGTGAGACACCATAATCTACAAGCAACATTGTGGAAAAAGGATACTTGCGGGGAATTTGAATTCAAGAATGGTTTTGCAGTTAGCATATAATTATTTTCAAGAAACTGAAGTTAGCAGTAGATTTTTAGAAATAATGTTTTCAATCCGGATCTTCCACATGCCTGATGAAAAATGATCTAGGAATTTGTTCATCACATCAGCTTTCAAAAATTCCTCTCGGATCAGGGCAAAATTTAATCAAAAAATTCACTGAGAGATTAACTGATGCTTTCATGATCATATTCACGATTTTGTTCATACCAAAAAACCACGGATTCCTTTTCCAAGAGCCATTCGAGAATTTGTTCAACACACTTGGAGTCCCTCCCAGCCCTACAATACTCGCTACTATAGCATAAACATAAAAGAAATCAACGACATTGTCATTTTTTCACTTATTGCTACTTCTCGACGCCAAACAACACTTTGTTCACACCAAACAACCACGAATTCCCATTATAGGAATTATTCCAGAATTTGTTGGACTCCCTCACAGCCCTGCAAGCCCTAGTTACTTCTTGTTCGTAGTCAGGAAGTGTCAGTAAGTGAAAAATGGCAATGTCGTCTTGCAGGGCTGTGAGGTAGTCCCAATGTCATGAACAAATTTTGGAATTGTTCTTAGAATATAGGAATGCGTGGTTGTTTGGTGTGAACAAAATCGTAAATATGATCAGGAAAGCATCAGTTAATCTCTCCGTGCATTTTTTGATTAAAATTTAAAATTTTACTCATCCGAGAGGAACTTTTGAAAACTGATGTGATGAACAAATTATTTCTAAAAATCCACTGCCAGATCTAGTGCTAACTTCAGTGACTTTTATTTTCACATTTTTGTGTCAACGTGAGGCATGATGGGAAGGTATTAAAAAAATGAAGTTTTCGAAATGCAATGAAAGTGAAGAAACAATAGACCCAATATCAGGCTTTCTTGACACTTCATTTTGATTTTCATATTTTGATGTACTTGTGTAGGGAAGCAACTCGCACTCAATGTAGAGATGCGTCGTGACTTACGCACGCACATGTACATTGTACATTGATCGCACTTTTTTATTTTGTCAACCCCCTCCGCGCCGAAAAGCTGGATCCGCCTCTGACTAAGATGCGAGTCAATCTTTGACAACATATATTTACTGTCATTTTTAGTGTTATTGAAGCCTCTTTTAGCTAGGAAACAAGTTTGCTTTGAACAAAATTTCTCCAGCTAAAACATTAAGGAGACGAAGAAAAGGAGAAAGTCCAAAAACATGACCAAGCAAGACGAAGCAAGAAAAAGGTGCGTGTCGATACATGTGCCTATTCTAATTCCTGATTCTTGTTATATTGAGTAATTGTTTTTGGAGCTGAAACAGGTGAGCCGTGGTAACATGGCCATCAGAAGAAAATTGCATCGGCTCAGTGTTGTAGCAGGATTTAATGTGTTCTCACCTGAATGATGTTAGTCATCCTGTCTCCTAGCTCTAATTGGTCGAATTCCTTTTCAAATACCTTCATGAGATCGAATAAGTTTCGAATGTCATCTCGGTCAGTCACTTGTCTCTCGGTCAATCTGGATGCTTGTTGCTCGCATTTCCTATTTTCGGGTAAATTTGAAGTTGAGTGGGTGTTCCCGAATAGCCGGCGATGGATTATTACTATGTCCAAGATCAATTTGGTATCGAGATGAAAGCGGCAATGAAATACATGTGAGAGATGCGGCGGAACCTGGAGATTACGGGTATCTAGAAGAAGTCATCTCATGACATATCCTGGAATCTTGTGAAATATAGCATAGGCCTATTGTCCTGAGATCCATCATTTCAGTTCCCTTCCTTAAAATAGGCCCTACTACGTAATCTTCTACAGACATGATTTTTCGCGTCAAAGTATGTGGCTCCCTAGTTCCGAAAAATCATGCGATAAGTTCGCTGAGATTTTAATCGTTACTTCGAAAAATTCAGTGTGTATAACTCGGGAAAAATAAGGGAATTTTAAAATTGGGAGCAGTGAAGATTAAATATATCTATATTTTTTACAAATATACACATTTTTGACAAAATAAACAAAATTGCCTACTGTACAACAAGAAAAAGTAGAAATTCCATGTTCTTGATATAGGCATCACTTTTTATATCGTTTGAAGATCTGATCAATAAGTGCAAATTCGCAGGAAAAGTATGGTCATTGGTCAAGCATTCATAATTTTAATTTTGAAACATTGTACGTCTGCTTCACTAATCTTCAGCAGTTTGTATAGACAAGGAGGCCAGTTTTGCTTTTATGTGCTTTCTTAGTTTGATGCTGCGCTTTTCTGCAAGAATTGACATCGTGGTGAACGGTTGTGTCTGTTTGGTCACTGTGGTCTATTGTTTTCCGTGGTTTTCCTGTTGACTTGCTGTCTTTTCACAGCGTGTTTGGTATTGGTGGAATTGTCGTGTTTTTCCTTATTAAGGAAGCTTGACCTTCTTATTAACAGAATTGTGCATTTATCCACTGAGTTGACTGAGGTTCGGTCCAAATGTAAAATTCTCGAAGATGAATTAACGGCAGAGAAGTTTAACCGGTCTCACATTATGACTGAAATAAGTACTGAAACAGAAATGAGGCTACAGCGACGAAAGAACGTCATCATTAGCGGCATTGAGCTGCAACGTGAAGGGACAGTAGATGACAGGAAAGCTGGTGATTTGAAGTTATCCAAAAGATTGCTTCAGTGTCTGGGTGTGTCTGATGAGGCCATAAGCAGTGTGTTTCGTATACCAGGCAAAAGCGGAATGCCTTTATTGAAATTAAAGTTGAAAACCGAACGCCTGTAGAATATCGTGAATACCAGCTGCTACGGCAACAGCTAATACAGCGCAAAGAAGCTGGCGAAGATGTTATTCTGTACCGTGGTAAAATTATCTCCCGAAATTCATTGAGAACAAATTTTCCTCATTGATTTTAAATTCACATACGGGTAATCAGAACATCAATGTGAATTCCAATGTTTCACGCCAGCAATCTATTAGGCGTCTTCCACATATTTTATCAGCGAATATACGGTCCACTTTGAATAAGCTAGACGAAATTCATGCGACAATGCGCTCTCTAAATGTTCAGATATTCGCAGCATCCGAGACCTGGCTTCATAGTGGTATAAATGACGCCTTAGTTGACTTTCCTCATTTCATCGTCCACAGAGACGACCGCAAGGCTCGTCGCGGTGGTGGTGTCTGTGTTTGGACTAAAACTTCTATAATTGCTGAACGTCTTATCCCAAGACATCAACCCGATTTTCTCGAATCTGTTTGGTTATGCTTGCCAAATGTTAAGATCATTTTGTCATGCTCATATGTTCCTCCTGATTGTGCCATAAACTGCATATCACTTATTGATGAGTACTTTATTTCAAATGCTGATAATTTTCTGTCTAGATTTCCTGAGTTTGATTTGATAATTTGTGGTGATCTAAATCGATACAACATTGCTTCTGTTTTGGATCATTTGGACTTGATGAATCTCGTCACTGAAGCTACCCGTGATTCTGCTCTCCTTGACAATTTCCTCATCAGCTCTTCCTTATCAACCAGTTATACTGTTTCGGTTACGGCTCCTATATCAAATTCTGATCACAACAGCGTGAGCGCAGTTCCGAATGCCACAGTTGACTGCAATGATAAAATCGTCAAGCCCCTTTTTGATCTTCGTACCAGCAATATTTTCAATTTTGTCAGCCAGCTGTCAAGAATAAATTGGACGCCTTTTTATCTGTCAAATTTGAGTGTCGACGTTAAGTGCGATATTTTTCACGATATGCTTTCAGACATTGTATTGCAAACTATTCCCATGACCTTTGTCGAAATATCTTCGCACGATAAGCCTTGGATGACTCCGTTGGTCAAGCATTGTATACAACAGAGATGGAATGCTTTCCGCCAAAGAGACTTCCTTCTATATCATCATTGGAAAGAAAAGACGAAAACTCACATTAGTGAGGCTAAAAGCAGATGGGCGTCGAAGTCAATGGTCAGCCCCAAGCAGTTGTGGAAAGTTGTGAATTCTTGTGTGGGACTAAGTCAACTGATCCTATATTTTAACTCCTCGAGTCATTCAATTCTGTCAACACTGCTGACGTCATCAATGAACAATTCTCCTCATTCTATATTTCTAATGATTTCCATGATATGAGCGTCAGTTGCGCGGAGAACAGTTGTGATGAACTAGCTTGGGACATTGATATTCCTGTGTCTTTGGTAAAGAGAATGCTCTCCTCTATCAAGACCAACAAATCTATGGGAAATGATGAAGTACCTACGATATTGTATAAGTGTGGTTCTGACTTTCTGGCTGGGCCTATCGCTCATCTTTTTAACTTGTCTGTTCTTGAGCGCCGATTTCCTAAGAGATGTAAAATATCCCATATAACACCACTTCCTAAAACCTCGCCTCCCGCAATTGAGAGTTTGCGTCCGATCTCACTTTTGCCGCTGCCTTCTAAGTTGTTGGAAAGAATCGCTCTTGATTCGGTCAGCAAATGTTTCTATAGCAGCTTTGGCGATTTTCAATTTGGATCAAGACCTTCTGGATCAACTTCGTGCGCCATCATAACTCTAATTCACCATGCCCTTCAAGCTCTTGAATCTGAGCGTGTTTCAGGTGTGAAGATAGTTACATACGACTTGACTAAGGCTTTTGATACACTATCGCATGAACACTAAGAGACTTCGTGAGTGTAAATTTCCTGTGGCTTTTGTTTTGTGGATCGAAAGCTACTTACAAGAACGTTTTCAGGCGATCCGGATTGGTTGCAACTTAAGCAACTTTACGAGGGTTTTGTCCGGTGTTCCACAGGGCTCCTTTTTGTGCTATGGTCGGTAATCTGAAGCTCTCCAATCATGATTCATGTGCGGTTCAGTATGTTGATGATACGACAATTTGTGTTCCACTATACAAGAATAGCAGCAACTCAAACGTCACAGAAGAACATCTAAACATTCTCCAGTGGTCATCTGGTAATGGACTCAAAGTGAACTCCTCAAAATGCAAGTCGATTACATACATGAAAAACCAGGAGACAAATGATGTACATCTAGATGGAATTACCTCTGTCAATGAAATGAAGTTGCTTGGGATGTTTCTGAACAGTAAGCTGACTTGGAATTCGCATGTCAATTACATCTGTAAGATTGCTTCACGACGATTCTACGCTCTGAGAATTTTGAGACCTATATTGACGACAGACCAACTTGTCGCAGTATATAACGGACTTGTTCGCTCAATCCTTGAGTATGCTTCCCCAGTCTTCGTCAAACTTCCTAAGGCCCTCGAACTTGAGATTGAAAGAATTCAACGACGATGTCATCGGCTCATTTGTGGCTTCTCTCGGTTCGAGCAGTGCTCATGTGATCTTTTTGTGAACTTGTCCTCCCGAAGAGAGGCTGCTGCGAGACGTCTTTTTTTAGCTTCAGCAAATAACTGTGAACATACTCTTTCTCGCATAATTTCCTATCAGTCTGTACGAACTGGACGATTTATAATGCCACGAGTGTCAACTACCCGGTTTTTGAATTCATTTGTTCCTTTCTCTACTGCTCTCATTGCTGATTGTCTATGATCTGTATAATTTTTTTCCTTGATTTGCTTCAATGTACCTGCATAACGATGATTTTCAATTCGATGAATATATACCTACTTACTTACTTACTTACTTTTCTCCAAATCTGCGACCAGATCCACTCTGATGGGTGGGGAAAGCTGCTTTGAAAATGTCCTGACGGAATGTGCATGCGCAACCGAGGAAATCTGGATCCTTGGCATTAGGACGGATGCTTCGTTTTCTCATCCGACCCACGCCGTTGATGTGAGCTTGATCAGATTGATCGGTCAATGGGCGAATTGCCTCTGGAGATTATTCAGCAGGTTCAGGACTCCCACGCCTTGCGCGTTTATAAATAGTAGTTGGCTGATTAGGACTCTGATGACAGTCTGAAATCTGAGATGCTACGAAACTCACATAAAATTCATCGCGGATAAATGGACTCACAGAAGGTATTGAACTGAAGACAGGGCGATGATAAGATACCTGAATTCTAGATTTCTTGGTCATGCTGATACATCTGAGATGCACAAAGCTCTTGAGGGATTGGTCGATGGCCTGGACAATTCTAAGCTCCTGCAGGTGGCAATGGATGGTCCAAATGTCGATATCGCAACTTTTGATAAGGCATCCACCTGTCACCGCTACCTAGCACCCGCACATATGCTTCTTTTACCAACCTTTTCAATTCGCATTTTGATTAGTCTACATAGATAAGTCTACGTTACTTAACAACCAGAATAATTATCACCTAAAAAGTCAAATCCTACCTGCCTAACGCTTTATTGCATTTCCAAATTCTACAGATGTTCCTTCTTCATCTGTGATTTCATATATATATCGCATGTAAGAGTATGGCAGTATATTTGGCATCAGGAGTTCGATTCTCCGCTCAAAGTGTTAAAGTGAGCCTCGGGGATGCTAATGCTGACCGTGCTAATATGTGCTTTTCATTGCTAGTGTGTTCAAAGTAGTGAGATAATCCAACATACTCGGAACTAAAGAAACATCTCATTGTTGAAATGCTTTTCTGTGGTTTTATTGATGTAGAAAGTGTTTGGGACTATCATAGCTTCATCACATCATTCATCGGAAAATTTAGTTGAATTTTGATTCAAGTGGAGAACATCTTATAGCAGGATTTGGTAAGTGATGAACATTTATATCATGCGTCTTAATGAAAAGTACAGTGTACACTGTACATGCAATGAAGGCTGAACTACGTTGCGTGACAGAAACATGCACTGATGCTTAAAAAAACTACAATTAAGACTGAACTGTGATGCGTGACAGAAAACACTTATCTAATCAATAGCCGTTGTTAAATATTTAAGTCGATCTTGATCTCAAACAGATTTCTACGTGTATGTGCCTTTTCTTGCATGAACATATGAAGATACCGTTCATCCTTTTGCACAGGATCAACGTTTGTTTAAGTTTGGACATCGTAGAATTGCAAATTTTGCTGTCGTTTTGATGTAAGTCGTAGCTGAATGATGAAGCACCAAGAAAAATCGTAAATTGTTGAAATGATTCGTTGTAGACGTAGCATGCGCAATGTTGTTAAAGAGTCAATGTTTGAATGTATCATGTAAGCTAGCTGATTGGAATTGGTGGGTGCGTTGGTGTGAAGCAGCAAAGTTGTAAGGATCTTGATGACCAAATTTCAGAAGACAAGTGATAGTCACAGATTGAAAGCTGATCATTCCAGCGAAGAGAAATCGGTTTCAGATAGTTTCACGTCTAGCAAAAGGCTGGAGATTTGCTGTTGGTATCAACTGTTTCTTTAGAGCTGTATATCAACGTCCGAAAGAAGCGGGATTTAAATCCTACAGAGTGTGCGCATACCTCTCAATAGCTTTTTGAATTTTGATGAATTTGTGCGGACATTTTCTAGTCCGGGAGCTAGCGTAAGGATGAATGAACACATTTCAGGTCACACATCGGAGGATAGTCAGTTATCAACGATGAGGATCGATCTTCCTTCTCGTGTCATTTCTTTGTCAAATTTTTGCATATAGTCATCGAAGACATTGCTGATCATCCACGATCTTCTGTTCTTTGATGAAAAAATCCTCCGTTATTGCTCTTTTTTGATTACGGGGTCGATTTTGGAGTTTTCGATACCAAACGGCTATCCTCTTCTACATATAATCAAAGAAAGATCTTCTGTTTGCTTTGTAAGTGACAGGCAACTTTCTGATCCTAGAGAAACATCGACGTTTTTCGAATAAGCTGATATCAAAGAGCCTCCTTTTATTAGAACCGTCCATGTTTGCCATTACCATTATAGTCATCTGCTGTTTGCTTTGTTTTCTTCCAATGCATTTGTTGCCTTTTGATGCTAACATCGAATCTGAAAGCAATTGCGAAAGACAAAGGAGTTTCGTCGGTACTGTTATAGACGTCTTGTAAATGGTATTCTTTTACAATAGTCTGCATGTCATCTTTCCACGTCGCAACAGAAGCCAATGGAGCGGATCGACATTCTCCATTCACGGGTCGGCATTCGATGTCATGCAGTGACTTGAAGCGTTGGAATCATCCGTCGTTGTACTTGAAATTGATCACGCCGATTTTTGAAGCAAATTAATTGGTTTTCTCTCGATGGGTCGATGGGGATGCTGCCTGTTATTGGGATTGCTTCTGATCTCTTCTGTCGAAACCATTGCAATAAGCTCGATTCCACGTAAAAACTCCGGAAAATGAATTCTTTTGCGACTGGTCCCAAAAGTCGATCTTTCAATATGCGCGGTTATCTGATCGACCCCTGTAGGCCATGAGTTGAATGTTTGCCGTTTCGCTCCATATTTCCTTTCAACATCACTTTTCTGCAAATCGTTCTTACAAAAATCTGGAATGATTTCTGCTTTATTGCGAATATTCACCGGTGAAGATTGTAGTAGTTTCATTGCCTTGAGTAATTTAAACGTGAAATTGATCGATTGTAATCGTTCTTTGAGTCATCAAGCAGCAACTTTCCATTGTACATTTTCCTATCATGGCTTCAATCCATAACAAAGCTCAGTTGTCGACAAAATGTTCACATGACAGCAAAGCCAAAGAACTCACCCTCAATATTTGAATACCACTCCACCCTCGCTCGCAGCTTCACACTTCTATCGAAGGCTCACCGATATCAACAAAGGAAACAAGTGACCTGGGAAGTAAACAGTAATAGCGGAGGAATACAAAAGATCCACTTACGATTCATTCATCAGGTGTCCTACGTATTTTAAATTTAGACCTTTGCTCTTATCCTCATTCAATCAACGTTAGCTCTTTTGAATAACACCTCTTCAGCAGTCACTTGAAAGTAGCATCAGTTTCCTTAGTCGGTTCGGTTCAGTGAAATGTTTGTGGGTAAGGTGGATCACAATCGCTTCTACTGGTGCGTAGTTGTGTCCGCAATATGCAGTGAATACATCGAGAATGTCATCATTGGAGAATACGGAGCCAAAGAAATTATCTGACTTATCAACATGTTGTTCAGACTGACGATTTTTTTCAAAAAGGATTGTATTGAATTTTGGCTATGAATTACTAGTTAAGCGATTGTCTAATTCATTGAGATAGGAAACTGTCGGGAAATGAAGCAGCCGACTAGTTAAATACATATGACAAGTTAAAAGTGGGTTGCTGAAACTTAACAAAAAGGGAGAACTGCATATATTTATGAGCACTGTATTTGTCTCGTAGTAGACCAATGATTCAGTGTAGAGCACCACTTTTCTGATTAAGGTGCTGGTTTGTCAGCTAAATTTGACAAAAATCAGACTATAGCGTTCATTGCATCTTTCGTAATTCCTGGAATAGTGATTCTAAGCTTTTGTTCTGCTTAACTACCGATGGAAGGTCTTGCTTTCTATTTTCCCTGGAACTACCTTCATGACAGTTCCATCTTCTGTGTCATTTATAACCGCCTGTTATGCAACATTCACGGATATTTCGTCTGCTTGCATTTCGCATTTCAACCAACGATGGACTGAGCTTTGTGGAGATTATAACATGATGATATTGATGGCTTCAGCATGCCAGTTTTTAAATCTTCAGGCCATGCTTCGGGCAATATCATGTCCATGCACAAAGCTTTATATATTGGAAACAGCTTCTGTCCAATATAGATCTTTACCTAGCCAAGCTCTAAAAAGTGCAAAATTTTCATCACAAGCATGTGAATGACTATTCCAATCACTAAGTTACGAGTTCTAAACATTAATTTCAGACGATTTTGTATCCTTACGCAAAGTTTCAAGTAGTGGAAATAGTTTCCATCCAAGATAGCCATGTCTTCCAAGTCAAATTCCACAAATGTGAAATTTTAATCATAAATCCTGTAAATGACCAGTCATATCACTTACTTTAACGTTTTCAAAGAATCAGTTCATCATCTTAATGCTTAACCAGTTTTACGGATCTCTGCAGCAGTTCATGTAGCTGCTCACAGTCGAGTCGGCATTTGTATTCGAACTCGCATAGCACCGGAGTGGAGTCTTTCAACTCCGACACAAATACACTAACTTCCATTATTGGAGCAACACACAGCATGGATTAAATTTAAATCATTTGTAGATAATGCATGAATGAAATTGAAGTTGAGACTTAAGTTAATCTAAGTAAAGGCAATTGAATTGCAAAGTACGAATACTGCTGGAAAAATTGCACGAATCTAAACTGAAATATGAAAGTGTCCCGCCAATGATTTACTCAAATATTGCTAAACTAATACAAGTTGTGCAGCCCCTGATCTAACAAGTTAACAGTGGCTTACCGTAACTTCACAAAAAAAGAGAACCTGTATGCATTTATGATCACTGTGGTTGTTTCGCAGCTGGCCTATGATTCAGTGTAGAGCACCACTTTTTACTGATTTAAGTCCTGCCTTGTCAGCTAAATTTGAAAAAAATCACAGTAGCGTTCATTGTATCTTTTGTAATTCTTGGAACTACCTTCATGACAGTTCCATCTTCTGTATCATTTATAACCGCCTGTTATGCAACATTCACTGAAATTTTGTCTGACTGTATTTCACATTTCAACCAACGATGGACTGAGCTTTGTGGAGATTGTGGAGGGCGCATTCGACTTGCCAGCTTGCTTGCCTCCTTGAAGTAATATTTCTAGGTTTGCTTGACTTCTTATGACTTGTATTTTGGTTGCACTGTAATGCTAATTCCTATATTTTTGCTTATTTCTCTATGACTCATCCTAGTGCTTATGTCTAAATTTCAAATGTCTAGTTGTTGCTCTTCGAAGTAGTTTGCTTCTTGTCGCCTCCATAATAAGTTTGGTAAGCAAATTGGAATTGTAATATGTTTTCAATGTGAATCTGCAAATAGGTTTGATTCTCTTGCAGATACCGCCAAATAGTAAAGTTGTTTTCGACACAAGTCGCTTTTTGTAGCACGTTTATAGATTATAACATGATGATATTGACGATTTCAACGTGCCTGGAATAAAATTCTAGGTCGCTTTCAGCAGCACAATCTGTGTGGAGTGGGTCATAGCTTCATGTGACTCCAGTTTCAAGTATTGTCAACATTAATAGATAATGACACTACTCGAATAGCGGTGACACTTCTCATAGGTGCAGCAGTTTGCTGAAAATTTCCTTGCAATTGTGGTGACGTAAATGGCAAATATGGACTGCACACACTATCTTGTCGATATAGTGCCGGACACTCGGCCATGAATGAAACTATTCTCAGAGCACTGGAAAAATACGGATTTTCGCCAATTATCGAACTAGTTTAGAATGGACAATGGCGATGGGAAGTGGCCAGATGGAGTCAGTGTCTGATGTGGAGCGTAACATGGAGAGATATTCGCTCTCGAAAAGGACTGCATGAATCAGCCACCAGAGCTGGTTCCACAGCCTCATCATGAGAGAAATCAAACTCGTTCACGTTTTCCCATATAGCTGATCCTTTTCTTTTTCAACGAATCGTGGTGAAAACCTCGCTCGATGGCCTCATTGACGATGCATTTCTCCAGATCACTTTGCAGATGTCAACCATGCAGAGGGAATCTGTGTTGGTAATGCAGAAAAGGGCATAACTACCTTTAGTTTTTTGCAAGCATTTTTACACTGTTTTGTCCTTGTTGGTCTAAATATATGTATATCATTGCTTAACTGTTCGAAAAAGCAGCGACCATTCTTTCATCGTCAATATGTCAAAAACGTTTCAAATCCGTAAGTGTTCTGGAAGGGAGGTTTGAAGTCGTTGCACCTACATGAATCCGGAAGTTGAAAGCTACAAAAGCATGTAGCTATCTCAAAATGCCACTCATTCCGGTATGATATTCACACTCTACATTGGAATCACATTCCGAAGCTTAAACAGATGTCAAACTTACCTCATCGATTTGGGAAATTGGTGAGACAATTACAGACCCGGTAGCAGATAATACAGGAACATGCGGCTATCACATTGCGGAAAGCTTAATTTTGTTCATAAGTGTTGCCCTATCCCGTTAATAGACAACAAAACTCACTCTTCTTCCAGGAAAATATATTCTTTAGACCTCAACTTCATGTTTTGATACTCAACTTTCTATGTACTCATTCAATGCAATTCTTCATCGCGCTACATTAATTTGAATTATTCACTGGACTTATTCATTGAACATGAAAAAGTCGACGCTGTTGTTACAATCAACAATTCGCACCTTTCCGTTATTGGAAATAGCTAATTACAAAATCATCATCGGCATTTTCATCAATATGAATGTAAATTCTGTCATGGTGCATAAACGAGCTTTCAAAATTGAACAACTACAACACAACAATTACCACGCAAGTCTGGGTATGTGAGCATATATGCATGTGCAAATTTGGTTTTATGCGACTACATATCATTTTTGTCGATTAATAATAATATTTGTCAAGAACCAAGTGCACGAAAATTGTAGTCACAACAAGTAGAAACTGACAAATGTCAAACCCATGACAGGCTAATGAATGAAACTTCAAAGAACAGTTTACTAAGAATGGATAAAGGTGTTCATGTTTACCATAGGTCCAAGCACCTGAAATGTTAACCCTTGTCTTGACTTAAGTTTGATAACCTAACCCGCTGACCCCTCGTATGCTGTAAGTTGATTCCAATGACGAACGGAGTCAACAGTGAAAAACATGTTGGTGATGTACTGGCATCAGCAATTTAGATGGATTCCCACCCTCGACTTTTGAAAAGATGACATATCTTGACAATCATTAAATTGGAGGTTTTTCATGTGTGTGTCTTTTGGTATTGAACATGTTAGAATTAGACTTGTGCTTCTCAGGAATGGACCTCCTTTGGTCGGTATTCGGAAGTGCACGGTAGTAGCACTTTGAACGCTCGTGATTAGTTCGGATTGCAAACAAAAATTGGATTATCTACGTAAAGCAATTCCCCTAAAATTGTTTCTTTCATGTATTTAGTTACTTCTTATTAAAGTGCATCTAGACATTTTTATTGGTGGTAGGCAACAACAGCATGCGGGTGTCTAGTTGTCATCAAAATCTGTACCACATTGATTCACGACAGTATCTTTGCAATCAAAATCTGTCCCTAATTAATTTGCGTAAACATCTTTATTATCAATGTTGACTACGCAGAACATGTGTTACAAATCAACTGTTTCATCTGGTAATCTGGTTTTATCATTTGCTAGGTTGCAGTAGGTACAATATGGGTTTTGCATGACCCAAAAGTGTGTAATAAATTATCAAAACCATAGTTCCTAAACATTCATTTAACATTATATATTTTGTCACTTTCCACATAAAATCGACAGCATTGGATATTATAACAGAAAGACCACGACCAATTCTATTGGTATTGGTGGCTCTTACAAAGTCTCAGTCTAACCAACAAGGTTGTTCATGCTATTAACAGGGCTGAGATATATTTAAGATTGACGCGTGTCTAATTGATCTATTAAAACTTCACAAATTGCTTCAAGTCTAGGCTAAATTAAGATCATCAAGTTGAATTTTTGGATGCCTATAGATGTCTAAGTAGAGATAATCAATCTGACTTTTGCAACCTGTCATATTCATTAACACCTTCCGCTAATTATTATTTCAGAACATAAATGGGTGAATTAAAGTCAAACTATCACCGAAAATATGTGAATAGCGGTGCTCCTGCTACAATTATTATTGATAATTGTAAATGTCACATCACATACTCTCTTCTAGGCGGCTTGAGTTAATAGTCATTGTAGCACTCATTCATGTAGCACTTAGATGCGGCGAAATACAAACCGGTGTGTGTATATTTCAGCATAAGACAAGTCTAGTTGCTTATAAAAATTAATTATGTTTTCACTTCTACGGTTCAATGACAAAATAGAACGCTAACTTATGGAAATTACGGGTCGCTAACCCATTTACAGCTGTAATTTTAACGGGCGCAATCATCTGCGAACAGCTGTAAAACACGTGGGTTATCATTTTAAAAATGAATTAAAGCTGCTCGGAGTCCCGAACAATTCATGCCCACGTCGGGATAGGCGGTTTCAACACGATGACCTTTCTAGCCTTTATATAGTGTATTATCTGATTTCTATGATAGCAACCATGACACTTACGTGTTTGATGTGCATGCATTTCGTCATTCTTGCTGTTTGTTTTAGTTTCTAGCGGACCATTTCATCTCGTCAGTACAACGTTAATTATGATGTGCTATGAATTGGTTCAATATCTATTCAACAAAAGTCTTATTGTTCACTATTTATTGCAGCTGATAGATCTGTCCATAGAAATCCGACGTTTCGCTTTGCACAAGTTTTGTGGGATTAGAATGCAGAATAGCTGTTTGTTGGTGATGGCAATTTCAACTTCCTAGTCAGATCTAGGTAAATATTGTTAGATATCAAGAAAAATTAAATTGCTGAAATTGCATTGTACCTATAATGAATTTTGTGATCATGACAGTCTGCTTGCTTGTCTGCAACAATAACAGTGGTTGTCATGAGCCCTTCATTATCTTTAAGAGCAATTCGGTCAAGCTAGCGGATGTGAGAAATATCACATTTCTGCCTACTCTGGAAGATAGCTGCCTTAAAAGTACAATGAGGATCATAAAAATTACAAATCTCATAGAGTGATTAAATGAATGTTTGATCACTGTACCAAGCTCGGAAGCACATGGATGTAACAAACAAAGCACATGGACAAACAAATGTAATTTTGAGATGTTTGACCATCTGTGACTTGCAAGACTACTGGAAATACCTTAGGAATCGTCGTTTTAATGATATTGGGTGACAGACAATCTAAAAGTTAAAAACAACAAGAAGCTTGTGCCCGAATTTGGGAGGAAACGTCAGCAGCAATACAGGAATCCTTTGGGCCAAATCGTGGATCAGGTGTCGTTGATTCACTTCAAACTCTACTACCTGGGAAAAGCTCTGCATTACTCAAGTGCGCATGAAGGAATTAACATGAAGCCATTAAATGAAATTATGTAAAAATATATAATATGAGATAAGAATGCTGAACTTGAATTCAAACGAATCCGGCTCTTCTACTTTCATTGATAATAGACAAGAGTATGTCATATCAAGGATATTCGTGAAAGAGAGCATGAAAAGCGAATTGACAGAAAAATGTGTGTGCGGATATTGATGTGGTTTATTGGCGTTGATGCGTCCTAAGTCACAAAGCTATACATTTGTAAATGGGCTGCGATCACTGAGCAACGCTTACTATATGAATGAAAGAGTCATTCCCGTGACTCGTGCAATTACAAGACGATTGGCGCTTTTATCTTGATAACAAGTAATTTTTCGTACTTGACATTGAGAAATGTAAGAATGCATGCAAAATTAAAAGATTTGAAGTCACATCTTCAGCACTGTAGGTGCTTCCTCAGCCGTGTTTGAGAAATTGTTTTTGTTGAAAAAGTCTTAAATTTTGGAAACAGTTCGGCCTTAAATGAATTATGGTTCGAAATGAATTACTTGCCATCAAGATGAAAGCGATCTCCAATTAGTCTTTGCGCGAGAATGATTTGATTGATTACTGATTGGCTTGTAACACAGTCGCAAATGTTATTTCTTCCATAGCAAAATAATCTGCATTGCAAACATGGTTTAGTGGTTTTGCTGACAGCAGTCCATATCATAGCGTAGGGATAGGCCTATATAGGTAGAGTGTCGACTCAGTGAAAATTTTTATATCAATCGATTCCGTTTTTTGCGGAGATAACGTTCCCGTGGTCCAAAAAATTATTTGAGAACTTTTGAAAAAAGTCAAAATTTGCCAATTTTTATACTACCGAGATGACTCTCCTAAATAAGTAATATCAAACAAGTTGGATATCAAAAGGAATGAATGTTTGCTAATAAGCATCCTAGCTAAGCGGAAATCAAGCTGATTATTAAGGGAATTTCATGAATTGTATTATAATGAAATTCTTCATGAAAAGGTCACTATTTGTGCTTTCTTAGCTGAGATTTCAAGTTGTTAATTCAATTTTCACCGGTGAGATTTTATGATTCACTGATTTCATGTTTCATTTCTAGAATCTGAATAGTGATGTGGAACCATTCACATCTTACAATGTTGAATCAAATCATTGTCTTTGATTATGGGATTATCTGCCGGTTGCAGGTTGCCTGTGATATGATCACGCTTAAGAAAATACTCTTGAGGCTGAGCATGAATGTAATAGGAACCCATCGAATTGCTAATTTAGCAAACATTAAATCTCCAAGGCAGTCATGAACATCTGTGAAATACCATCATTCCTTCCGCATTACAATCATGATCACTCAATTACGTTGTAATTTCTGCAAAATTGCAAAATTTTGCATGTCTCACATTTGGTAACAATACCACCTGCATCTTCCTTGAGTTCATTTAATAAAATCGAAAGTGTATACACATTGGGGATTTAATAAATGCCGAGTTGCCACTCTACCTAATATACCTACTATATGGTCCATATACAAATTTGGAAGTGTTCCAATTCCTAAAAGTGTATATGGAAAGTGACATCTGAATTGACAACTTCAGGGGACAGTCTGATGTAGATTTCGTAGGTTATAATCGAACGGGAATTCTCTCTAAATTCAAGAGAGAAAATGGCCATGTTTTCTAAATCATTGTCAACTTAAGAAGATTTAGACTTACAGAAGGCAGTTGTGATCATTCATATCACTGAAAAGAGATTGGCTAGATTTCTCTCCATGTCTCGGGATACAGAATTCTAGTTTTCCGAAATTTGTTAGGATTTGTTTTTTAAGGGATTAAGCATCTGTTTCTTCAACTCTTGAATAACTTCCTGCAGTACTTGGGCTTTCATCAACTTGTTGACGTGAAAGACATCTAAAAGTTGAATGACAAGCATTTTGAAATCCTAAAAGAAAACATTGGTTGCAAAAACGCTAGAATTCAGGTGGTACCCGAGTATACTAAAACCATATGAGCATTCCATTTGACTTATCCTAAGTAATAAATCCAACGACACGTGCTACATTGGTTATTTGAGTAAGGATATCCATCAAGGCGGTAAGAGGCATATTCCATATAGTAATGAAGGATAATCAAAACCATGATGATGCTAAAAGCGGCCAACAAAAATTTGTTCTGATTGATAAATCTCATCTTGTGTTGCAAAACCATTAAACATTGCGAAATCCTTTACAACTAATGTAGTAAAAGAAAACATTGGTTGCAAAAACGCTAGAATTGAGGTGTTACCCGAGAATACTAAACCATATGAGCATTCCATTTGACTTAAGCAATAAATCCAACGACACCTGTTACATTGCTTATTTGAGTAAGGATATCAGATACAACAGATGTGCACAGGTATTCATCAAAGCGGTAAGAGGCATACTCCATAGTAATAAAGGATAATCAAAACCATGATAATGCGCGAAAAATTTGTTCTGATTGATAAATCTCATCTTAATTGTGTTGTAATACCATTATAACAAATCTTTCATATGCGGTTGCCATGACCGAAAACCAAAAAAGATTGCCACATATATCTCCAATTAGAAAGTGAGCAGTACAAACACACGTTGATATTGACATGAAGGGCTTGGCAAATTCCAAGTTGCACCATAAAGGAATCAAAATGAATGGCCATTTGACAAAATCACATACGCCTGTTGAAAAGTAATAGACACGTGCTGTTCTTCTGATACTTGTGAAATTTTTCATCACGACAATGTTGGCCAAATTTGAAACGGTTCCGATAACTAAGAGAATCATAGTGACAGTTGCAGTGATCAATCTTATGCTTTTCATCAGCTGCTGATTCCAACCAGGAAGTATCATTGCATTATTTCCAGGATATATTGCAGAATTGCGCATTTGTTTCTCCAACTCTTGAAGAATTTCCTGCAGTACTTGGGCTTTCATCAACTTGTTGACGTGAAAGACATCTGAAAGTTGAATGACAAGCATTTCGAAATCCATTACAACTAATACAATAAAAGAAAAACATTGGTTGCAAAAACGCTAGAATTCAGGTGGTACCCGAGTATACTAAAACCATATGAGCATTCCATTTGACTTATCCTAAGTAATAAATCAAACGACACGTGCTACATTGGTTATTTGAGTAAGGATATCCATCAAGGCGGTAAGAGGCATATTCCATATAGTAATGAAGGATAATCAAAACCATGATGATGCTAAAAGCGGCCAACAAAAATTTGTTCTGATTGATAAATCTCATCTTGTGTTGCAAAACCATTAAACATTGCGAAATCCTTTACAACTAATGTAGTAAAAGAAAACATTGGTTGCAAAAACGCTAGAATTGAGGTGTTACCCGAGAATACTAAACCATATGAGCATTCCATTTGACTTAAGCAATAAATCCAACGACACCTGTTACATTGCTTATTTGAGTAAGGATATCCATCAAGGCGGTAAGAGGCATATTCCATATAGTAATGAAGGATAATCAAAACCATGATGATGCTAATAGCGGCCAACAAAAATTTGTTCTGATTGATAAATCTCATCTTGTGTTGCAAAACCATTAAACATTGCGAAATCCTTTACAACTAATGTAGTAAAAGAAAACATTGGTTGCAAAAACGCTAGAATTCAGGTGGTACCCGAGTATACTAAAACCATATGAGCATTCCATTTGACTTATCCTAAGTAATAAATCCAACGACACGTGCTACATTGGTTATTTGAGTAAGGATATCCATCAAGGCGGTAAGAGGCATATTCCATATTGTAATGAAGGATAATCAAAACCATGATGATGCTAAAAGCGGCCAACAAAAATTTGTTCTGATTGATAAATCTCATCTTGTGTTGCAAAACCATTAAACATTGCGAAATCCTTTACAACTAATGTAGTAAAAGAAAACATTGGTTGCAAAAACGCTAGAATTGAGGAGAAATCCGGGAATATTATACCATATGATCATACCATCTGACATTCCATTTGACTTCAGTTGACCCAGAAAAATTGAATGGAATAAGTACAATAATATCGACAAATTGGTATATGCTTATAGTGAAAGCCATTTTTACAGGACCAAGTGCCTCTTCTCATTGATCATCACCATTGTCTGCACTGGGTTGTACAGCCTTCCGATTCTTCATCAACAATCGATATAAGGTTACGTTTACCAGAACCAACTGCACGAAAAAAGTAATAAATCCAACGAAACCTGTTGCATTGTTTAGTTGAGTAAGGACATCAGATGTGTACAGGCATCCATCAAAGCGGTAAGAAGCACATTCCATAGTAATAAAGGATAATCAAAACCATGATGATGCTAAAAGCGGCCAACAAAAATTTGTTCTGATTGATAAATCTCATCTTGTGTTGCAAAACCATTAAACATTGCGAAATCCTTTACAACTAATGTAGTAAAAGAAAACATTGGTTGCAAAAACGCTAGAATTGAGGTGTTACCCGAGAATACTAAACCATATGAGCATTCCATTTGACTTAAGCAATAAATCCAACGACACCTGTTACATTGCTTATTTGAGTAAGGATATCCATCAAGGCGGTAAGAGGCATATTCCATATAGTAATGAAGGATAATCAAAACCATGATGATGCTAATAGCGGCCAACAAAAATTTGTTCTGATTGATAAATCTCATCTTGTGTTGCAAAACCATTAAACATTGCGAAATCCTTTACAACTAATGTAGTAAAAGAAAACATTGGTTGCAAAAACGCTAGAATTCAGGTGGTACCCGAGTATACTAAAACCATATGAGCATTCCATTTGACTTATCCTAAGTAATAAATCCAACGACACGTGCTACATTGGTTATTTGAGTAAGGATATCCATCAAGGCGGTAAGAGGCATATTCCATATTGTAATGAAGGATAATCAAAACCATGATGATGCTAAAAGCGGCCAACAAAAATTTGTTCTGATTGATAAATCTCATCTTGTGTTGCAAAACCATTAAACATTGCGAAATCCTTTACAACTAATGTAGTAAAAGAAAACATTGGTTGCAAAAACGCTAGAATTGAGGAGAAATCCGGGAATATTATACCATATGATCATACCATCTGACATTCCATTTGACTTCAGTTGACCCAGAAAAATTGAATGGAATAAGTACAATAATATCGACAAATTGGTATATGCTTATAGTGAAAGCCATTTTTACAGGACCAAGTGCCTCTTCTCATTGATCATCACCATTGTCTGCACTGGGTTGTACAGCCTTCCGATTCTTCATCAACAATCGATATAAGGTTACGTTTACCAGAACCAACTGCACGAAAAAAGTAATAAATCCAACGAAACCTGTTGCATTGTTTAGTTGAGTAAGGACATCAGATGTGTACAGGCATCCATCAAAGCGGTAAGAAGCACATTCCATAGTAATAAAGGATAATCAAAACCATGATGATGCTAAAAGCGGCCAACAAAAATTTGTTCTGATTGATAAATCTCATCTTGTGTTGCAAAACCATTAAACATTGCGAAATCCTTTACAACTAATGTAGTAAAAGAAAACATTGGTTGCAAAAACGCTAGAATTGAGGTGTTACCCGAGAATACTAAACCATATGAGCATTCCATTTGACTTAAGCAATAAATCCAACGACACCTGTTACATTGCTTATTTGAGTAAGGATATCAGATACAACAGATGTGCACAGGTATTCATCAAAGCGGTAAGAGGCATACTCCATAGTAATAAAGGATAATCAAAACCATGATAATGCGCGAAAAATTTGTTCTGATTGATAAATCTCATCTTAATTGTGTTGTAGTACCATTATAACAAATCTTTCATATGCGGTTGCCATGACCGAAAACCAAAAAAGATTACCACATATATCTCCAATTAGAAAGTGAGCAGTACAAACACACGTTGATATTGACATGAAGGGCTTGGCAAATTCCAAGTTGCACCATAAAGGAATCAAAATGAATGGCCATTTGACAAAATCACATACGCCTGTTGAAAAGTAATAGACACGTGCTGTTCTTCTGATACTTGTGAAATTTTTCACCACGACAATGTTGGCCAAATTTGAAACGGTTCCGATAACTAAGAGAATCATAGTGACAGTTGCAGTGATCAATCTTATGCTTTTCATCAGCTGCTGATTCCAACCAGGAAGTATCATTGCATTATTTCCAGGATATATTGCAGAATTGCGCATTTGTTTCTCCAACTCTTGAAGAATTTCTTGAATGTTTTGAATATTTGGTCGCAAACCGAGTAATTCTGCATATTCTCTGACTGTTACTGAAGTTAGTCCATTATGATTAACATTATAATCTTTTATGCTCCGACAATTGATAAAATTGTTACAAAGGTTGCGCTGCTGAAGTTTCTCATCGGCTTGTGCTTTTGAAATCTATTTTAGTTGATAATGAGACCGGTGCATATGCTTATTGATTGCATGTCAAAGATGAAAATGTTAATGGATTTTTGTTTGCTGTTTTTAATGGTGCCGCCATCGCAATTTAGTCGGAGGCAGGAGAGGTCTTGCAACATTTTGATAAATTGTTTTGACGAATGTTTCACCGATATTTCATAGATATCAGTAATAAATATTACATCACGCATACTATACTGTACGCATTACACATTGTGCTGCATGCACTGGTTGTCCAAATTGCAGGGGAGATTACAATTAACACACACTGTTTGTTGTAATTTCGTTGCTACGAATTGCAATAATTGACGATTTAACAAATCAATGAAATTGCAACTTTTATGTTTTAGTTGAATATTTTTCGATCGTCACAAAAAAAATTAGAATTTCCTCAATTTTTCTGACCGTTAAATTGTCATTTTTTCCTTTATTGATTACGTTTTGGTACAATTAATGATGGTGTTCATATTGCCGTTCAATTACAAACTATTTATTGCTATCAAAAGATAAAACTACATGCAATTTAAAACAGACTTTAATTATCAACAATACACACATTGAAATGCACTGAGTTTCACTTCAACAGAGCAGGAAACAAAGAGAAAACATAGAATTCTAGAATACACTTTGTCTGTCAGATACAGCATTCAATGATACTCTTTAATTGCATTAAACGTCACAACCAGCTCAATGGAGCTCCCAGGAGCAACATCCTAAAAAACAACACAGGGATTCAAAAGTTTGCTGAAAAGAATTTCTTTACAAACACCAGTAGAACGAACAAAATAGTAAAATATTTGCTGATTCATTATGTCCTTGACTTGTTGCGGTACATCTGGTAGGCTGATCAAATCAAATTTCAACAGTGGGGATCATAAATCTTCAGCAAATTTATAATAGCAACAACTTTGCAATCAGATCAGCGAAAGTCCAATACTTCAACAAATTTGCTTTCATGCATTTGATTTATTTCGCATGCTATACTCAGTGTTTTTGATCTTTTATCGCACGCATTTGATTAATATTACAAATTCCCAGAGATGACACAGCCCTTTCTTACAATAGCTTCACTTGTATGCGGTTCTCGAACAATCGGTAAGACCTTCAGAATAGCCTCTTTTTCCTCAAAATCAGTGACATTTAGAAAACACATACGATGCCTTAAAGTAGACAACTTTTCACAAATCTGAGTCAGTGCCTTGGACTACACGCTTGAGTACAAAAAAATGATGTTCGAAAGAAAACATGGAGCAGTAAGGCAATGCCCCAAATTGCTCAACTTGATTATTTAAATGCAGGGGTAAATGCATGTTCAAAGTGCACATGTCCTTATCATACAATGTGTGAATGAAAATAACTGAATAATACTTCAATTTCGTCACTGAATGATCTGGTAGCATCGAGGATTTTCAGGTCGATTTCATTGTTAACTGACGAACACTCGAAACACAAAACATTCACTGAAGCAAAAGCTATCCGACACTCACAGAATTAGATAGGTTGTCTCTTCTTCTGTTCTACAGAGAAGTTTGTGAACGTTTTTTCGTGCACCTGCTAACTTTTTAAATAATGATCGGAGGGCCCAACATTATCGAGAAAACTTTTGCACAATTATCTGAATTCCTCGAATCTGAAGGAATCGTGGCGATCGGAGCAGTTTGAAAGAATTCAGAGCAATCCGGAAGCGACACACGACTATTTTTCCTATATCTGCAAGGTACTAAACATTTCTTTTTGCCCACTTAATAGGTTCCTGCATGTGCCATCATTTTGAATCAGTTTGCATTTCTAGCAAAATGATGCGGCTAAACAATACAATTCTGTGCACACGCTTGAAGCCAATAATTAATAGAAGACATGAATCACCTTGCTACAGTCTGCCCTCTCACTTTGATCACCTCACATTCAACAAGCAACGCAGTCCTTAATATCACTCAATTCTTTATAAATCTTCACACCGAGTTTGCAGACAGCCCGTTGACCATTGACCGTTAAGAAGGCGCTGGGCGCCGAGGTCCCGTCACGCTGTGCGAAGTGTAGATTTAGAACTTTTTACTTTTGACCAGTAAATCATATCGAGTCAGAAACTCTCTTAACTAACCTGTAAAATACAAGATTAATTGCTAATTAAATGAATGCTCTCGCACGAAAGTCATTCATCAGCTAGCAAAAAATAACAATAATAAAAAGGTTTTACAAGGGTCCGTACCGTCCACAAACTGTCTCTCGGAAGTCACTAGCAATTGCATCTGTTAGTAATCATATCAAACTTTGTACTGTGAGAGCAGCAACACAGACTCGACTCGCCGGTGGAAGAGACTGTCAGCTGATGGAGACTGATGGCTTGGAGGGTGCAGACGTCGCTGTCTGTACTGACAGTTTGGTGGAGGAAAAATTAAACCATTAAACGCGGTGGCATATATATATGCCAGGTAACTTACCTCCATTTATGTTTCATTTTAACCGTGAAAACTCGTTCTTCGGATTATTTCTTCTTGACAAAAAACATAACCTAGAACGATGTTCAAGATTTGTGATGTGAAATGACTTTTCAATTTCGTCCATTTCGAAATTCAAATTGTTTTTCAAAATGGCGCCAAGAAATTCTTCGTTTTGGTAAGTTGAGCAAAATATTCAATTTTGAACTTTCACAATCTTTTCGTGTCCATGTATGTTTCATTTGGCGTATTTTCTAACCCTGTGCACCAGTCTGACATTCAAATTCGATTTATATATATATATATATATATATATATATATATATATATATATATATATATATATATATATATATATATATATATATATAATAAAATAATGAATGAAAACACTTCAAACTATTAATTCGCACGAGCGCTTTCTGGAATATATTTCCTTCTTCAGGTGCATAACAAATAGTGACATGTTAGAAAAATTCGAATTACAATGTACATGCATGCATAGAAAACTGACAACGAAGAAATATGTATTCAGAAGTATATCATTGAAATTCTGTAATCGTGGAATAAGAATCAATAGATATAAAAAAGTAAAATGTAGATATACAATGCAGATTATGCACAATTGAGAGTAGGATGGAAAATATTTATAAAGTATTTTTCTTTGTTCTTACGTGTATTTATATCATCATCAAAAATTTTATAAAAGGGAAATATATAAAAACGGGATTTAGCACAAGATTCAATATGCTCACTTAGATGTATTTGTCTGTATATTGGATGACTTATTTGTTGCTTGTGTACCCTCACTCTAGCACGGATCGTATTTCCTGTTTCGCCGATATAATATTCACCACAAGCACATCAACTAATTACATAAATTACATTTCTTGTTTCACATGACATGTTACTTTTCACTTTAAAAATCTTTCCCTTAAAATCAAATGAATCACCAGTCATAATATATTCGCAGGTTCCGCATCTCAAATTGTTGCACTTTCTTACACAGAATTGTTCATTAGACTCAAATTTAGATTTACAGATTATTGCTTTAATATTTTTAGGTTGACGTTTACTTACAATGAATTGTTTTTGTTCAAAAATACTTTTAGTTTGAGGATCATCAAGAAGTAAAGAATTTATATGATTAACAATAGGAATAATATTTACATTGTTTGGATTATGAGCATGAACAAAAGCAATAGTATTGAATTCATCGGTATTATTCTTATTTTTGTTTTCTAGCAGAAAAGCACGACTCACAGATAAAGATCTTTTTATACCATCTTCAATCAAATTAAAAGGATATCCTTGATTCTGAAGAAATATTCTTAATTCATTTAGGCGTTTATCACGTAAAATATCATCATTTACGATGGTGCAGATTCGTCTGGCCAAATTATATGGAATAGCACGCTTGATATGACGGGGATGACAAGATTCGAAACGCAAGTATTGATGAGTGTCCGTAGATTTATAATACATATCAGTAATAACACGGTTTTCTTTTCGAATGATTAAAATATCCAAAAATGCAATTTCGCAATCACTAACTTCCATTGTAAATGAAATATTTGGATCCAAATTATTCAATAAGTCTTTGAATGTGTCCAACCGATCAAGATCATAATCCCAAATTACGAAGCAGTCATCAAGATATCTTCGCCATTTCTTGATTATGGAATTTGTAATTTCTTCACCCCACGTAAATACCATGGTTTCTTTCAATTTGACTTCTAAATATCCTAGGGTTAATGTTGCATAGCTGGGAGCCACCTTTGTCCCCATAGCAGTACCTTTTATCTGTTTATAATTATTGTTCGCGAATGAAAATGTATTACAAGTTAAGACCAGTTTCAAACTTTCGATTATGAAATCTTGATTAATACGTCTATCAATTAATGTTGGATAGCGTTGCAGCCAATATTGAATGGCTTGTAACCCAAGATTATGAGGAATGTTAGTATAGAGGCTTATGACATCAAATGTAACAAATTTGGATTCTGAAGGAATGCTTTCAGGAAGATAATTAAGGAAATCAAAATCAACTTTCACATAACTTTCCACCATTTTACAAAAAGGCTTAAGAATGATATCCAAAAAATGGCTCAATCTTTGAGTAGGACATTTTGGACCTCCGAAAATAGGTCTGAATTTCAAGTCATCTGGATTATGGCAGATCACATAGGATGAATTTTGTTTGTTAACAGCTGCTTTTATAATAGCAGACTTGTGAATTTTTGGCAATCCGTAGAAATTGCTGGTTTTGTATTCAAAATTTACCAAATAATCCTTTTCCTTTTTAGTCAACTTTATAGCTAGTGGACTTGAGATCAATTTTGTAATGGATTTCATGATTTTAGAGTCCTCATTTTCTGAAATATGTTCATAGAATGAACTATCATTAAGCATGTCAAGAATGCACATTTCGTAAAAGGTTTTATCCAAAATTGTCACAGCTCCACCTTTATCAGCTTCTTTAATGATAATAGTTTTATCAGCTGCTAAAGTAAGCAAAGCGTTTTGTTCATCATTGTTTAAATTGTTTAAATTAAATCATTATATATATATATATATTATATATATATGCCATCGCGTAATCCGCTACTGTGAATGTCAGAGTAAGCATATCTTTCAGATAAAAATCCTCAGCGATTCATGCGCTGTATGATCTAATTAACAATGGAGAGGATGATATTATGATAAGCCCCCGTTATGAGATGGTGAAGACAGTGCAGAGACAGTGATAGTAGGACTAAGGTGGCCTTGACGATGATTTATTAAGTATGCCTAATTTGTACATGTACTTACAAATATGAACAAGTCTATCGAATGCCCTGTAGTGACACTTGTTTAACAGCAGAATTCTGAGCTATCAGTTTGTTTGGGTCTTCTATTATCTTGCATTATGCAATTCTTGTGTAAAGTATTGTAGGAAGTTAACGACATGTGAGATCAGGATCTTTCTCAGTAGGCCTACACATGGTTTGAAAACGATGGACCAGCGATGGACACACTCTGACCACACTTGCACTACTATTTGCTAAGGAAGCTTCGTACTTGCTATTATTGTAGCCTTCCACTCCTACTGTAAACCAGAATGTTAATATTTTGAAGACACAACAATTGATTATTTTTGTCTCTTGTGATGCAGCATAAGTAAGCATGATTTTGAAAATTACATGTTGCATGAGAAAGCTATTTTCAATAATTCTCTTATTTCAGAATATCAACATATGGCGCCCACTGAAGTTAACGATCATGGTCTGGATGAGGAAGACGATTATAAACTCTAAAAATTGATAAAAAATTATTGTATTGACGAAGCCGCACGTCAGAATTTATTGGTGGCAATACAAAACGATGCTAGGCGTATAAACCATTGAATAGTCACACCTAAGCAGCTGCTGCGCCTTGGCTCAAGGTCTTTTACGAACGAAATGCTATATATGCGGTGTGGGATTGTGCGATAAATTTTTCAAAGCATGCCACATTTGGTGACTTATTTCATGACGACATGAAATGTTGAGCATACACACATGGCACGATAGTCGTTTTACAGGGCAAACTAGGCCTGCTTTAGAGAAAATTACTGATATAGGTGCTTACGTGTAATGCATGTGCATTTGCATGAGATTTTTGGAAGCTGTTATATACAGCTGTAAGATCTGTTTTATATCATTCAGCAGTAACACAAATAATTTTTTGAGCATAACTACAAGTAAAATTGTAAATTATACATTGTTCTAATCTGAATTCGATTTACATGCAGCCTACATGTAGCGGAAGAATGCATCAAAGCAGTTGATATGGATAATGGATGCGTAAAAATAAGACAAATAGTTCTTATTTCAGTTTTATAAAGTTCAGTGCTTCAATTTTCCCTTTTATTAACACATCCAAACTTTACTACTTTTTAGGAGTGGTAGGACGCGATGGCATGTATATATATGTCACCCTTGAAATCTATCCGAAATGGCTCGTATCCATTCTGTATGTGAAAATGTTCATGTTTCGTGATGTTTGAAGCTATATCTGTTGATATAATTCGAAATATGCAGAGAAATCCCAGCCGCGTTTAATGGGTTTTAAAGAGGGGAAGGACGACGCCACTAGCATAGGGTGACCCTGTTTTCTCTTCATATTGACTCTGCTTTTCTTCATATTCCTCCACACCTCATCCATGGCGCTTGGCTATGCTACCCGAAACTATGGTTGGGGTATCCTTCTAACAAACTGGCAACGCTCACCAGTTTCTCTCTCCTGAGTGTTAGCCACTTGTTCAGGTGAGAGCGTTGCATTTGAAGGGGTTGCTAAAATGCGGAAGGGGCATTATGCCCATGTAATACTTATGTGCATATACATGTACAGTAATTGTGTAATTTAATATTATTTACATGACTTTTTTTAATAACCTTCGTTCATGTTATTTGTGTTAATGCGATTCTCGAATGTGTTTGTTTGTATAGGTTAATCACATGCATGCTACGTGTCGTGAAATATATTGAATTGAAGCACCATGAGGAGTATTCACGGACAGACATTCTGCTTTGATGGCCTTCCATGGGGCGGCAGTGTATGGTTATAAAAGGGGTTAACGAGAATCATTTAGATAGGAAGGAGGTTGGGCAGAATTAGAGCAGGTGTGGTTTGGACATAATATAGATCCTTGAGCATTGTGGATTTCGGGCTAATCGGTAAAACTATGCTGTCGAAATAACCAAGGTTATTGTCAGGTTGGATCAGAGTGAAGCGCTTTGTTGCTTCCAAAGAGTTCCTTTCCTCTATCCAACAGATCTTTTCTTCTTCCCGTCCTCATTTACGCTTCTCTCGGTTGGTTCCCCTTCATTTACACCAAGGACCTTCAGCCTTTAGAAGCTACCCACCGATTTGCGTGTCGTGTCATTATGGCTGTGGAGGCAGCCTATTTGAAAAACGCCTACGACCTAAGTCAATAATGTGTCAGTTTAGCAATAATACTCAAAAACTGATATGAATATGATAAGGTTTTTCAGTCTTATCACAGGCCTATCCATTCCTTATCAATACTACGTCTTACATTGATGTGCTTATGTGTTACAATTTTCTCATTGTGACTAAACAAAAATTACATTAAAATGATATTCATTTAATAATGTCACAGAAAAATATCGTCAGTATACAATAAGTTGTCGTTCCTATAATGAAAAACATCAATCACTTTGAATTACTTGTCACCTAATTTTACATGTGATGACGCATGATCAGAGCACTAATCTCAAGCCCAAGCAAATCAGTCAAAATAGTTACTAGCAAAATGCAATTGACAGAAGTTAAAAATTCCTATCATAACAAAACAATTTTTTGTCATGTCGTGAACATGCTGTCACAGATGGATATTGGAAAGATTGCGTCGATACAAAAAATAAGCAGAAATTGAAAAGTAGATTATGGAAACTACAAAGTACATGATTGTATACGTACTACAGTCATTTAATTTGAAGTCCAACCATGTTAGAATTTAATGTGAATTCACCAGAATTCATCCTGTAAGACAGCAAGATATTCCATCAAGTAAGCCATTCTGAAAGGGTAAATATAAAAATTATTTTTTATTGTACTATGTTGCGTCCAGCCTTGTGTCCCACTCCGCCTGATCTTGAACTGCTGTACTTTTGCACTTCCAATGTTCAATTTCTTTTTGACGGGTGTTATTACAGACAGTTAAATGGTGTGCCAATGGGCAGCGCATTACCCTCACGAAAATTTTTCATGAGAACTCATGAAATTTAATGCGGATTCATGAGATTTTTATGAGAGCTCATGAGATTATGATGAGTCTCATGATATTCTCACAAGAATATATTTAACTCATGATGTTCTCATGATGCGTTGATCGCGGTCATGAGAAAATCATGAGCATTTATGAGGTCTTCGTGAAAATTAGCGTATAAGTAGTAAGTTATGCATGCTAGCCGCGAAAGGAAATAACCATAAGAAAGTTTATTCAATCGATCAAGATCTTCAAGGTTAGTCTAGAAAAGATAAAAATAAAAATATATAGGATGTATCATGGCGATGTGCAACAGCATTTTCGAAATTATGCATATATAATTTGACTTTACAACTATCATTACTATGCAAGATGTTGAAAATAGACATATATACAATCACAGTTAAACGTAAGATCATGATAATTGGTGGTCTATTTTTGCGAATACTGAAATAGCATTGTTGACATGGCGTGGCAATGCTTTGGGGCAATGTGGCTAGGCCAAGAAAGCTTCAATAGCTATATGCGAGAAAAATAAATTCAGAAGTATGAAAAAACAATTGTTAATTTAATAATGAGATTTTCATGAGAAAGCGAATGAAAAGATGAGATATGTCATGCGAAAACGTTCCAAATCCGCATTAAATTTCATGAGATATATATGAGCAAAAATCTCATAAAAAATCATGAGGAATTTTCGTTAGGGTAGGCCCACTTTATACTAATATTTTTATGGGTCACATTGAGAGACTTCTGAGTAATGCAATTGACTCATCATGTTTGCTATATTTGCGCTACATTGATGATGATACTTTTGTTACTGTTCGTAATGAAAGCGATGCCCATAAACTTCATATGCTTTTCAACTCTGCTCATCCTAATCTAACGTTCACGTATGAATTTGAAATAAATAATGTGCTTCCTTTTCTTGATATATCGGTACACCGTCGAGTTGATGGCTCAGTTGCGACTAGCATTTTTAAGAAGTCGACATGGACTGGCATTTATTTAAATTTTCATAGTTTCATGCCTGTTGCATGAAAACGTGGTCTTGTGCGTTCTTTGTACAACCGTATTTACCGTATTTGCTGTGCTCTAGTGAGTTTTTGGCATCGGAAACTGATAGTTTGTATAGCACTCTTGTTCGTAATTCGGACCCTCCTTACTTTATTGATAAGTACAATATAAGGTCACTGAGCCGATAGTGAAGTATGTTGTGCCAACAATAGAGAAAAAAGCTATTTTTCAACGTGTGCCATTTTATGGCGATAAATCAGCAGCTTTTCTTCATCGTTCTATGAATCGAATTGTTTCTAGCCGGTATTTGCCGCTGTCAGCGGGTCTGCCATTACAGACCACGTACTTCTTTGTTCTTGCGATCGTGAGAGTTTGCTGGACAAATTTTCCATTGCGTGTAAAGCACGTCATGATCGTTTGCTGCGAATTTCAGAAGCTATACATATTAAGCGTTACAAGCCAGATCTCTCCAAGCAGAAGGATCTACTGATTGACCTTCTCTTGTCATGGTAAAATGTGTTTACACTTAGCTTGTTCTTTATGTCCTGACTTTTAATTTTATCTCATTCCGGGTTTTCCACTGACGAGACCGGCCGAAAAGACCTCTGGAATAAAACTTCGCAATGAACTGCGCGCTATTTTTCCTCTACAAAATGATTAAAGGGCCCAAATGCTTCTTGTACTAAGTTGATCAAATTAGTCACCAACATTTCTTAACATTTACTAACATATTTATTGCGTTTCAGTAGATCAAAATTCCCTAACGTCTTAAGACTGTCACCTTTTACGTTTCAGCAATTATCGCAAAAAATGCGTGATAGTAATCATTCGGTGAAAGTCTCAGTTGCAACCTTGTTTCCTAGTGAACTTATCGCTAACTCACAGACAACTTTAAGTAAGTAAGTATATTTGAAATAATGAAAATCATAAGCAAACATGTCCAAGTTTACAGATCAGCAGGAGGATAATGGATTCTGCGTGAACAGAATGGCTGATGGACTGTTATGAAAGTCACAAATTATATGTACATTTTGTTGAATAAAGACGTGCAACACGGTATGAACGACTTTGAGCGTCGATTCGTAGTAGAATGCGGAAGAAGCAGATGTCCCGAACGTGGCAAAGTTGTTGGAAATAAGTCGTGAAGAATATGATTAGGATCACTCATATTTAGAAAAGTTCGAATTGCCTGATGGTCACGACGAATAGATAAAGGCGTAAAGTCACCACAATTGCAATTTTTTCCGCAGATAAGACGATGCGCTCTTCTATGAACTCGCTCTAGGCGATCACTCAATGTCTGAGGAAGTCCAACAAAAAGAGGTGAATTGTATTCCAAAACACTTTGCACGTACATTTTGTATACAAGTATGAGATCTTCTTTGGATAAGAATTCATAAAGGCGTCGTATCACATAAAGTCTACTGCTTGCCTTTTTACACACGTTGCTTATGTGACTGTCCCATCTCAGTGAATTGGAAAAGGTCACACCCAGTATTACAAGTTCAGAACAGAAAGTGTAGGTGGTAGATGGCGGAACACACAAATGAAATTTCTTCGATAGAATCATAGTTTTTGATTTGTCATCATTCAGCTCAAGGCCATGATCTTGACACCATTGCTTTACATTAAGTATTTCATTATGAATAAGATCTGAAATTCCGGATAGTCTTTGAAATGGCTGCAAAAGAACAACATCATCTGCGAATTTGATCATGCACGTATTGGAATGCGAGGGAACAAGTGAGCCCAGATGAAAGGCAAACAAATAGGGAGACAACGAAGAACCCTGTGGCACCCCTGAAGTGACACTCGACTCACGACTGAATCGATTTTCGAGAACAACTCTTTGTCTCCTGTTGCTCAGAAAACTGGTGCACCATTTGATGAAGCTTGGTGGGAGACCATTAGCGGATAAAGAACTGATTAGTGATGAGTGTCTCAAACGATCGAACGCTTTCGCTATATCCAATGACGTGATCAGAACACCTTCATTCTCTTTTCTCTCCATTTCTTTAGTTACAAAATCGTGAATTTTTATGTGGGCTTGCAATGTGGAAGATTTGGGCCTGAATCCAAATTGGTTACAACCATAATTTTCCAGCAGACTGTTTTTCACCGATAGCAAAGCAATCCGTTCGAAGATCTTAGCAAAAATCGGTAGAAGAGATATTGGTCTAGTGTCTTCAAAGGATGACGCACGTTTCTTGGGAATCGGTACCACGTTTGCGAACTTCCATTGATCTGGATAATAACCTTCAATAGCAGACAGAGCATACAAATGGGTCAGAGGTTCTGCCAATACCGATGCACATTCACGGATAAAATAAGGAGGGATTCTGTCACTGCCAGTAGCTTTGCTCAATTTTACTTTGCACAGAAGGTCGAACACGAACGCGGCATCCAAATCCAAATCCCAATAATCGCAAGCCTGAGACATAACTTGATCGTTGTCAGCATTGTCCGATGGTCGAAAATTAGAACTGAAGTAATCATTAAACTTGGAAGCTGCCTCTTCCAACGTTTCAAATCGACTTGTTAACCTATGAAGAGCATCTTGAGACTTTGCCTTCTTGCCTGAAAGGATATCGGCAGTTTTCCACAGGTCCTTCTTTCGGCTTTTTATGTCTTTCTTCCAACGCTCTTTCGCATTTTGAATGTCTCTCTGTATTATCAACTTGAGGCTGTTATATCTACAGAAGTCTCCTGTTCGAAAAGCAGCATATCGGCGGTTTATCTTTTCCTCTATTTGAGGGGTTAACCAAGGCTTGTCTTGTGTTGTCATTGGAACGAAAGTGACGGGACTTGCAATATGAATACATTAGGAATTGAGCAATACTTTTCCATGCCAATTGAGATTGACGCTAATATTCATCTATCAATATCATGAAAATATAACCGGAATCATGCTAAATGCTGTTAACAGCTCGTTAACATGGCATTTTGACAATTTGTGTTGATGTGGCATTTGACAACATAATGTTGATACAAACTGTTATAACTCCTAGCAAATATCTTCCAGGTTTTGCATCTTTTACGGCTGTAATTTTGTCAATAATTGTCATAATAAGATGTTATTTATTGTGACAACAAATGAGTACTTGACATGAAAAATAAAAACACCATGTCACCAATATGAGATCAATATCTATTCGTATTAATCTGCTAGGATTAGCCAGCTCATACAGCTTCCTTGCATACACTCTCCAATCTGTGTCATTAGTGGTACATGTACAAGAAAAAAGAGATATTCATAAAAAATGTGTATTGTTAACATATGCCTTCTATTAAAATACCATATTCTACACCAATGCCATATTCTTGCATTACATTTGCTATAAAGTTTAACTCAAGTTTAACCTCATCCTCTCCTTCAACGGTTTTCAGCTGTCCAAGAAACTGATTTACAAATAAGGTGACAGCTCTCCATGGAAATTCGATTCCAAACCAGCTCTGAAGAGCGTCGTTTGATTCCTCACTATCTTTTTCAGGCACAGTTTCTTTATCAGTCTTACCTAAGGGGCACATTATCATGTTTTTCAATTTCCTGACGGGATAACGGTTTCGTATGAAATTTCGTGCGAAGACATTTGGGTTGCTGGAAATGATTGAACACAGATTGGAGAATCCTTTGTAGTCCTCAAAGTTCTTTGATATTAGCACTATATTGATTCATTACTGTTGTATGCACGCGTAGTAGTCCGGCAGCCAAAACGAGGCCGAAAGTGAGACTTTCACAGAATGTTGTACACACTATGCCTACAACAAATCTGCACGTCTGCCGAGTTCTAGTGAGTTCCTCTTCATGTCAGACAAGATCAAAGAAAAACACATGTAAATCCAATGGGACGCAGATTGTAGTTTTGGTTAAAATGAAATTTTGTATGTTTTCTCTGATGAAATGAAAAGCACTAAGCCAAGAGTCATAATGTTTGGCATAGAATGTCTTCAGGTCATTTCCTTTCATGTTCATGTGGCATAATTATGCCTCTGATCGGCAGTGTATGTGAAAATGTGGTTGAATGTAGACAAAGTAGCTCAAAACGTTTGTGTTTGCTGACATTAAGAGGCTCGCCAAATCTAAATTCGTTTAGCTATATAGACAGGGGTGCATGTTTTCGTATACCATAATCTCATGAAGTAACTGTTCTTTGACTGGTATTCCGGATTTTCCAGTTTCCAGTTACAATGGGGACGGCTATCCATCTGAAAAAACACCTTTTTTAAACTGTTTATCTTTTTGTGCTTCCGGTTTTTCTTAGACAGTTATAAACTCTTGAGGATAATCATTGAGTTTCGGTATTTTACCTAGATCTTGAAGACAGTGTTCGTACATATCATCACATCATTCCATGATTCGCTTTCTTTCATTGCCATTTGGCCATACTCATAATCCAACTATTTAATCCTCACTATGTTCTCCGTGAAAATATCTGATATTATGCTGATACTTTATCTATTCAGAAGTGGCATGGCGGAAACGCGATCACAGAATCCTGCTCTTTGGCTCTTGGAATGAGAAATGCCGAGATTCTTCGGAACTGAACTTCCAAGTCGAGGCGAGGTTCTCCGGGTTTTCATGTTTCCCCACCAGGCGGAAGTATCTGTGAAGTTGTGTGAAAGAAGAGCGTCTACTCAAATGCAGGAAATTTGGGATATTGCTAAAATTCCAATGATCGACGACAGTCATTTACTGAAAAAAGTGGCAAATCTATGTGAAGAATACTGCTATTTGAAGAAGAGAAACCGGACGACAGGGAAAGCGGCAGCGGGCAGAGAAGCCTTTGTCAACTCACTGGTACACCTATTCGATGTTGCACATGAAAATGCACTGAATCTAATTTAAATCACTGATCGGGAATCTTGATAGGACAACGAATGCCAGTTCGCGAAGGGTCAGTGATTGGAGTCGGTAACGCATGGCAATGACAAGAGGAAGCTCACAAGAAACGCCAAGACCAGTGTGATAGAAGACTCGAAAAGACAAAGAAAAAATGTGCAGCCGGAACACGAACGTAGTCCTCAAGTCATCAACGTCTACAGTACATCATCTTCTTCTTCCAAAGCGGAATACACTCCTCCTATGCGTCTTGTAAATTCTCAAGACCTCCAGTTCAGAAGTTGCGTGTTTCTCAAGATTGTGAGGTGAAAGTGGACATTTTGTAGCAAACTGTCCCAAAAAGCATGGTTCAAAAACGAGCAGTGGCGGATCCAGGATTCGACCACAGGGGGGGGCCAGCGGCTGATCCTGAATTTAAGTTCTGGGGGCTTTTACTTACAGTCATGGGTTTCGAAAATACTGTCATTCAACAAAGTAATGAAAAATAAAATATTGAAATGATATCAACCTGTACGTTTTAAGACATGTAAAACCGAAAGCAGAAATAGTTATAATTAATACTTGGTTTAGTCAATTTGTATAAAATATAATTCTCTCATATATGTAGGCCAACAGACTTAATGTTAGTAGCCTATGCAAAACGTCACACAATATGTTAACATGAAACGCTCATGTATATTCGTGAAATGCCTATAATTTCTACACATCGTGAATATAGAGTCAAGAAGGAAAAGTTCGTACTTACAGTCTTAGAAGTGAAGGGGTCGGATCACATAGATATTCTTGTTTGCTTTCTTGCAAATAATTGTACGACGGCATCAACGGTTTTTTCGCAGTCCATGTCACGATGAATGTAAGCTAATGTCAGACCAGTTAAGCGCTCTTCTGACATGTTAGATCGCAGATAACTTTTCAAATGTTTCAAGACTGAAAATGTCCTTTCGGCGCTTGCAGATGAAACCGGTAATAAGGCGAAGATTTTAAGTAAAGTCTTAATGTTCCAACTAAAGTCTTAATTCGCCTTCCAATTCGTCCAAGTTTCCATTTAGATATATAATACGCATGCGAGACGTTTGGTTACAGTCATCACTGAGTTCAGTATTACTAGAGAGTAGAGAAACAATAAAATCAACTTTAGTTATTGTGGAATGAATACTGCAAGCATCAGAAGAATTTGTACTTCTCTTTTTGCTCATTTTTTGGACTGGTCCACCAGGATGTTGTAATGCTCGAGCAATGTCGCTTTCTCCTATTCCATTTCCGTCGACCTCGAAACTTTGAGACTTCAATTCTGGCGTTTTGGGTGATGACGTCGAATAAGACGAAGATGTATTTTTCGACTCTCCTTGTATTTCTATTTTAGATGACGAGGACTAACAGGAGAGATTTTGAGATGACAAATTATACGATGACGTGCTCATAGTATTTTGATTTGTAGAAGTAGCATCCGTTTTCTTCACAGACTCAAAGAAATCAGATATTTTCCTTCGTTTCGTTGGCGGTCTCTCACTCATGTTCACAGTGGACTTTGACTTGCATGTATGTCAACAACAAGCAGCTAAATGTAATATAAGAGAGGGATAGCGTTTCCTTCTTAGTCATTAATCATCTACATGTACATCTGAATCAGCAGTTCGCAGTCTCGCAAGCATAAGCACACAATATTTACAAGTCATTGCAATTGCCAACAAAGAAACCTCCGCGTGTGCAAGCGAATCGCCATTCAATAGTACATGTACATCGCTGACGGCGTTGAAATGTTAAGTCTGATCATGGACTTCTAGATAATAGCACCTGGACATGAAAGTGATGGATGAGAAACGGCCGACTTGGACTTGGCAAGTGGAGGCCAGCGCTGCTGTAAACGATATCAGTTGTTTCAATCCTCATCCACTCCACACGGCATACACGACTGTCAAAAATAACTTGATCGATTGAAACTTACAGTAACAACGAACGGTGGTGGAGTAGCATTATATAGACTGTTGAAACACAGTTTCGCTTTTATTTTATTTCTTTTATCATCTGGAAGTCCATGATCTGATGAAGACAGAAAATGCCTTACGTCATCAGATTTCCTTGCATGTTTCTCTCATCAGTCATCATTGATTGATAAATCAAAAAGAGATCGAACACTAACTTAACTGATGGAGATTTGTATTCTGAGTATCACACCCCCGACCACGGCCGGGTAGGCCCCCCCCTTGAATCCGCCACTGAAAACGAGTAAGGGAGACCGCAACTATCTGCGCGGGCGGCTTCTCTACATCAAACGACGCGAAACCACTAACGGTGCAAATGAAATTTCGCAGACGAAGATGACATCAGTTGTGAAGACTCCGAAGCAATTCGTTAAAGGCGCAGCTCGAGATTTACCGCTCAGACATGGCGGTATGCTGACAGTGATTACGATTTTTAGAAATCAGGTGATGATGTAATGATATGATAACTTCATCCTTGGCTGGCGTCTGAACTTTATGTGACCTCTCTGCCTCCCTTGTAGCTATTCAGCAATAGTGATTCCATAATTTCCTTTGGGACAACTGGTGGTGGCGCTCATTTTGTGACTCATTCACAGTCCATGCATGTTAATTGCCTTAATGTATCTGAATGTTTTTGTGTGTGTGCGCATGAATAAATGCCGAGAAGCAATGCTGCGGCGCTATCTCGCTTGTGAGCGTGGAGTAAAGCGGTGAACATATATCGGACGTTGTCGTTTCTTGTAACTCGGGATCTAACACCTTCATTCAGTTATGTTTCATCAAAATTGTCATGCATGTCAGTCTTTGGAGTAGGCCTACTCATTATTCCATTTGCAGAACGAATTATTTTCTTCTTGTCCACGAGCTCATGAGAAATATACAATGCGTAGTTGAAACTGGGATGCGTCGTACAGAACCATGGTAGCGACTGCATTTTCAGGCGTCCCAGCAATTTGCATCAGAAAATGATTTTTTATGACAAATATTTCCACTAAATTAGGATCCTTCGGATGTCTTCCTACAAAATTCATCAGAATAAAATGGTATTTTGAAGATATCTGTGTCATTTTCTTAATTAATCACAGAGTTTTTAGAAGAATCTACGATGAACACACTAAGGTATTTGACAATATCGACATTAAGAGACAGGAGTGCCTTCTATTAATAAAACGTGTAACAAAAAACATGTCGAAATGCCATACGTATACATGTATAAGGTTATCAAATCTCAACAGATGTAACCACCACGAGACATGTTTCGGCCTGTCGGGCCTCATCAGTCGTGGGTAGGTTTGAACCAGCGACGTTGGAGCTAGAGGACGTGCAAGCATACCTTCTAACCACAAGGCCACCGGACCACCTGTTGAGAGCGCGAATTAGCCAGGAAGGCACTGCTTTAACGCAGGCACGTGGAGGGTGGACTGCATTCTGCAATCACTTAATACCGCATCCGAGTTTGAACATTGGCTACATCTGTTGAGATTTGATAAATTCATCAATTGCCAGGTTACTTGTCTAACATGTATAAGGTATTTGGTAAATAAGTGCATTTCAAAATTTGTCTCAACAATGCGCATTTTGGCCACAACGATTCAGTGTCATTTGTTAAGTAAGAGCTAGCATTTTCTCGTCTATAACACAAAGCTAATGAAAGTTTCGCACATCTGATACAGTGTGAAACTAAGTCAAGTCGAAAGAAACTGAAGACACCAACAAAATAATGATATGTACAAGTCGATCCATAACATTGAATGCCAGAATGAGAATATTTTGTCTCTGTATAAATTACTTATTTTAGCATGCCGATAACTAACCTAGTTCAATTGCAGTAAGGCCTTAATGACCGCTGAAGAGAAAAGCAAGATCTACCATCAATGATGTAATCAACCAAAGATATCATTGGCGTGGAAATGGTGTCACATAATTATATCGGTTATTTTTACAAATGGTGACGTGAACTGAAAATAGCGGGCCTACACGTGGCCGGGTCATGTCCACGGCTAGAATCGTGAAAATAACAGTTTGGTAACAGAATCGTTATTCTCATGATTCTGGCCGTGAGAATAGCCACACTATCTGAAATGCGTTATTTTCACGGCCCGAGGCAAGGAAGCAACCACTTCCCCCTGTTGCTATACGACCCCTGTGCAATAGCCAGGTCACATAATTTTGAAGACAAAAGGACAGTGGCTATTGCACCGACCGAGCCGGTACATCACTGGTCTTCTCCCTATTGCACCGGCCGAGCCGGCGCATTTTTGGTCTATCAGCTATTGCACCGGATGAGCAAAACAATGCAACTCTTTCGACGGTCCTTAATTTCTTTCAACGACCAATAAAAATGTATAAAATCAATGAGCTGCTTATTTAATCTAAGTTTATCTTCAATTCAGGTGTTTTGTTTTTGATGATTTTATATATTTTATTCAACGGACAGATCAGAGTGATGAGCAGATTACCTGATGTTTATAGCAGGGATGCGGAGTCGGAGTCTCAGAGTCCTATCATTTTTGCGGACTCCGGCCTATAACTAGACCCGAAATATAGCACAAACAAATCATTTATTCTCGTGCCTATAGCTGTCACTGTCTTGATGTCAACTTTCTCCGTCAAACAAAAGTACAGAGACAGCAGTGCATGCAAAGCTTGTAATATTTGAGGGAATGAACCGTGATAGTGAAAAAAGGATTGTCGTTTCACTCGGTGATTTAGTAGAGAAGACGAGCCTTCCTAGCCTCGATCACACCTATATACGCGCTAAAGGTCACATCAGAGACAAAAATGAAATACTAGTTTGTTTGAGAACATTTCCTCTTACCCTCACGTTAATCGTGTGTGATGGCTCCTCCAAAGCGCATATTAAAATCGAAAGTGTACTTACATTTTTTGGAGAAGGATGGGGATTTCCTAACTGGCAGAGACTGGAGAAAAACGGTGTGAAGCACGCATCAACAAGATGGGAGGAGCCGAGTCGTATGGATCCAACTTAAAGCGACATTTGATAAACAGTCATCGAAAATTACTGATAATTGATACAGCAATGGTCACTAAAAATGGGTTCAGGTAAGCCGCGCCTATAATGATCTATGATGTAGGTTACCAGTTTTTTCAAAAAACTAGACTATGTATACTTGCCACCTGGTGTCTGAGTCCTAACAAAATGATAGGACTCCGCATATTATAGCGTGTAGGTATACACGTTATTTGACATTTATGTTCACTGAGCTAAACGATTGATTGAAATGTCACTATTTCCTAGATATTCCGATGCCGTAAATATTTGCCTCAACGTATCTCATTCCTTCGTCCATGTCTTCGCTCCAATATTATATTGAAAATATGAATTTAATTTTTGATATATATGATTGTTCCAGTAGCTTTGTCATCCATCAACTGATATTCCAGTCATATTGGTTATACCGATATGTAGCTCTCTGAACACTACGGTGACCACAGAATTAAATATTTTGTTTGTCTGCTTCGGTTTGCTAGAAGTGTGATTAATACGAAATGGACGGCACATTGAGGAACCTATTAGGTGGGCAAGAAGAATTCTTAATACCTTACAGAGATAGGAAAAAAGTCGTGCGTCGCTTGCGGATTAATGTGAGTTCCAGCAAAGTGCTTCGATTGCCAAAATTCCTTCAGATTCGAAGAATTCAGATCATTGCCCACAAGTTTTCTCCATAATGTTGGCCCTTCCGATCATTATTAAAGAAAGTAGCAGGCCTACGAAAATTAGTTCACTTGATGATCCTCTCCTCGGCATTGCTCACTGTATAGTGCATACATTGAATCGAAGCCACGCATCGATGTGTGTTTTGGTGTGTGCGAAGTGATATCACAGCACGCACGCATCTCTCACTGGTTCTACTGTCCTCTGCTGACAGCTTATTGTTTGCCATTTCCAATAGCAAGCGATACACGAATTATCCATTCGAGAATGAGCAAGTTTTCTAATTCGGTGATGTGCCATTTCAATATTAAGGTTACATACAGTTCTTCCTTTCTAGGAAACCGAAGCGCGCGCAGATGAATCTAATTCTGTGACGGTGACATATGGTGACATTTGAATTGCAGCCGGTGTAATGTACCAGCAATAGCCACGGCCAGATAAAAAGCGTTTACAAATGTAAAAGTCAATATCCCTAACGTGGTTCGACAGAATATATTAACTCTCAAAAAATTAAGAATACACGCACGTGTAATCAACATGCATGTCGAAACATGGAATGCCTGAACAAGTGCTACTTGATACAGTGACATCAACCAGAAAGATCCTGTGTTTAATAAATGACGTCTGATCAATTGTTTCAAACAGTAATAACGGCATGTGGCATGTTCTCGCGTCACTTAATCACTATGAATCTGACGACCACGACAATGCAGACAGACTCCAGCATGCGAGGAGGTGTTATCAAAATATCAGCGCGTTTTCACCGGAGGGCATGTTTTTACTAGCATTTAAACAAAATCATCAAAGTTGTTTGAGTGACGATTAAAAAGTATGAAGAAGTGAATAAGAATGCTTATCCTTCTGTCTTGCCGCATTATCGAGTGTATGATGGAATCAAGTTTTCATTAAATTGTGATTTCTTCAGATTACTCAGCAACAAGAATATACTCGAAAAACCTTCTATAATACATCCTAGTTTCCACTTGCTACGCATGTAGCACAAAGAAAGAATTCTCTATGGTATTTAATGCATGTATTGAATTCATAAACTCCATAATTCCTTTCAAACTGATCTGTTGTTCTATATCGAATGCCAACGCATTTTCCCTTTCTCCAATGGTCAATACTTCATGCAGGCATTTTTGCCACGAACAAATAGAATTCAGCTTCAAGATGTATAGTGTGACATTTTTTCAAGAAATTCACATGCATTGAGCCTGTATGCAGCGATGAATATATTCAAATGACGAATTTCTCTAGCTGAGCTAAGAAAAGATGTATTAAATCAAAGAAATTGTGTTATTTGTTTAAAACCGAAAAGCTTCAAAAACAGCTGATCTCTTAGATACGCTGTCAACAAAGCAATGCATGTAGCGATGAAATTGAAGTGAATTAAGTTGTCTCTGATAACCTCATGCACTATTCGTGATTTTTGTGGCATGGTTTTTCATCTTGCATTAGCATTTATTTTTGATTCAAACTTTGGCATCAGATGGTGCTATTTACCGTGGCATGACAAACTCCCGTCTGGTTTTCCTTCTCCAGTCGTAGAATATAATAGCAAGTTAACATGATGATGTTCCATGATGACATCGTTTTGTCAAACTATCCTATCTCAATTTTTTTGAAAATTGAGTTAGGATCAGTTTCTTAGTAGGTGGGATCTAAAGCATCACCCTATGTAATATCATTGGCGAAGTCCTTTGGGAAAGTGCTTTTTCAAACTATCCTATCTCAAACCAAAAATTTTCCATCGTCCTTGTTTCAACTCAGCAGCACAGTATTACTGAATAGGAAACGGTTATTCGGAATGCTACAAGGAAGGTGATCAAAACGTCGCCGAAGGTCAGCAGCTGCGTATCAAAACCAATCAATGTGAGCTAATCAAAACGTCAACCGAAGTTTTGTTTAATACAAGTTGGACTGCTTGTTTGTATCTGCATCACCTTCGACAAGGAACACCTGTTGCAGCTCGCTGTATGCTGGAAGCTTTCACTCAGTAAGTTAACGAATCATGCTGATTGTACCAAGTGGAATGATGGACTTAATTATAAAGTGGGCTTATGATGCAACAATGCATCCATTAGAGAACAAAAGAACTGCTTGCAAAATAAAATTTAGGCTTATGTCTATACGTACAAGCTAAGAGGGCTATGCGAATTGTATCAAAGAAAGTGATAACATGCACAAATTGTACATGTACATGCATATCGTAGTAAATGACATGCAGTGAGTGACAAGTTCACGAAAATTTTGAACGGCGTTCAGTTCACGTTCATTTTTAAATTTGTGAACTCCGTTCAGTTCAAGTTCACGGTTTCAAAAATTGAACGCCGTTCAGTTCAAGTTCAGCAACATGTTCATCTCGTTCACTTCACGTTCACCGATTTCCCTTTTCGTTCATTTCCCGTTCATTTCGAAAAGAAATTTTGACTTCTACTTCGAATGCGCTTATCTATCAAATAATTGAGTCATCGCTTCCTTTACATAAAAGCTTTAGTGTAAGATGCAATTTAGAGAACTTCCGGGTTATATGATTACATGGTTTAACAGCCTTTTCCTCTGTGACATAATGGCAATTGTATGAAGGCATATGCTTGTGTAAATTTATCGTTAATAGATGGAGAAGAAGCAACGATCAGTACTAGATCGGGTCTACAATTCTTGGTCACTAAATTTGGTTAAATTGTCGCTGCTGTGGTCAAGCCATTAATGGCCTGTGCAGGTGAAATCACATGCATGCACAGAAAAGGTGACATACATGTCATCAATGCATATGTATATATCTTGCGTTTTTGCGCATAACTAAATGCAAAATTCTGTTTGAGAAAGCCCATATCTCACACCACAAATGTAGTCATCTATGAGCACTAGACAACTTTTCATGAACTATGGCAATTTCCTAAGAAATAGCTTTTCATAATGGACGAGTGATGATGTGACGATGCGATACTATTGTAGGCCTAGCATTGTGCTTTGATGCGAATGTAGACAGTATTGGCAAATTCTGTATCTGATATCATTGCCACGTAACTTCCGACGTTCACGGTAACTGTCCGGATAGACTGACAAGTCCTGTTTATAGTTGCATGTGACCGCAGATGTAATTGCCTACATGGAATGCAAATTGACAAACAACAAAAGATTTAATTAAGTATTGAAAAAGCTCTTTCAAAAAATCACATCGATTCTATGATTTCTTAATTCTTTCACACTACACTAGTTGGAAAATGGTGAAAATGATGTCTACATGTACATAGCTAAATGAAACACTTGTTCAGTTGCAACAGTAATTGCTGTTCAAAGTTTTTGTCAGATAGACGACATCGCTTCCTGCTCAAGAGTTCTCCAGCATGGGAAAAAAGCCTTTCAACGGGGGCGCTAGATGGCAATGTAGTGTTTGATATCACAAAAACTCTTTTGATGGCTGGAAACACGTTCAACAAAGCCAGCTCTTCAGTGTCTGAGTGGAGAAACCTCTCAATTAGTTCTTTCGAAGAAGAACGCACTTTTTTGGATGAAAAAAGGATGCAATGTTGTCCTTTGATTTCTCTTCGATGTCGACTCGCTTTTCATCAGGGGGCATTTCTTTCTCCACGGCATCTTGCAGTATCTTATAGGCCGCAGCTCTTCGATTTTCCTCATGGATGAAGTCCAGGCGCTTGAACTTGGGGTGGCATACTGAGGCGAGGAGGTATTTTTCATCACTCAGAAGGTGTCCGAATCGTTTGTCCAGTCCAGCCACAAGGCCATCCACAAGGGGCTTGCACACTGTCAAAGTATTTTTCACTTCCAGCAGCTTTTCCTTCAGTACGTGGATGGTTGGCAACAAATAACCCAAGAACATGTGCTTGTCTCCTTGAAGAATATCGAGTGCACAGGCGAAGTACTGCATTGTGGTTACGTACTCCTGGATAAATATCTTCTCGTCATTCTGAAGGTGACGATGTCCTAAGTGATCAAATAGTGACTGCATCTTATCATCTTTCTCGTTCAAGATTTCCTGCACCCGCTCCATAGCGTGAAAGGTGCTGTTCCAACGAGTACAGATAGGCACAACAAGCTTCTTACCGCACGTGTCTTCAATCCTCTGAGCAATGATGGTGCTCTTTGACTGTTTATTCCGCAAGTCGTGTAGTTTCAGCATTGTCTTTCGTGATACTCTTTTGAACTGTTCGGCGGTCGTCAAGTATTTTTCAACGTCCTTTGTTGCGATTAAGTTCATTGTGTGAGCAGAACACCGAAAATGTGCAGGAAGAGAAAAGCGTAGTGTCAGACGAAGAGAGAATGTCAGTAAGTTCTTGATACATTACACCATCCTCGTCATTGTCATTTTCATCAGCGTCATCGTCTTCCTCACCTTTGTTTGATGCTTCCTTTAATAATTCAGCTAGAGCGGCATGAGCCTCTTCTCCAAAGTGTTTGAAGCTCTTCACAAAATTCGACGCATTTTCAGTCACAATTCCTCCTTCCATCTTATTCTGGATGCCAAAATCGCGCATTATGGCCTCGAGCTCCTCGGCAATGCGGTCATAAGTGTGATTGTCTTTCATTCGCCTGCATGCTAACACAACAGACTTCCTCTCAAGGTTTGATGTGAATAGTCACACCTAAGTATCCGCGGCGGAATGTAGTCCAGCAGTCAGCAGTAAGACAGAAGACTGAGATGTTTGAGAATTCCTTCTTCATGTTCGTCTTCATGGTGTTGAAGTCTGCATCTAACTTGGACATCAAAGTGGCGTAAGATAGAACAGTTCGACCAGGCGCCAATCCCATGACAAACTTGCGGAAGCCCTGTCTGCGGACAATTGTGAATGGCATGCCACAAGAAGGAATGCACTCCGCAATGAGCTGATCAACTTTCTCCTGGCTGGGCACAGATTGCTTTGACTTCCCGAGGAATGCATCTGGGGTGCTTTGGTGTTGGGCTTTCTTTTTCTTTGCTGTACAACCTGAGACGATCGCTTCGAATTCCTTGACATGAGTGGAATCGTGTTGATTAGAGAGATGACGCTTGAGGTTCGAGCGTGAAGTAGTAGCTGCAGAACACACACTTTGGCAAAGATTGCATTTGTAGTAAAGTTTATCATCGGTCTGCTTATTGAAAGTAAAAATGGGTTCATACATGTCCCACTTCTCACTGTCATTCTTCCGCTTTGTCATCGAGCCACTTGGAGATAAAACTTCACCACTTAACAGAAGGCATAAGGACACTGGGACTGCATTTTCATAATGAATTATTCGCAGAGACATCTAATCCCCATATCACACGTCACAGCGTGCGATTTTTTATCATTCGATGTAATATTAACATCACTTCATAAAGGACTTCTAAATATAGAGCTGACGTGGCAGTTTTCATGCTGCATTCGGTTGGGTTCCAACAATGGAGGACGGTTCTATCTTACTTTATCGGAAATGCCAACATCTAAGATTTCCAAGAAATAGATATTATGCCTGCGTGGCATCATGAGCGTCAAGCTTCCAACAGCATGGACAAAAATAGTACAGGGTGCAGCCATGGGAGAAGCAAACGTAGAGTACATTCTAGCTTGAAGCAATTCCGGACAATCATGTGTGAAGGTTCAAAGGTAGAAATGAACGGGAGCAGTTAACTGCCGTTCATCTCCGAAATATGCGAACGCCGTTCAGTTCAAGTTCAATTTTTAAAAAAAGAACGCCGTTCAGTTAAAGTTCACGAAAATCGTGAACTAGTTCATGAACTAGTTCAATTGAACGGCGTTCAGTCACACTCTGATGACATGTAGTAGAAGCAAGTATAGTGTAAATTACATCTATTTGTACTGTTTCGCAATTAGTAGACTTCAACACCAGCTACTGCAGCTACATACAGTAAATTACAGTAACAGCAATTCTTAAAAACCAAATTTGATTTTCACAACAATACAAACGCCTCCTAACACCTCCCTTCGCATTTTTTTTTCAAATTTAGACACTTAGAAAAATTCAGCATACGCCAAATGAGAGAAAAAGTGATTAGAAATAGCCTATAACCAACGTACTTATTCACTTTGAGTCATGCATCGAGCATGTACAGACTGCATCACACGCATGTGAACAAATATTTCAAAATCTTCAGTGTCCTTAGTGTACATGATGTATTGTTCTGATTAGTGTTGTTGACTGCACACTGAGTCTATACATGTACTGTATGCTGTACATGCATACCGGTACTGAGTCTATATACCGTACATACTGCATACTGTCTACATGCTGCATACTACTACAGTCTACATACTGAAGATTCACCCACTTCATATTTATAGTACCGATATCCTTATTATTGCTTAATATTTAGATTTTCTATTTCCTTTTCAGATGCCAAAGCGAATGAGAACCCGATTAGGTCTATCTGCTCAGCAAGTACTCGACAGGATTGTGTCGGACGTGTCTGACAGTGACGTCGACGCTGCTGAAGATGATCTGCCAGCAATTTCTTCAACCTCAATGGTGTCCATGGATGAGTTGCCGGAGTCTGAGGAGCAGCACGTGCTATTGGAAAAGCCCAAGCCTGCTCCTTCACAACGAGTTCAACATCGCGACTCGATCCGAGACGGAACCCTTACTCAGCGGAAATCAAACAGTGATGATACTATGAGCTGTCGATGTACCAAAGAAAGATGTTGTCACGAATTATCAAAGCCATTCAGAGCTCGATGGAATTTTGAGTGTTACCGAGTGTCTGATGTCGACAGAGAAAGAATTTTTCAATCGTTCTGGAATATGCATGAGTAGTAAGAAAACGGCGAACACCAGATAGCGCAAGATGGCCGCCATCGCTGCGTCCCCCCCCCTCTGGAACGGCAGAGTGTCGTGGTCGGCCGCCGTGGTGCTTCGTGTCTGAGTCCCCCCCCCCTCTGGAACGATAGAGTGTCGTGGTGGACTTGGGCGACCGCCAGGATTAGTGTTGAGGCTATAGTGTGTGATGTTTTTGGTGCAATCTGCTGAATGTTGGGTTGTAAAATGGGTTGTTTCGAGTGGAAGGAGTGGTTGGATGAGAAAACGGAGGTCGGATTCGTGTTCAGCGTGAAATTCTGCATCGGTAGGGTGAGTTTCAAGTCGATCGGTGAGAAAAAATTTTTCTTCGAAATTTTAACAGAGTTAGAATTTGGGATGTTTTGGTGTGTAGCGCCCAAACGAAGCATCGGATGAGAAAACGGAGGCCAGATTCGGAATCTACGTGAAATTTTGGGTTAGGAAGGATGTTTCCAGCGAAATCGGAGAGAAAAAATTTTCACTGACGTCCCCCCCCCTCTGGACAGCTTGCTTCGATTTTGGCTTCCAGTGGACGGATTTTGTCGTGCGATAGCTCGTTTGAAAGCTAAGAGTGAGACACATTCAGTGAAAGAATCGGCTTGTTCCTATCTGTCTTCGTTTAGATGTGAGACGCCATTTAAGATTTTGGGACATTGCTGAAAAACGACAGAGTTAGAATTTGGGACGTTTTGGGCTCTAGCTTCAAAACGAAGCATCGGATTGGAAAACGGATTTCAGATTTGGAATCAGCGTGAAATTCTTTATCTGTATGGTGAGTTTCAAGTCAATCGGAGAGAAAAAATTTTCAACATTTTTCGAAAAAACGACAGAGTTAGAATTTGGGATGTTTTGGTGTGTAGCGCCCAAACGAAGCATCGGATGAGAAAACGGAGGCCAGATTCTGAATCTACGTGAAATTTTGGGTTAGGAAGGATGTTTCCAGCGAAATCGGAGAGAAAAAATTTTCACTGACGTCCCCCCCCCTCTGGACAGCTTGCTTCGATTTTGGCTTCCAGTGGACGGATTTTGTCGTGCGATAGCTCGTTTGAAAGCTAAGAGTGAGACAAATTCACTGAAAGAATCGGCTTGTTCCTATCTGTCTTCGTTTAGATGTGAGACGCCATTTAAGATTTTGGGACATTGGCGAAAAACGACAGAGTTAGAATTTGGGACGTTTTGGGCTCTAGCTTCAAAACGAAGCATCGGATTGGAAAACGGATTTCAGATTTGGAATCAGCGTGAAATTCTCTATCTGTATGGTGAGTTTCAAGTCAATCGGTGAGAAAAAATTTTCAACATTTTTCGAAAAAACGACAGAGTTAGAATTTGGGACGTTTTGGTGTGTAGCGCCCAAACGAAGCATCGGATGAGAAAACGGAGGCCAGATTCGGAATCTACGTGAAATTTTGGGTTAGGAAGGATGTTTCCAGCGAAATCGGAGAGAAAAAATTTTCACTGACGTCCCCCCCCCCTCTGGACAGCTTGCTTCGATTTTGGCTTCCAGTGGACGGATTTTGTCGTGCGATAGCTCGTTTGAAAGCTAAGAGTGAGACAAATTCACTGAAAGAATCGGCTTGTTCCTATCTGTCTTCGTTTAGATGTGAGACGCCATTTAAGATTTTGGGACATTGGCGAAAAACGACAGAGTTAGAATTTGGGACGTTTTGGGCTCTAGCTTCAAAACGAAGCATCGGATTGGAAAACGGATTTCAGATTTGGAATCAGCGTGAAATTCTTTATCTGCATGGTGAGTTTCAAGTCAATCGGAGAGTTTCAAGTCAATCGGCGAGAAAAATGTTCAACATTTTTCGGAAAAACGACAGTTAGAATTTTTGCGATGGCTGCCTACTGTAGAGCCAAAACGAAGCATCGGATGGGAAAACGGAGGCCAGATTCGGATTCAGCGTCAAATTCTACATGGAAATGGTGTATTTCCAGCTCAATCGGAGCACTAGAACCGGAGATAGACGGGATTTTTAGTGTTTGGATGATGGGTATTACGTCATCAGCTGATCGCCACACACTATATAAGCTGGGAACCGACGGAGACTTTTCATTTAGAGGAGAACGATTGTCAGAGGTAGGTCGTCTCTCTGAGCTCTGATGATAGCTTCGGACATTCCAAATCCCGAGTTTCTGTAAGAAACCGACTTAGAAAATTTCATTGCTGATATCAGCTAAGGCGTCAGACTTCGAGGTTCGCCAGGAGATGGCCTTCGTCTCCAGGCCATAAAAGACTCCAAAACTTTAAAGGCTTGTAACTTTGCTTCTACAAGTCCGTTTGACTTGATTCAAAAAAGGTTCGGTCGCTATTGACCTGGCCTAAGTGATGGACTACTTATAAAATTTCATAAGTAGTGCTAAAAAGTTGAAAAATTTAAATTCACTATTTTTGGAGGTTTTCTGGGGTTTTCGACCCTGCTGAAGTCAATGAAAGCATTTTTAATGATGTCTGAGCCAGTCTTCTCATGCTATAAGCGGCTTTTCACTGAAAGCGAGCAAGACACGGAGAGTTTTGCTGTAATATTCCACTGACAGGGTGTTCCTTCGGGACGGCGGACGATGCCGTAGTGATAAGTGTGGCAAGGGAATGTGTCATATTTGAGACCGTAACCGCTGGGGCAACTCATGTTGGGCATTTGACACAGCTCTCAACGTAGCACTTTGAACGCCAATCGGTTGAGTCTTAGCTATCTTGTCATGGGTGGCCTCTAAACATCTCCATTGCAAAACGCTGGTGAATCAAGCTCTCTACGGCTTGCTATCAAGCTGATCAAAGCAATAACTTGGGATGTTTCCTCAAGGTTTTCAAGTATGCTGAGTTCAAATCTGCTATCAGATTTCAAATTCAACTAAGTCTAAGGCAGCTTTGAGGGGTTAGATCCCAGCTACTGATCACTACCTTTGACTCGGCGTTCCTGTTACCACTTCGGGGCAGTGACAATGATGTCTTCAGCTGTAAAGAGCGGGTATCGGGGAAGATCTCTCACTTCCCTAGTGATCAGTACAAGGCCTTCGGGCTGTCGACGGGATCGAGTGCCACTCACTACACTCAAATCTATCATTCCTCACTAAGTGTAAATTACTGACTATACATTTGTCCTGCTATCAGGTTGTTTTGACTTGGTATCTAGTTGAATAGTCTCTTGCTATCAAGAGATTCACTTCTGCTCATAAAGCACATCATCGCTGTAATACCTCCTTTGCTCGAGCGTTCCTTCGGGACGGCGGGTACTGCCGTAGAGGGATTGTGTTGCACGGGTTGTTCGTCGTTTGTTAGACCGAAACCTCTGAGCCGTTGCTCATGTTGGGCGTTCGACTTCATACTCAACGTGACGTTTTCTCTCGCCAGGTCAGAGTACTTCAGCCATTCGACAAAGGTTAGTCTTTATGATATGGAGTAGAGTGAAATGTAATTCATTAGATGCCCCTTCAATGATTGCTCCCATGATAAACGTTGATGAGACAAATGAAATGATTCTCATCTTCCTTTTTCAGTGATTGAAATCTACTAACACACTACCGTATAATCGTCCACTATGGGACAAGACATGATAGAGCCTCCACGCGCTTTGCCCTGGGCAGTCTTCGGACTGACGAATACTATCATTAAGTTGAATCTGCTATCAGTCAACTTGAACGTTGCGTTGCGTTAGAGGGGTATATAAACCACTGCCTCTCATTTCATTTCATTTCAATCATGCAGACGCCGAACAGTCAAGTCAGCTCTCCTCGCGGACCGCAGTTAAGGCCGCGAAATTTATTTGAGGAGTTTGTCAGGCTAGAGGAGCAAGACAGAGTTTTTAATAATCTTGCTCGGATTGGCAATCCGATGACAGCAACTGCTGTCAATCCAACGGAATGGCGCTACATTCCACTTTTTAGCCATGTGCCAGCTAGTGTGGAAGTCGACAGTGCTACCAAAGAGAGAGTCAAAGACTCTCTCAGCAGAATTGGTAGGGTGTAAGATGACGTTACTCCCGAGAACGAACCATCGGCTCTCTTAAGGGCCACCATGGGGCAAGACATGATAGAACCTCCACGCGGTTTGCCCTGGGCAGTCTTTAGACTGGCGAATACTATCATTAAGTTGAATCTGCTATCAGTCAACTTGAACGTTACATCACATTAGAGGGGTATATAAACCACTACCTCTCATTCCATTTCATTTCAATCATGGAGACGCCAAACGCTGCAGTCAACTCTCCTCGCGGACCACAGTTAAGACCGCGAAATTTATTTGATGAATTTGCTAGAATAGAGGAGCAAGACAGAGTTCACAACAATCTTGCTCAGATTGGTAATGCGATGACAGCAAGTGTTGTCAATCCAACGGAATGGCGCTACATTCCACTTTTTAGTCATGTGCCAGTTAGTGTGGAAGTCGACAGTGCTACCAAAGAGAGAGTCAAAGACTCTCTCAGCAGAATTGGTAGGGTGTAAGATGACGTTACTCCCGAGAACGAACCATCGGCTCTCTTAAGGGCCACCATGGGGCAAGACATGATAGAACCTCCTCGCGGTTTGCCCTGGGCAGTCTTCGGACTGGCGAATACTATCATTAAGTTGAATCTGCTATCCGTCAACTTGAACGTTGCAAATGAAGTTCGGTGTAATACTTCCTTTCGACGGGCGTTCCTGTAAAGGGCGGCGGTGAAACCCGTAGCTATGTATACCGCAGGGGACATTCGGCAATGGTCAATCTTGTTAAACCTCTCTGCGTCATGTTTGCAAGTGATTGCCTCTGTCTCAACGTAGTATGCATTCGCGCCAGGGCGACATTTAGCCAACTGTCGAAGGTTGCCTAAAACTTTCCATTGCATACGTTATGAGAACCATGAGTTCTACCTGTCTCTATCAATGAGACGAATTGATGAATGGAATGAAATGGGAGGACACTCACGCGCCACACGCAACATAACACACTTCTCTCTTCCGTAGTCTAACAAGCTCTTTACACATGGATCGCAGTCGATTGCTATCCCTGTATCAGAAGTGTAAGCTATCTTAATTTATTTGACACTATTTCATCTATTATCATCATCGTCCATATGAAATGTTTTAAGATTTACAAGTTAGACTAAGCGTTCTACTATTTGTAAATGAAAGATATAGTTTCAACAGTTTACAGATTGAAAATAAAGTTTCAATAGTGTGTGTGTGTATGTTAAGAATAAAGTTTTATCTGTTTGTATGTTAGAAATAGAATGAAGTTTCACCAGTTTACAAGTTAAGAATAAAGTTCTATCTGTTTATATGTTAGAAATAAAATAAAGTTTCAATAGTTTGCAAGTTAAAAATAAAGTTTCAATAGTTTACAAGTTTTAAAATAAAGTTTAAATAGTGTGCAAGATAAAAAATAAAGTTTGAACAGTTTACAAGCTGAAATAAAGTTTTAATAGTGTACACGTTGGAAATAAAGTTTTAATAGTTTATGTGCTTCAAAATAGAGTTATAACAGTTTATATGTTAGAAATAAAATGAAGTTTCATCAGTTTACAAGTTAAGAATAAAGTTCTATCTGTTTGTCTGATAGAAATAAAACAAAGTTTCAACCGTTTACAAGTTAAAAATAAAGTTTCAACAGTTTACAAGTTAAAATTAAAGCTTCAACAATTACAAGTTAAAAATAAAACTTCAAAAGTTTACCAGTTAAGAATGAAGTTTCAATAGTGTGTGTATATTAAGAATAAAGTTTTATCTGTTTGTATGTTATAAATAAAATGAAGCTTCACCAGTTTACAAGTTAACAATAAAGTTTTATCAGCTTGTATGTTAGAAATAAAATGAAGTTTCATCAGTTTACAAGTCAAAATAAAGTTTCAACAGATTATAAGTTAAAAGAAAAGTTCCAATAGTATGTGCATTAGAAATAACGTTTCAGCTGTTTGTATGTTAGAAATAAGATAAAGTTTCAATTGTGTGTACGTTAGAAATAAAGTTCTATCTGTTTTTCTTGATAGAAATAAAACAAAGTTTCAACCGTTAACAAGTTAAAAATAAAGTTTCAAGAGTTTACAAGTTAAAACTAATGTTTCAATAGTGTATGTATGTTAAGAATGAAGTTAGAACAGTTTACAAGCTGAAATAAAGTTTTAATAGTGTACACGTTGGAAATAAAGTTTTAATAGTTTATGTGCTTCAAAATAGAGTTATAACAGTTTATATGTTAGAAATAAAGTTTCAACAGTCTACAAGTTAAAAATAAAATTATAACTGTTTCAAGAGTTTACAAGTTAGAAATTAAGTTTCAATGGTGTATGCGTTAGAAATAAAGTTTTAGCTGTTTGTATATCAAAATAAAGTTTCAAGAGTTTACAAGTTAGAAATAAAATGAAGGTTCACCAGTTTACAAGTTAAGAATGAAGTTCTATCTGTTTGTATGTTAGAAATAAAACAAAGTTTCAACCGTTAACAAGTTAAAAATAAAGTTTTAAGAGTTACAAGTTAAAACTAATGTTTCAATAGTGTGTGTATGTTAAGAATAAAGTTTTATCTGTTTGTATGTTAGAAATAGAATGAAGTTTCACCAGTTTACAAGTTAAGAATAAAGTTCTATCTGTTTATATGTTAGAAATAAAATAAAGTTTCAATAGTTTGCAAGTTAAAAATAAAGTTTCAATAGTTTACAAGTTTTAAAATAAAGTTTAAATAGTGTGCAAGATAAAAAATAAAGTTTGAACAGTTTACAAGCTGAAATAAAGTTTTAATAGTGTACACGTTGGAAATAAAGTTTTAATAGTTTATGTGCTTCAAAATAGAGTTATAACAGTTTATATGTTAGAAATAAAATGAAGTTTCATCAGTTTACAAGTTAAGAATAAAGTTCTATCTGTTTGTCTGATAGAAATAAAATAAAGTTTCAACCGATTACAAGTTAAAAATAAAGTTTCAACAGTTTACAAGTTAAAATTAAAGCTTCAACAATTACAAGTTAAAAATAAAACTTCAAAAGTTTACCAGTTAGAAATAAAGTTTCAACCGTTTACAAGTTAAAAATAAAGTTTCAACAGTTTACAAGTTAAAATTAAAGCTTCAACAATTACAAGTTAAAAATAAAACTTCAAAAGTTTACCAGTTAGAAATAAAGTTTCATCAGTTTACAAGTCAAAATAAAGTTTCAACAGATTATAAGTTAAAAGAAAAGTTCCAATAGTATGTGCATTAGAAATAACGTTTCAGCTGTTTGTATGTTAGAAATAAGATAAAGTTTCAATTGTGTGTACGTTAGAAATAAAGTTCTATCTGTTTCTATGATAGAAATAAAACAAAGTTTCAACCGTTAACAAGTTAAAAATAAAGTTTCAAGAGTTTACAAGTTAAAACTAATGTTTCAATAGTGTATGTATGTTAAGAATAAAGTTAGAACAGTTTACAAGCTGAAATAAAGTTTTAATAGCGTACACGTTGGAAATAAAGTTTTAATAGTTTATGTGCTTCAAAATAGAGTTATAACAGTTTATATGTTAGAAATAAAATGAAGTTTCATCAGTTTACAAGTTAAGAATAAAGTTCTATCTGTTTGTATGTTAGAAATAAAACAAAGTTTCAACCGTTAACAAGTTAAAAATAAAGTTTTAAGAGTTTACAAGTTTAACTAATGTTTCAATAGTGTGTGTATGTTAAGAATAAAGTTTTATCTGTTTGTATGTTAGAAATAGAATGAAGTTTCACCAGTTTACAAGTTACGAATAAAGTTCTATCTCTTTAAGTTTATAAGTTAAGAATAAAGTTCTATCTGTTTATATGTTAGAAATAGAATGAAGTTTCACCAGTTTACAAGTTAAGAATAAAGTTCTATCTGTTTATATGTTAGAAATAAAATAAAGTTTCAACAGTCTACAAGTTAAAAATAAAATTATAACTGTTTCAAGAGTTTACAAGTTAGAAATTAAGTTTCAATGGTGTATGCGTTAGAAATAAAGTTTTAGCTGTTTGTATATCAAAATAAAGTTTCAAGAGTTTACAAGTTAGAAATAAAATGAAGGTTCACCAGTTTACAAGTTAAGAATGAAGTTCTATCTGTTTGTATGTTAGAAATAAAACAAAGTTTCAACCGTTAACAAGTTAAAAATAAAGTTTTAAGAGTTACAAGTTAAAACTAATGTTTCAATAGTGTGTGTATGTTAAGAATAAAGTTTTATCTGTTTGTATGTTAGAAATAGAATGAAGTTTCACCAGTTTACAAGTTAAGAATAAAGTTCTATCTGTTTATATGTTAGAAATAAAATAAAGTTTCAATAGTTTGCAAGTTAAAAATAAAGTTTCAATAGTTTACAAGTTTTAAAATAAAGTTTAAATAGTGTGCAAGATAAAAAATAAAGTTTGAACAGTTTACAAGCTGAAATAAAGTTTTAATAGTGTACACGTTGGAAATAAAGTTTTAATAGTTTATGTGCTTCAAAATAGAGTTATAACAGTTTATATGTTAGAAATAAAATGAAGTTTCATCAGTTTACAAGTTAAGAATAAAGTTCTATCTGTTTGTATGATAGAAATAAAACAAAGTTTCAACCGTTTACAAGTTAAAATAAAGTTTCACCAGTGTACAAGTTAGAAATAAAGTTTCAATAGTGTATATGTTAGAAATAAAGTTTTAGCTGTTTGTATATGAAAAACTAAGTTTCAAGAGTTTACAAGTTAAAAAATAAAGTTTCAATTGTGTATACGTTAGAAATAAAGTTTTAGCTGTTTGTATATCAAAATAAAGTTTCAAGAGTTTACAAGTTAGAAATAAAGTTTCAACAGTGTACACGTTAAGAATAAAGTTTCAATAGTGTGTATGTTAAGAATAAAGTTCTATCTGTTTATATGTTAGAAATAAAAATGAAGGTTCATCAGTTTACAAGTTAAGAATAAAGTTTTATCTGTTTGTATGTTAGAAATAAAATAAAGTTTCGACCGTTAACAAGTTAAAAATAAAGTTTCAGATTAAAATAAAGTTTCAATAGTGTGTATGATGGAAATAAAGTTTAAGCGCTTTGTGCGTCAGAAATAAAGTTTCAACCGTTTACAAGTTAAAAATAAAGTTTCAACAGTGTGTACGTTAAGAAAAAAGTTCTATCTGTTTATATGTTAGAAATAAAAATAAAGGTTCACCAGTTTACAGGTTAAGAATAAAGTTTTATCTGCTTGTATGTCAGAAATGAAATAAAGTTTCACCAGTTTAAAAGTTAAGAATGAAGTTTCAATAGTGTGTATGTTAGAAATAAAGTTTCAATAGTGTGTATGTTAAGAATAAAGTTCTATCTGTTTATATGTTAGAAATAAAAATGAAGGTTCACCAGTTTGCAAGTTAAGAATAAAGTTTTATCTGCTTGCATGTCAGAAATGAAATAAAGTTTCACCAGTTTAAAAGTTAAGAATAAAGTTTCACCAGTTTAAAAGTTAAGAATAAAGTTTCAATAGTGTGTATGTTAAGAATAAAGTTCTATCTGTTTATATGTTAGAAATAAAATGAAGTTTCAATAGTGTGTATGTTAAGAATAAAGTTCTATCTGTTTATATGTTAGAAATGAAATGAAGGTTCACCAGTTTACAAGTTAAGAATAAATTTTATCTGCTTGTATGTTAGAAATAAAATAAAGTTCCACCGATTTACAAGTTAAAAAATAAAGTTTCAATAGTAAACACGTTAAAAATAAAGTTTCAATAGTGTGTATGTTAAGAATAAAGTTCTATCTGTTTGTATATTAGAAAGAAAATGAAGGTTCATCAGTTTACAAGTTAATAATAAAGTTTTATCTGTTTGTATGTTAGAAATAAAACATAGTTTCAACCGTTGACAAGTTAAAAATAAAGTTTCAATAGTTTGCGAGTTAAAACTAATGTTTCAATAGTGCGTATGTTAAGAATAAAGTTTTATCTGTTTGTATGTTAGAAATAAAATGAAGCTTCGCCAGTTTACAAGTTTAGAATAAAGTTTTATCAGCTTGTATGTTAGAAATAAAATGAAGTTTCACCAGTTTACAAATTAAAAATAAAGTTTCAATAGTGTGTACGTTAGAAATAAAGTTTCAACCGTTTACAAGTTAAAATAAAGTTTCAACAGTGTCTACGTTAGAAATAAAGTTTTATCTGTTTGTAAAGTTCGATCGTAGGATTTACTAGTTTGCAAGTTAGACTCAGCATTCTACTAGTTGTAAATGAAAATAACGTTTCAACAGTTTACAGATTAAAATAAAGTTTCAATAGTGTGTATGATGGAAATAAAGTTTAAGCGCTTTGTGCGTTAGAAATAAAGTTTCAGCCGTTGACAAGTTAAAAATAAAGTTTCAACAGTGTGTACGTTAGAAATAAAGTTTCAACAGTTTGCAAGTTGAAAAATAAAGTTTCAACAGTGTGTACGTTAGAAATAAATGAAAGTAAGAACTTCATCGTATGAGTATTCAAAGCATGTTTTGTAAATCAAATGTGTGTAGTCCTGACATGATAGAATCGCGTTAGAAATAAAGTTTCAGCCGTTTACAAGTTAAAGATAAAGTTTCAACAGTGTGTACGTTAGAAATAAAGTTTTAGCTGTTTATATGTTAGAAACAAAATAAAGTTTCACAGTTTACAAGTTGAAAAATAAAGTTTCAACAGTGTGTACGTTAGAAATAAATGAAAGTAAGAACTTCATCGTATGAGTATTCAAAGCATGTTTTGTAAATCAAATGTGTGTAGTCCTGACATGATAGAATCAAGCTTGACAAACGCGTTTGTCAAGCTTGATTCTATCATGTCAGGACTACACACATTTGATTTACAAAACATGCTTTGAATACTCATACGATGAAGTTCTTACTTTCATTTATTTCTAACGTACACACTGTTGAAACTTTATTTTTCAACTTGTAAACTGTTGAAACTTTATTTCTAAAGTACACACTGTTGAAACTTTATTTTTAACTTGTCAACGGCTGAAACTTTATTTCTAACGCACAAAGCGCTTAAACGTTATTTCCATCATACACACTATTGAAACTTTATTTTAATCTGTAAACTGTTGAAACGTTATTTTCATTTACAACTAGTAGAATGCTGAGTCTAACTTGCAAACTAGTAAATCCTACGATCGAACTTTACAAACAGATAAAACTTTATTTCTAACGTAGACACTGTTGAAACTTTATTTTAACTTGTAAACGGTTGAAACTTTATTTCTAACGTACACACTATTGAAACTTTATTTTTAATTTGTAAACTGGTGAAACTTCATTTTATTTCTAACATACAAGCTGATAAAACTTTATTCTAAACTTGTAAACTGGCGAAGCTTCATTTTATTTCTAACATACAAACAGATAAAACTTTATTCTTAACATACGCACTATTGAAACATTAGTTTTAACTCGCAAACTATTGAAACTTTATTTTTAACTTGTCAACGGTTGAAACTATGTTTTATTTCTAACATACAAACAGATAAAACTTCATTATTAACTTGTAAACTGATGAACCTTCATTTTCTTTCTAATATACAAACAGATAGAACTTTATTCTTAACATACACACTATTGAAACTTTATTTTTAACGTGTTTACTATTGAAACTTTATTTTTTAACTTGTAAATCGGTGAAACTTTATTTTATTTCTAACATACAAGCAGATAAAATTTATTCTTAACTTGTAAACTGGTGAACCTTCATTTCATTTCTAACATATAAACAGATAGAACTTCATTCTTAACATACACACTATTGAAACTTCATTTTATTTCTAACATATAAACAGATAGAACTTTATTCTTAACATACACAGTATTGAAACTTTATTCTTAACTTTTAAACTGGTGAAACTTTATTCTTAACTTTTAAACTGGTGAAACTTTATTTCATTTCTGACATGCAAGCAGATAAAACTTTATTCTTAACTTGCAAAATGGTGAACCTTCATTTTTATTTCTAACATATAAACAGATAGAACTTTATTCTTAACATACACACTATTGAAACTTTATTTCTAACATACACACTATTGAAACTTTATTCTTAACTTTTAAACTGGTGAAACTTTATTTCATTTCTGACATACAAGCAGATAAAACTTTATTCTTAACCTGTAAACTGGTGAACCTTTATTTTTATTTCTAACATATAAACAGATAGAACTTTTTTCTTAACGTACACACTGTTGAAACTTTATTTTTAACTTGTAAACGGTTGAAACTTTATTTCTGACGCACAAAGCGCTTAAACTTTATTTCCATCATACACACTATTGAAACTTTATTTTAATCTGAAACTTTATTTTTAACTTGTTAACGGTCGAAACTTTATTTTATTTCTAACATACAAACAGATAAAACTTTATTCTTAACTTGTAAACTGATGAACCTTCATTTTTATTTCTAACATATAAACAGATAGAACTTTATTCTTAACATACACACTATTGAAACTTTATTCTTAACGTGCACACTGTTGAAACTTTATTTCTAACTTGTAAACTCTTGAAACTTTATTTTGATATACAAACAGCTAAAACTTTATTTCTAACGTATACACCATTGAAACTTTATTTTTTAACTTGTAAACTCTTGAAACTTAGTTTTTCATATACAAACAGCTAAAACTTTATTTCTAACATATACACTATTGAAACTTTATTTCTAACTTGTACACTGGTGAAACTTTATTTTAACTTGTAAACGGTTGAAACTTTGTTTTATTTCTATCATACAAACAGATAGAACTTTATTCTTAACTTGTAAACTGATGAAACTTCATTTTATTTCTAACATATAAACTGTTATAACTCTATTTTGAAGCACATAAACTATTAAAACTTTATTTCCAACGTGTACACTATTAAAACTTTATTTCAGCTTGTAAACTGTTCAAACTTTATTTTTTATCTTGCACACTATTTAAACTTTATTTTAAAACTTGTAAACTATTGAAACTTTATTTTTAACTTGCAAACTATTGAAACTTTATTTTATTTCTAACATATAAACAGATAGAACTTTATTCTTAACTTGTAAACTGGTGAAACTTCATTCTATTTCTAACATACAAACAGATAAAACTTTATTCTTAACATACACACACTATTGAAACATTAGTTTTAACTTGTAACTCTTAAAACTTTATTTTTAACTTGTTAACGGTTGAAACTTTGTTTTATTTCTAACATACAAACAGATAGAACTTCATTCTTAACTTGTAAACTGGTGAACCTTCATTTTATTTCTAACTTGTAAACTCTTGAAACTTTATTTTGATATACAAACAGCTAAAACTTTATTTCTAACGCATACACCATTGAAACTTAATTTCTAACTTGTAAACTCTTGAAACAGTTATAATTTTATTTTTAACTTGTAGACTGTTGAAACTTTATTTTATTTCTAACATATAAACAGATAGAACTTTATTCTTAACTTGTAAACTGGTGAAACTTCATTCTATTTCTAACATATAAACAGATAGAACTTTATTCTTAACTTATAAACTTAAAGAGATAGAACTTTATTCGTAACTTGTAAACTGGTGAAACTTCATTCTATTTCTAACATACAAACAGATAAAACTTTATTCTTAACATACACACACTATTGAAACATTAGTTAAACTTGTAAACTCTTAAAACTTTATTTTTAACTTGTTAACGGTTGAAACTTTGTTTTATCTCTAACATACAAACAGATAGAACTTTATTCTTAACTTGTAAACTGATGAAACTTCATTTTATTTCTAACATATAAACTGTTATAACTCTATTTTGAAGCACATAAACTATTAAAACTTTATTTCCAACGTGTACGCTATTAAAACTTTATTTCAGCTTGTAAACTGTTCTAACTTTATTCTTAACATACATACACTATTGAAACATTAGTTTTAACTTGTAAACTCTTGAAACTTTATTTTTAACTTGTTAACGGTTGAAACTTTGTTTTATTTCTATCATAGAAACAGATAGAACTTTATTTCTAACGTACACACAATTAAAACTTTATCTTATTTCTAACATACAAACAGCTGAAACGTTATTTCTAATGCACATACTATTGGAACTTTTCTTTTAACTTATAATCTGTTGAAACTTTATTTTGACTTGTAAACTGATGAAACTTTATTTCTAACTGGTAAACTTTTGAAGTTTTATTTTTAACTTGTAATTGTTGAAGCTTTAATTTTAACTTGTAAACTGTTGAAACTTTATTTTTAACTTGTAAACGGTTGAAACTTTATTTTATTTCTATCAGACAAACAGATAGAACTTTATTCTTAACTTGTAAACTGATGAAACTTCATTTTATTTCTAACATATAAACTGTTTATAACTCTATTTTGAAGCACATAAACTATTAAAACTTTATTTCCAACGTGTACACTATTAAAACTTTATTTCAGCTTGTAAACTGTTCAAACTTTATTTTTTATCTTGCACACTATTTAAACTTTATTTTAAAACTTGTAAACTATTGAAACTTTATTTTTAACTTGCAAACTATTGAAACTTTATTTTATTTCTAACATATAAACAGATAGAACTTTATTCTTAACTTGTAAACTGGTGAAACTTCATTCTATTTCTAACATACAAACAGATAAAACTTTATTCTTAACATACACACACTATTGAAACATTAGTTTTAACTTGTAACTCTTAAAACTTTATTTTTAACTTGTTAACGGTTGAAACTTTGTTTTATTTCTAACATACAAACAGATAGAACTTCATTCTTAACTTGTAAACTGGTGAACTTTCATTTTATTTCTAACTTGTAAACTCTTGAAACTTTATTTTGATATACAAACAGCTAAAACTTTATTTCTAACGCATACACCATTGAAACTTAATTTCTAACTTGTAAACTCTTGAAACAGTTATAATTTTATTTTTAACTTGTAGACTGTTGAAACTTTATTTCTAACATATAAACTGTTATAACTCTATTTTGAAGCACATAAACTATTAAAACTTTATTTCCAACGTGTACACTATTAAAACTTTATTTCAGCTTGTAAACTGTTCTAACTTCATTCTTAACATACATACACTATTGAAACATTAGTTTTAACTTGTAAACTCTTGAAACTTTATTTTTAACTTGTTAACGGTTGAAACTTTGTTTTATTTCTATCTTCTAACGTACACACAATTGAAACTTTATCTTATTTCTAACATACAAACAGCTGAAACGTTATTTCTAATGCACATACTATTGGAACTTTTCTTTTAACTTATAATCTGTTGAAACTTTATTTTGACTTGTAAACTGATGAAACTTCATTTTATTTCTAACAACTGGTAAACTTTTGAAGTTTTATTTTTAACTTGTAATTGTTGAAGCTTTAATTTTAACTTGTAAACTGTTGAAACTTTATTTTTAACTTGTAAACGGTTGAAACTTTGTTTTATTTCTATCAGACAAACAGATAGAACTTTATTCTTAACTTGTAAACTGATGAAACTTCATTTTATTTCTAACATATAAACTGTTATAACTCTATTTTGAAGCACATAAACTATTAAAACTTTATTTCCAACGTGTACACTATTAAAACTTTATTTCAGCTTGTAAACTGTTCAAACTTTATTTTTTATCTTGCACACTATTTAAACTTTATTTTAAAACTTGTAAACTATTGAAACTTTATTTTTAACTTGCAAACTATTGAAACTTTATTTTATTTCTAACATATAAACAGATAGAACTTTATTCTTAACTTGTAAACTGGTGAAACTTCATTCTATTTCTAACATACAAACAGATAAAACTTTATTCTTAACATACACACACACACACTATTGAAACTTTATTTTCAATCTGTAAACTGTTGAAACTATATCTTTCATTTACAAATAGTAGAACGCTTAGTCTAACTTGTAAATCTTAAAACATTTCATATGGACGATGATGATAATAGATGAAATAGTGTCAAATAAATTAAGATAGCTTACACTTCTGATACAGGGATAGCAATCGACTGCGATCCATGTGTAAAGAGCTTGTTAGACTACGGAAGAGAGAAGTGTGTTATGTTGCGTGTGGCGCGTGAGTGTCCTCCCATTTCATTCCATTCATCAATTCGTCTCATTGATAGAGACAGGTAGAACTCATGGTTCTCATAACGTATGCAATGGAAAGTTTTAGGCAACCTTCGACAGTTGGCTAAATGTCGCCCTGGCGCGAATGCATACTACGTTGAGACAGAGGCAATCACTTGCAAACATGACGCAGAGAGGTTTAACAAGATTGACCATTGCCGAATGTCCCCTGCGGTATACATAGCTACGGGTTTCACCGCCGCCCTTTACAGGAACGCCCGTCGAAAGGAAGTATTACACCGAACTTCATTTGCAACGTTCAAGTTGACGGATAGCAGATTCAACTTAATGATAGTATTCGCCAGTCCGAAGACTGCCCAGGGCAAACCGCGAGGAGGTTCTATCATGTCTTGCCCCATGGTGGCCCTTAAGAGAGCCGATGGTTCGTTCTCGGGAGTAACGTCATCTTACACCCTACCAATTCTGCTGAGAGAGTCTTTGACTCTCTCTTTGGTAGCACTGTCGACTTCCACACTAACTGGCACATGACTAAAAAGTGGAATGTAGCGCCATTCCGTTGGATTGACAACACTTGCTGTCATCGCATTACCAATCTGAGCAAGATTGTTGTGAACTCTGTCTTGCTCCTCTATTCTAGCAAATTCATCAAATAAATTTCGCGGTCTTAACTGTGGTCCGCGAGGAGAGTTGACTGCAGCGTTTGGCGTCTCCATGATTGAAATGAAATGGAATGAGAGGTAGTGGTTTATATACCCCTCTAATGTGATGTAACGTTCAAGTTGACTGATAGCAGATTCAACTTAATGATAGTATTCGCCAGTCTAAAGACTGCCCAGGGCAAACCGCGTGGAGGTTCTATCATGTCTTGCCCCATGGTGGCCCTTAAGAGAGCCGATGGTTCGTTCTCGGGAGTAACGTCATCTTACACCCTACCAATTCTGCTGAGAGAGTCTTTGACTCTCTCTTTGGTAGCACTGTCGACTTCCACACTAGCTGGCACATGGCTAAAAAGTGGAATGTAGCGCCATTCCGTTGGATTGACAGCAGTTGCTGTCATCGGATTGCCAATCCGAGCAAGATTATTAAAAACTCTGTCTTGCTCCTCTAGCCTGACAAACTCCTCAAATAAATTTCGCGGCCTTAACTGCGGTCCGCGAGGAGAGCTGACTTGACTGTTCGGCGTCTGCATGATTGAAATGAAATGAAATGAGAGGCAGTGGTTTATATACCCCTCTAACGCAACGCAACGTTCAAGTTGACTGATAGCAGATTCAACTTAATGATAGTATTCGTCAGTCCGAAGACTGCCCAGGGCAAAGCGCGTGGAGGCTCTATCATGTCTTGTCCCATAGTGGACGATTATACGGTAGTGTGTTAGTAGATTTCAATCACTGAAAAAGGAAGATGAGAATCATTTCATTTGTCTCATCAACGTTTATCATGGGAGCAATCATTGAAGGGGCATCTAATGAATTACATTTCACTCTACTCCATATCATAAAGACTAACCTTTGTCGAATGGCTGAAGTACTCTGACCTGGCGAGAGAAAACGTCACGTTGAGTATGAAGTCGAACGCCCAACATGAGCAACGGCTCAGAGGTTTCGGTCTAACAAACGACGAACAACCCGTGCAACACAATCCCTCTACGGCAGTACCCGCCGTCCCGAAGGAACGCTCGAGCAAAGGAGGTATTACAGCGATGATGTGCTTTATGAGCAGAAGTGAATCTCTTGATAGCAAGAGACTATTCAACTAGATACCAAGTCAAAACAACCTGATAGTAGGACAAATGTATAGTCAGTAATTTACACTTAGTGAGGAATGATAGATTTGAGTGTAGTGAGTGGCACTCGATCCCGTCGACAGCCCGAAGGCCTTGTACTGATCACTAGGGAAGTGAGAGATCTTCCCCGATACCCGCTCTTTACAGCTGAAGACATCATTGTCACTGCCCCGAAGTGGTAACAGGAACGCCGAGTCAAAGGTAGTGATCAGTAGCTGGGATCTAACCCCTCAAAGCTGCCTTAGACTTAGTTGAATTTGAAATCTGATAGCAGATTTGAACTCAGCATACTTGAAAACCTTGAGGAAACATCCCAAGTTATTGCTTTGATCAGCTTGATAGCAAGCCGTAGAGAGCTTGATTCACCAGCGTTTTGCAATGGAGATGTTTAGAGGCCACCCATGACAAGATAGCTAAGACTCAACCGATTGGCGTTCAAAGTGCTACGTTGAGAGCTGTGTCAAATGCCCAACATGAGTTGCCCCAGCGGTTACGGTCTCAAATATGACACATTCCCTTGCCACACTTATCACTACGGCATCGTCCGCCGTCCCGAAGGAACACCCTGTCAGTGGAATATTACAGCAAAACTCTCCGTGTCTTGCTCGCTTTCAGTGAAAAGCCGCTTATAGCATGAGAAGACCTGCTCAGACATCATTAAAAATGCTTTCATTGACTTCAGCAGGGTCGAAAACCCCAGAAAACCTCCAAAAATAGTGAATTTAAATTTTTCAACTTTTTAGCACTACTTATGAAATTTTATAAGTAGTCCATCACTTAGGCCAGGTCAATAGCGACCGAACCTTTTTTGAATCAAGTCAAACGGACTTGTAGAAGCAAAGTTACAAGCCTTTAAAGTTTTGGAGTCTTTTATGGCCTGGAGACGAAGGCCATCTCCTGGCGAACCTCGAAGTCTGACGCCTTAGCTGATATCAGCAATGAAATTTTCTAAGTCGGTTTCTTACAGAAACTCGGGATTTGGAATGTCCGAAGCTATCATCAGAGCTCAGAGAGACGACCTACCTCTGACAATCGTTCTCCTCTAAATGAAAAGTCTCCGTCGGTTCCCAGCTTATATAGTGTGTGGCGATCAGCTGATGACGTAATACCCATCATCCAAACACTAAAAATCCCGTCTATCTCCGGTTCTAGTGCTCCGATTGAGCTGGAAATACACCATTTCCATGTAGAATTTGACGCTGAATCCGAATCTGGCCTCCGTTTTCCCATCCGATGCTTCGTTTTGGCTCTACAGTAGGCAGCCATCGCAAAAATTCTAACTGTCGTTTTTCCGAAAAATGTTGAACATTTTTCTCGCCGATTGACTTGAAACTCTCCGATTGACTTGAAACTCACCATGCAGATAAAGAATTTCACGCTGATTCCAAATCTGAAATCCGTTTTCCAATCCGATGCTTCGTTTTGAAGCTAGAGCCCAAAACGTCCCAAATTCTAACTCTGTCGTTTTTCGCCAATGTCCCAAAATCTTAAATGGCGTCTCACATCTAAACGAAGACAGATAGGAACAAGCCGATTCTTTCAGTGAATTTGTCTCACTCTTAGCTTTCAAACGAGCTATCGCACGACAAAATCCGTCCACTGGAAGCCAAAATCGAAGCAAGCTGTCCAGAGGGGGGGGGACGTCAGTGAAAATTTTTTCTCTCCGATTTCGCTGGAAACATCCTTCCTAACCCAAAATTTCACGTAGATTCCGAATGTGGCCTCCGTTTTCTCATCCGATGCTTCGTTTGGGCGCTACACACCAAAACATCCCAAATTCTAACTCTGTCGTTTTTTCGAAAAATGTTGAAAATTTTTTCTCTCCGATTGACTTGAAACTCACCATACAGATAAAGAATTTCACGCTGATTCCAAATCTGAAATCCGTTTTCCAATCCGATGCTTCGTTTTGAAGCTAGAGCCCAAAACGTCCCAAATTCTAACTCTGTCGTTTTTCACCAATGTCCCAAAATCTTAAATGGCGTCTCACATCTAAACGAAGACAGATAGGAACAAGCCGATTCTTTCAGTGAATTTGTCTCACTCTTAGCTTTCAAACGAGCTATCGCACGACAAAATCCGTCCACTGGAAGCCAAAATCGAAGCAAGCTGTCCAGAGGGGGGGGGACGTCAGTGAAAATTTTTTCTCTCCGATTTCGCTGGAAACATCCTTCCTAACCCAAAATTTCACGTAGATTCCGAATGTGGCCTCCGTTTTCTCATCCGATGCTTCGTTTGGGCGCTACACACCAAAACATCCCAAATTCTAACTCTGTCGTTTTTTCGAAAAATGTTGAAAATTTTTTCTCTCCGATTGACTTGAAACTCACCATACAGATAAAGAATTTCACGCTGATTCCAAATCTGAAATCCGTTTTTCAATCCGATGCTTCGTTTTGAAGCTAGAGCCCAAAACGTCCCAAATTCTAACTCTGTCGTTTTTCACCAATGTCCCAAAATCTTAAATGGCGTCTCACATCTAAACGAAGACAGATAGGAACAAGCCGATTCTTTCACTGAATGTGTCTCACTCTTAGCTTTCAAACGAGCTATCGCACGACAAAATCCGTTCACTGGAAGCCAAAATCGAAGCAAGCTGTCCAGAGGGGGGGGACGTCAGTGAAAATTTTTTCTCTCCGATTTCGCTGGAAACATCCTTCCTAACCCAAAATTTCACGTAGATTCCGAATGTGGCCTCCGTTTTCTCATCCGATGCTTCGTTTGGGCGCTACACACCAAAACATCCCAAATTCTAACTCTGTTAAAATTTCGAAGAAAAATTTTTTCTCACCGATCGACTCACCCTACCGATGCAGAATTTCACGCTGAACACGAATCCGACCTCCGTTTTCTCATCCAACCACTCCTTCCACTCGAAACAACCCATTTTACAACCCAACATTCAGCAGATTGCACCAAAACATCACACACTATAGCCTCAACACTAATCCTGGCGGTCGCCCAAGTCCACCACGACACTCTATCGTTCCAGAGGGGGGGGGGACTCAGACACGAAGCACCACGGCGGCCGACCACGACACTCTGCCGTTCCAGAGGGGGGGGACGCAGCGATGGCGGCCATCTTGCGCTATCTGGTGTTCGCCGTTTTCTTACTACTTGCATGATATAACTCAAAAGCGTGAATTCTTGTTACGTCAAAGTACCAAAATTGATAATAGTTGCAATGAAAAGACATGGTCTTCCTTCCACTTCTCTTTAAGCGTTGATGAAATTGTCCAGATACATGTATGCAGATCATTTTCTAGCCACATTGGACATTAGTGAGCAGATGGTGAAAACAGCATGGAAAAAGCTGGAGAAAAATGGTGTTGTAGAAAAGGAGAAGCGGGGGTGGCCTTAGATTTGATAAGGCTGCAGATTCGGTCGAAAAACGATCGTTAGTGACAAAATTCCTAAATGCAGTCCCAAAAGTCGTCGGTCACTACCAACGATCGACGATCAATCCGTCAACATTGTACATAGAAGGAGTCAAAACTTTGGCAGAATTGGATCGTCGCTTCGAGGAATGGCTTCTTGCGAATAATCACAGCGACCAGACACCATCATTTACCCTTTTTCGATCTGTGTTTGAAGAAAATCAGGTGAGACTTCATATTCCTATGAAAGATGTATGTATAGTTTGCCACAATTTGAGAGAAAAAGCAGATCAATCTCTGAGGAAGAAGCATGCTTTCTCGAGCATGTGAATGAAAAAGATGCTGTTCGAGTTGTGCGGGCTGCAGCCATGGACCTTCAGAGGTCAGGTGAGCCTGTAGTTTACTTGAACTTCGACATGCAATCAGTCAAGCAGCTTCCATTGTCGAGTAAGACACTCTTTTTCTACAAAAGAAAACTGCACTGTAAATCGCTCAATACCAATCACATACGAAGGATGCATACCAAGATATTTTTTTGGTATATTTCTGTATGATCTTGGTATATATTTGTATGCTTTTCGCATGTTTAAGTGTGGTATGCTTTACATACTAAAGCCATACCAGCACAATGTTAAAAGAAAGCATCAATCATGTCCAAAGTATGTTGATTTAAGGCTTTTTGTAAATGAAGATCCACACTAATGCTACTACTGCTTTGTAAGTAGTGAGATAATGACATTTTATAGTCAAACTAACAATACTGAATTCGATTTTAATACATGTAAGTCCGAGGCATTTCATAAATAATCAATAAGTATTTGACCATCAACAATTATGCATTATGTAATTTTGGAACTAAGCATATTATCAATCCAAAAAAAAGACACATTATAATTCATGAACGCAAAAATAGTTATGTTTGAGATATATAAGTCAACATGGTTGCTGAAAAGTTATCGTTTTATTGAAATGATGTTTATCAATTTAGTTCAAGAAAATGAGCTAATTATGAGTCTTGTGAATGCTATAAGACAAGTTGCAAAGATGACATGCGGCTTTAATTCCACAACAAATCTAATCTAGTTAAATACCACACTTTCACAAAGAAATATTCACTGCTGGTATTACTGGAAAAAAGTTATTTGTAAGTAGCATGTAGTATAACATATTTTTTGCCATATAACATAAAGCTATTCATACGAAAGACATACGAAACACATACCAATTTGCATCGGGTCTCGTATATAAAACATACCAAGAATTCGTATTTCAACGTAAAACAGCCAATCCACAGTTAGCATAGTTCGTATCGTTTACATACCAATCACATACGAAAGTAAATGGCCATTCGTATGAAAAACATACCAGATTTCTTTATATATACCAGAATCTCGTATCAAATGTTGGTTTCAAATTGTATGTAAACTTGGTATGTGTTTGTATGTAATTTTCGTATCCAGCGATTTACAGTGATGGACGTGTACAATTTCACTGTTGTGCAGCCTATCTCCAATGATGTGTCCTGCCATATCTGGCACGAGGGGATTGGAAAGAAAGGCACAAATAAAATCTGCACTTTTTTGTATGACGACCTTCGAAAAATTAATTCCCTACTAGACGAAAGCACCCAAATTGTCATGACGTCCGATTCATGCGACGGCCAGAACAGAAATTCCATTATGGCAGCGATGATGAGCCACGCCGTTGAAAATCTACCGAATATTCAATCCATTGATTTAGTTTTCTATTCCCAGCCGTTTCTGGCCATTCCCAGCAGGACAGCGATAATGTTCACAGTGTTATCCAAAGAGTTCTCTACCCGAAGAGCTGTTTACCATGTCAGACTTTGCAACCTGTGTTCGTAACTCGAGACGTGACGGCAAGAAATACGAAATCCTTATTCATTCACCTGGAGAAATCCATGATTTCAAGGGACTACGAGAAGCAATGATCTCTAACATCTCCGAGGCAAACAAATGGATCAAAAATTTTTTGGAAAAACATCCGACAGGTTCGCATTAGCAAGACTGATCCAAAACTAATGCAATTCAAATATTCAACTGATGCTGAGTTCATGGCAATGAAGTTCAACAAATTGCGATCAAAGAGCAGAAACATTGATGAGTTGAAACCAGCATTTGAAGCACCACCCGGAATTTCGTCTCAAAAGAAAAAAGACTTGGATGATTTGGTGAGAAAGGGAGCAATTCCGGCTTTGTACAGAGACTTCTATGATCAAATCATCACCTCTGAGTGCAAGATTGATAAACTTGAGGACCCCGACATTTCCGAAGCATAAGAATCTTTTTGAAGCCTTGTGAATTTCAGCTGTTTGATAATCGTTTAAAAAGTTTTTATTTGTTTCAAATATACATGTATGTATGATGAGAACTGAATGCCATTCAAAAATATTGATTAAATCAGAGCTCATTTATTGTACTTTGTATTGTTTTGTCGGAATTATTGCATTGAGTGGGCAATAGTTGAGATCGATACAATAATTGGGATTATAGTTTAGCGGGCATTCATGTAAAACTGCACTACATCATTTGCAATTAATTATACGCACAGTACAACGTATAGCCTAGGAGCCGACCGGATGAACCTGTAGATCAATTTTTGATTGTGTCACACCCAAGTACCCGTAAGCGTATTTGCATATAATTTAACTACATTTATCATTCTACCCGATGGCTATGACCATTAGCGATGTTCAACAATTATCACCATTACATTAAATCAAAGCGGACAAATCAATTCATATCCAACGAAGTAGCCTATAGTATCTACGTTTACATCATCAAAACTACCATAGCTGCACTGTTCACTACTTATGGACAAGAGGTTCAACAGAATTCCTCCATCTAATGACCTTTGAACTTCGATTTGACAATTAAGTTGACTTCAAATTGTAAAATCGTTTTGATTTTCTGATTTGTCACGTTGAGATGATTCATTTAATGTCTAATTTATTGATTTTATAGCATAAGCTAATTCGTCCAAATGTCAAACTATCCTATCTCAAGCTTAATGTATTTAACGTTTTGTCAAACTAACCTATGTCAAGATATTTCAGCCTTTGAAAAGGTGTTTGTAATGGTCTTTGGTCATTTTCCATAGTTAGTAATGTCAGTTTCAACATTCTAATATTTCAAGTCTCTAGTTACAATAGTTTTTTCAGAAACAAAAGGTAAAGCTAAAGAAAAACTTTAAACGCTGATTTCTCGAAATGTCATTTTTTGAGATCTAGATAGTTTGACAAAACGATGTCGAAGCCTATCTACAAAGGTGATGGGTTTTCTCTCTAAGGAAGGGAATTGTTCTTCCGGTATTTTGTTATGTTGAGTCTACGCGTTCTTTGTATCTCAGCATGACAAAGCCTATAGAGTTCGGTTTTTCTGCTCTCTTGGGTTTGTTGTCTTGTGCGTTCTACCGTCGATCCAGGAGAATTTTCGTGGAGATCCCAACCCAACTTTGGAAGAATACGCGCGCATCATCGCTCTGAATCCGATGAGCGGTATGCTCAATGCTTGTCAGCAAATGCATGCACTTGAAACTTGTTCGGTCTCCATGGCAATGAGTGGCCAGCGTACTTCACTGGGAGCATGGGGTATGGTTATCTCACATTGAATGATGACAGATCATAAGCAAAGTTACAATAGCAATTATAATCCCTGAATAATGCGCCAACAATGCTTTTTTTCATTTTGAGACTAATTTTAAACGTAGCCAAGTTGATCGGATTCGATCAAATTACAGAACAATCGATCAAAAAACAGAAAAGAAATCAATTTTGATCCTAGTGGCAGGACACTGGAAAAAGCATCACATTTTACTTGCAATTTTTACATCCTATCTTTAATTAATCGCAATTTTATCATTCACACATATATTGAATTAAGTAAGTTGTTACTATTGAAAAGAGTTTGAAGGCTGCAATTTTATCGGACTTACAAATTACAACTTTCTTAACCATAAAAATATTAATTGTAATTTCCACATTTTTCAATTAATTACAATTTCAATCGCAATTTGGACGACCAGTGTGTGAAAATGCGCATCCATTAGGGCTACTTTCAATGCAACATTCAAAACTAACGATATTAGGATGCAAATTCAAACTCAAAACTCAAACACACTTAGAAGGAAAAAAGTTATAGAAAAAGCAATCAAGCAGTTGCTAGCAAGTGTGGTCTCCTGTCGCTTTGAGCGAAAGCCAGCAACGTGAAGTCTTCTTCTGATCGTTTGTGTGGCACCTCACTGCATTTTTCTTTGGCAACCTTACAGTACAAGATCGATTTGAGATTTCATAATCAAAATTCAACGTCTAGAAATTTCAAAAACAGTTAAACAATTCACTTTCACAATAAATAAGTGTATGTTAATGTTCATCAAGGATATCTATGAATCATAGATATAACATTAAAGAAAGATGTCTATGATCTTAAGTCATGCGCGAGAATAATGCAGAATCTCACTTCAAGTTAAAAAAAGACATTCAGGTTTTAACAAAATTCCCTCTTAACAAATTTTGCTGATTCTTTTTTGGGTGATTCTTTATCAAAAGCTGAATAATACAATGCGTTTTTGGTATGCAATCTATAGTGGAGGTAGAGTGCTCAATGAATTTCGGAGTGTACATAAATACAGATGTAGATATTGAAAGGAATATGATCAAAGAAGAAAATGATCATAGAGGAATATCATCATAGAAGTCGTTAAATTTACAGTTTCTCTTGTTGTTGTCAGGAGTTCTGATACCGCTCACAGCTTCTAAGCACTTTATTACCACTCTTGAAGCTAAGCTGGCTTCAAGTACTCATGCACTCTGCTGGACCGAGTCCATATGAAATTCAAATTTGTTTCTATCTACAAAGCCGGTGGAAAACTATTTTGCAGCAATTTAGATAATAAGCTTGAGTCTAAATCGATATGAGCTGAACATTCAAATTAATATGTTGTAATGAAAATTACACAACTATGCATATAGTCCTTGATGGGCTGAAGAGGGGTTAAATAGGAAACTGCATCGATATTGAGAGACATGAGCTAGATCAGCTGATGATTCCTGATATTCGATGAGTTTGGGCAGCCACTCAGGTCTGTTCCAGTTTTTCAACCTAAGGATGCAATTCAATATCACACGTACATCGATTCTATGTGTAATCGTGAGACTTAATTATCACAAGCCCTACAAATATCTTTATATGTGCACGAGCAGATTTTTATTATTGTTGTTGTCTTTTTGATAGTTTGTTTGTAATGTTGGCTTGTCTTGTAGTTGATGTTATGTCTTAAACACACTTGTATTTGTTTGATGTGGTGGTGATTTTAGTTTGTCTTGTCTCTGGTGTTGATGATTGCACATGGACACTCTTTGAGGGATGTTGGTTGCATGCTGAGCTTGCCAATGGGTCCTTATGTCTGTGTATGAGTTGTTTGTGTTTGTGTGTTTTGTGTGTGAGTGCATGATGTTACCTGTCTGTTGACTGTGTGTGATCTTGTGAATATTACCTGTGCTGTGTCTGTTTGACCTGTTGTGTGTGTGCTCCGGTTGTTGGTTGTCTGTGTTGTGTGCTTGGCGGGTGTTGTGTTGTGATGTAACCTTGTCTGTGCTGTGTGAATGTGTGAACTTATTGATGTTTTGTGTTGTGTGTGTGTGTGTTTTTTTGTTCTAATTGATGTTGTTGTTTCTGATTTTTTGATGTGGGACGCTTGGCTCTTGTATGTTGTGTTGTGAAAGTGAGTGTCTGGCTTGTTGTGCTGTGTGTGCTTGTTTTATGGCCTGTGTGTAGTTTTGTGCTTGTGTGTTGTATATTTGTGTGGACTTGTGTGGATGGGAGTTGTATGTGGTTAAATGTGTGAGTGTGAAACTATGTGTGTTGACTTTTGATCCTGTGTGTGTGTGGATGTGATTGTGTTGTGACTGGTGTATTTTGATTGGGGGGTTTGTTTGTGTGTTACCGTGTGCATCACAGGTGGGGTGGCTTTAGTTGAACTTCAATGTCATCTATGATGTGGTGTTTGCTTCTGCTATTCGCACTGTTGTGTGCACACTATTGCCACTCTGTGGTGGTGTGTGTGTTGACTGTGTGGTTTGTTGAGGCTGTGTCGATATTGACCTCTGTGTTAGTACTGTCTCTTTATGGTCGATTTTGTGTTAGGTGTGTGTTTGTTCTGATACTATATAATTGATTTTTGATCGATGAAGATTTGCTGCCCCCGTACAACCTTTGCCTTTTACGCCATACCGGATGTGTGGTGTGCTGTGCTGAATGGTGTATGGTTGGTGTGTGTCGTTATAGTTCAGGTTCTGTGCTGGCGTGGGAGAATGTTTTCCTGCCTTTTGTGTGTTGTTGGTTTTGATGTTGATGTCCAGTGCTGAATTATGGTGGTTGTAGCTATTCTGTGTTGAGATTGTGAGCTGGTGAGACTGCTGGTGTCTTTTTGTGTATGAAATCTGCTCTGATTGCTTTGAGTGTGGTTCTGGATGTGTTTTTGTGTCTGTTGTGGTTGTGTGTGCTGTATGTCCTCACCTTTTGTATTGTTGGAGGTGTTTCTGTTGTGCACTGAACTTGCTGCTTGTGTTGGTGTTGGTTTTGTCGCTGATTTGTACTGAATTTGTTGTTTTGCGTGCACCTGTAGTCTGTGTGATGTGTTGCTGTGATGCCCTGTATATTTTGATGTGTATGTGTTGTTGTGTACCTGATGGATGCTGATAGTGTTGTTGTGCTTCATTGTTGTTGTTCCTGTTGTTGTGTTTTGCGTGCCTGTGTTGGTTGTTGTGTGTTGTGATGGATTGTCGCGGTGATGCATTTCCCCTGTTGTCAATGTGTACTGTGCTATGCATGGTCTTGTTGTCGATTGTATACTGTGTGGTTTGAGTTGTGCTGTGCGGATGTTCCTGTAGAGGTTGACCTGCATGATGTGTGTGTGTTTTGTGTGAATCTACACACCTTTTTGTTGTGTGTATGTTAGTTGGTTATTTGATGTGTGATTGTCAACTGTGACCTTTAAGCGATGCCATTGATTTGTTGTGGTACTTCTCATTAGTGTTCCTTCTTGATGTCCAACGTGTGCGTGCTACACTGCAATCTGATGTTTTTTTGAGTGTGTTTCTGTTGCCATTTGTGATGGATGTTGTGCGTCATTTGTGAGGTGATGTTGTGTTGGTGCTTCTGTTGTGAGCCTGTGTGTGTCCATGTTTGTGTGTGCTGGTTAGGTTATGTTTTTGTTGCCCTTGCGTGGAACTGACTTCGGGTTACTGTGTGTGCAGGGTGTTGTGTCTGTATGTTCTGTCCTGTTGGAGGCTTGTGTATCCCACCCTTTGCTGATGTCCTTGTTTGTTGCTGTGTGCTTGTATGTTGTTAGTGTTTTTCTGGTTGTGTGTGTATGATGGTTGGTGGCTTGGTGGTTTTGGTGTGTGATGGTGTGTTGATGTATGTACTTATTGTCTGTGTGGTACCAGATGTGTGGTGTGGATAGTGTGATTTGTGCAGAGTGATTGTCCACTTGTATGGTCTGGCCTGTGATGTATTGTGTTAGTGTGTTTATGCTTTTTTGTGTGTGATGACTGGGGTGGTTAGAGGTTAGTTCATGCCCTGTGCCGTTTTATCTTTCATGTGTGTGCTTTACTGATCAATTTCTTTGCTGGATGTGTGATTGTCTCTGTAGTGTTGTGTTTATTTATTTGTATGGCCTTGCGTGACTGTGTTGTTTGTGTGGTTATTTTGTTTTTTGTGTTGGTGACTTGTTGTTGTGTGTGGGTTTGTGTTCTGTGCTATGCCATAACCTCTGCAATATGTGTGGTAGTGAATGTTCAGGACATTTGTGGGAGCTGACTGCCATACTGTGTGTGTTCCTTGTTGGTTTGTTTATTGTGCTTTGTGTTGGTGTCTTTGGTTGTCACTGTTTTGTGGTTGTGGTCTGCTGTTGCCCCAATATTGTTGAGGTTGTTTGTCCATATGTGGTTGTTGTGGTGGTGTGATCTGATGTCGTTCTCTGCTTATGCTGTGTGTATTATTGGGTCCTCGTGATCTGTGTGTTTTAGTGTTATGTGATTTTTGCATGTCGTGAGTTGTGGTTGTGTCCACTGTGATTGTTGATATGTGTGTCTGTATTGTGACCTTGTATGATTGTGTTCTGCGTCTGCTGTTACGGTGTCACTTAGTTTGTTGTGTGGTGTTTCTTGCTTGTCTGTGGTGTTGTGTGTTCTTTGTGTCTACGTGTGCCTTCTTGCTGTGTGTGTCTGTGATGATGCAATGTGTTTATGCAAATTACAACCCCATGCTAATCTTTGCAGTCCTTTGATGCTGCTGGCTGCATCCTGGTGCTTGTGATGATGTTATAAGTTATGAGTTATGCTTTTGATATGTGTTTTCTCCTTCTTGGTTGTCAGTAGATCAAAACTGGTGCTGTTTTACTCTGTGTGAGTGGTCTTACTGTTTGTTTTATGTGTGGCATCCACTGTGCATATGGCAGACTGTTGTGGGGTGGTGTGATTGTGTCTGGATGTGTTTGTTTGTTGAACTGTGGGTGTATGTGTGTGTAACCCTGCTCATCCTTTATTAGTTTGGTGTCAAGTGAGTCCTTTGGTTTCCTGTTGTACTGCTGTGTCATATGATTGTTGTATGTTGCTGTTTTGTTTGTGTTAGTTGATGTGTTTTGATTTTGTTTTTCCTTTTGTGAGGATGTTTTTTTGTCTGTTGTGCTAACTGTTTATTTTATGGTTTCTGTGTGTGAGTATTGTGTGTTGGGTTGGCTGCCACCTCCTTTTTTCCTTCCCTGTTATCTCTCTACTTGTTGTGTGCTGTTTGCGGTGCTTCGAGGATTGGCTTTTTTGTGTGGTTACTGGTATGTCTTGGTGCTTTGGTGACAACTGATTTTTTGATGCCGGTTCAAGACCCTCTTAGAGTGGACTTTGTGTGTTTCATGTACCATTTGTTGTGTTTGTGTGCCTGTGTGTGTGTGTGCTGTGGTTTTTGTCCTGATGTTGGTGTCGTGGTGTTACTGACTGTGCCTGTGTGATGGTGTTCTTTGTTGTGTATGTGTTGCTCCCCTTTGTTGACTTGTGAGGGTGATCATTTGACCTTTGTTGTGTATTCGCGTTGGTTAAGTCACTGTTGTAAGGTTAATTTGTTTTGCCACTTGTACCTGTTTGTCTGTTGTTTGATGTCTTGTGTTTGGTGTTGTTGTACTGTAGTGTTGTGTGCTGAGTGCTAGTTGTGGTCTTCGTGCTTACCGGTGACTCTGTTGTGGTGTTGAATTTGACTGTCTTGTGGATGTTGGTTGTTGTATCTGTGTTTTCTTTTCTTGTTGTGGGTTTGGTCGCTGTGTGTCTTATGTTGCTCCCTTGTTGTTAGTGTTGTGTGACTGATGTTTGGTGCTTGTGTGTCTGTATTGCCAATTAACTGTGATTCTGTCTTTTTGTTCTTTGTGTGTGTTGGTTGTGTGGTTCGTACTAACTGTGTGTCTAGTGGGGATGTTGAGTGTTGATGTTGTGTGCTCTTTAATGTTTGCCTATGGAGATTCTTGTTTGCTGTATGTGGTTTTCGCTGCGGGTGTGTGCCCTGATGTTGTTGAATGGTTGGTAGTGTGTCTGAAATTGTTGTCTGTGTGTTTGTTTTGTCTGTGTCATCTGTTTAATGTGGTGATGTCTTGCCCCCTTGTGTGTTTGTGGCTGAGGGTCGTTAACGCCTGTGATAGTTGCTCGTTTTCTTATGTGAAATTACGAGACTGATGTTGTTTGACTATGATACCTGTTGTATTGTAATTGTGATTGTCTGAATTTTTGACTGTGTTGTAACTTTGCCTGTTGTTGGGATGCTGGCTCTGATGTTTGACTAACTTCTTGCTTAGTTGTGTCTGTGGTATGTGGTTAATGTTGGTGGTCTATTATGTGGTAATGGTTGCATGTTTATCGTGTGTTGTTATAATTGTCATTTGTGTTGTGATCTTCTTGTTGTTATGTCCCGCAGGTGATGGCTGATTTATCCCAACCACTCACTCAAGCAAACATCAGACAGACAAATAGAATTTCAGTCATATACATGCAGATATATCGTCAACAAGGAATAATTGAATGATTTCATCGCAAAATTTGTCTCATTCGTGATATAGTGTGATGATTCTGTTACCAGAATGATAATAGACGGGAACATCAAGTTATCATTCATTTAATGCATCACGTCAGCAATTCTCGAAAAGATGACTTCGCAGCAGCAAGACGCGAGCTGAGTCATCAAAATCGAATGTTAGCTGTCGCTGTCGTCACTTGATGCCTTCATCATACTTACACGATAAGCAATGCGCATCAATAACATGTGTAGGAGCTCCCAAAAAACCTGAGGCGTGTTTCTATCTTCAAGCTTATTTCAGTTTCAAATTCTGTGTGCTGCAAAGTCTTACTTTTGCATCTCTATGTAAGACAACCGTTTGTTTAGACTGCACTTGTTATTATGAGCGAAAAATCTAAGATTTACAAGCAGGACATTTTCAAGAGACTTTTTTCCCATCTTTTGATCGGAGTGCTATCAGTGAGCCACCTTAAGATCTGACACAGCACAAATCAGGAACTAGATGTAGTCCGACAAGAATTTAAAATTCCGACAAAAAGTCACAAATGTGACTCATTCATTCATAGACTACATTTGCTTTGACAAATGATGCGTGATGGTGAAGACTTGATCCTGCCAAATAAGAAGAATAATAGAACGTACGAAAAGGCCATAACTCTGCTGTTCAGAACGACAGCCTAGATAACTCTGTGATCATAGGTTCGAATCCTGTCAGCTGCACATCGCAATTTGTTTGAACACTATTTCATCAGAATTTTAGCAATCTCCAATTTGAATTGTGTTTCACACATAGGCCTACTAGCACAACAATTAATCAGCTGATATTCTTTACAAACAAGTGCAGACATACATACAAAAATAACTGTTGTATCAATCGGAATGAATGGATCATAGACAAAGCTGAAAAAATCAAGATATCTCATAATATTTGATAGAATTTCAAATTTTAAGGTAATGCATAGAGATAAAGCCACCGCATCAAAATTGATACAGTAATGTTAAATATACATTTTCTGATGAAATTGCGATTTTTAAACAAATTGTGATATGAATGAAAAAGGTTTAAGTGGCCTATTGAAAATTTGATTTTTTTAAATCTTTTGTTTGAAGTCTCTAGAAAACACTGCCATATTAATTCTATGAATGTTTATATGACGTAAATAAGTCATTAATGATATCATCTTTCATGTTTCTTATTATTTTAAAATGGCTATATTTCACTCTACATCTCCTGTATCAGATTTGATACGACGGCGTTAAATGGGTTAAGCTTCATTGCATAACTCCTTATTAGAAATGTCAGTCTGAATATCTCGACTCTGTTTAGCTATTAAACGACTGGTTATGATCATGGATTGCCACCGACAGGCCAACACGAGAAGAATAGTAAAAAACAGGACTTGATACGGAATCCCATAATCGTATGCATGACCGCATATTGTTCATACTTTAAATAACATGAAAATCAAATCTTCGGCAATTTTTAGTCATTGCTGGCCTAACCTGCGATTGTGAAATAATTGAACAACCTCTCGTTTTACAAGCAATATTCCTCTCAGCAGAATTTTCATTCAATGTAGTGTCTAATTGAAAGCTGCATGGCAGGGATCGCGATTCACTCAAGCCAAAAAAACTGAAAATCGGGAAAATCCAGGGTTTGAATGCATAAATTTGAAATATTTGCATTAGACAAATTTCGTAAAAAACGGAAAATTGCGATCCCTGCTGCATGGGGTTTGAATGCAAATGAAAATGTCATGATCAATCAAGTTGAAGAACATTTGAAAATTTCGCAACAATATTATGATAAATGAACTGCGTTCCTTTTTGAGCAATGATTTTCAACATAAAGTGCAAATGACATTGACCATTGCAAATACATTCTGACATGTAAATTGAAAAATTCTTGCTTTCAGAGGGTCAAAAAATCGGAGAATCGTCAAGGGAAACATATTGATACCAGGGAAGCTTCTAGACATGAATCCCAGGAAGGAAAAATACCAGGTTATCTAACAGCTAAGAATACAAATACACTACTAAGGTGAAAATACGGTGCTCACTAATTTGAAAGCTCGGATTCAAGCATCTCACATAACAGCGTGACTGTAGTAATTCATGCAATTTATTAAAGAATCACAGATTAAGGAAAATCAATGAATCATCTCAGGTGTAATTAAATCGCAGAAAAAACCCGCAGGAATTTTGCATAACCGGATATGTAAATTGCTGCAAATATGCTTTTCATGAGAATGTCAATGTTACTCATGCAGGTGCTTATTTCAGAAAATATCAAATTCATTAGCCTTCATCCACCAACTATCCATCTTTTCGTAGTAAACGGGACAATTTTCCATGGACATTTGGGATTTAAAACAATGATTTGACTAAGGTTCAAATTTTACTTATGAATTGCAACTCTGAATTTGCTGCGCACTCTTTATTTATCATCCACAGAAAAGAAGTTAGCAAGCAAAGACGATAACATTCTAATATCTACATTTGATGTTTCCCCTGTTTCCGCATAGGCCTATTACTATTTAAGAATTCATATCGCATTCCTATCAAAAAAATATCAACGAACGTTTCATACTCTTGTAAAATAGATGAAAGCAGAGAATTCCCAAAACCGATGAAAAACATCTAGAAGTTCTGACTTTTTGCGATAAGAAATAAATGCATAATTCATAATACGATGTATTGTGTATTGCATGTATATTAAGCAGCCGTGGACGCCGTGTTCCGTCCCACAAGGACTCATCAGCACGGCTCGGAATGGCCTACAACTAAGACGGAAGGGTCTACAACTGCAGATTCTCTATTCGCGTGTGAATAAGACAGATATTCCTTATAACAAGAAAAATTTCAGCATCACATCCTGAACATCCGTAGACGCTGTTTCACTTTACAAGGACTCATCAACACGGTTCGGAATGTCACAAAGTAGCTTGTGACATCCACAATGGTCGAAGAAGCTGAAGGACTGCACTTAAGACTACTATGTTTCAATTTATTCTGACTTCGACAAGCGGCTGATATAATTTCTATACGCAGGACAACGCCAAGACAAGCAATTACGCGAGCAGCCTGTTATGCAGTCTTTCAGCTTGTTGAACCATTCTAGATGCCACAAGCTAGTTAGGGCTGCGGCTGCCAAGGGATGTTGTGATTAACTTGCTCAACTCTGATGACATTTCTATCTAATAAAGTCGGATATATCAAACATTAAATCACGGTGCGTCAATTAACTATCCCAGTGCGTCATTCGCCCGAACTATGAAAATTCACATAGACAAAGCCATGACAGCGAATTAAAATTGATTTTATTGTTTACTCAATGCGAAAGCTGTACTAAGTTTTCTGGAGAAGTGGCTACAGTAGTTACAACTAAGTCGTATATTTGATTCCACGAATTGATGAACGCAGAGTGTAAACAAACGTGCAAATGTTTAGGCCTACATGCAATTCAGGATTTCGATAATTTTTAGAAGGATGCGGCCGAAAATAAGACCTACATCAAGGAAGTCAGAAAACAGGCTGAAGAACACTGACATGGGCGTATCTTCCCGAATTTCGCTTGTTGCGATTCCCAGTCGAAATACTTACATGTAGACCTACAACAAAACCTTCTACGAGGAAATACTTACAGTGGGTGATCTTGGAGTATAAAAAATCATGGGAGCGAACCACGAAATAGTATACACGCCAAGTTAATTTACTCACTACTGGGGGAGTGGGGTATGACCAAAAGTATTAGATAAATCATTGAATGATTCCATTATGTAATTCTAAATTAAATCATATTAATCATAATAGGTGGGTAATTTCTGATGTTTTTCAAAATTTTCGAGGATTTTCTCACTTTTTGCTGATTTGCACAGGATTTCAAAGATGTTATTTTTTGCGCATTGGTGCAGAATTACATTCCTTGCGCGGGTGTGGCAACCCTGTGTCTTATTCTGCTTCAACAAAGTGATTCTGGAGACATCATCCAAAGTAGAGATAAGCAAAACAAAAAAACGTCGACAATTCAATCATCGACGCAAGTCTACCACTCTGCTCAAATAGGTCTGGGGAAGCAAATCCGTTTGTGCCGCTTGTGTATGAGTTCTAAGGATCGTCAAGCTTGCACAATCATCTACTGAGCTTATCTTCTTGAATTGAATTTTGATCCAAGCTTATCTAATTTCATGGCTCAAGTTATATTTGAGTGATCGGATATCGTGGTCCAGTGATTAGAACTACATCGGGTGTGCTGTAGGGTTTGGTCCTTTGACAATACTTTTTCAGCGCATTCATGGTAAAAACAGCGATCCAACCTACGATTTGCGTTGTAATTTACAGTTTTTGTCTTCGTGTAGAATTTTGGAACATATTGTAAATGACTCAAGTGGATGGGATGACCAAGTATCAAATGTGGTAAGTGTTCTCAACGTTTTTCTCAATGTTTAAGAAATTTTGAAGAAGATAATACCTCTAGATCAGCTTATCGTTGTCTATCACTCCTTGAATACATCATGTATGCTTCACCCGTGTATGGGAATTTGCCTCAAAACCTCAAAGCTAAATTGAAGGCATATCAAAGAAAGGCTCATCGGACAATGTGTGGCTCCTCATCGTATGGATGTGATAAGTGGTCTCCCCCCCCCCAATAGGCAGCAAATTTAAGGAGGCAGCCATGAAGTTCCCTTTGAAGTGTGAAATCAGTGCAGCTCATCCATTATACCATGATCGCGTGACATTTGGTCGCAAATTACGGATGTCAATTTGTAGAACTGTGAAGAGTCTTAATTCGCTTGTCCCATGGGCGACGTATTTGCGTAATCGAGTTCAAAGTGTTCCACCTTTCTACTGTATGCTACTTCCTTCAGAATTTCTTTATGTTAATTAAAAATATCGTAAATATATTTATAATCATCATAAAAATACCATGCCTTTCGTTTGCCATCCTATATATTACGGTGTTTTGAAAATTCTTCATTGTGCTACATGTATCTATTTCAAATTGATGTCCTTATGGTTTTTAATCATCAAACATAAAAGATTACCTACTAACTTGAGCTCACATGACAGCAATTGAGAGCATTAGCTCTACGTGGTTTTCATAAGATCTCAGGCTTGGGAACACAATGATTTTCTGAAAAGCTGCTGCTACAGGACTGGTGTAATTTCACTCCAAAGTGAGGCTGATTGATGTCATGTACGTAAAACGAGATAGCAGATATAAAATTCTGTGGGAAAGGAGATCCATGCTCATCGACAGAGAAATTGTAAATTAAGTAACAGGGTAAATCCAATTTATTCCACAACATTTCTGTCTTTTCAACTTTGGGTCTCAGATTTCCGTGAAAATTTGCATATATACTCATTTTTTCACGCTGAACACGAAAATCTTAGCGGCGACCACACCAAATAAAAACTTTCCATAGAAATCTAGCACTTTTAAAAAACAATTTTTTCTACATCTCGGTCAGATGACAAACTGATCTCGGTCAGATAAATGTCGAACAGGAAACTCTTCGGCTTCTGCATTTGGGTTGCTGATGAAACTGGGAAATTAGGATGAATGCTTGCATGCGGAAAGCGAAGTGACCAAAATGTAATGTATTGCATATATTGTGCGTTGACCGTGACCCACCTTGTCCTCTGACCGAGATTTTTAAGGTCTCGGTCAGAGGACAAATTGATGTCGAACAGGAAACTTTTCGGTTTCAGCATTTGGGTTCATGAGACTGCGAGAACTTAGGACGAATACTTGAACGCGTAAAACGAAGTGATCTAAATGTAATTGCATACATTATCATGTCTTTAGACCGAGACCCTTGTACTCTGACCGAGATCTTCAATTTCAACGTTGTCCTCTGACCGAGATTTTTTAGGGTCTCGGTCAGAGGACATTTTCGTGGTTTTTGGAGATTTTGAGAGGGTTAATTGATATAAATGAAACATTTCTTCTGCATAGATGTTAAGAGCATGGATCCCTCCTATGTTGTGAAATTTCATCGATTCCTGACAAAATTTCTGGTTTCAGCATCCATATGAAATTTTTGGGAATATTCAAATTCTCTGGTTGAAAAAAACGGATAAAATATTTTTAAATCAATATTGCTCACTTGTAACGGCATCAAACTGAATTTTCTTTACGGATTCATAAACTAGCACACTAGAGGATTCGTTTGGTGCAAAACGTTTAATGGAAGAATCAATATTCTTCGAGAAAAGGTACCTCGGTCAGAGGACAGAAAACGTCTCGGTCAGAGGACATTTTTTCATTGGACAATGGAAACCCAGTGAAAATTCAATGATTAATATTGATTATAACATTTAAAATTAGACTGTCTTAAAGAGCTGATCTTCTTCTTTCAGATGATATAAATATTAGTGGGTGTATTTGAATGTATCTAATCGAAAATCCGTGTTGAAGTGAGAGTACTGCAACTTTGGACATGCTTTTTTGGTCTTTTTTCGGCAAAAAACGGCAACTTGTGAAGCAGGTCTTGGCTTTGTGACTTTTTTAAAAACCATGCCATAATAGATGAGATCTTTGCGGTTCGATTAAAAAAAATTATTGAAATCGGTTCAGAAATATGGATTTTACAAATCAAAGACACATTTTCGTCAAATGTTGTGGAATAAATTGGATTTACCCAACACCACTACATCTACATCAAATTTCTGATCTGTTATACTTGAATGACAGACATTACAATGGCAGGGAATATTTTCAAACAAAGACTAAACGCCTTTGTGAAGAGAACCAATGCTTGCGATGGGGGCTTCGATAACCACAACATGGCTATCAAGTTGAATTATCATCTCTAATGCTTTCCATGAAACCTCGATATTGTTGATTCAGATAAACGACAAATATGCTGCTGTACATGTACTTAACATGTCTATCTAAATATGTCGGCTTCACTTAACTGTGAATTTACTTCGATGCAATTTTCTTGAAAAACTGCTTCAATTTTTCCAAGCGTCTTACCATCATTTCACACTCAACCGTGTTAGCTTGGTTAATGCATACAGATATCATTCGATCAGTGGAAATAAACACTCTTCGTCGAACCTCACGACTAGCGTGAATTCCCGTTCATGCATAGCTGACTGTTTACTAACCTGGCATTACGATAGGTAAATCATCGCAAGTTTTCTTTCATTAATTACTTAGTGCATGAATTACACTGCCATTGTCGCTTATTTCAATATTCACCTCGACATGATTTCCCAGAGTATGTGGATTATTTCTAGACAGAAAGCACGTCAAAAATTCATTCCTACAATACCAGAAGTTTCATGTCGTGACGCACTCAAAAGTTTTTCTCTAATAATCGAGTCTATTCTTATATACATTAAGAAGAAACTGCTGACAGTTGCGCTTACAATCAATAGATTTTCCTCAAATACATTTTTAGCAATGTAATGAACATCATTAATAACTCCACCTACTTCAGATCTGCTATTATTGCATTTGAATGATTTATAGCAACTTTTGAATTGGCTTCCTTGATTTCATTATCACTATGTACTATTATCTGCCAGTGAACCAATGTGTGAATAGAGAGAACGCTCACAATGTTATCCCTAACTTGAGAAGAGAATTGCCTAACTCATAGCAGCTCAAAATAGGAATTGATTGATGACTAATCTCAAGTTTCATAAATAAGTAAGTGACGGCTCGAGACTTGCTCCTCAGGTGGGCACAAAAAAGGCATATTCATTTTATTGAAATATTTCAGAATAACCATCACAGCGAATTTACATCCACACCAAATTTAGTTTCAACTTCTTCATTTTGACTGACTTTCACCTATGATTAGGTTAAGCTAATTCCTTATCAATCTATTGATTGCTTCCATGTTTTGCTCCGCATAGCCTTACTTGCAGGAGTTATTGATTTTACATTGTCATCGCTTCATTTTGGATTTCCGTTAATGAGTCGTGGGCAGATGTAAGCATATCATTAAATCTTTCAACCAAGAAACACAATGGAATTCATCACAATTCACAAGTAACAGCAGACCAACAGTGCAAAGTTTTGCTCTCCGAATTTTGAATCCGCAACTTCTCTTAGTAGGAAACTGCACAGTTTAAGTCAGTTATCACATATTCTAATGAATGTCGCCATGGCATCCCTATTGTTATTCCGCCATGCATTTAGACAATCGAGAAAAAGTAGGATACATCTAAAGAATGAGTGTGATGTCGAAATACGAGTATAAACAGTCTATGTACGTAAAAATGTGTCTGCGCCAATCTTCAATTTCTTTTAGATGATAATATGAACCACTGTTTTTCAAGTAAGTAACTAGGAGGCCTAGAAATCCCACAAAATCTTCCGCTAACATCAGCTGAGACGTTTTAGCGTCCTGAGTAGACGCCTTCGGGATGCTTGTGAGTATTGAACTAAACCTGGACTATTTTTGTTACAGTCAGCACCCAGTCAGAAACCAACTTACGGTATACGTAGCTCGATTTGCTGTTGTTGGACAATGGACATATTGATTGTAAATTACTCAATGGATTTCTTCTAACCAGTGCATTCGGACTTCACATTGATTGAGCAGTGACTACATAGGTTTTTTAGCCCAGCTCACTGGCGAACAGCAAACAGAGAATAAAATTTTCTAGTGACTACTACTGAACTGATGTTTCTCAGTCTTTGTATGTGAGAAACGCATTCTCACATTTCTTAGCCACTATTCTATCATTTGGTTCTCTAAGGTATCACTTGAAAGAAGAATGAGCGGAGAGAAGTCCAGGCCACGGAAATCAATCGCAAGTGTCGCGAAGACAAAACCCCACTGCAGTCTATTTCTCAAAACTGTGAGAAGGAATGACGATTTTCAATTTCAGTATCGTTTTGAATCATTACGCACAATTCAAGACACCAAATATACATTCTCGGTCGTCGTCGTCATAGCGTGGTCTCACATGTAGGTTATAAATGGTCTTGCAGGTACTGCACTTTGTAGGACCTGCAGATATAAGGTCATTCATGACCAAGCAGTCAGTATTGTCTAATCTAGGATTGATCGATGTAATTCTCAAATTGGAGACTATCTTCAAGACTAAAACAACATGAATTTGTCAATCAAAGTGTTACAGAGAATTATGTTAGACCTGGTCACGAAACCTAAGTGACAACTAAAGTTAGAAAACGCAAACTTGGAAAGTCACATTTAGACATTTCAAATAATAGGTTTATCAATTACCTGTCCAATTTCGTAGAAACAGTGATAAATGTCGGAAGTTATTTGAGCGATATGTGAGGCAAGAACGAAACTTTTAGTTTTAAGATTGATAGAATGACAAAGTATACCCATAAGCGAGGATGCTTGACAGTATGAGCTATTGGTTTCTTTGGATTTTCGATTCTCAACATGGTCAATGAGCGTAGGTGTCATGTGTGTGTAAAATACAACAAGTCTCACTACCATAACGTTGCTGGCCTTCAAGGTCAGCGGAGAAATGAGGAATGTTTGAAATTAGGCAATGCCCCACCTGCCGTAATGGACAAGCCTAGCCGCCTAGCCGCTTATAAGTGACATGTCATTTTTAGATGAGTCATGCTGCATCGATTCTAGTGATATTATTCAAAGCTGCATAGAAGACATCTGTTAATAATACTATAATGCGATGCCAATTATATGCTACCAATTGTGTTAGGCCTCAGCCACACTGAAAGCAAAGCAGACACGAGCGTCCCGAGCGTATCGAGCAAACGTGGCCTCAATCTATCAATCGCTCTGGTTTGCTTTGCTTGCAGTGTGGTAGTATACAGCTACTGTAATGATGACCTTTATATTTGCTGCATAACGCTAGGAAAAGTCTGGTGTGGCTGAGGCCTTACGCGACGCGGATTCATTTACCCATTTCGTGTAGTCCTTTAGTCCGTGTTTAGCAAACATAGGCCTAATTTCATCCACCAACTTAATCTCTAAGAGGATAGCAAAAGGAGTTCCTGATCTGTCCATGAGTGAAGTACATGCGTCTGTGTGCCGCATACGTAACTTAGTCAATAAACGAGATGCATTTCGTATTTCCTGTTTCTTTAGACAGATTATTTTTCATATCGGTTCTCTATTTTTCCCCGCCGAATCGCAGTCTGTGATACATTGTTATTCTTGTTTGCAATTTTTAAACAATATACGAGTAAGTGCTGCAAGTGCGGATGATGTTCCATAGAATTATTGCTATTATCATACTTTCCGCTGCAATGTTGAGTGTTTCACAACCTAACTGGTTATTCACAGACTAATTTTATAGAATCTGTTTCATGTCGAATTGTGGGACAAATAACTACAGTGGCCTATAATTTGAAAGACAAAAAGTACTTTCTTGAATTGCAACGGTTCATCATCGAGAACGATCTCACACCTAGTGAAGTCCGGGATTGGTCATTTCTGCATTACTTTTAATAGTAAAGCGGCTAATGACAAACTGAAATTTGTAGAACTACATCACAAAATGGTTTGGAATGAGTCCTTGAAGAGTTATTAAAGTGCTCAAAATGCACATCATTGAACGTCAAATCTATACTACTCTAGACTATGTTTGATACAGATTCATTCTGACGGGATGCTCAGCTCCATCTAATTTCTTTTCATTCAATGTCCACTCTTCCTGTGCTTGTACATAAACCAATTTTCGACTTTCTCACTGCAAATTTTGAAATTGACAGTTGCCTGGATTTGATTTCACAAGGGTAAAATAGAGCAATTGTTGCGCAACCGCATTATTGTTATATAACTTTGTTTAACATACTCGGCTTGCACTCAGACGAAATCTGCTCCCTAATTATAGATGCAGGAGATTATTGAATAAACTGTCTATCAGCTCTTCTACAGATTACATGAACAAAAATGCAAATGAAACACAGCATACATAACTGAACATAATCAATGAATCATTTCATCATTTCGTGACTAAACGAAACTGATTGAACTTACTGAAAACGATAGGCGAAAATAGCGTGATTATCCCGCGCTATTTAAGTGCTAATTGTCTATTTCGCTCAATTTTAAGGGTGATTCCCGAGCTAGGACGACACCCTGTTGGCATCATTAAGAAATTTCAATGCAGTATCTTGTAGAGCAAGTAACGCAAAAACCGTGGATGACCGTAGTCGATAGGCAAATTGGTATGCACCATGAAATTCCAGGAGTGAGTCACTGAAATCGCTCAAAATAACCTTTTCATAAGATTTGCTCTTTACAGGCAAAAGAGAAATAAGTCCCAATTTATTTGCAGTCACAGGAGATTGGCATTGAGATTTAGGCATCGGACAGGCATCAACAATTTTCCAGATCTTCAGAAAATTATCAAAAGAAAGATTAAAGTTGTATTTTTCAAGGTGGGAAATTGAAGTAATGCTGTTGTTATATTACAAAGTATATATTCTGCCAATATATTTCTACGACTAAGCGTCGTTATCATCAGGCCACATATTATGAAAAGAAACTATTCAACAACATGAGCTCAAAATTTGAAAAGGTGAAGATGCAAAAATATATATTTGTAGCACTGGGCTGTGTCTTTGAGAAATCATAGTTATGCGGTAATAGCATGTGAGTGTTTCTAAAACTAAAAAGATATAGAATCGGATTTACCGCCGATCATATAACAATAATATAACAACAGCATCACTTCAATTTCCCATCTTGAAAAATCAATTTTAGTGAAGGCCCTCTTGCCACATTACAATTGTAACTCGAGGGATTAGAGATAATATTGCCCGCCAATTTCAACATCGAATGGATGCCAGCACTTGCTGAGAGCGATAAATACTAGGCGAAGTCTCACATGAGCTCTTTAAATTCTTTGTCACAGAGCTGAAAATTGCCTTTACATTTCATTTTCACGAAACACATACCCTTGCGTTTCCAGCTCTACTGTCATCAATATTATAACCGATTTTGTGTAAAATTTCTTTGCAATTTTCAATGTCATTCAGGGATACCAGAGATTTTGTCTTTGAATGACACGATCGTTCACTTCATCAAAGAGTCTTGAAATCATCTGAAGTTGATCGCACTTCATGTTGAGGAGTTATTTCTCATCATTTTCACACCTAACATGCAAGAGGTTGCTGGTGTCCTCAAGAGTCTTGGTAGTTGCTCGCAAACCACAGATTTCCTGAAGTAGTTCACCGCGCGTAGTTGCAATAAGAGATATGAAGTCATTTCAAGTCACTCCAGCATTAAGATCCGGAGTGAATCTTCGGCTCCTTCGCGGGAGATTGATCAAATAGACATCTTCATGAGACAGCTCTCCTTACGCTGTCGGTCTTACTTGTGGTTTTAGCTTGTGTTGCCCATGAGGAAGCGCGAAGGCGTGAAACGTCGGGCCTGTAAATAGCTTTTAACGTCATCTCTAAGCCATAAAAATTTTAGAAGAAGACAGAACTGGTTTTTACCTACTCCGACATGAAACGTAGTCTTCTGTTCGCGGCCATCCTAGACATCTTCAATGTACAAATATGAAAAAAATAGTAAGCACTTGAAGATGGTGCTTCTGATGACAAGGCTCGAACCCTAAAACCTTCAATGGCAGTGCGAAAGGCTAATACAATTGACCATAGAACCCACACAAAACGACCAGGCTTGCTGGTGCTATAGAATAGTAGAAATCGAATTCGCTGAGCCTGAGAGGGACACCTGAATCACTGCACCAACCAGAAATATGAAGTGATCACTCCGCGAAAGGATGAATTGGAAATTTCACCAATAATATCCACAATGCGAATCACTGAATAATGGAGAGGATGAGGCGTGAAAGACGAAATGCGAGACGATTCAAACGATGCAAGTTATGACCAATGCTGTCATTCAGGCATACACAACAAAATCGAAGATATAACAAGTAACAAGGTAAGAACAAGAGCTTATAGAAATAGATTAGAATATGAAGACAGAATATGTAGCATCTGCAATGATGGAACAATAGAAACTGTATTTCATTTTATCTCTGAATGTTCGCTGTACAACAAAATAAGGTCACAAATAACACCATTTCTCGTCAATATCACAAAGCGAGATTTCTATGGAATGCTTCAGAAAATTGATATAGGAGGTATTGTGAAGTTAAGCAAAATCATAAAAGCAGCAAATGAAGTCAGATCTAAAGCATTGTTACAGCAACGAATGATTGCAATGAATATCATTCAACTGCATAAAAACCGAGACACGCAATAACGCTCTCAGTCGAATTTACTGAAGTCTATATCAGCCAACGAGGTCGGAACATTGAGTTTGAATTGTATGCAATTGTGCATCAACATTGATTGCTCCATTTCAGGTAAGCAGCTGTCAATACATTTATCATTGTATGATGTTTCAATAAATATGCGAGAATATTTATACTTTGATAAAATTCTGTTCCGGACCTCTTACTAAATAGGTATATAAAATATGCTTTGGGATACTTTCAATAATTAAAAACTTGACAATGTGATATCAGGCCGCTTATATTTATTAATGTTTATAACCTATCCTCTAAATATCATTCATCCACTTCTTGCTATAATAAAATATTACTTTATTCAAATGCAGTTTGTGCAATGTCAATGTCCTCTCCTTACAGAGCTATCCTAATTTCTCCATCGTTGCCTGCTTCATGATATTGTCATCTATCTTGTAAATATTCCCATAACATTATCATCGCCATATTCTGTATTCGTGTTCTCGATTGAGAAATAAACGTTCTGATATTCTGATATTCTGATATAGTGCAGATGATCGAACACATCAGAACGAAGTCAGATCACGACCAAGAATAGCAATAGGGCGTTTTCATTTTAAAGGCTACGATTTTGAACAAAATGTGTCTTTTAGCTGTAACATCATGGTAACTATCCAACCGAATTTATAACTTTTTTTTAGAATGATCGTCGAAACATAGGCAATCATGCAATATTATCAGTTATCACATATAGCTGATATAAGTTACTTTTGTTGAGTGCTTTAAGCCTACAAATGTACAAAATCAATGTCCAAATTCTGGGTGATTTGACTTCAATGGACTTTTCGTAATATTATGATTTGAATTCACCGCAAACAATGATCCAGTTTGAGTGTGAAAATGTCTATTTCTCACTTTCCACTGAAAAGTCAATTATATATTTAAAAAATTGACTCGAAGTACGTGCTTTAAAATATCATACCACAACGGTGTCATTCGATCGTCACCTAAAATGTGATTCGGTCGCCATAATAAAAATATATATGTTACCTTATTTTTTATGATTTCAATGCTCAAATCGATTCACAGGAACTATATCTGCAATAATTGGTTCATATACACCCTTTGTTACATCATCATATGACGTTTAGGAGGAATCTTCAGAAAGTGATAGATATTGCATACCACAAATGTAATTCGTTCGATCGATAATTAAGCGATTATAGTATGAAATACGCATTATTTGTGGTTCTTATTATCATTTTCGTGATTTGACTTGTCAAAAAAAGTCAAAATTTTGTCAAAAATATGGGTTCGGTAAAAAAAGTCAAAATTTATGACTGCAGGATTTTAGCTAAAAGAATGACACAAATTGAGGTACGTGAAATCGTCAATTCTTTCGAAGGAACGGACATCCTTGTTAGTCGTGCTAAAGCTGCTGTCAATGATGCCACAGTCGCACAGTCCCTCGTGAAGATTCAGCGCGACTACCAGGAACTTCCGAAAATGATCGAGAAAATGAGAGCTCGAAATACACTCTCAAAGAAGCCCACGACGATATAGCGACACTAAACTTGAAGCAGGACTGTGTGGGCATCGGTGCTTACATAAAAAAACGCATGATCAAGAACTGTGACGTTGACAACATTATCAAATCAAAACAAGTGAACGTGTCTCCAGCCGTGTACGCCGAACTTAAGTGCTGTCAGCCAACTTCTGCTGCAACTGAACGATCCTTTTCTATGCTGGGTAAGCTTTTGCGCAAGGACAGACCTTTCTTGCCTGAAAATGTATGCAACTATTTGTGTATGTACTACAATAAACTGTAATGGAATATGATTCTAGATTGGAAAATTCTCGTTTTCTTTAAGGTCAAAATTTGTCAAATTTTCTCGTTTTCAAGGTCAAAATTTGCTTTTTATAGGTCCAAAAAAACTGCCCTAGTGATCAGCATCAAAAACTGACCTAGAAAAGTGGCTTTGGAACTTAATATTGTTAAACTTTTTATTTTCCATCGAAATCGTAACCTTTAAAATGGAAACGCCCAATAGCATGCATCATGAATTGTCAATTGTTTTTCTCCTGAATCCAATAGAATCGAAAGTTTCAATGAAAGTCATTCACACAAATCATGTTTGATTTCTTCATTGAATACTTGAAATTGATTTTGTGATGATCCATATGGTTCCAAAGTTCCTGTCTATTCAAGCGCGGTTATCATTGATAAGAATTCGTGATAAAATAAATTAGTATCACATGAGCAAGTGCACCACGCTGAATTCAGTTTTCGCATGTATTCAAATTCATCATTTTGATAGTATATTAATAGCAATGGAAACCTAACACATTATGCCGAGCATCAAATCGATACGAGACAATAAGTGCTTATATTATGTCGGAAGTGGCCTCAGCATTACGACAAAAAGATCTTTATCTATCATCATGATTGCACGGTCAGCTATTTATGATCATATAAACTACTTCGGTTGAAACGCGTGATTTGCAATAGACACAAACCTGTGATCTGACTACATTCGAGACAACCCTGATTTTGCTGCGGCGTTTATTCGAGGGCGGCGTCTATTCGAAACATGCTAAAAATCTACCAAACCTTTTTATTTTTTTATATTTAAGAACATTTAATAACCGGAGTATATTGTGATTATGCAATGATACATAATCCAGGAAGATGTGCGTCGTCTTCGAAAGCACAAAATTGTCTAAATATGCACGAAAATGTATTGCGCGTAGAATTCTGATAATACGGTATATTATCCGTGTGCCTGGATTCATTGAAATGGATCTCAGATTGCACGGTAACCTACGCGCGCGATGCTAACAATCCATCTCTATGCCTAGATTACTCGAGATCTTGAGACTATTCATTTTGTAGTTTCCTATTGGTATTTCGTACATTCAACTAGACAGATGCGGTATACAATTAAAGAATTTGTTCTCGATATTTTCGAAAGGAGTGGCTTTTCTTGGAAACCATCTAACTGCGTAGGATGACATAGCACAAAGTTCTGATTGGTTAAATTTCTAGCTAACTGCGTTTCAGGATAGTACACACAGGTGATTTAGAGAAAAAGTTAGTATTACGTTCTACGTGAGATCTTCTTCTCGTCTCTTATCATATCAGTCTTAGTCATGCCAAAAAGGTCATATTCGATTGCTTTCAAGAAAAAAGCGGTTGATCGAAGTCTGCAAATTGGTACGCGGCCTGCAGCTCGGGAGTTCCGTGTGGATGAACGGCGTATAAGAGAATGGAAGACACAAAACGTAAAATTTGATGAGATTTCTGCAACGACAAGTTCTAATCTCCGGCGAGTACATGGTGGTGGCAGGAAACCGCTCCCACCAGAAATTGAACAACTGCTGTCTACTTGGATTATTACCGAACGAGAAAGTTATCATCGTGTGACCCGAAAGAAAATTGCTAGAAAGGCGTCAGAGTTGGCTAACAATCCTGAATTCAAGGCCTCGAGAGGATGGGTAGACAAGTTTCTCAAACGAAATGATTTTACCGTGCGCGTCAAAACTACTTCAGGACAAAGGCTTCCTAAAGAACTGTGTACCAAAGTTTCTAGCTTCGTTGAATTTTGTTTGAAAATGCGAACGAGATACAATTTCGAGCTTTCTAACATCGGAAATATGGATGAAACAGCAGTTTGGGCTGACATGACAGGCAATCGTACTGTTGATTCCAAAGGCGTCAAAACAGTACCCGTGTTAACAACAGGTCATCCCGTACAGAAAAAATTGGTATGAATCATACTATGAAACATTCGTATGAAACAGACTTATGTAACATAGTATGAAACATACTATGGACATGTAACGCTCTGTCTGATCATACCCTCCCGTACAGAAATAAGTCCGTATGAATCATAGTATGAAAAGGTATGAAAAATAGTATGACAACGCATACGTATGTAATAACATACTATGAAACATAGTATGCATAAATATGAACAGCGCATACGTATGTATTATCATAGTATGAAACATAGTATGCATAAGTATGAATTTCGCATACGTATGTATTAACATACTGTGAAACATTGTCATAATTAATTATTTAAATTCATACCGTATACACATATACTACATGTTATTGTGTAGGAGTAATCTATGTTGGGTAGCGGCAATTTTTTCTACTATGATGTTTGATGCGCAACCCGAATTTTGTACCAATGCTGAATGATGCTGGTGATTATCAGTCATCTATACAGAATTAATGAGTGATATCAAATATAACTTTCGTTGAATATACGCATTTCATAATGTTGTTGTTCAACTTCCTGATGAATGACGCACCCATTTTTATCTCAGGTCATTGGAAATAATTATTTTTCATTTAATTATCTTTGTCTAGTATTAAATAACTATTCTGCTAACATATAATGACATTATTTGCAGATGACGAATTCGTCAATAGTTCTGATTCTTCTGATAATGAAATTCTTTCATATATATGTATATATTGTTCATGCTTTTCAGATACCGTACTTAATGCAAAACGTCGTTGCTACAAGCTGAAAATTTCATCTGAGACGATTTTATCAAACACGTATGGTACTTAGTGCGTGCAATTCTGAAATATTACTCATTGTTTTCCTATGATTATTAATGCAATAATGATATTTATGGAGCTTCCACAGTATCTCCACAATATTTCAACGTGTTTTGAAAATGATAGTGAAAACCTACTGATGATGCCCAACACATCGATTTTGTTTTATTTTTAATGCATAAATCACTCATTTATGTATATTTAGTCTAACCAAGAATTCATCGAGCTGGATCCTTCTCATCTCATAATTGCATGACCTATATGCATTTTTTACATAACTTGATGATATCATAAGAATTTGATTAACGATTACCATGCATATAAGAGCAGGTATTATTCTTGTTTAAACGAAATAATAACGTGTCCTGTAGCTTTCTTTTGCTCAAAGAATTACTTATTCAACGAGTTTACTTTTGAAAAGTCTCATGTGTATTATGGATCTCTACAATGTCAGTAAAAATTTGAAAGTCCATTTTTGAGTAATCTAAAAGTTAAATATGAAAGTGTTACTAATATAATTTCCTTGAGTTGCCATTGATTAAGCGCTATTTTGAGCACCAACACATTTTAGATAATAAATTCTATCAAACATGATTCATGAAAGTAATAAAAACTAATTCAATTAGTTTCGAAAAATATTGTTGATATTTATTTTGATTATTTATCTTTCCTATTATTGCTTGAGAAATTGCCACCTTATCATAAACATGCATAATTCTTTTATCAGTGTGTCATTGTATCTGAAGTTTTCCATCATGCCCATCAGGGTTGTCCAGTCTAACTGAGAAGGCTCCTGGTTCCTTTCACTTCTCTAATAATAAGCATTAGTTTATTTCCATTGAAAGCATAAATGAACCTGTATGAACGTCAAAACAATAAACTTCACACTGTCTTGACGTGGGAGCATTTAGCTGCTTGCATTACAGGTAGCGGTAACGGATTCTTTTAAGATTGTTTATGTTACTGAATGCTAGCGAGTTGCTTCACTTTCTTTTTTTATCTTCTGCTTAAGGGTTTATGGTACCGTCCTCTTCACTCGCACTTTGATTTTAAAAAATCATACAAAAATGTTTATCTTTGATCAAATGGGTACGTCGTTCGTGTGTTATAACAAATGAATGCCATATATGTGATTTCAACGTATGAGAAATTGTAATTATTTTGATCTTAAAATGCTGCTAATAGCTGTCTCCCTCATGATATGTTCTGTATCTAAATCAGTTGACTTGCTACATTTAGCATGTTACCGAAGAGACAATGTGCTTTTGACTTTGTTCCCTTTCAGATTAAAATACGACATATTGAATACAGAATGCATGTTATTATTCATATGATAAATGGTGTATATAATAATGAATTCATGCTGTTATAGAATATATGTACAACATCAAAACATATGTGCTTATGTATGATATTCCTTCGTACGATATACTGCTGTATGCATATATGTTGCATTTTTATGTCAGGAACATACTCCGAAAACTCACGCGTGTTTAGGATGATTTTACGTACCTATTTTCATAGTATGTTTCTTTGTATGATTCATGCGTATGGCACGACAACGCGTTACATGCTCTTAGTACGTCTCATACCATGTTTCGTGTCTGTTCCATACTATGTTTCACATCATGTTTTCACAGCGTGTGCCATATGAGTATGCATACTATTTTCATAATATGATTCATACTATGTAAAGTCATAGTGTGAATCGTACGTATGTTAGGGTATGGCCCGACAGAGCGTTACATGTTCATGGTATGTTTCATAGTATGCTTCATACGTCTGTTCCATACTATGATTCATACTACGTTTTCACAGTGTGTCTGGTATGAATGCGTATATGATCTTTCATGGTATGTTTCATAGTATGATTTTGCTGAGTATGATTTAGGGTGTGCTTCATACTAAGTTTCATACTGTTAAGTCATAGTATGAATCATACGTATGCCAGGGTATGGCCCGACAGAGCGTTACATGTCCATAGTATGTTTCATACTATGTTACATACGTCTGTTTCATACTATGTTTCATATGAATGTTTCATAGTATGATTCATACCAATTTTTTCTGTACGGGCTGGCTTACGTATGATTCATACTATGACTTAATATAGTATGAAACTTAGTATGAAGCATACCCTAAATCATACTCAGCAAAATCATACTATGAAACATACCATGAAAGATCATATACGCATTCATACCAGACACACTGTGAAAACGTAGTATGAATCATAGTATGGAACAGACGTATGAAACATACTATGAACATGTAACGCTCTGTCGGGCCATACCCTAACATACGTACGATTCACACTATGACTTTACATAGTATGAATCATATTATGAAAATAGTATGCATACTCATATGGCACACGCTGTGAAAACATGATGTGAAACATAGTATGGAACAGACACGAAACATGGTATGAGACGTACTAAGAGCATGTAACGCGTTGTCGTGCCATACGCATGAATCATACAAAGAAACATACTATGAAAATAGGTACGTAAAATCATCCTAAACACGCGTGAGTTTTCGGAGTATGTTCCTGACATAAAAATGCAACATATATGCATACAGCAGTATATCGTACGAAGGAATATCATACATAAGCACATATGTTTTGATGTTGTACATGTATTCTATAACAGCATGAATTCATTATTATATGCACCATTTATCATATGAATAATAACATGCATTCTGTATTCAATATGTCGTATTTTAATCTGAAAGGGAACAAAGTCAAAAGCACCTTGTCTCTCCGGTAACATGTCAAATGTAGCAAGTCAACTGATTTAGATAGAGAACATATCATGAGGGAGACAGCTATTAGCATCATTTTAACCCATTAGCCGGCACTGTCATATTTATAGGACACCTATTTCTCCGAATAATACTCATAAAATTGATCACCATGTTTGGATTGATTGACTCAAATCTATTGACGATATCTATTGAAGTTTATTGTTTTGACGTTCATACAGGTTCATTTATGCTTTCAATGGAAATAAACTAATGCTTATTATTAGAGAAGTGAAAGGAACCAGGAGCCTTCTGAGTTAGACTGGACAACCCTGATGGGCATGATGGAAAACTTCAGATACAATGACACACTAATAAAAGAATTATACACGTTTATGATAAGGTGGCAATTTCTCAAGCAATAATAGGAAAGATAAATAATCAAAATAAATATCAACAATATTTTTCGAAACTAATTGAATTAGCTTTTATTACTTTCATGAATCATGTTTGATAGAATTTATTATCTAAAATGTGTTGGTGCTCAAAATAGCGCTTAATCAATGGCAACTCAAGGAAATTATATTAGTAACACTTTCATATTTAACTTTTAGATTACTCAAAATTGGACTTTCAAATTTTTACTGACATTGCAGAGATCCACAATACACATGAGACTTTTCAAAAGTAAACTCGTTGAATAACTAATTCTTTGAGCAAAAGAAAGCTACAAGACACGTCATTATTTCGTTTAAACAAGAATAATACCTGCTCTTATATGGTAATCGTTAATCAAATTCTTATGATATCATTCTGTTATGTAAACAAAAATGCATATAGGTCATGCAATCATGAGATGAGAAGGATCCAGCTCGATGAATTCTTGGTTAGACTAAATATACATAAATGAATTATTTATGCATTAAAAATAAAACAAAATCGATGTGTTGGGCAACATCAGTGGGTCTTCACTATCATTTTCAAAACGTTGAAATATTGTGAGATACTGTGGTATATATGAAAGAATTTCATTATCACAAGAATCAGAACCAATGACGAATTCGTCATCTGCAAATAATGTCATTATATGTTAGCAAAATAGTTATATAATACTAGACAAAGATAATTAAATGAAAAATAATTATTTCCAATGACCTGAGATAAAAATGGGTACGTCATTCATCAGGAAGTTGAACAGCAACATTATGAACATTATGAAATGCGTATATTCAACGAAAGTTATATTTGATATCACTCATTAATTCTGTATAGATGACTGATAATCACCAGCATCATTCAGCATGGGTACAAAATTCGGGTTGCGCATCAAACATCATAGTAGAAAAAATTGCAGCTACCCAACATAGATTACTCCTGCACAATAACATGTAGTATATTTGTATACGGTATGAATTTAAATATTTAATTATGACAATGTTTCACAGTATGTTAATACATACGTATGCGTTGTCATACTATTTTTCATACCTTTCATACTATGATTCATACGGACTTATTTCTGTACGGGATGAGAAGACCCGAGTAACGGTGTGTTTGGCTGCAATGGCAGACGGAAGAAAATTACCACCGATGGTACTATTTAAAGGTAAGGCCACTAAGACCAACTTATAAATTTAAATCAAGTTTGTATCTCCTCTCCCATTCATTTTTTCAGGAAAGCGACTTCCCCAGGAGCTGAAACACGTCAGTGGCGTTGTTGTATCAATGAGCGAAAATGGTTGGATGGATTCGGAATCGACAATAGAGTGGATCAGAAAGTGTTGGGGGACGTTCGTTCTCCCGAAGGATGCTGGTGTGGGATTCCTTCCGAGGACACTTGACTGATGATGTCAAGAAAACGCTGAAGACAACGAACACTGTGAACTGCGTCATCCCAGGAGGTTGTACGATGCTTGTTCAACCTGCCAATGTCAGCTGGAATAAGCCATTCAAGGCCTTATACACCGAATTTTATGAAGCTTGGTTGGCGGACCCAACACGTGGTTCAGACGTCACAGCCGCCGGAAACCCACGGGTCCCGAGTCGCATTAAGATGGTTGAATGGATCAAGGAGGCATGGGCCCAGATTCCACTGGATGTAATTACGACGTCCTTCAATGCTTGTGGCATAACGAGCAATGACCCGGACGTAATTCACTGTACGAAGTCAGGAGGTGTTACGGAGGCATCCCGCGAATATATCCAGAATTTGGATGCCAACGATGTGGACTTGGATTTGACTTGTCAATTTATCAGCGACGACGATTCATCACGTGAATCTGGCTACTCTAGTGAATCCGATTCGTCCATCGACATTGGCTTTCATAAATAACTTTCGTTTTTTTAAGACACATAAGTAATTCAAGGTGTAATTGAAGTTTGTTATGAATAAAGGAAATTTTTGTTAATAATGTGAATATTGAAGAAAAACCGTACAAGCTGGGTTAATCTAGACCTCAATGTTCTTGCAGAACGATAGACCCTAAATTTATACTTACGCGTGTCTAGCATTGAGTACGATGATGAGGCTTCAAGTAAAAGACAAAAGCATAAATTAGGTGCGGCGTTTATTCGAAACAACTCTGATTTTGCTGCGGCGTTTATTCGAGGGCGGCGTTTATTCGAAGAAATACGGTACATGTAGAATTTGTAAAATACTTTTTCATATTTCTTTTGTATGAAGCCCTTTATACCCTTGACACTGACTGATACAATCGAAGTATTTGGAACAATACACAAAATTTTCTTCTCTTAAATCGCCACTAAAACATCTTTCCATCTGAACTTCGCTAACAGCTTTCGACATAGCATGGAAGAAATGCACGCGCACACACACACACGCAAGATAAAGATTACACAAATCAAAAGTGTATTCGGCAAGCAATTTAGGAGCGCTTTTCGTAAAAGAAAGATTTGTACTAAAAAAAGGACGACTGGCCACCTTGCTAATATCACAAATTCTGTAATATTAAATTCATATTTCGTGCATGTCTTTGCACTGTGCGCGTTATAGTCCAACTTTATTACAATGATCTTGATATCATTGATGATAATAACTGCAATTCTTGAATGACAGAATCAAATTTACTATCAGATGCATACAATACCTCGCATTTAGAGAGAAACGCTTATAAAGGATCATATTTTCAGCGATAACATGCGTGACGTTAGGAATTATTCCCATCCTCAGCTACATTGACAAACTGCATTTGTGCTGCATGCGTGTTGGTGCAGGACGAAAATGACTGAAGAGAGCATCGCTACCTCATAACATCCACAATTGATTGTTTCAATTCAAATAGTGACGCAGCTTTCCAGCCATTCTGTGTTGCCAAATTTTTTAGAAGTGTATTTCAAATTATTTGTCTCAAAACATTTTCTTGTGCTTCCGAATAATATACTTCTGAAACTTATCAAGAAACGACCCATTTAATAGCATAAGAGATCTCAGAAAAGTCATTATTTTGGAAATTGTCTCCGTAAATCTTCACATATCCAAGTATTTGTTGTCGAAAGTTAAGCCAATAGGTGGGTCTTGCTGCGTGATGAGTTACTGAAACTTTCAAAAGTGATGAGCGGCGATGACGAAGAAGAATGAGTAGAGATAATATGAATCGGAAACACAATACATCATTCATCCTTCACCTCATCCTTGATCGCAACCTTTCTAATTACTGACTATTTTTATCCAATGTCTCACGTCCTTACCTTTTGTGATATATGCATAGGCACGGAAGTCGAGCGATCGTGTCTCCATGTTCTAGGTCATCGAGACAAATTGCACACTCTCCTTTGTCTTCGGTGAGGACATCCTCTACAAGGGAAGAGAGAAAGTACAAGCATTCGATTTTGTTTTCGCCAAGCAATTGTTAATATCGAACATCATGGTGTCATGAACGCATGAGCTCAGAATTTTCATTTAGAGATAGAAATAATAAACAAGGAAACAATTGCAGCCTCAAGTTCATCCGATGGAATAACAGATATATGAAATGTCATACAAATAACTTTTAAGATTTCTTTATATTAATGAGAAGTATCGAAGTGAGTTCAATCACATTGACTACCGTATTTCGCAATTTTTCACTACTGCACAGTATCCAACTTTCGAAATGAATTCACAACATTATTAGCCATGACCACAGAATTAGATTCATCTGCGCGCGCTTCGGTTTCCTAGAAAGGAAGAATTGTATGCAACCTTAATATCGAAATGGCACATCACCGAATTAGACAACTTGCTCCTTCTCGAATGGATAATTCGTGTATCGCTTGCTATTGGAAATGGCAAACAATAATTTGTCAGCAGAGGACAGTAGAGCCAGTGAGAGATGCGTGCGTGCTGTGATATCACGTCGCACACACCAAAACACACATCGTCTAGCTAGCATTCGATTCAATGTATGCACTATACAGTAACCCTACGGTTACACTATACGATGTTGTCGTGCGATACTGTCGTGCGATGTAAATCGTGAGAGTGGTTACATTTGACAGCAGCTGTGCGAAGAAGATCGTTATCAATGACGTGGCATTCAAATAGCAGCCCGTGTTTAAAGCTCTCACTTGAATTTTTCTTCTGTTTTTATCATGACTACAAGTGAGGAGGTTTCTAGCCTAGAACTAATATGTTTGTCTGTTGTAGCAAGTGTTTCGGCTGTTGATACCGTTACGACTAACAAAGCTAAAAGGTCTTGTGGAACCAAACCCTTCAACCTCATGCGTAATGAGGAAAGTCATGTCTTCAAACTTCTGATTCGATTGGATGATTTTCAGGGATTTCGCAGTTATTTACGCATTGACGCTAGACAATTTGAATACATCCTCAGCATGGTAGAGCATCATTTCTTTAAACAAGATACTGTTCTTCGTACAGCAATTCCTACGGATACTCGCCTAGCGATTACACTTCGCTTCTTAGCATCCGGTGAGAGTTTCCGTAGCCTTGCGTTTCAATTCAAAGTTAGCCATTCGACTATTAGTCAAATGATACCAGAAGTTATGCAAGGTCTAATCTCAAGCTTGAAAGATATTTACCTTAACGTTCCTGGATCAACAGATGAATGGCTTCTGATTTCAAATGAGTTTTTTGACAAATGGCAATATCCCAATGTGATTGGCACCCTTGATGGAAAACATATCCAACTAGTATCCCCATCAAACAGTGGCTCATATTTTTATAATTATAAAGGAACATTTTCTATTGTTTTGATGGCTATTGTTGACGCACATGGAAAGTTTCTTATGGTAGATATTGGATGCAACGGAAGAGTGTCAGATGGTGGCATTTGGCAAAATACTCTTGCTCATTATTTCGAAACTAATATCCTTCAGATACCACCTCCACGAATCTTACCAAATTCATCAACGGAGAATAATTTTGTGTTACTTGCTGATGAAGCGTTTCCACTAAAGGAGTATCTGATGAAACCTTTTCCAGCCAGAACTCTTGATGCTGCAAAAAGGTATTACAACTACAGACATTCGAGATGCAGAATGACTGTTGAATGTGCATTTGGTAGCTTGGCAGGAAGATGGCGAGTTTTCCGATCTCCATTGAATCTTGAACCAGAAAAGGCTGAGCTGGTAGTGTGGACTGCAATTATATTGCACAATTTTTTAATTGATAATTCGAGCGTTGATGTTGTTGAAAATACTGAGGAAATGCGCGAAGAATTGTTGAACAGCTCTTTTTTGGCTTTAGAAAGCACATCCAATAGGCATGGCAATACTCGTGCTTATGAAGTTCGTGAAATTTTCTGTAACTTCTTCAATGAGCAGTCAACTTGATGACCCTCTGAACCGTATTTCTTAAATTCTCTTCTATTTTCCTGATTTCTATATTAGGCCTATTTGTCATCCAATTAAAAAACTATGTATAATGAATATGCTAATACTACAGACCCATTTGTGTGGTATGAAAGAAAACGAATGTTATTTAATTATCCAGAATAGATGTATTGTACTCGTAAAATATACGCTTACTGTTTGAATGACTTCATTCATCATCATCAGTAATATTCTCCACACTTCTGAGGAAGGAACCGTGGTTAGGAATTTGAGGATTGGGGTTAGGACAGGAGTGGACACTTGCACTGGAATAGGCCTGTACGAATACGGAGCCTGAACAACTGTGGAATTCATCATTCCAGGCGAAACAACTTGTACTGGTTGGTTACCAGTAGGTCTACCTTGAATGACGAAACCTTGTCCACTTTCTCCAACTAAAGGTGTTTGCATCATTGATACAGGATTAATGTGATTGGTGGATACCGTGCAATTAGTAGACATTTGTTGTAAAGCAGATTCTTGATACGCTTGATTTAAAATGTCATGAAATCGCATTTTTGTGATTTGAGCGACATGAGGTGGCAGCGATCTAAGTTCTGATGCTATGTATGACCCAAATACATCAAAATTGTCCTTCTCTCTCGAAATGGATCCTGTTGCCTCCCGAACGTAGTTTAATGTGCTAACTGCAGACCTAATGACATCTTCTTTGCCTAACTTCCGCTTTTTGACAATTGGTTCGCGGTCTTCTTCGGTGAAATTCTCTTCGTCCATGTTATTCTTGGATGTCCTCGGAACCACATAGTCCTTCACAAAAGACATTAAGTCTAAATAGGGCCAATTGGACCCTGTGTCGTCATTAGCTTCCGATCCGCTCCGATTCAATGATCGTATATTGGTAAGTATTTTACCATACGTTGTGCGCAAATTATACCAGTGTTTCTGTGCTCTGTCCGCAGATACGATTGATAGTTCCGAGGCGAGGCTATTCCATGCATCTTTTCGCTTATTCCTGTCCTTGTATAGTGGACTCCGCGTATTCCAGAGGCATTCTTCTCCATGAACCGCTTCTATCAATTTTACTAGCAATGGGTCTGCTGATCTTGGCATATTTCATTAGACTGTTTTTTTTTCTTCTCCGAACAACGGATATGAATCCAAGTTTATTCTTTAACCAACTCTTATTGGCTGGTAAGTTGCTGATCTCATACCACGCGTCGCAAGCGTGGTTATACTAGACTGTTGACTCATGTCAGCATCGACAAAATCTGACAAGTCTGATTCCCTACGACGTTATCGTAAGACGTATCGCAGGTGTGGTTATACGCTACGATTTCGACTTAGTGTACGCGGAAAGGCAATATCGTGCGACGAAATTGTGTAGTATAACCGCAGCCTAAGGAATGCCGAGGAGAGGATCATCAAGTGAACTAATTTTCGTGCGCCTGCTACTTTCTTTAATAATGATCGGAAGGGCCAACATTATGGAGAAAACTTGTGGGCAATGATCTGAATTCTTCGAATCTGAAGGAATTTTGGCAATCGAAGCACTTCGCTGGAACTCACATTAATCCGCAAGCGACGCACGACTTTTTTCCTATCTCTGTAAGGTATTAGGAATTCCTTTTTGTCCACTTAATAGGTTCCTCTATGTGCCGTCGATTTCGTATTAATCACACTTCTAGCAAACCGAAGCAGATCAACAAAATATTTAATTCTGTGGCCATGACAATTGATGTTTCCTAAAAATATTTCAAGTGTCAATAATAAGTTGGCAACAATTTTACTCGCTCTAGGATCTACGAATCAATTCAAGATTTCTGATGCCATTAATGTTTATTTTTCATTAAAATGAGAGACGTGAACAAGCGATGAATTGCCATATGGAGGTTCAAGTCCCACGACCACCTTGATGACTGCCGAGTTCCTCTACCAGCTGAACTACAGATCGCGTGATCAGCCATTAGGTAGATCAAGCATCAGTCACATATCAGCTGTCATAACCATCATAAGATAATATACTAGCAAAGGTTCGTCACAACAATGACGGAAAATGCCAGTAGGGTGGAATCTGAAGCCAGACATAGAAAGCACTATACAAACGTGAAATGAATAAACATTTGAGATGAAAGATAGACAAAACAGCTGTTTCATCATTTAAATATATTCCGCGAGGCCTTTCGACGACTCTCGTCAAGCGGTACGTCGTATTTACAGACAAATCATGGTAAAACGTTTATATACAAATTGAAATAAAAGAAAGTAATTGAGCTGAAGTCAAAAGTCAAGTCAGAACCACGGTAGCTGAGGCGTCATCACTGTTTGCTTTTGCACACACAATTGAGGTCTTGTGACGTTGATAATTGTCGCCTCTAGGAATGGAAGTAACACTGTGTGACGAGCTTTGGCGACCTTCTTGAAATACATCTTTGTACGTGTGACGTCGAACTGCGGACAATTGAGAGCGTGTCTTCAAACAGCACTGCTTGCAACAGCATTCCGCAAAGGCCTCGCGGAATATATTTAAATGATGAAACAGCTATTTTGTTTATCTTTCATCTCAAATGCTACTTCGGCCTCACGTTGCTTTAAATGAATAAACAGTTGGTCTAATTGCTAGGCAAAGGATGCAAGTGGAACTATTTTTTGATTATATAGAAGTGACCTCGTCACTTTTGTCACTGAAATATTTGACTTCTCAGGAAAACTAAATTTTTCTGATGAAAGTTTGATTGAATGCTCCGTCAATTATCGAAAAGTCCAGTTGATGTAAATGTCGTCCACCAGCAGGCAACAATAGTCTGCATTGAGGAGCAATACATCAAAATGAGTGCAACAATCGATCGATTCCTTCTACGATTTTAATGACAAAACTATCAAATGCCAGGAATTTTCTGATCTCTCCATGTTTCTTTCAGATTGTACTAAACCTTCGTGCTTTCAATCATTTTATATGCTCTTTCATAATATCAACCAAATTTACGAGAACAAGTGAGCACTAGTAGTAAGTAAAACTCCACTTCTGGACCGCGCAAGATGGCCGCCGTCGCTGACGTCCCCCCCTCTGGAACGGCAGAGTGTCGTGGTCGGCCGCCGTGGTGCTTTGAGTCTGACGTCCCCCCTCTGGAACGACAGAGGTTGTGGTCTGTCGTGGTGTGCCGGCCAGGTTGGTCCACGTTCACAAAATGTTCGCTGACGTCCCCCCCTCGAAAACGACAGAGTGTGAGACTCGGGTGTGTTGGTCTCGTGTGGGTTGACGTGGCCGACCGTCTAGGTTGACGTGGCCGACCGCCTAGGTTGACGTGGGCGACCGTCTAGGTTGTCGTGGTGGAATGGTGAAACGGACTTTAGATTCGTGATCAGCGTAAAATTCTGCATCGGTATGGTGAATTTGAAGTCAATCGGCGAGAAAAAATGTTTCTTCAAAATTTTGACAGAGTTAAAATGTTGGACGTCTTTGGGCTGTAGCGTCAAAACGAAGCATCGGATGTGAAAACGGAGGCCAGATTCGGATTCAGCGTGAAATTCTGCATCGGTATGGTGAATTTGAACGCAATCGGAGAGAAAAAATTTTCGCTGACGTCCCCCCCCTCGGCACCGACCTTCCAACTTTGCTTCTATTCGACGGATTTTGTCGTGCAATAGCTCGTTTGAAAGCTAAGAGTGAGACAAATTCAGTGAAACAAACGCCTTGTTCATATCTGTCTTCGTTTAGATGTGAGACGCCATTTAAGATTTTGGGAGATTGTCGAAAAAACGACAGAGTTAGAATTTTGGACGTTTTGAGCTCTAGCGTCAAAACGAAGCATCGGAGAGCAAAACGGATTTCAGATTTGGAATCAGCGTCAAATTCTCTATCAACATGGTGAGTTTCAAGTCAATCGGAGAGAAAAAAATTTTCTTCACAAAATTTTTTCGAAAAAACGAGTTAGAATTTTCGCGATGGCTGCCTACTGTAGAGCCAAAACGAAGCATCGGATGGGAAAACGGAGGACAGATTCGGATTCAGCGTCAAATTCTACATGGAATTGGCGTATTTCCAGCTCAATCGGACCTCTAGAATCGGCGATAGAAGCGTTTTAAGTTTTTGGATGATGGGTATTACGTCATCAGCTGATCGCCACACACTATATAAGCTGGGAACCGAGAGAGACTTGTCATTAAGACGAGAGCGATTGTCAGAGGTAGGTCGTCTCTCTGAGCTCCGATGATAGCTTCGGACATTCCAAATTCCGAGTTTCTGCAAGAAACCGACTTAGAAAATTTCATTGCTGATATCAGCTAAGGCGTCAGACTTAGAGGTTCGCCAGGAGATGGCTTTCGTCTCCAGGCCATAAGACTCCAAAACTTTAAAGGCTTGTAACTTTGCTTCTACAAGTCCGTTTGACTTGATTCAAAAAAGGTTCGGTCGCTATTGACCTGCCCTAAGTGATAGACTACTTATAAAATTTCATAAGTAGTGCTAAAAAGTTGAAAAATTTAAATTCACTATTTTTGGAGGTTTTCTGGGGTTTTCGTCCCTGCTGAAGTCAATGAAAGCATTTTTAATGATGTCTGAGCCAGTCTTCTCATGGTATAAGTGGCAAGACACTGAAAGCGAGCAAGACACGGAGAGTTTTGCTGTAATATTCCACTGACAGGGTGTTCCTTCGGGACGGCGGATGATGCCGTAGTGATAAGTGTGGCAAGGGAGTGTGTCATATTTTAGACCGAAACCGCTGGGACAACTCATGTCTCATGTTGGGCATTTGACACAGTTCTCAACGTAGCACTTTGAACGCCAATCGGTTGAGTCTTAGCTATCTTGTCATGGGTGGCCTCTAAACATCTCCATTGCAAAACGCTGGTGAATCAAGCTCTCTACGGCTTGCTATCAAGCTGCTCAAAGTCTGTCAACCTCTTACCAACTCTACAGGTTTTCATGTCTGGCGAATACTATCATTAAGTTGAATCTGCTATCAGTCAACTTGAACGTTGCAAATGAAGTTCGGTGGAATACTTCCTTTCGACGGGCGTTCCTGTAAAGGGCGGCGGTGAAACCCGTAGCTATGTATACCGCAAGGGACATTCGGCAATGGTCAATCTTGTTAAACCTCTCTGCGTCATGTTTGCAAGTGATTGCCTCTGTCTCAACGTAGTATGCATTCGCGCCAGGGCGACATTTAGCCAGCTGTCGAAGGTTGCCTTATAAACTATCCATTGCATACGTTATGAGAACCATGAGTTCTACCTGTCTCTATCAATGAGATGAATTGATGAATGGAATGAAATGGGAGGACACTCACGCGCCACACGCAACATAACACACTTCTCTCTTCCGTAGTCTAACAAGCTCTTTACACATGGATCGCAGTCGATTGCTATCCCAGAATCATGTAAGCTATCTTAATTTTATTTAACACTATTTCATCTACCATCATCACCCATATGAAATGTTATAAGATTTACAAGTTAAACTAAGCGTGCTACTATTTCCAAATGAAAAAGTATACATGGTTAAATCATCCACTGAAGCCCCATTCAAGTAAGTCAGTATGAAAGCAAAGATAATACGAAATAAAAATTTATTATGGTATGTATTTCAAAAGGTCTTCATCGTCAATATCGTCCCAGAGTCTGCCTTCACACAGATCACAAAAACAGTTCACTTGCTTCAATCGTTCTTCTACCGCGAGCCTCACTTTGTCGATGTACTCCCACTCCGCCATAGTTCGTGGCTGGGAGTTAGGGGTGTACCAAACCCAATAATTGATGGAGGAATTTGGTGCTGGTGATCTCCATCACATCATCAGTATCATACTGCAGATACTTCCATCGTATGCCTGTTAGGTCGGGACACTCCTTCTCACATACACTCTCCTCTTCGTCATCCGCTGCTAATGACAACTTTCTAATGTTGTCGAGTCGGTATAATTTCTCCACCTTCCCCTTCGTTGGAGCGTTTGGTGCAACGAGCGCCTTTGGCGATGAGCATGGAGAAGAGAACTCCAATTTGTGTTTGATGTTTTTGGAGGGATTGTCATGTTGACTGTGAATAATGACTTTGAAATGTTTTCTAATTCTTAAGTATAAACAAGCAACCAATCAGAATGAACAGCCAATGAATGATAAATATGAAAGTATATATGCAAAGTGACATTCGTGTCATTTCACTCTGTCTTTGAGACGTATAAGTGAAGTGTTCTCTAGCGAATTCTATATTTGAGGCGTACAAGTGAACTGCTCTCTCGTGAATTCCAAATTTGAGACGTATTATTTGAGTGAAGTCTCTATCTTGTTGAAGTATCAACCTTAAACTTGATTTCGTTGAAATGGTAAGTTGAAAATTTCTTCACTCATCTCCCTCAAACGTGTGGCTAATAGCATCTTCCTCAATTTCAGGCATCAACTTCATCACCAAAGCCCTCCCTTCTCGAGGAAAGTTTAGAGTTGTTGAGTCAAAGTAGGTTGTAACAATACACTGAGACTTGAACAGAGATGATAGAATGATTTCTCTTTCAGGTGATGTGAGTTCCAGCTCAGGACTCTCGCGACAAGGCAACGAGTGGGAATGTGCCGACTGCGGACATATGTTTACAAGGAAGCACAGTCTCCTTCGACACATCAAACAACGTGTGTGTCAACGCAAAGCGGCATCAATCTCCGGAGGTGAAGTTGATTCTGACGATGACATCTCCTTTCCTTGCGATTTGTGCCCTCTTTCTTTTGATAGTCACTTTCAGCGATCTTCGCACAGACTTCAACACACGCATGTAAATGATCACTACACCAACGGTACCTCTACCATCTCCCTCATTAATGTTTCACATAATAATTTAGTACGCGACTACTGCATGGAGTCCAATACTCAAATAGTAGATTTTCCTGAGTGGCTCCTTCAAAATTCTAACATTATCGAAGCGCTCTTCAACAATTTAGACAATTTTAGAATGAAGGCGCTCATCTACCTTAAACTAAAATATATTAAAATAGATTTTCAAACGGGTCAAGTGACGGAGAGAATACAGTTTCATGTTCCTTCCTCTTCCGCAACCGAAGTTGTAGACTGCGAGTCTTGGCTAAATTTTCACATTCAATGTTTAAAATCAAATGTAGATAAATTCAATCAACGCGACAGCGCTCTCATTTTTGATGGTGTGGACTCAGCCATATTCAAAATTTCACTATTAGAAAGTCATGCAGCTCGAGGCACATTTAAACTACCAAAAACGTTGTATAATAAGAAAGCTGTAATCACAGTTGTAAATCACGGTGTTTCAAATATGCAGTCCTATCCATCCTTCACTATAATGATATCAACGCGCACCGAGATCGCACCTATAGCTATAGACAGTGGGAGGATGAACTAGACTTTGAAGGTTGTGATAGTAACAACATGAAAATCAAAGATGTAGAAACGTTCGAAAAACATAATCAGATTAAAATTGTCGTTCACGTGTGGGAGAAGGGGTTGAAGGGTGCCCGCTATAATTCACGTTCAACTTGTTATGAACGTGTAGTCAACCTCTTATTAGTAAAACAAGATGATAGCGAGGAATGGCACTACTGTGGTATTCCCAAAATCTCTCGCTTGTACACTCACTTGGGGCACTCTAAAAGAGGTGAACATTTTGTATGCGACCGCTGCATCCGCTCCTTTTGGAGTAAAGATAAATTTGAAACTCACTATGAATGGTGCAAGCGAGGTAAATTACAAATGGAACGCATGCCCAAAGATAAAATATTTTCACATAGGGATAATGGTGACGAATTAAGTCCCCTGCGTGTCATTTACGCAGACATAGAATGCTACATTGATGATATCATCCACAAGCCAGCAGCCATATCCTGCTATGAATATGGCATGACCACTTTAGGAATAGACAAAACAAAATGCATACTTGGCAAGGTGAAGATTGCATTTCAAAATTTCTACAATTTCTCGATAAAGCTGCTAAATTTCAACAATCATATGATTCCCAATTGCAGCGTAAGTCACTACATATGTCAGATGAAGACAAACAAAAATTTGAAAGTTGCACATCGTGCCCTAAATGTCATAAAACGTTTGATGACGATAAAATTAAGAAAGTGCGTGATCATGATCACATCACTGGTAAATTTAGAAACGCACTCTGCTCCAAATGTAACTTTTCACTTAGGTTGAGACGTCGTGCACTACCCGTCATTTTTCATAACTTTAAGGGCTATGACAGTCATATGCTCATAAAAGGAGGGTTGAGCCAGATAAAATCGTGGCAGTTTAATGTGATAGCGCAAACGAGGGAAAAATTCATGGCAATGACAGCAAAAGTACCAGTAGATAAAACTAAAGAAAATAAGACAGTCTTCTTCGAAATAAAATTTTTAGATTCATTCCAATTCATGTCAGCGTCACTAGCTTCTCTCGTTCGTAATCTCAAGTTTCTTCCCCATAGTCAAACTTTGAAGAAACACTATCCAAACTTAACGGATGAAATAATCACTCGCAAAGGAGTCTTTCCCTATGCGTATTTTAGCTCAATGTCTAAACTAAATGAAACAACCCTTCCTTCCATTGACAAATTCCAAAACGATTTGACGGTCAAGATTGTCCAGTAGAGGACTATGAACATGCTCAAGAGGCATGGTTAAAATTTGATTGTAAAACGTTTGGCGATTATATGATCGCTTACTTAGAATTAGATGTCATTTTGCTGGCTGATGTCTTTCAGGAATTTCGACGAGTGGCATTAGAAGAAGACAAATTAGATCCTGTCCACTTTGTCAGTCTACCAGCCATGTCCTTTAAATCAGCCTTTAAAATGACTGGTGAGACCATCCATCTCTTACAAGACCCGGAGATGTATAATATATTTGAGCGCGGAATACGCGGTGGTCTCACATTTGTGAATAAACATCACATAAAATCTAAAACAGTAGGTAATGATCATATCCACCTAAAGTACTATGACCAAAATAATTTATATGGCAGTTCACTGTCTAAACCACTACCTCATTCCGAGTTTAGTTGGTTAAATCAAGATGAGCTTACGTATTACTCCAACCCTTCAAACATTCTGAAGATTCCAGATGAAGGTGATTGGGGATATTATTTTGAAGTGGATTTGATTTATCCAAATAGTATTAAAAATAAAACTGCTGATTTCCCACTCGCACCTGAATCTGGTGAAGTGACTGAAGATATGTTTTCACCATTCATGTCACAATTTCATAATAACTTAACAGAGTGTGGACAGCCAAGGTACAAACCATGCCGCAAACTTTTGCTCACCCAATATGATAAGAAAAATTATCTCGTACACTTCTGCATACTAAAATTCTATTTAGAAATGGGCATGCTTCTAAAGTCAGTTCACCGCATTATCAAATTTAGACAGAAAGCCTTCCTCAAACCCTACATAGATAGTAACAGTCAAAAACGTGCACTACCCCCAAAATAATTTTCAAAAGGATTTTTATAAATATAAGAATAACAGTCTTTTCGGAAAGACCATGGAGGATGTTAGAAAACGAATGAACTACAAACTAGTCGTTGATGAACAAAAATATCACAAATTGACCTCATCACCTCTTTTCATTGATAGAGACATCATCGATGAGGATCTTGTAGGTGTTAAAATGATAAAATCTGAAGTTGAGTTGTGCAAACCCATCTATATTGGGCAAGCCGTTTTAGATTATTCCAAGCTTGAAATGTATCAACTCTTCTACAAAATATTAAAACCATGCCCTCTCGTAAAAGAGGTTCGCTTGCTGGGTGGTGATACAGATAGTTTCTTTTTAGGAATTACCACTCAAAAAGATTTAAATTTTAATGAAGTAGGTAAGTCATTAGAAAAATATTTCGATACATCTAACTACAATCCCACTCATCCACTCTATTCCATACAGAATAAAGCCAAACTTGGTTGTTTTAAGGATGAAACAGCAGGAAAGGAAATAGATGAAATGATTCTCCTCCGTCCTAAAATGTATCCATGAAATTAAAAGAATGTGCAGATAGTATTAAGCGTGCTAAAGGTATATCAAAATCCATTGTTCACAAAATGAAACATCGGTCCTATAAGAAGCCTAAAAAATAAAACTATAACGTTTGTCAATATGACAATCTTAAAATCTCAAGTTCATACTGTGAAAACGCACACGTTCAAGAAACGAGCACTTCAGCATGGGAAGATAAGAGGTGTTGGATAGGACATAACACATCTCTTCCACATGGACATCCTGACACAAACATACCTCCACCCAAAAGAATAAACTCACGCTACCACATTCAGGAGATGTATTAACATAATCAACTTTAACTCAGTATTTTTGATGTTGCTTTTTGTAGATATACATGGTTGTTTTATGTATCGCATGAGATCGTTTCTTCCTTGTGAATATATGCCTACAGTCAGCTCATTTCCCTATATCTGTGAAAAGACTTTTTCATATACATATTTTTATTTCAATAAACATATCACAATGACTTCACTTTGTTTTCCGAAACACTAAAGTTACGAGGGATTTAGTATCTTTCACATGGATGCACTCTTGTAAACCATTGGTAATTTTGATAGTAATAGAGGGTATAGTTTTGTTTGACGACGGGATGATAGAAAATAGATTCAAACATCTTCTCGACTATTCCATATGAAGCGTCTTTATCATGAATGAAATCACGTAAAATGTATTCTTTTTTCTCACCAACAGAAATAGGTAGAATCAAATCACTTTGGGGCGATCATATCTTTTTCAAATGACTGCGGAACATTGATTTCCATGATGAAGATTTAAACAGTTAGATTCGATGACGAACAAGATTTACTAGTTTGCAAGTTAGACTAAGCGTTCTACTATTTGTAAACGAAAGATATAGTTTCAACAGTTTACAGATTAAAAATAAAGTTTCAACAGTTTAAAAGTTAAAAATAAAGTTTCAATAATGTGTACGTTAGAAATGAAACAAAGTTTCAACCGTTTACAAGTTAAAATTAAAGTTTCAATAGTTTACAAGTTAAGAATATTGTTCTATCTGTTTACATGTTAGAATAAAAATGAAGTTCACCAGTTTACAAGTTAAGAATAAAGTTTCATCTGCTTGTATGTCAGAAATGAAATAAAGTTTCACCATTTAAAAGTTAAAAATAAAGTTTCAATAATGTGTACTTAGAAACAAAGTTTCAACCGTTTACAGGTTAAAAATAAAGTTTCAATAGTTAACACGTTAAAAATAAATTTTCAATAGTGTGTATGTTAAGAATAAAGTTCTATCTGTTTATATGTTAGAAATAAAATGAAGATTCACCAGTTTACAAGTTAATAATAAAGTTTTATCTGCTTGTATGTTAGAAATGAAATAAAGTTTCACCAGTTTACTAGTTAAAAATGAAGTTTCAATAGTGTGTACGTTAGAAATAAAGTTTCAATAGTGTGTATGTTAAGAATAAAGTTTTATCTGTTTGTATGTTAGAAATAAAACAAAGTTTCAACCGTCTACAAGTTAAAAATAAAGTTTCAATAGTTAACACGTTAAAACTAATGTTTCAATAGTGTGTATGTTAAGAATAAAGTTCTATCTGTTTGTATGTTAGAAATAAAATGAAGTTTCATCAGTTTACAAGTTAAGAATAAAGTTTTATCTGTTTGTATGTTAGAAATAAAACAAAGTTTCAACCGTTAACAAGTTAAAAATAAAGTTTTATCAGCTTGTATGTTAGAAATAAAATGAAGTTTCACCAGTTTACAAATTAAAAATAAAGTTTCAATAGTGTGTACGTTAGAAATAAAGTTTCAACCGTTTACAAGTTAAAAATAAAGTTTCAACAGTGTCTACGTTAGAAATAAAGTTTTATCTGTTTGTAAAGTACGATCGTAGGATTTACTAGTTTTGCAAGTTAGACTCAACATTCTACTAGTTGTAAATGAAAAATATCGTTTCAACAGTTTACAGATTAAAATAAAGTTTCAATAGTGTGTATGATGGAAATAAAGTTTAAGCGCTTTGTGCGTTAGAAATAAAGTTTCAGCCGTTTACAAGTTAAAAATAAAGTTTCAACAGTGTGTACGTTAGAAATAAAGTTTTAGCTGTTTATATGTTAGAAACAAAATAAAGTTTCAACCGTTTACAAGTTGAAAAATAAAGTTTCAACAGTGTGTACGTTAGAAATAAATGAAAGTAAGAACTTCATCGTATGAGTATTCAAAGCATGTTTTGTAAATCAAATGTGTGTAGTACTGACATGATAGAATCGCGTTAGAAATAAAGTTTCAGCCGTTTACAAGTTAAAAGTAAAGTTTCAACAGTGTGTACGTTAGAAATGAAGTTTTAGCTGTTTATATGTTAGAAACAAAATAAAGTTTCAACGTTACAAGTTGAAAAATAAAGTTTCAACATTGTACAGAATAACATGAAGTACAACTTCAACGCATAAGTTTATTCAAAGCATGTTTGATACTAATCAATGTTGTAGTACGACACTGTTGAAACTTTATTTTTCAACTTGTAAACGGTTGAAACTTTATTTGTTTCTAACATATAAACAGCTAAAACTTTATTTCTAACGTACACACTGTTGAAACTTTATTTTTAACTTGTAAACGCCTGAAACTTTATTTCTAACGCACAAAGCGCTTAAACTTTATTTCCATCATACACACTATTGAAACTTTATTTTAATCTGTAAACTGTTGAAACGATATTTTTCATTTACAACTAGTAGAATGTTGAGTCTAACTTGCAAACTAGTAAATCCTACGATCGTACTTTACAAACAGATAAAACTTTATTTCTAACGTAGACACTGTTGAAACTTTACTTTTAACTTGTAAATGGTTGAAACTTTATTTCTAACGTACACACTATTGAAACTTTATTTTTAATTTGTAAACTGGTGAAACTTCATTTTATTTCTAACATACAAACAGATGAAACTTCATTCTTAACTTGTAAACTGATGAAACTTCATTTTATTTCTAACATACAAACAGATAAAACTTTATTCTTAACATACACACTATTGAAACTTTATTTCTAACGTACACACTATTGAAACTTTATTTTTAACTTGTAAACTGGTGAAACTTTATTTTATTTCTAACATACAAGCAGATAAAACTTTATTCTTAACTTGTAAACTGGTGAAGCTTCATTTTATTTCTAACATACAAGCTGATAAAACTTTATTCTTAACATACACACTATTGAAACTTTATTTTTAACTTGTAAACTATTGAAACTTTATTTTTAACTTGTACACGGTTGAAACTTTATTTCATTTCTAACATACAAACAGATAAAACTTTATTCTTAACTTGTAAACTGTTATTCTTAACTTGTAAACTGGTGAAACTTCATTCTATTTCTAACATATAAACAGATAGAACTTTATTCTTAACATACACACTATTGAAACTTTATTCTTAACTTGTAAACTATTGAAACTTTAATTTTAACAACTTTTAAACTGGTGAAACTTTATTTCATTTCTGACATACAAGCAATGAAACTTTATTCTTAACTAACATATAAACATAGAAACTTTATTCTTATTGTTGTAAACTATTGAAACTTTAATTTTAACTTCAAAACAGTTGAAACTTTGTTTCTAACGTACACATTATTGAAACTTTATTTTTAACTTTTAAACTGTTGAAACTTTATTTTTAATCTGTAAACTGTTGAAACTATATCTTTCGTTTACAAATAGTAGAACGCTTAGTCTAACTTGCAAACTAGTAAATCTTGTTCGTCATCGAATCTAACTGTTTAAATCTTCATCATGGAAATCAATGTTCCGCAGTCATTTGAAAAAGATATGATCGCCCCAAAGTGATTTGATTCTACCTATTTCTGTTGGTGAGAAAAAAGAATACATTTTACGTGATTTCATTCATGATAAAGACGCTTCATATGGAATAGTCGAGAAGATGTTTGAATCTATTTTCTATCATCCCGTCGTCAAACAAACTATACCCTCTATTACTATCAAAATTACCAATGGTTTACAAGAGTGCATCCATGTGAAAGATACTAAATCCCTTGTAACTTTAGTGTTTCGGAAAACAAAGTGAAGTCATTGTGATATGTTTATTGAAATAAAAATATGTATATGAAAAAGTCTTTTCACAGATATAGGGAAATGAGCTGACTGTAGGCATATATTCACAAGGAAGAAACGATCTCATGCGATACATAAAACAACCATGTATATCTACAAAAAGCAACATCAAAATACTGAGTTAAAGTTGATTATGTCAATACATCTCCTGAATGTGGTAGCGTGAGTTTTATTCTTTTGGGTGGAGGTATGTTTGTGTCAGGATGTCCATGTGGAAGAGATGTGTTATGTCCTATCCAACACCTCTTATCTTCCCATGCTGAAAGTGCTCGTTTCTTGAACGTGTGCGTTTTCACAGTATGAACTTGAGATTTTAAGATTGTCATATTGACAAACGTTATAGTTTTATTTTTATAGCCCTTCTTATAGGACCGATGTTTTATTTTGTGATCAATGGATTTTGATATACCTTTAGCACGCTTAATACTATCTGCACATTCTTTTAATTTCATGGAATACATTTTAGGACGGAGGAGAATCATTTCATCTATTTCCTTCCTGCTGTTTCATCCTTAAAACAACCAAGTTTGGCTTTATTCTGTATGGAATAGAGTGGATGAGTGGGATTGTAGTTAGATGTATCGAAATATTTTTCTAATGACTTACCTACCTCATTAAAATTTTAATCTTTTTGAGTGGTAATTCCTAGAAAGAAACTATCTGTATCACCACCCAGCAAGCGAACCTCTTTTACGAGAGGGCATGGTTTTAATATTTTGTAGAAGAGTTGATACATTTCAAGCTTGGAATAATCTAAAACGGCTTGCCCAATATAGATGGGTTTGCACAACTCAACTTCAGATTTTATCATTTTAACACCTACAAGATCCTCATCGATGATGTCTCTATCAATGAAAAGAGGTGATGAGGTCAATTTGTGATATTTTTGTTCATCAACGACTAGTTTGTAGTTCATACGTTTTCTAACATCCTCCATGGTCTTTCCGAAAAGACTGTTATTCTTATATTTATAAAAATCCTTTTCAAAATTATTTTGGGCGAGTGCACGTTTTTGACTGTTACTATCTATGTAGGGTTTGAGGAAGGCTTTCTGTCTAAATTTAATAATGCGGTGAACTGACTTTAGAAGCATGCCCATTTCTAAATAGAATTTTAGTATGCAGAAGTGTACGAGATAATTTTTCTTATCATATTGGGTGAGCAAAAGTTTGCGGCATGGTTTGTACCTTGGCTGTCCACACTCTGTTAAGTTATTATGAAATTGTGACATGAATGGTGAAAACATATCTTCAGTCACTTCACCAGATTCAGGTGCGAGTGGGAAATCAGCAGTTTTATTTTTAATACTATTTGGATAAATCAAATCCACTTCAAAATAATATCCCCAATCACCTTCATCTGGAATCTTCAGAATGTTTGAAGGGTTGGAGTAATACGTAAGCTCATCTTGATTTAACCAACTAAACTCGAATGAGGTAGTGTTTAGACAGTGAACTGTCATATAAATTATTTTGGTCATAGTACTTTAGGTGGATATGATCATTACCTACTGTTTTAGATTTTATGTGATGTTTATTCACAAATGTGAGACCACCGCGTATTCCGCGCTCAAATATGTTATACATCTCGGGGTCTTGTAAGAGATGGATGGTCTCACCAGTCATTTTAAAGGCTGATTTAAAAGACATGGCTGGTAGACTGACAAAGTGGATAGGATCTAATTTGTCTTCTTCTAATGCCACTCGTCGAAATTCCTGAAAGACATCAGCCAGCAAAATGACATCTAATTCTAAGTAAGCGATCATATAATCGCCAAACGTTTTACAATCAAATTTTAACCATGCCTCTTGAGCATGTTCATAGTCCTCTACTGGACAATCTTAACCCGTCAAATCGTTTTGGAATTTGTCAATGGAAGGAAGGGTTGTTTCATTTAGTTTAGACATTGAGCTAAAATACGCATAGGGAAAGACTCCTTTGCGAGTGATTATTTCATCCGTTAAGTTTGGATAGTGTTTCTTCAAAGTTTGACTATGGGGAAGAAACTTGAGATTACGAACGAGAGAAGCTAGTGACGCTGACATGAATTGGAATGAATCTAAAAATTTTATTTCGAAGACTCTTATTTTCTTTAGTTTTATCTACTGGTACTTTTGCTGTCATTGCCATGAATTTTTCCCTCGTTTGCGCTATTACATTAAACTGCCACGATTTCATCTGGCTCAACCCTCCTTTTATGAGCATATGACTGTCATAGCCCTTAAAGTTATGAAAAATGACGGGTAGTGCACGAACGTCTCAACCTAAGTGAAAAGTTACATTTGGAGCAGAGTGCGTTTCTAAATTTACCAGTGATGTGATCATGATGACGCACTTTCTTAATTTTATCGTCATCAAACGTTTTATGACATTTAGGGCACAATGTGCAACTTTCAAATTTTTGTTTGTCTTCATCTGACATATGTAGTGACTTACGCTGCAATTGGGAATCATATGATTGTTGAAATTTTACAGCCTGTTCGAGGAATTGTAGGAATTGGTAAATACAATCTTCACCTTGCCAAGTATGCATTTTGTTTTGTCTATTCCTAAAGTGGTCATGCCATACTTCATAGCAGGATATGGCTGCTGGCTTGTGGATGATATCATCAATGTAGCATTCTATGTCTGCGTAAATGACACGCAGGGGACTTAATTCGTCACCATTATCCCTATGTGAAAATATTTTATCTTTGGGCATGCGTTCCATTTGTAATTTACCTCGCTTGCACCATTCATAGTGAGTTTCAAATTTATCTTTACTCCAAAAGGAGCGGATGCAGCGGTCGCATACAAAATGTTCACCTCTTTTAGAGTGCCCCAAGTGAGTGTACAAGCGAGAGATTTTGGGAATACCACAGTAGTGCCATTCCTCGCTATCATCTTGTTTACTAATAAGAGGTTGACTACACGTTCATAACAAGTTGAACGTGAATTATAGCGGGCACCCTTCAACCCCTTCTCCCACACGTGAACGACAATTTTAATCTTATTATGTTTTTCGAACGTTTCTACATCTTTGATTTTCATGTTGTTACTATCACAACTTCAAAGTCTAGTTCATCCTCCCACTGTCTATAGCTATAGGTGCGATCTCGATGCGCGTTGATATCATTATAGTGAAGGATGGATAGGACTGCATATTTGAAACACTGTGATTTACAATCAACATTGATGACAGCTTTCTTATTATACAACGTTTTTGGTAGTTTAAATGTGCCTCGAGCTGCATACTTTCTAATAGGGAAATTTTGAATATGGCTGAGTCCACACCATCAAAAATGAGAGCGCTGTCGCGTTCATTGAATTTATCTACATTTGATTTTAAACATTGAATGTGAAAATTTAGCCAAGACTCGCAGTCTACAACTTCGGTTGCGGAAGAGGAAGGAACATGAAACTGTATTCTCTCCGTCACTTGACCCGTTTGAAAATCTATTTTAATATATTTTGGTTTAAGGTAGATGAGCGCCTTCATTCTAAAATTGTCTAAATTGTTGAAGAGCGCTTCGATAATGTTAGAATTTTGAAGGAGCCACTCAGGAAAATCTACTATTTGAGTATTGGACTCCATGCAGTAGTCGCGTACTAAATTATTATGTGAAACATTAATGAGGGAGATGGTAGAGGTACCGTTGGTGTAGTGATCATTTGCATGCGTGTGTTGAAGTCTGTGCGAAGATCGCTGAAAGTGACTATCAAAAGAAAGAGGGCACAAATCGCAAGGAAAGGAGATGTCATCGTCAGAATCAACTTCACCTCCGGAGATTGATGCCGCTTTGCGTTGACACACACGTTGTTTGATGTGTCGAAGGAGACTGTGCTTCCTTGTAAACATATGTCCGCAGTCGGCACATTCCCACTCGTTGCCTTGTCGCGAGAGTCCTGAGCTGGAACTCACATCACCTGAAAGAGAAATCATTCTATCATCTCTGTTCAAGTCTCAGTGTATTGTTACAACCTACTTTGACTCAACAACTCTAAACTTTCCTCGAGAAGGGAGGGCGTTGGTGATGAAGTTGATGCCTGAAATTGAGGAAGATGCTATTAGCCACACGTTTGAGGGAGATGAGTGAAGAAATTTTCAACTTACCATTTCAACGAAATCAAGTTTAAGGTTGATACTTCAACAAGATAGAGACTTCACTCAAATAATACGTCTCAAATCTGGAATTCACGAGAGAGCAGTTCACTTGTACGCCTCAAATATAGAATTCGCTAGAGAACACTTCACTTATACGTCTCAAAGACAGAGTGAAATGACACGAATGTCACTTTGCATATATACTTTCATATTCATCATTCATTGGCTGTTCATTCTGATTGGTTGCTTGTTTATACTTAAGAATTAGAAAACATTTCAAAGTCATTATTCACAGTCAACATGACCAGCCCTCCAAAAACATCGAACACAAATTGGAGTTATCTTCTCCATGCTCATCGCCAAAGGCGCTCGTTGCACCAAACGCTCCAACGAAGGGGAAGGTGGAGAAATTATACCGACTCGACAACATTAGAAAGTTGTCATTAGCAGCGGATGACGAAGAGGAGAGTGTATGTGAGAAGGAGTGTCCCGACCTAACAGGCATACGATGAAGTATCTGCAGTATGATACTGATGATGTGATGGAGATCACCAGCACCAAATTCCTCCATCAATTATTGGTTTGGTACACCCCTAACTCCCAGCCACGAACTATGGCGGAGTGGGAGTACATCGACAAAGTGAGGCTCGCGGTAGAAGAATGATTGAAGCAAGTGAACTGTTTTTGTGATCTGTGTGAAGGCAGACTCTGGGACGATATTGACGATGAAGACCTTTTGAAATACATCAAATAATAAATTTTTATTTCGTATTATCTTTGCTTTCATACTGACTTACTTGAATGGGGCTTCAGTGGATGATTTAACCATGTATACTTTTTCATTTGGAAATAGTAGCACGCTTAGTTTAACTTGTAAATCTTATAACATTTCATATGGGTGATGATGGTAGATGAAATAGTGTTAAATAAAATTAAGATAGCTTACATGATTCTGGGATAGCAATCGACTGCGATCCATGTGTAAAGAGCTTGTTAGACTACGGAAGAGAGAAGTGTGTTATGTTGCGTGTGGCGCGTGAGTGTCCTCCCATTTCATTCCATTCATCAATTCATCTCATTGATAGAGACGGTAGAACTCATGGTTCTCATAACGTATGCAATGGAAAGTTTTAGGCAACCTTCGACAGCTGGCTAAATGTCGCCCTGGCGCGAATGCATACTACGTTAACAGAGGCAATCACTTGCAAACATGACGCAGAGAGGTTTAACAAGATTGACCATTGCCGAATGTCCCTTGCGGTATACATAGCTACGGGTTTCACCGCCGCCCTTTACAGGAACGCCCGTCGAAAGGAAGTATTCCACCGAACTTCATTTGCAACGTTCAAGTTGACTGATAGCAGATTCAACTTAATGATAGTATTCGCCAGACATGAAAACCTGTAGAGTTGGTAAGAGGTTGACAGACTTTGAGCAGCTTGATAGCAAGCCGTAGAGAGCTTGATTCACCAGCGGTTTGCAATGGAGATGTTTAGAGGCCACCCATGACAAGATAGCTAAGACTCAACCGATTGGCGTTCAAAGTGCTACGTTGAGAACTGTGTCAAATGCCCAACATGAGACATGAGTTGTCCCAGCGGTTTCGGTCTAAAATATGACACACTCCCTTGCCACACTTATCACTACGGCATCGTCCGCCGTCCCGAAGGAACACCCTGTCAGTGGAAATATTACAGCAAAACTCTCCGTGTCTTGCTCGCTTTCAGTGAAAAGCCGCTTATACCATGAGAAGACTGGCTCAGACATGAAAACCTGTAGAGTTGGTAAGAGGTTGACAGACTTTGAGCAGCTTGATAGCAAGCCGTAGAGAGCTTGATTCACCAGCGTTTTGCAATGGAGATGTTTAGAGGCCACCCATGACAAGATAGCTAAGACTCAACCGATTGGCGTTCAAAGTGCTACGTTGAGAACTGTGTCAAATGCCCAACATGAGACATGAGTTGTCCCAGCGGTTTCGGTCTAAAATATGACACACTCCCTTGCCACACTTATCACTACGGCATCGTCCGCCGTCCCGAAGGAACTCCCTGTCAGTGGAATATTACAGCAAAACTCTCCGTGTCTTGCTCGCTTTCAGTGTCTTGCCACTTATACCATGAGAAGACTGGCTCAGACATCATTAAAAATGCTTTCATTGACTTCAGCAGGGACGAAAATCCCGGAAAACCTCCAAAAATAGTGAATTTAAATTTTTCAACTTTTTAGCACTACTTATGAAATTTTGTAAGTAGTCTATCACTTAGGGCAGGTCAATAGCGACCGAACCTTTTTTGAATCAAGTCAAACGGACTTGAAGAAGCAAAGTTACAAGCCTTTAAAGTTTTGGAGTCTTTTATGGCCTGGAGACGAAGGCCATCTCCTGGCGAACCTCTAAGTCTGACGCCTTAGCTGATATCAGCAATGAAATTTTCTAAGTCGGTTTCTTGCAGAAACCCGGAATTTGGAATGTCCGAAGCTATCATCGGAGCTCAGAGAGACGACCTACCTCTGACAATCGCTCTCGTCTTAATGACAAGTCTCTCTCGGTTCCCAGCTTATATAGTGTGTGGCGATCAGCTGATGAAGTAATATCCATCATCCAAACACTTAAAACGCTTCTATCGCCGATTCTAGAGGTCCGATTGTGCTGGAAATACACCATTTCCATGTAGAATTTGACGCTGAATCCGAATCTGGCCTCCGTTTTCCCATCCGATGCTTCGTTTTGGCTCTACAGTAGGCAGCCATCGCAAAAATTCTAACTCGTTTTTCGCCAAAAAATCTTCAAGGGAATATCCGTCACGATACTTTTAAAACGCTTCTCTCCGATTCTAGAGGCCTTGAAAATCAGCCATGTTGATAGAGAATTTCACGCTGATTCCAAATCTGAAATCCGTTTTCCAATCCGATGCTTCGTTTTGAAGCTACAGCCCAAAACGTCCCAAATTCTAACTCTGTCGTTTTTTCGCCTATGTCCCAAAATCTTAAATGGCGTCTCACATCTAAACGAAGACAGATATGAACAAGCCGATTCTTTCAGTGAATTTGTCTCACTCTTAGCTTTCAAACGAGCTATGGCACGACAAAATCCGTCCACTAGAAGCAAAGTTGGAAGGTCGGTGCCGAGGGGGGGGGACGTCAGCGAAAATTTTTTCTCTCCGATTGCTTTCAAATTCACCATACCGATGCAGAATTTCACGCTGAATCCGAATCGGGCCTCCGTTTTCCCATCCGATGCTTCTTTTTGGCGCTACAACCCAAAACGTCCAAAATTCTAACTCTGTCAAAATTTTGAAGCAAAACAGAAACATTTTTTCTCGCCGATTGACTTCAAATTCACCATACCGATGCAGAATTTTACGTGGTCACGAATCTAATGTCCGTTTCACCATTCCACCACGACAACCTAGACGGTCGCACCACGTCAACCTAGGCGGTCGGCCCGTTCAACTAGGCGGTCGGCCACGTCAACCCACACGAGACCAACACACCCGAGTCTCACACTCTGTCGTTTTCGAGGGGGGGACGTCAGCGAACATTTTGTGAACGTGGACCAACCTGGCCGGCACACCACGACAGACCACAACCTCTGTCGTTCCAGAGGGGGGACGTCAGACTCAAAGCACCACGGCGGCCGACCACGACACTCTGCCGTTCCAGAGGGGGGGACGTCAGCGACGGCGGCCATCTTGCGCGGTCCAGAAGTGGAGTTTTACTTACTACTAACACTTTTTAAGTTACATAACTTCGAATAGTCCTGAATATCAATTTTGGCAGAAAAGCACGGACATGTGGAGAGTGGACTTTTGGTTTTTCTCCCACATTAAAAAACTTCTATGAAAATGTTTAGCTTACGTGTTTTGTTAACATTCGGATATAATTAGCGGAAACAACATCACCCTTCCAGTACTTTTCAAATACCTATCTTCTAACTCGTGTTCTTATCGGACATGACAAGTCATTTCCGTCCGCTGTTTACGTTGTATGATTTCAAATACAATCATCAAATGATAAATAATGGCCTCTCCAAGCTCAATAGAACTTGTACTACAAATATAATTCAATATCATCAAAGCTGTTAAAAAATTCCAAATCCGGATAAAAACACATCTAGCAACACACAAAAAAATAGCATATCACATAAATCGGTCGACATCAATGTTTCTCACACATTGATAAAATCTTCTACATTCGGGTTGGCTAAATGGTTCGTTAGCTCGGCCATGTGAAGCGTAGAAAGGACGAGGTACCAATCATCGCCATCTACCCTCAAACTTTGATTAAAAAGAATTGGAGAAGTCCCTCAACAGAGGAGGAAAAGATGACATCAAAAAGAGGATGTAAAGTAAATGGGAAAACTTTTTGATTTAGTGGACGAGCTTTCAAATTAGTCAGTATCTGACCGTCAGACTCGATGATCATTGATGATGAAAATCACCTATGCCGACTAAGAGTACAAATTCAACAAGATATCAGTATACAGCATATGTACTTCTACATGTGATATCACTTGGTCTACATGTGGCTGTAAATTATCTGTAAATGTCAATATTCATCAACGGGTTTCAACGGGGTGCAAATGTTAAATCAAATGTTCGCCGTCACCATGCTTAAGCGATGAGACCAAAATGAGTTCATGATTTTGCTTTCTTTTAGTGTTGCTAATACAACTTTGAAAACAGCAAAAATCATTACGGCTTACCATTGTAGTTGACACGCGGTTTGTTGAGACACATGATTAAATGGATTTCGATTTCGTCCTGAGGAACCATTTTGCTACACACCGGACATTTAATGTCGGCTGAAAACGATAGAATGCGATCTATTAAAACCATACTTATCAAAAGGATGGAATTATCTATCCTATTCCTACAGAAAAATACCCAGATTCCCATGCCATTACAAAGCGATTACTCCAACCATTTTCTCATAACACGGTTTCTTTTATAAATAATAATAATAATAATAGTAGTGTTTGTGTCAAAAGTAATGAAAATCATAATTTACAGAGAATCATACAAAATGTCACATATTGCTAATAATAAAATCATACGACTGAAATACAATATCATTTCAAAAGAAAAAAGAGATAAAAAACTCACATTGTCGTGTATCTTTAAACATACAATATCCTTTGACATTTTACTATCTGTAATTCATGATCGTGGAGATACGAGGAAAGAATGAGCATTTATATTTTTCAGTTCGGGTCAGCTTTAATTTAAAATGCTTGGAATGATGCAAGCGTTCAGGTATGTATTTATGAAGGACGTGCTTTTTGTTAAAAGCCACCTTCTTAAAAATCTTCAGGCTTCAGGATCAATTCACGACGGCATTGAAGACGAAATAAACTTCAATTCGTTCGATTGTCTGTGATGTGGATGCTCGCATTGATTTTGTTATCTGCAAATAGTTTACGCCGTTCTAATTCATTAAATTCGATCCAATCCTTTCAATGCAGCCTTAGATATCCATCACTATCAAATTATTCCGTAAAGTCCGCATTGGCACATTCTAATGCACAATTCTATTTTTGAGTATAAACTGCATAGCACATAAAAATGCAAGATGCTGTAACTGAAAAGCCAAAATAGCAATCAGTGATTGCAATGCAACGAGGGCACGCTCTTTTCATCATTGGGTACGCTCCCTAGCGTATTTTCGGTTAGACAGAGGCATTTCATATCTTTGTGCATGTGTGCGCTGAAAATGAGCACATTCTTGTTTAATAACGACATTGTTGATTGTGGCGTACGGGAGGTAGTTAGGCATGATTCGAAACAGAAAAGATCACTCCCTTCTTGAGTAAACCACGATATATTGTAATAAGATAAATAGCTAAAACTTTGTACAGTGGCATACGTTTCGCGACCCAGTCGCTGCCTCAGTGCCAAATAAAACTAAAACGGAAGGTGACAGAACACTGTGTGTGGACTTAAATAGGTACGGATCGATTACTTAGACGCGAGTATTCATCAGCCAACCAGCTCGTGCTTCCTATTCAGACCCGGTGACTTATTGTTGATGTGCCTCGCTTCAGCAATACGGCTTTCAATAGGTGAACTTAGTTTGTCTAAAATACAATACCTGAAATCGTTAATGGACATGTTACGATTGTGGACGGTCTTGGCATGCTCAGTAAGAGCGCTGGTATTATTAAGACTCCTTAAACTACTGGCGTGCTCCTTAAGGCGAGTGAAAAAAGGACGGCTAGTTTGCCCAATGTACGATTGGTTACAAAGACTACATGTAAATTGATATACCACGTATCGATCATCGCACGCATAGCTACCGTTCAAACCAGTACATATTTCGCAATTTTCATGTTTACGACTATTTTTCTTATTATTTAAGCAGTGTTTTAAAGTAAACTACTGTGGACTATGTGAGCGATAGCTGTAATAGAAAACTTAAATCACTCGTGAAAAAATACAACTTACCCATCACCCTAGTTAACAAACCGAATAAAACTTTAAAACACTGCTTAAATAATAAGAAAAATAGTCGTAAACATGAAAATTGCGAAATATGTACTGGTTTGAACGGTAGCTATGCGTGCGATGATCGATACGTGGTATACCAATTTACATGTAGTCTTTGTAACCAATCGTACATTGGGCAAACTAGCCGTCCTTTTTTCACTCGCCTTAAGGAGCACGCCAGTAGTTTAAGGAGTCTTAATAATACCAGCGCTCTTACTGAGCATGCCAAGACCGTCCACAATCGTAACATGTCCATTAACGATTTCAGGTATTGTATTTTAGACAAACTAAGTTCACCTATTGAAAGCCGTATTGCTGAAGCGAGGCACATCAACAATAAGTCACCGGGTCTGAATAGGAAGCACGAGCTGGTTGGCTGATGAATACTCGCGTCTAAGCAATCGATCCGTACCTATTTAAGTCCACACACAGTGTTCTGTCACCTTCCGTTTTAGTTTTATTTGGCACTGAGGCAGCGACTGGGTCGCGAAACGTATGCCACTGTACAAAGTTTTAGCTATTTATCTTATTACAATATATCGTGGTTTACTCAAGAAGGGAGTGATCTTTTCTGTTTCGAATCATAATAACGACATTATTTCGGTAAATAATGTGGTCTGGGTAATGTTATTGACAAATTCATAGAAAGTGAAAAATGTAGAAAAATACACGCACACAGGGCCTATATAAAAATACAAAGCCAAGCTGCTGAATTAAAAGTTTCTGATAAGGTTTTAGTGAAAAATTCTCAGAAATTTTCGCAGGTAGTTTCTACATTATCAGGTGATGACAGAAAGGTGCCAAATAAGACTTTACCTATGGCATAATATGCAGGCGCATCACAATGTTATCACAGGCTGTTATCGACAGAGCTATTTTTCCCTTCCTTTTTTTAGTGCTGCTCTGAGGTCATACGCGCGACGTGTAAATCTCAGAGCTTCTCTAATACGATGAAAGAAAAACACACAAATAGACAGCATCAACACAGAACTATGCTTTAACGAAATGATTACACACCAAGCTGATTGTGTAGGAACTATGGGGCCTAAGTAGGAATGACCAACCCTTCTTTATATGAAAAATAACCGAATCGTAAAGATATTTACGCTGTGCATGGCTACATTTTATGCCAGTCCTCTTTGTACAATAAACTCCCTTCTTTCCGACATCATTTTACATCAGTGTTACTTACGAAAAGTTGTGAGAATTTTTCAAGAAGGCCTTTTAACAGAGTCAGGGGTTTTTAATTCTGCAGTTTGGCTTCATATTTCACTTGCTATATTAGAGACATTATTTCAAAGTGCAGTAGATCCACTAATCAGCATACTTCTGTGGCAATAAACGCTGAACAATAAATTAACAAGCGATTAATGTAAGAGCTGAAAAACAACCGGTTCTATGTATTTTGTATTTACATGTATTTATTTTTGCATGCCATTTTCCTGTAGCTGCATAAAAGATGTATCTTAAAATGATTTACCGGTATGCACCTAATTTCTAGCGGAAAAACTGATTTCGTCGTCGAGTGCGCAACTTTTAAGCTATTTCGCGTGAATGACTGTAGAGGCAGATCGCAAACTAAGATTACATTTCGAGTCCGAGTCAGTTTGGCACCGTTGTAATCCACAATCATTGAATCTAGTACTTAACACAAGCGGACGATAGCATGAATTCACGAAAATCGATTAACTTGTCATGGCTCAACCAATATCATGATTTAAAGCAGCATCTGCTTGAACATTATCTTTTATCAAACATCCTCCTCAATCAAAGTTATACTCAAGTCACGACAGGACAAGTACAAATTTATCTATAAAATCCGAATCAGTTTATCTGATACAGCATGAAATTGAGATTGAGTGCAAGATTCTGTTAATATCTCAAACACAAACATATCAACTTTCACTAAGCCGGACACCACAAATATCAGTTATATTGAACAAATCGGACAACTAAAAGAGACAGTTATGGAAATAAATATTTTGAATTAATGAAGTGCTCTCTTAAATGAAGTCAAGCACGAGAAACCCACATTTGTCATCAGAATTTTTATAATCAAGGTCTGAATAACATATACTTCTCACGTAAACATCTTTAGTCTCTGGCTGCATTTAATGCACACCATGAAGTAATATGGAACATGTGCGAGCTGTTGACCGTGAAATGAAAGATTGCAATTTTCGTAACTTTCTAAATCAAAGTACGAATCTACCAGGAGCAGAGTCCCTCAACGAAAGAAGAAGATGCAAACGCAGGAAAAGCAACAAAAATGGAACTATGGAACATAAAAACATCACAACAACCATATTACGTGTAGCATCAGATGAAACAAAGACGGCAAGAAAGTAAGCCAATGACAAATAAGTAAAAAGAACATGAAACTAATCATAAGTACTGCGTATATTGTTTGTGAGCATCTCTTAGCACTACCCATAATGGGGTGAAAGTTGACCTGCCGTAAGTCTTGCTTTAGTGGTCTATCCGTCTGTCCTAGGCTTTGTGACTTTCACTCTAAGAGAATTTTCAGATACAGTAAAAATTGTTGGATTTGGTCCACTGAAAGGTATGCGCTTGCAGAATTGAAATTGCCTTTTTTCAATCATTGCTGCTACGCACTCTTGGTTGAATATTTTGAAGATGCCGTTTACTAGCTGTTGATAGGTAGAAGGTATGTAAACAGACATTCCACAAATAATATCTTTGAAACAGAAGAACTAATGTCATCCACATCCACATCACAGCTGTCGAAGGAATATATCAAAGAAGCAGTCTCAAGGTTCGTGGACGTAACGGTATTCAAGTCGGGGTCAGAACTGCCTAGATGAGCTTCAATTTTCACATCAACATAGTTGTGTGGATGTGTAATAAACCGGAACACCAGGATGCTAAAAAAAAATAACCGAGCAGCTGATTCTCAGCTGACTGGTAAACAACACTTTTTGTGAAGTTGACAGCTGGCTTTGTCATACTTGTATTAGATGGACTGCTCGTGTCTCACTTCCATTGAAAGCTACACGATTGGAGATGCCACTAGAGAATATCGATTGCTTAACGGCCAAACTCTATTGAAGACCAAAATCAAGTTCGATTGATCATCTGTTTAACACAGCGAATCTAAATATAAAGAAATTAAGTCTTGATCACCAATCTAACTGAATGCAAAATTTGAAGGTCTTCTGAAAGAATACTTAAAGCAGCAAGCGTTTAAATTTAATCTTTCTGACAGCCCTGTTGTGGTCTCATGTCACATTTCCCAAGATATGAACAGTTTGGACAATACTTGATGTGGGTTTATGCTTTTAAAATCAACTCATGAACAGGTAATGTGAAAATTAACTTAAAGCTTGTGAATCTCATACTTTTTCAGCGTTACATTATCACCTAATGAATTCCTTCTCATTCGTAGACAACCTGTATTGATGTCTGCGTCAGTTTTACTGTACTAAATAGCAGTTTTATTGAAAAAGGCTATGGCATATGAATAGCCGAAATATATAGATAAAAAATCAAGAAGTTAACAACCTCTACTTGGCTTTTCCAAATCTTGAAAATTGATTATGATTATTGTGACGATAGTCACACGGATTACTTTCAAAACCGGACAATTTTTTAAGGTACAGCTGGGTTCGTTAGAGTATCTTGAGCAAGATAACGAATTTTACAGATTGAACACTCCAAACCACCCACTTGCAACGTTCGAATGTATTTCAGTAGTGACTCGTGAATAAATGAGCAAGAACGGCATTCAGTGAACAGTTTTTCCGGGGTAGACCTGTGATGATCAACATACATGTAGATATGACGGTTTTTAAGTTGAAATGAACACCAACACCCTATGTTTCTGACCGTAATTTGTCTAACAAGGATTCAAACACTAGCAGTCAGCTAGCATGCTAAACGAAACTCTATCCACTCGGTCAGAACGGCGGTACACCAGCACCGTTCTTCCCGGGCAAGAGCGGTGTATTCAGTGATAGAAAGTATATTTTCCTGTGTAATAAGCCTGCAGCTCTTGTGGATGTTAGACGAATGAGGAAAGCTTCACTGTGATGACTTCGGTGTTTTAAATTGTGCATTCCGTTGCCATACTAATTGAATGGATCATACATGCTTAAAGGCTCGTAATGCTGATAAAAAGGCAGAAAATTCCAAACACATTCGCAAATGCGCGTTCTAGTAAATTAGTGTAAATGACTGCCCAACAACTATAAGGGTTAATTTAAGACTTCATTTTCAAAACCGAATATTGACCACTGAGTCAATTTATTTAGTTTATCTATTTTCTGACATTATTGGAAAGCAACACAAGTTTGTGTTAAATGCACTGGGATGCAGATGCTTGATACAACCGAAAAGAATGGACAATGTGCAAAAAAAATGGAAAGGACGGAAATTTACGCGCCCTGCTTAAGGTAGATTGGCAGATGACTTGAGGTAATAATGATTTGAATAATTTGAATTGGCTGAAGATAATTAACTATTCTAAGTTCATCAAAATGAAAGAATTGGAGTTAGAAGAATTAGCCTAAAGTTTGGCATATCTCCTGCACGTATGTCAATGCAAATTCTTCATCAGAAAAATTAGATAGTTAAAAGAGTTTGTTTCACTAAAATATAATAAGATGAATTATCAATGAAATAAAATTTCTCACTTAGATTAGAGGGTAGATTTGTGATTCGTACGCATACAGAAATTTGTTGGAATAAATGTGTGTGTCACACCGGAATACTCATGCGCAGAATATCACATGAACGTCGCTAAGCAGACTTTATCGGAGCATGCAATTCATATACATGCAAGTTTTAGAGGTGTTTCATTATTTCACTATTGAGTATCTCGATGATTGCAGACGAAGCTTGTGAATATTTGAGAAAATTTGCCATCCTCATAAATCAACTCGTATCAGTCAACATTTATCAGAAAATGCTAGAACATCTAGCAGCGTAATAACGAAGCATCTAATGTTGACAACAACATTCCTGGGATAAAATCATCTACATCACCCTGATATAGATTTTCAAGGGAAATGCGACAATTGACTTTGATTCCTAACGCCTATCAGTAGAACTCAAATCAAGAATCACAATCCGCATCCACACTCATAAATGGGTAACACGTAGCATTCTACTGTAGTCATTACTCAGTTCACTTCAAAGGGTTTCTCCAGGAATAAAATGACAAGTCAAGACATGATGGCTATAAAATGACTACCTTGAATACTGCTTGAGATGATGTTGGTGGAAACATGAAGCCATTTTCCAAAAAATCATTAGAATTAATCACAATGATCCATGAGAGATTTCAGTTTGCGCAGGTTGTTTAAACGGATAATTCGTCTTTGAAACTATAGGCGAACAACCTATAATATTCGGTTTCCAAGTCGTATACTTCACAGGCCAACAATTCTCAAACGAATTTCGGTAGCCTAATTTCAAGTTATTATTGATGATGATATATTTGTTGTCATGAGTACACACAGCATGCACGAATAAGTGATTGAACAAATATCAAGCCTAAACGGATTGCAAGTGAATTTAGTGAAAGGAACCAACAAACATAAGCGTAGAATATGAAAATTATTACCAGATGTCTCAACGAAAAGGTAAGAGGAAATTGATCTTTTCAACTGTGTAACAGTCGAGTAACTTATTCATATGTACATCCATATGTAGGCGCCGAGTGTAACATGCACACAGTAGGTAAATGTTTTTTGGTAAATTCTTCGATTTCTCCAGATGCGTAGTTTTCTTAGTTGTAGTAGCCAAGCTATGAGAATGAAATAGATTTTGGGAAACGCCCAGGTATTTTATTGTTAAATTTATCGAAGACAATCATCACGAGATAATGACATTTTATCTTTATCATCATCTCCTGACCGAAGACATGCCGATTTTTACATCCTGCATCACTGACGCATATTTACTGAACGACGAAGAGATCACCTTTTTCGTCGCACATGCTGACGACCACACCGCAATGATAAAAACTCAAAAGTATAGAAAACAGAAGTCTAGAAACAATTGCCTTCGAATCAATTAAAGTTTTGTAGTACCCTACAAAATGCACAAAAAAATTACCGTACGGAACTTAACAATGGCTAAGGTGCGGATAGCCGAAACATAAAAAAAAATAAAGTAAATAAACCCTTCTTGTATTCGGAAGCATATTAGAAACGGACCTTTCTTCCATGTGGCCCACTCCTATACTTTTGTGTTGATTGTCTAGCAAGAAAGCAGAGTGCACCTATTTTAGAAGTGTAAGGCTTGACCCAACGAAGGTTCGAACCAAGGCCTCTCGGATGCACAGCGAACACTCTACCGCAGCACCGATGAATTCCCACTTGGAATAGCCCATCGGTCAACTATTTTGTCTATATTGTAGACTAACAAAAAACTCGACTTTTCCGAACCTATTTTTGGTTATGCAGTCAGTACATATCATCCCACGAAAGAGAACTTTGTCAAACAAAACATTTTCTTTCCTTGATGTCTCTCCAGACAAAACAGTATCAAAGCGGCGATCGAGAATAAGTGTGACAGTAATGATGAAAAAGGAATAAAATAAGAACGAAATAATTTGAAAGAAGCATGATGCCGAAAATGCGCCTAAACAAAGGCTCGAGAGATCTGTTCATCTGGAGAACACAAATCGATGTGGAAAATGAGGAGAGATCTATGATGAAGAAGAGCACAAATAGTCGGCCGAAGCCTTCGTCGGGTGTTATGACAGTCACATAGCGTAGCAACTCGCATGGTCGGACAACTGGAAATCAATAATTACATCAACGTCATAAGGGAAATAACAATCGAATGTGTAAAATCAATGCATGACGAATTATGAGGATACACATGAAGCTCAATATCACAATCACATTTGAAAGCATAGCAGAAGTTAAAAACAATTATTAGCTTTACATATAAAATCAATACGGGGAATCTAAAAGCCAATGAAAGGAAAAGTAGAAGACCTGAACTACACATAATTCTCAACCAATTCACCCATTCATTAAAGAATTGCGCGAATTGTGAATGTGAAGGGCCTCCACCCAGTAAGATTTTTGCTCAATATCTTCCACTTCGATATAATTTGCGCGGTGAAGACGATATACGCCTACTTGTAAGAGATGTGTGAAAACCGCAGAATTCGCATAAGAAACATGTTCTATGAATCTACATTCGTAACTACATGTAGTTAGCATAGTTCAGCAACATAATTCAAATTGCGCTAACTACTAGTACATGATGTTTTTAAACCACGATTTAAGTGAAGCATTTCATCGATTCACCAACTGTGTGTGTACAACTGATGCACAGATGCCTTCGACCGACTGCAAAATTTGGGACAGACAGCAGTGGCAGTTCATTTTGAAGACAATTTGAATGTTCTTATCGAACTCGTGAGCTTTAGCAGATCAGCGTTTTCTCCTAAATATGGAAGGAAGGTTTCATAGGTTGACCATAGTCATAGCGCTTCTTCGATTTCTACATGGTGTTTCTCAAAAGATGGAGACGAATGACATTCATGGAATAACCATTATTGAAAAATCCATTAGTAAGATTGAAAGAGCTTGCGACTTTTGTGCACGTATAATTGTCCGAACATCCGACAGTATTAGAAATACGATATCGTCCATCGATCAATATGCCAATCTTCTGAGAGGGCTTCAATTGAATGTGCCGCTAATAACGAATGCATCTCTAATAATATTTGCTCGGACAATTCTACAAACACACCTCACACAACACACAAGCTATTAACACAGGGTTTTTTTTAAGGCGATATACGCGCCCGATTTGGGCGGGTAAAAATTTCAAATGGGCGGGTAAATTTCGGATGTCAACTCAGACCACTGTCCATGTCAGTCACTGTTGTTTTTCACATAAGGCGAATAATTCGAATTATTCGCATAATTCGAATTCAAAAATTATTAAACCCAACCCTATTTCAGGTGTGGATAATCTATACAAAACCTATTTATGTTTGATTATGCGATTCACAACCATCGTCAAGTTAACAAATACAAAAACTTTCCTTCACTCACACGCATTTAAAAGTAGGAAGTTATCAAAACGGAAATACTATGTAGTCATGTAGTGGACCATGCCAAAATAAATTTTACTGGTTGCGAATGAAGAAATACATTCGCAGTGGTGCTTTCTTCTCTCACATAGCTTACTTCATTTATAGAATTTGCATCACTGAAAGTTATGGAGGTGTACAACTGTACAGTACATGTATGTATGCCCCTATACGTAGTTGACAATAAATTTCGATCGTTAAAGAGAAAGTAGGCATATTCAATTTTTAAGTAATAATTGTAACACAACTTTTCATCATCCATGACTTAACTAAGCAATTTGCAGACTTTTGCAGTGCAAATAACACATTCATCGCTTATCAACGGTTATTTACATTCTTTAACTTCACTTCTCATTGATATGCGGCACTGTTTCGTTGATCATCAATTGGCTCTTGTCGATGAGAAATGACGTTGCAGAACGCAATTTGTCTTTACATAAATTGCAGTTTGCCATATTCACTGTGAAATCATGTAGTGTATTATGCATTTATCATATATGTTTTTACTGCTAGTTCAAGAGACAATTTTCCACTGTTCCTCTCCATCTTATCCAGCAATTGTTGCTGTGCACATTTTAGTGCATGTACGTCATGTAGGCATATATTGTACCACCATCTCTAATTTGGTGAATATTCAAAAGATGCAACTTTGTTTCCGTTTTCTTTTTACAGCTGGAAAGGAAATTGAAAGAAAGATCTACAAGCTTTGTTTTGCTTTGTTTTAGATTGGCGGGTAGAATTTCGGAGTTGGCGGGTAAACGAAACCTTAAAAAAACCCTGTATTAACATATTCACTAATCGATTTCTGAATAATGATTATTCCATGAATGTCATCCGTCGCTATCTTTGGAGACACACGACGCAGAAATCGAAGAAGCACTATAACTATGGTCAACATTAAACTTTCCTTCCATATTTAGGAGAAAACGCTGGTCTGTTGAAGGTCAAGAGTTTGATAATGACATTCAAATTGTCTTCAAAATGAACTGCTGATTGTCGGTCCCCAATTTTGCAGCCGGCAAGAGGCCGACGTAACCGCTCCGTTGATTGCATCAGTTGAACACATGCAGTTGGTGAATCGATGAAATGATTTACTTAAATCATGGTTTATGAAATATCATGTAATTTGCGCAATTTAAATTATGTTGCTGAACTATGCTAACTAGATTCAAGGAGCACTTTTCTGTTGCGAATTCTGCGCTTTTCATTCATCTTCCACAAGTATATTGTCTTCACCACGCAAATTATCGAAGTGGAAGATACTGAGCAAAAATCTTGAACACCCTACTGGAGAGTGGAGACCCTTCGCATTCACAATACGCACAATACTTTGATGAATGGGAGAACTGATCGAGAATTATAGTTCAGGCATTTTACTTTTCCTTTCATTGGCTTTTAGGTTCCCCGTATTTACTTTATTTATAAAACTAACATTTTTTAAGCTTGCTAATAAAAGCCGTTGCTTATGATTATTGTTTTTATTATTTTCATCATCTGCTACAATTAATCCATTTATTTATTTATTTACAATGTCTCCCCTTCGAGTATTGCACCGTTAAAAGTTATTTTCAGTATTCTTGCGTTTCATTTCCTGCCACGCATTCGAATAAGTGATAGTCCGTCACGCATTCATTTTCCGCAATAGATTCTGATTAGAATAATTTACTTTATGACGTTGATGTGATTATTGATTTTCAGTCCTTTGACCAGGCGACTTGCTGTGCTATATAACTGTCATTGCACCTAACGAAGGCTTCGACCGGTGCTCTATTGCATTAATAGGCTTTCGAGGAATCCCAAAACTTAATTTCAATATTCATATGAAACCTCGATGGCTACTTTCCTAAACATAAAGTCAGCCCAATCTTTAGTTCTTTTAGATGACGATATGAATATTGTGTTTTAAACTAACTTGGAGACCTAGGTCGCATAAAATCTTCAAGCAGCACAATTTAAATAGTTCTATATCCCAAGCAGGTGCTTTCGAGACACCCATGAGAATTGAACGAAGCGTGGAACATTTTTCATCTGGTCAATATCGGTAACCAACTCACAAATAGTTCAACAGTGTTATTGTTGGACATATCGATCGAAGCTATTCAAAAGATTTCTACCAACTCACGCATTGATTCCAAGAGCTGTCGAAGGGCTTTCATGATGAAAGACTAAAATATGTATATCTGTCAGTATGCACCTTGAGTATTTTGAACTGTTGACTGTTGTGCATATTACCAATTTACATCATTCGTAAATTATCGCTCATAATCCCTGCGAGCAATCGGAGGCAGAGGAATCAACAGCTTGCTCATGTAAAGAAAGAGGAGGAATCATGAGAACAACATGGATACATATGGGCTTGTAGTACAGCCGGGCCTGCTATGTAAGGGAAGTAAAAAAAATTGCACCAAAGCTGCTGAGAGTAACTTAGTAACTTATTGCTTTACATTCCGCCAACCAGGCTTCTCAAGAGATGTTCTTTGTAATACACTGTAGATGTATCTTCCTACACTCATCTCGAAGCACTTAGAATTAAAATTATTACTTATTTTAAAATATACTTAAGTTGCTCTTAGACTCGAATGTATGGAGAACTTCATTTATAAAAGTCACAGAGTTTTGCATCACGTGCGCTGAGCTCACCTCGGTAAAAGGATATTGGGATGGAGGGTGGAAGCTGATGATGTCGACGGCCATGCCGATGATGTCGAGATCTCTGAGGAGGTTCATCATCTGAGTCGCTACTACCCAATGAATCACGAGGGTTTGAGTCTCGCCGGCGGGGTCGTGATAGCCCTGAGTCATGCTCCCGAAACACCTCAGCACCACCAATACTACGTGGTCTTGTGCGCGAGCCACTCAGTGGTCCAGCCTGAGCACCTCGAGAACTGAATGCCGGGTGGTGACTGGGACTACCACCATGCTGATGACGAGGCAACGGAGCAGGGGCGGCCGTCATTCCATCTGTCTGTGGCGTTCCACTGCTCAAACGAGCCCCCATACCGGCGAGTCACTACCCGTTGTAAGTTTCTGAAAAAATGAAAACAACTTACATTCACGTAAACAGAACAATGAAACATTCTCTGTTGAGAGAGTGATAACACTTTAATAGCCGCCATATCATCCAATGTCAGAAATCATCAGCAGGTCTAGTCCACATCCCTCAGCATCAGTTCAACTCTCTATTTAACATGCAGGCATCCCATGGGTAAAATGGGTGAGTGGGTAAAATAGGTTTTAAGGGCTTTTATGGGTTTCATGGGCTTTTATGGGTTCATGGTCCATGGGTTTTATCGGCTTTTTCAAATTTTTTTGCAGAATTATGAAAATATATGTAAATAGTGTTCATTTCTAGCCATCGTTCATGAAAATGATTTATTTTTGTCAAAATCAGCGTTAAACATAGGATAAGCAACACAAAGAGATTGACTTTCACAGAAAAAATTATTGTTTATACTCCAGTACATACGAATACTTGAGTAATTCGCTTAAGCATGCATGGATAATACTAAATACTGACGGGATAATGAATGTCAAAACGCGCCTCATGAAAAAGTAGATAAATGTATTCCAGATCAAATTCAACTGGTGTAATTAAAATGTGAAAAATGTATATTGGCTTAAAGTTAGACCAAATACAAATCGTGTGATCTTGGTCATTGCATCATGGTATGGTGCAATTTTCATGGAAATCGTCACACTTCATGGTGAGAAATGACGACCTTGTGTCAAATTTAAGATAGTTGTGGAACGCCTGTCACAAACACAATTGAGTAATGGAATCATTCGAAAGTCTCCTCCAAAAACTTCATTTTTGTCCATTGCATCTTGCTTTGGTCCAACATATTAAGTACGATATAGTACCTTAAATTTGCAATTCTTAAGACGAGTTTCGGTCCGTTGACCATATAGGCCTACTTAGTTAACACTTGATTTTTAAACCTCAAAACAGTCTACTGAGATGTTAATGCTGACAGACAATTGGATGAGTATATGTACCGATGCACTCAAACAGACCTATGAGGTTGAGATCGACCTTCAAAAAAAAGGAGGATTTGCAACTCTGCTTTTGTGCCCCATCTTTGAGAGTCAGTATTATAACAATATTGTGCAGGCACGTTCTAATGATTCTTCCATGTCCCATTGCTGCTTATCTTGCCTTAAAACACAGGAAAATTATATTTTGAGAAAACCCATAAAGCCCATCCCATTTTATCCATTTTACCCATGGGATGGGTTTTTTCAAAGGTGGGTAACCCTTAGCCCTCTGCTTTTCGCTATTGTCATGGATGCAATCTCGTCGGAAACCAGAGAAGGCTTGCCTTGGGAAGTTCTCTTTGCTGACGACTTGGTGATCATGGCAAGGAGCGAGGCGGAACTCATGGAGAAAGTTGTGAAGTGGAAGACATGTTTGGAGGCGAAGGGTCTGAAGGTGAACAGCGAAAAGACGAAGATGATGATATCTTCAGATGGAGCAGGCAATACAGATCGATCGGGAATCTATCCATGTGGTGTGTGCAACAAAGGAGTTGGTGCAAATTCCATAAGATGCACGGACTGCGGTAGATGGATACACAAGACATGTAGTGGCGTGAAAGGACGCATAACATCAGCTACCGCAAGGAGATTTGCATGCAAACGATGTAAAGGTGACATATCATCAGCAACGAAGATGGGTGACGGAATAGAAGTGGATGTGGCAGGGCAGCGTTACGAAGTGGTGAACAGGTTCTGCTATCTTGGGGACATGTTGGATGGCGGTGGTGGTGCGGATGCAGCTGTGTCTACGCGCATACGTTGTGGCTGGAAGCGATTCCACGAGCTGTTACCATTCCTGGCTTCAAGAGGGACACCTCTCTGGATGAAGGAGAAGGTTTACGAAGCCTGTGTGAGGAGCAGAATGTTGTACGGCAGTGAGACATGGGCCATGAAGACAGAAAACAAAATGAAGATGGTAAGAGCCGAAAGAAGAATGGTCAGGTGGCTTTGTGGTGTTTCCCTTCGAGATCGAATCTCCAGTGAAGAGCTCCTCCAAAGGCTTGACTTGGTTGGAGTAGAAGAAGCCATGAGAAGAAGGCGACTGCGATGGTATGGCCATGTAGTTCGGAAGCCAGATGAAGATTGGGTAAAGAAGGTGTGGAAGATCGAAATACCAGGACGGAAGATCAGAGGTCGACCTCGTACCACCTGGGAAGAAACTGTTCGTGGGGATTGCGGGAGATTGTGGAAGATGGAGAACTGCCATCAGAGGAAACCGTCCAACCCAACCAACGGCGGAAAAAGGGACGTTAAACGGATGATGATGATGATGATGATGGGTGGATTTCTGCCAACCATGGTCATACCCGAAGTAAATTGAAGACACACAATTAGCATATTAAACCGAATAATTAGTTATTCTATTTGCATTTTGTTTTCAAATATCCTTCAATTATTATTATGCACTAAGCTGAAAGAAATGTCAGTAATGTGTTAAAAGTAGAATTTCGCGGTTACCCGAAGAAATTAATTTAATATGCTACTTGAACATTACAACTTAGATGCATGCATTTATGCTGAGCAAAATACCTCGACCCCAAATACATTAACAAAATATGATTTGATGCTTCCCTTCCCTAAGCAGCATGTTCACATTAGTCGTAATTAAAGCGTCCTTGATATGAATCTTCTCAGCTGTTTTATAATAAAGCAGGTACATATGGATTAGATTATCCACTCAAGTTCATCAAACTTTAGAAATATAAGCACTGCAGCTAAATCGACCTAGTTAATGATATTTGAGCCAATGCGCGCGGTCAGTCACATTTCAAAACCGTGCAAACTCTTCAGCCAACTCTTTATAGAGCGAAATTTTTCCATTTATTCATAGTCAAAATGTAAGGCACACATAGCATTCTTGAACTGAGGTAGCGATTATTTGCCGGCTCTAGTTCTACATCAGGACTCATTTTAAACCGGTCAGTCACGTTCCTCGGAAAAAACATTTTTTTCAAGTTGTTGATAAGTCAAGCCAAACTCTGCGAATTGCCGGGAATCAATAGCTACTTAATACATCAGTCATGTCAAGCACGTCAACAAGTTTTCTCGTGTCCTTTTATGATCAAAAATATGCATTAGATATGGTAGGACGATTTAATAAGCGGTCAGGTTTTCATTATTCGGTCAGTCATGTTCCAATGTCAAGACAAAAATGATATCCCAAAGATACCAAACCAAAACGAAGGCCATGTCAAGGGTGAGAATAGCTTCTTCGGATACAAATTTTATTGCTCGAAGGCTACACGACGTTTCGTAGGCTATCTGATTGCTGAAACTTTGCGAATCTGTGTCCAATATTCACACGTGAGCAAGCTTTCTAAAGTAAAACGTCGTGTAATCTACCAGCAATGAAATTAGTTTCCCAAGAAGCTATTCTCACCCTTGACTTGACATTCCCGGATACGTGAACAACCTTATGATTCCTAAACAAAGGTTGATCTCATCGGTGGACAGAAAAGTTCACAGTGAAGATGAACGTTCGGATGATGAATGTAAGTGACAAGAGATGCGTAAAACTTCAACGCCGCTCACCACTGCTTCATTGCAGATATGCGCAAGTGCATGTCGATGTAGAAACATCATTCGATAAGCTTGAAATTGAGATCGATGTGGACAAAGGTCCTGATGTGAAGGAACTTCGCATGAAGTCAATTTGCATAAATGTTCCGATGGAAGTCGGCATGAAAATATTTTTGATAAAGAAAAAACTTTGATAAACTTGAAAGCGAAATCGGTTCGGACGAAGATTTAATACAAAAAAGCATACTTCGCATGACGTCGACTAAGAATTTTTATGGGCATGAAAGTGCAGACATAAGCATAAAAAAAACTCAAATTCAGATACAAACCTGAATATTTAAGCCGATGTATCCTTAACACCCTATAACCCTATATTGTAACATTCTAATCGATTTTATTCCATGCGAAAACATCATGTTTTTACGCCTTCTTTTACAAGAGACAAATAATCCAAAAAATTGGAAAATATCCTCATGATTTAAGCAAGGATAAAATTGATTTTCGAATCTTCCACGTCTACAACTTCTCTTTTCTTGTATTCTTCGTCAAGGCTTACAACTACACTATAAGGACTTTAGCATCATGCTTAGACTTCTGGGTGAATTTTCCAATTGCTCTCGTGAGTAAAGAACTATATACAGTAGGCCACCAAAACGAAATAAACTATTCAATCTCATCCTGAAAAACTTATCAGTGAATTTTTCTGGCACTTTGCAAAACAACGGATTATTGAATACACCTAATAAGTGCAAAAGAATAGTTTTCTTTGAAATCAACTAATGGGAGAACTGTCGTTATTAAAGGTTATACATTTCGTTTTGTACGTGATGGGAAATGATATGTGTCAATATCATGGACTGGACATTTAGTCTCGAATGGAAGATCTGCTAATTGCTGCAAAAGGACGAGCTGTACATCATTAAAATTGTAGATTAAATGACAAGATGGTCACATTCAATGTTACATGTGCACAGGACCCTATACTCTACTTCTACATAATAGAATTAGATCCCTCTGCCTTTATGTGTGAATTCACTTGATCCCATGATCTTTCGCCATGATTTGAGGAAACATGTGTTCTGATATTTAGAAGATCCATATCATATTGCACGTGTATTAGAATTCTGGGAAGTCATTATTCTTGGAAGGTATTATTCAAGGCGAGATAATCGCGATGCGTATTACAAATACTACATCACGCAAGTTTTTAGAAATAATCATGTGTGCCACATGACCATAATTCACATAATGACGAAACGTCACAAAAGTACTAGTTACAAAAAGCTAGTCAGATATCAGTGTTGTATCCAGGAAAGTGTTCGTTAATAAAAATGTCACAACATAAAGACTTTGAGACGCATTATTTTTCATTTAGTTAATTTTCAGGTCAAAGAGCTATTTGGGTGCTGCCTTGCTATTCGGTGTACTTAGAAATATCTAATAGTATATTTACAATTCGTCTCTATTTAGTCAAGTCCATTATACAAGTTAAGGCAAAGGTCATGGCTACAGAATTGCGACTAAGTCTGAGGCTCATGGCTAGGATATAGTCTATATCCAGATGATATTCTATAATAGATGATCTGTACATAGATAGAAAAAAGTTAATAGTATTACACCAAATTGGTCGCAATAAATTGATTGTTGTCTTAGAATAATTGCAACTTATCAATTGACTGGTCTGTATACATTAAAACATTAAATTTCACCCTCAACTTTTTCAAGCCTGTGCATGTGCAGGAAAAATACGATATCATGAGGTGGCCTATATTGACGAGCGGAACAAACATTTGGGAGGAATGTCATCAGATGTCAAGTGAACTAACAATCCTGAATTACAGGGGTGACACATATGAAAATCGATGAAAGGAAATCATGCCATTCAGATTTCTGCATTCGTTCTATTCAAAACTCACTTAAAATTTCTTAATCAAAAATGTTCGTACATTACTTCTGCAAAACGCACTGAATCACACTAAATATTTTGGAAAGAGTCAAATTTTTTGATCGTAAAATATTTAATTATCGATAGCGATATATTTCAGCTGCCACCAGCAACTATCTTCAGGCAACTATAGAAGGAATATCGTTACAAGCAAAATTTGAAATTTACACTGATTCAACTGTTGGATAGGAAATAGAAAATAGAAGATTGAGATAGATATAGAAGTGCAAGAGAGAGAAGATAAGAGAGCTATGAGGCAGGTAGTATCGGGTTACATAGTACCGATAGCAAAACTATGACTTGACTGAGGGGAGAGAAGAAGTATATAAAAGCAGTAGACACAGTATAAAAATGTGAAGTCAAATTTAGATGGATGGTAGTTATTCAATGAAAAAGAAAATCACTGTAGATATTCAGTTCAAATCGATCGTTAATTTCAGGTTTCACTTTCTTGATGTAATACGCTTCACGGAGTCTGAGATTTGTGGCGTCCTTGTCGGTTGATATTATTGAAGTCGTTGTTATATTAGAAAATGTGCTTTGATTATTGCATGATTGTGTATGTTTGTAGACAGATGAAGATGTGTTGATAGAATGTTCACGAATACGGATGTGGAGTGGTCTGATAGTACTACCTAGGTAGAATTTATTGCAGGTATTGCATGTTATTCTGTTGACTACGCTTTGTCGGTTACACATAGTTTTGTCTGTCATAGGACAATTTCGAAGATTACATTGATGTTGATGTGGCGACTGTTTGAGAACATTTCGAAGGGTTTTATTTTTTCTTGTTAGTCGGACTACTATTTTTTTTCCTGATGGAATATTCTTCGAATTTGTTTGTCAACTTTCTCTGAAATATATGGAAATGGGAAATATATGAAGTCATCGTTCTTTCTTTCATATATCTGTCTACAAACATATACAATCATGCAATAATCAAAGCACATTTTCTAATATAACAACGACTTCAATAATATCAACCGACAAGGACGCCACAAATCTCAGACTCCGTGAAGCGTATTACATCAAGAAAGTGAAACCTGAAATTAACGATCGATTTGAACTGAATGGCTACAATGATTTTCTTTTTCATTGAATAACTACCATCCATCTAAATTTGACTTCACATTTTTATACTGTGTCTACTGCTTTTATATACTTCTTCTCTCCCCTCAGTCAGTTCACAGATTTTCTATCGGTACTATGTAACCCGATACTGCCTGCCCCATAGCTCTCTTATCTTCTCTCTCTTGCACTTCTATATCTATCTCAATCTTCTATTTTCTATTTCCTATCCAACAGTTGAATCAGTGTAAATTTCAAATTTTGCTTGTAACGATATTCCTTCTATAGTTGCCTGAAGATAGTTGCTGGTGGCAGCTGAAATATATCGCTATCGATAATTAAATATTTTACGATCAAAAAATTTGACTCTTTCCAAAATATTTATATTTTGAATGTCTGGCCAAAATCTATTCATAGCTAAGAATCACACTTAAACATATAACTTAATTTTAACATATTCATACTAAGCCAAATACTGGAGCCCTAATAATGCAGAAACCAACATGTTCAAATAAAAATACGGATCGCAGTTGGATTCAAAAACACACGAAAAAAGAATAATATTCAATACAATTAGATAACAAACACAACAAGAAATAAAGAATGATAAACATTTATCACGGTTTGCCTAAAAAATGCAAAAATGAAAGATGGTACAGTACAAACAGAAAAAAACGACACATTCTAAAATAATACTAATAATAGCTTGATTCAATAACAATACAAGAATAGAAGATGATGAGGTTAGACAGAAATCATATTTCTTGTAATCGGTAATCGGCCGATCAATTGCCGATTAGTGGACTTTTGGAGATTTTGTAAATTTTCATTCAAATTTAGTGATTGATCGAAGCACAGGATTTCAAATGCACAACGTGAACTGAACTACTAGGCTAAATTCAATCCACATCTCATCATTCCGAAGATTGAGAACAAATAAATACTTCCATGGACTAAATTTTCATACTGATCACAAATGCTGGCAAAAAGAGATATTTTTGTATATCATCATATAGGTGAGATGGGGTTGCATGGTGCCATCTTCGACAATCATCCATTGCATCCAAATGACGAAAAAAATGAAAAATAATACTTATAATTTTATTGCGCATTTACCAACTGTTTGCATGTACAAAATTCTGTAAGAGCAGCTCTTGAACATCTAATTGTCGTGGCAATGTTCAGTCCAACTTAGCATGTCTGTCAATTACTACTAAATATCAACCAGAACTCAACAAGCTTAATTTTACCACAGTCAGTCCATGTTTGCCAGTAGGCCTACCTAGTTTCTCATGATAAGGGCAGACTAAAACAAATATTTAAAATCAATGTGTCATTCAACCTACAGCAAGACATCCTGGCAAACAGAGAAACCGACCAGAACGTGTGAGTTTTACTAAGATACGGATCAACTGTCAAGAACCGGGTGTGAAGGTGAATCACTAGCGTCTCTAGAGTGCAGGGCTACTGTGTTTGACCCCACGCCTCGAAAAATGGGAAACTTTTCTAACTTCATGCGTTTTTGAAAGTTTTCGTTACCTTTTTGCGTTTTTCAGTGAATTTTAGCATGCAGCCCCCGAGAAGACAAGAACTCTCCCCCCGTGAAAATTTTCTGGCGACGCCACTGAGACACAGTTTCCTATAGGCATTAATGGATATCCGGTATCTGGTTATCTGACTTATCTGATCCACGTGAAAATGATATTTTCATAAAATGGCCCTCAAGCTATGATGCAAACCTAGGTTTTTATGTTGCTGAAATCGTTTCTGTTATTAAAATATTATTTGGTAGCTATCCCTTAGACAGTTTATCAAGACCATTTTGACTTGACATTGGAAATCTAGGCCTCATATTGCTATGGTCTGGTTAGATCATAATAGCAGTCAATATTAGTTTGATGGATGACCGAATGACCGTCATGGATTGAGTTACTTTCATCATTGTGCAAACGAATCGCTAAAACGAAAATATCGGAAAGCTGCCATGTCAACCCATTCGACGTTTTGAAATAAAATAGCTGTCATATCAAAGCAATAGCAACACCAACAATCACACATTGTCTATTAGGTTATTGAGTTATCTGACTACAAATGTGTAGTAGCGTTTGATATTCATGTTTCGCTGAAAAAATCAGTAATTTTCAAAAGTGCTGAACATTTTTTTGAAATGTAGAGAAGTTTATCAATCTGTACAGGAAAAGCGATCAAAAAGAAATTTTCATATCCCCCCATCTACCATATTAGTAGTCTGATAGACTTTCACTTCGAATACTTTGGATTTTCTATCTAATGGACAGATTCGGTAGAGGGTCACTGCCATGTCACCCGAACTGCCAAGTCACCACATTCTCAGATACAAATATCCTTGGTACATGTATTTACTTCTCTGAGTCTTAATACAAGACCTCAGATTGGGAACGGGCCCAGAGTTTTCGATCCGGGCATGTTGGTTGAAGACCGGATTTCTGTGGTATCGTTGCAGATTTTATTTTTTAGCCAGGGCCTGACTAATTTTTTTCTTGATTATGTTTTATCTAAAATTAGTGGCCATTTGAATATGTCTGCAAATTATGCTTGTACAATCAGCTATCATATTGTAGCCTACATTATCAAGATTCACTAAAAACGATTTCTTGTTCAAAATAAAGGCATATGAATATTCATAAGCTAATATACAAGCCACCAAAAAAATGCAACTTAAGTATATAGCAAGTGCATATCCATGTTTTCATATTCGTAGATACGTGTTCATAAATCGAAATATGCAAACGTGTGCCTCCTTTTAAACAGCAATTATGACTCGCGCTCGCAAAGGAAATGCCAATGCTATCTGTTTCGAGCAACTTCGAAACTGCTCTGAATTTATTTTGTGTGTTAATCGTTTGTAGTTTATTTCTGATGTGCATGTTAAACATTTGTCTTTTCTTCATCCACCTTCCTCTAATTTCTGCTCCTTGCCTTGTTTTCGTTGTCTGAGTGTAGCTTGGCACGACGTTATGTCTGGCTGTCTGACCTCCTTTGGTGCGAAAGTAGTCTGCGTGTTGTGTGTGTTTGTCAAGGTTTCGCCGTGTATCTGGCCTTGCCGTACGCGTCACAGACTTGCTACCCTTTACTTGTTTCCGCCCTTCGTCGATAGGCAATTCGCGCAGACAAGTGATGCAGAATCCTGTTTTTGAAGGTTGGAACTGCGAGACGCTGACATTCACTCCCAACAAATTTGAATTGTCATGCTCGGCGAGTAATGCAGCTGTGCATTGCAGATTATTCCGACGATACGAATTATTGGGTTTCCTGTCTATGAAAATTGGCATAAGGAAAGTAGCGAAACATGATCGATAACTTATTTTAATTCTTTCTTATCTCGCAGTTCTTTTATCATGACTTAGTCGCTCTGTAAAGAACTAGTTGATGGTCTTATAATGCATTAATTGAATTATTAAGAATTATTGAATTATTATTGCATTCTTATGGAGTGCAATTGTGCACTTTTGCACGTGTGTCCGGGAAACTAATATCCTAGCCATCAATGTGCTGAGTTTTAGAAAAATTTGAATGAGAACAAAATCCTTCCATGCAATTATTGCCTGAGACATGGCCTTACCATCTATGCTAGTTAAGACATAATCTAATCGTTACTCTATTGGTGGGTATGACTTCTTTTTTTGGAAAACTTAGTGCATGATTTTGTTTGTTAAATCAGGTAAAGGCCTATACAAGCACATACTAAAGATGCTGTAATTTTTGATTTTTAACTTCCTTTCAAATGCATATAGTGAAGTTACACAGGTACATCAATTTGAATTTGAAAGAGAAGCATGTTGAGATCTCAATAAAATGTATAGGTATGTCGTGCGTGGTTCGTCAAAATGATTCAGAACTTATGCTTCTGGTATGCAATGAACGACTAGATGGAGCTTGTGTATATTATAGGTCTACTACCCGGTAAAGTACCGCTGGGCAATTCGGTATATTGCCTATACATTATAGGCATATACTCGTACAGTCCTGTGTAATTTTATAAATAAATTCATATTTCTAAGGATTTTTGAAAAATAACAAAACCTATTTACCCGAACGTGATCATAGATGCGAATCAAGATATGAGTAAGCCTAGTCAAGCTTTTTATAAGAGAAAAACATTGTAGTGGAGAATGTTCGCCTACTTGTTAAAATGTTAACCGGAAACAAGTCGAACTTCCTAAACAGTCAGCTGTCTCATTATCCACTCATTTTAGTGGATAATTACTCAATAGGCCTAATAATGACACTCGCTTAGTTTGAAAGCGCAAAGCTTGTTTATTTTTGGAACGTTTGGGTAAAAAATATCTGAAAAAAGTAAAATTGCTAAGTTGTCTAGGAAATTCGACTTGTTTGGAAGTTCGAATTGTTTACAGTTTCCATCCTGGCAGTGGCTGATAGGCCCACACTCGGCTGCTACACAGGCTGTGCCGGTTATACCAATTGCTTCCTATAGAAGAAATTATCTACAGTAAGTCGATGTGAATTTTTCTACAGTTCTAGAGTCGCCTAAAGCTAAGAAATTCTATAATTGCTGAATTCCGTTTCTTATAAAACTGAGGAGACAAAGCAAGACTAAGTGAGGTGCAACAAATAAACAAGGTTTGACGCATTCTGATAGCGAAAATACACTAATCTTTTCATGCTACTTGAATCGGAGACACTCAAAGCTGAGAAAATGATACGTTGCAATGGAAATGGATGAATATTGTACGGGATCAGCCGGTGTAATTGCCAGGAAACAAACATATGAGCCCACCGGCTTACAATAGCAACTGGCTCGTAATTTACTGCTATATTGCCATTTTCCACACATTGAGCCATCATCTTATCATCAAAGTAACACTTGAAAATAGAAAAGACATAATCATGAAAATTACTTCACTTGTAGTGGTTGCGACATCGCTTGAACACGGACAAGATTGGTCATATGGCTATTACATCGCCTAAGCCAGAAATGTAGTCCTACAGGTTGCTTCGTAGATTGGATTGATATAATCTACAGTGAATACAGCACTAATTTTTAGCTATAATGAGTGTCTTGCATTCGCATATATCTGAATATAGGACTGCCTCACATAAGACATCAAAAAATATATATTGAAAAACTAAAAATTCAAGATGAGTCAGTACACATTCTGATCAATCTTTCTTGTTTTGAGTGATTCATAATCACCTATTGAAAATACATATGAAGCGTGGTAAAATAAATGAAAGTATGTTGCACCGGTAGAGCCTTTGTGATTGCCGAATAGCAGTAGCCTCAGCGTAGTAGCCACTGCCTTCTTTCACTATACGTAACAATTCATCAATCCCAACATTTTCAGTTCAAACAGACAGGCTAATTCACCTTACTCCACTGCTTGGTCGAAATGCTCCATGTAAAGGGGGCAAGTACCGAAGCTAGACCGCATATTTTGTTCTGTTCTCTATCGGTTTACGTTGCCAGCTGAGGTACAACTCTTTTGCTTATGCATATACAAAAAATTCGGAGAAAATTCCTGTTTGCTTAATGAGTAAAACGACACAATGTCAATTTCTAGACACAGTAAAGGAAATAATGGTGCGACCATGGGTCCTCGGCCGTCAGATAACAATTTTCATGTTATGCAGTTACCATAACAGATGTTTCTCTGGTTTTAAAATTGGACTTGAATTCCGCAGCATTATAACAAAAAATATTATTTCACATGTGTAACTTTTATCATACTTTTATCATTCACGACGTCATTGTAAAAGCTAATCAGTGATGATCTCTTGGAAAATATTTAATTCAATGGGTACAAAATGCTGGGTCATAGAGTAAGTATAAATAGGAATAGTGTTGACTCAAACAGGCATCTGCACACAATGAAAATTTTTCTATCAAAAGATTCAGTTTTTTGCGGAGATTGCATTCCTCCTGCCCATAAAATTATTTGAGCAGATTTAAAAAGCTAAAAATTTCCAAATTATTCATGTATTTATATACTACCGATATGACGTCACCTTTATAAGTAGTGTGAAGCAAATTAAGTTGGATATCAAAGGAATGAATATTTGCTAACAAGCATCATAATTAAGCACCACTAAAACCCAAATGTGCGTACACTTTCGATTTTATGAAATGAGCTCGAGAGGGATGTAGTTGGTGATTGAAGATACCATAGACATCGAATAACAACAACTGTGGAAGATACCTACTCTATGATTGATACCAAATGTTACGCAAATGATTGATACGCAAATTTTTCAGGTTTGGAAGAAACTGCCATGGAATTGAGTGATCATGACTGTAATGCAGAAGGAATGATAGTATTTTACAGATCCTCCATGTCATGACAGCCCTGGAGATTTAATGTTTGCTAAATTAGAAATTCGATTGGTTTACTTTCATGCTCAACCTCAAGAGTATTTTTTTAAGCGTGATCATATCACATGCAACGTCACTGGCAGAGCAGAATCACTTAATGAAAGACAATGATTTCAATTAACTTTGAAAGATGTAAATAGGTCCGCATAAGTATTCAGATTCAAGAGATGAAACATGAATTTAGTGAATCATATATAAATTCATGCCGGTGAAAATTGGAATAAAAACTTGAAATTTCAGCCAAGAAAGCACGAATAATATCGCGACCTTTTCATGAAGACCATGAAGACATGAGATGAAGACTTCCATTATATAACGGATCATGAAATTCCCTTGATAATCAGCTTAATTTCCGCTTAGAGGATGCTTACCGGTATTAGCAAATATTCATTCCTTTCAGTGACGACTTCTCCGTACCTGCGATGCCTTCAGCGCATCCTCAAAAATAATTTTCCAACAATTATAGAAATAAAGGGTGTCATCATTCATTTAAATTCGATAGCTTCTCGTGATAGCTGTGCACAGCTTTCCGTCTCAAAATTAGACTCTCAACCTCAAGAGTGAACACGTGCACGTGCTCGAATCTGTTTTCTTCGAACAATTAGACACACAAGCTAGTCGTGTACGTGTCCAGACGGAGCACTGATGTTCATTGTTCATACAGCGAAAGAGAGTTGTGTGCGTGTGAGGCAGTAGGCGCACGCGCCCGCGCCAGTATTGGCTTTCCCGATAGACATAATGCTTTGCCTTCTCCAATTTTTTCAATTCAATTCTATGCAATTCTTGATCGAGGAGCGGTGCAAGTATAGTAAGGGAATAGACGAAATAACTTGCTAAGTCCCATTAAATCTGATCAGAACTCATTTTATTTAAGATCTTTCATTTCCTGACCAGAAAGTATAAGACTTACTAAGTCCCATCTTTTGCAAAATAAGATCTTTTCAGATCTTACCAGTTGTCATAGTGATGAAAATTTTCCGGAAAATTATGGAAAATTTTGAAAGTTTTCATTTTCTTGTGATATGCCTTATAATTTGAGCGCTTCCACTGCCGAGGCAGCTACGTACCAATAAATTGGATCTAAAACTCTTGATTTCATCATTTGCGATCGTAGCAATACGAATTCCGTCCATGGATTTTTGCACATTCCTTTAATGCCACCAGTGGCTTAAGTACTAAATTGATAGCATTTTTAATTATCACACAAACTAGACACCGTTTGGGATAACGTGAATCTTGCTTTACAACAGGGGTATAATTTATGCAATGTGAAAGATCTGGAGCAAAAATGATGTACTTAATTTTGGAGTTTGCTAATTGTTTGCTTGAAAGTTAAGCTTTATTATGCAGCGTTGATCATTGTATCGTAGTGTGCAAATGGAAATTTTTCCAGAAAATTTTCCATTTTTTCAAAATTTTCCATTGGAAAATTTTGAAATTTATTTTTCGGTGATTGACGTTTTTGCCTTCGCTTTGGAGACTCGCTTGAAAAGACTATGTAATATTCAAAAACCGAAAACTTCTCCATCATCCCTGCATGTTAACTTTTGGAACCAGCTGCACGTACCCCTTCCATGTCTATTTCAGATCTTTCCAAATGGATTTCAGATTTCTCTAATTAAATTTCAGATATCTGTCAGAAACTCAACTTTGAAAGGATCCTAAATTCAACTAGAGAATCTCCTATTCATCTGGAAATGTCTGAAATTCATTTAAGTAGATCTGAAATCGATTTTGAACTGAACCATCTGAGGTAGAAATGGAAGATGTGTAGTTTGTTCTCAACGAAGATATCGGACAATATGTCAGAAGTTAGAAGCTATCATAGATATTCTTCTCCTCATCACGGATATCTTTAGTTTCCAAATATTTCACGAGTTTACAGTCTTCATATATCTTCCGTATGGTCGTTCGTGGTGGACTGTGTGCTTGTGCTTCAAATGTTCTTCATCACATGAAGAATTTGTATCATTACAATCAAGTATGCATAATAAAGCTTAACTTTCAAGCTATAAACAAACTCTCAAATGAAGTGCATTAATTTTGCTTCAGATCTTTCACATTGCATAAAATTATACCCTATTGTAAAGGAAAAAAATTCATGTGATCCCATTAAGGTGTCTGTGTTATAATATTAAAATGTGCCAACAAATTACCACAAGCCAGGCAAAGGAATGCTCAAAAATCTATATATAGGGCCTGGACTCGTGTTGCTACGATCGTTTTAGTCGAAATGATATGATGAAATCAAGAGTTTTAGTACAATTCTATTGATGTGTATGTGCCTCGGCTGCCGTATAAAACGCAAAAATTATATCACAAAAATTCAAAATTTTCCTTTTTTCAAGATTGTTTTATTCGAAATAATGATCAAAATCAGCAGTTTTATACCAATTCTATTGGTGTGTAGCTGCCTCGGCTGTTGAAGCGGTCAAAGTATAGGGACTATCACAAAAAATCAGAACTTTCAAAATTTTCCAAAATTTTCCGATTTTTTCCAATATTTTCCAAAATTTTCCATGGAAAATTTTCATCACTGATTGTATGTGATGCAATTTCTCCATGTGTTGATGAACTTGTGATGAAGTACAAGCACTCAGTCCACGCAGCATTCATGAGCGACCATATTGGAAGATATAAAGACTGCAAACTCGTGAGATATTTGGAAACTAAAGATATATGTGATGAGTAAAAGAATATCTATGATATCTTCAAATTTCTGGTGCATTGTCCGATATCTTCGTTGAGGATACACGTACATCCTCCATTTCTAGTTCAGATGGTTCAGAGTTCCAAATAGATTTCAGATCTACCCAAATAAATTTCAGATATGGTCCAGATGAATTGGAGATCTCCTGTTGAATTAAAAATCTTTTCAAAGTTGAGCTTGTGACAGATAATCTGAAATTCAGCTAGCGAAATCTAAAATCCATCTCAATGTCTGAAATTCATTTGGAAAGATCTGAAATAGACATATGGAAAAGGTGCAGTTGGTACCAAAAGTTAACATACAGGGATGTTAGAGAAGTTTGCGGACTTTGAATATTATAGTCTTTTCAAACGACTACAATAAGTCTCCAAAACAAAGGAAAAAACGTCAATCACCGAAAAATAAATTTCAAAATTTTCCATTTGTATCACTACCAGCTGATAGAAGTCAATTAAAATTTAAAACTTAAAGTCCCAATATAGTGCAAAGATCAGACGACATCATATGGATTTGGTTGTTAAATGACCTAGTGATGGAACATCAGTGCACTGGATATATGTAGACAAACGCAAAATATGACTTTTTTCTACTAAAAAGATTTCTAAAAAATCACAAATAAGATCTTGTAAGATCTGATAAGATTTGCTAATAAGACTTAGTACGACTGATACTTTCTGGTCAGAACTTGTACGATTTCCTTACTAAGATTAGGTAAGTCATTTCGTCTAGTGAAGCGCATTCCAATTGTTCCTAGCTTCGCTTAATGTGAGAGAGGCCACTACGTCAGCAGTAGCGTCAACGACGTTCAGACAAGGCTGCGATCAGATGATGAGCGTTCTCCAATGAATGCAGAGTAATGCATCTGACTCGAACACCCAGATTCGGTAGAATTCCATAATTTGTTTTTACTTGATTGATGTGACGCTATGTTTGGCACTGCAGATGAGATCATAACCACGCCTTTCGTCCGAAGGGAATATACTGAAAAGATGACAGTCGTCAAGTAAGGTAGGTCAACACCTGGTATTAAAATTGAAAGTACTTACAGAGAAAGAAATAAGAAATGCACAAGACATTTTAATGCATCAACATTTCAAACATGTGAGTGGCGGACCGGCCGTGAGAAACGCAAGAAACTGTTGGCCTTGCCTCATTTTTTCTCGAGAAACTGTGGTCTGGACAGAGAGGGGATATAGTGATCTTAGCTCCTTGAGTAAGGCGGTTAAGCGACATGAGCAATCACTTCTCATGTGCACATTTACTTGGCCTCAAAAAATGATCGGGAAATTGCTATTAAAAATTCAGCTTTTATGAAAATTAATGTTGCAACATAAAAAAATGACTTGTATAGAAATAGTATTTCAATGCCGAGTGAAGGCCTATGGTCTGGGAGCACGCGACGCCACTGATTCCTTTTGATATCCAACTTTTTTCATATACTAGGGGCGTCATCTCGGTAGTCTTTTGATATTAAAACTTTCACTGCATACAGATACTTTTTTGAGTCGACACCATAGAATAGGGTCGACACCGACTCTATGGTCGACACTCTATACCTATTTATCCCTACTCTATGAGCTGCATTATAATCCAAATCCCAAGAAAGTCGTCTAGGAAAAGTTGAGATTGTATTGAAAGCTTCTATCTTGGCTGAGGTCATATTTTTAATTCAATTTCAGTGGCATGATTTTATGATTCACAAGGTGTCTTTTCTTGAATCTGAATAGTGCTGAATTGTAATGTTGACCCATCTACACCTTTTAGAGATCATTTTCTTTATAATGGTGCTTAATACTGAATGAACTTGTCCTTCGCAGTTTTGTTATTGTTCATAATATGAAGTGCCTATCTTCTGAAATTTGGTTTATGACAGGCTTCAAGTGCAAGACGAATTCTTGCCCTGAACAACGCAAAATTCAGTAGCATCACCATATGGTCATGGTGAAAAATTCACTTTCTCTCCTTTATATTTGTTGACCGATGATAAGTTAAAATAAGTATAAGCAATTAGAGACTTACCTAATTTTAGCTTATACCATCGGTCAATAAATATAAAGGAGAGAAAGTGAATTTTTCACCATGACCATTCGTAACAGCCTCCTCCCTGTGGGAACGCATCTTGCTAATATCAACAGATTATCTGGCGAGGTAGCGATTTTGCGGATAATTTTTTTAAAGGTTCATTTTCGTGTAAAAACTATCTCCGCATGTGAAAATGGTCATAGTTTATCCAAAAACATGTGTAAAATTAAAAGACGACAGGTGGCGAAAAAGTTGCTATAATTGGTTGGTAGATATTTGGTTACTAATGCGAGCTGATTTTTCGCCAACCGGCGAAATCGTGGATATTGTAGCAGCTAAATAGTGGTAAGTAGTAATGTTCGTATATTACCTTCACATGAAAATATATTGTATACTCAGTCTGATCTGATAAAAAGGGATCTTTTTTTAATTCACGAAGGCTTAAACTAAAAAAAGTATTTATCTTCCATAAATGTCGCAGTAAATACTATGATATTATTCAAATATTTGTCATTGTTGTAAATTATTGAATGTCAAGAGATGTTATGAAATTGATATATGCGGATTCTCTATATTCTTATCATTATCAAAGAATGATAGTCTGCACTTATTTCTTAGATAGATTAGCCATATGTGGGGGATAGTGAGGAGGTGAGGGAGAGAGTAGAGCCTCGGCTGTAGAGGCGGATTACTAAAGAAAATAAGAGAGAAAGTCAAAAGTAAAAGATGACATATAGAGCGCGAATTGTCGCTGGCGAACTTCGCCAGCGAATATCCCGCAAATATGACTGAACTTTAGCATGATATTCTGCAGCTGACATTCGCCAGTTTTTCGCAAGATTCGTTCCCACAGGGCTGTTCCTGACCATCAATTGGATTAGCATCACCATCAACATGGAGCTTCTAAATCCGACAATATGACGTCGACAAATTGAATCAACTGATTCAATGAATTCAGATTCATTTCAATTTCTTGATGAGGAACTTGATTACAAAACTTGTTCATATTGTTATCGATTATTGTTATCGCGATGCGACTGTCAATTAACAACATTCGATTGATTTCACAGAATATTCGAATATTGGTCATAGTCATGTAAAACAATTTTTAAAATTGCCGAAATTGACAAGTTATAGGTTAATGAATACGTCAAGTTATTCAGATAGAAAATAGAGACGACAACAACTGCTGTTGAAATGTGAAACGAAATTGGCACAAGGGGTTACGATCGAAATCGTCTTCAATATTTCGTGGATAGTATTTTTTAGTAATTGCCAAAGACTATGGATTATATAAAGACCGGAAACTATCCTATCTCTCAATGTATAAGTGGAAACAACACTTCACTCCTCAACGAATATATCGGACAATTGTTAAACATTGTAAGATAGGGAAATATCTATGTTGATTAGTCCTCATCATAGATATCAAATGTTTCCAATTTTCAGTCGAGTTTTCAGTCTTTACATAATCCATAGTCTTTGGTAATTGAAAAAAATATGCTAGGCTATGCTGAGCGCAGATTGTAAAAAAGTAACTACACTAGGTGACATGCCACGTTCAATCACGCGTAATTCACGCGTAAACCACGCGTAATTACACATGACCCCAAACATCCGTGGTTTAGGACATTCTATTCTTCTATGATCGCGTACATACGCGTTGCACTAGGAGTCAGAAATCACTTGATCAGATGATGTTAAAACATAGGGGAATGTTTATGAATACGCGCGGGCGAGCGTTTATAGTTTGCGCGTCGTCTACGGTTGTCTGCGTTGCCGCTTGAACCACGGATGAACCGCTAAGCATGTTCTGCCTTCCCTGAGCATGAAATTGAGGTCCTATCACATTGCATAGCCTCTGATACATGCAGACGCATGAGACGCAAAGTCTATATAACAGGACTGCCAACTATGCTAACTTGTATAACAGATGTTGCAGCAATGTCCCGAATAGCTACGGATGTTTAGGGTGTTCCGCAATAACGCGTGAATTACGCGTGGCATGTCACCTAGTGTAGAGGCATCATAATAAGAAAACAATTGTAGCGATCGTCTCAACCAATGAGAAACCAGAATTAGAAGATTTCAAATGCGTGTTGGAGAGACAGCAAATCGTGGAATTTGATAAATTCAGCATTCTTTGGTACTGCTAGGTGTTGGTAATGGCAAAGCGTATGGTAAAAACATTTACATCATATTATTCATAGACATCGTGGCTAGATGCATGCTAGATACATTAGCTATGATTTAATAAGACATGCTAGAAGAACTAGACACTCTTTAACATGCCACCTGCGGAATAGTTTTTCGACACTAAATTAAACACGTCCTATTCCAATAGGCATCTTTAAGTTTAAATTAGGTAAAACAGCGTTGAATTCGATCGATCGATCCTTGAATTATGGAGGTAGCTGTGCGCCCTGCAGCATATTCATTTCCCGAGTCAATTAAGAAATTCTATGTCAAGAACATACAAGTCCTAGGCCTGGCACACGTAGGCCAACTTGACACTTTTACGCGCACGCGTTAACCGGTAGGCCTGTAACGCCTGTTAAACTCAAGTATGACACTCAATTCAAGGCTACGTGAATATCAAAAGAAGGTTCATATGGCTCAACTGTAGGCTATTCTCAGACCATCGATATGAAAATTATGCAAATATTGGAAATTTCGTCGTAGAAAAATATAATCAGGAAGCCCCGAAAAATTGGTAATATACCGGTAGTTTACCACACTTCAAACATCTTTGTAATAGGCATGGGCTTACCTATGGTTGCATGTTGCCGTGTCCACCGGTGCCCGGCCTTATCACTACCGCCAGACGCGATTGCCAAGCTTGATATTAATCTAACGAGTATGAGTAATTTTGCGGTGAGAAATTACATGATACGTTACAACAGAAAAAATAAAAATGAACTTTAAGAAAATTTGCTATAAAATTGGCTTAAGCAAATGAAAAAGCTAGCGAAGCACTCCTATAGGCCCACAATGTAGGAGACACTAAGGTGTTTACATGATGTCCACCTCTAAATAAGCAAGTTTTTTACTTCAGATATTGAATAATATTTTTATGTATTAACGCACCATTCAAACATAAATTATCCAAATAAAAATGCGCATGGTCTCTCGACATGGCGTTTTCTTGATATAGGCCTACAGATGAGAGCATGGAAAAAGAGTTTAAAATTTCATCATCATGAGCTTTTGAAATATGTCCTCCTCAAGTAAAATATCAGAATCTTTTGAAGAATATCGAGCAAAGTCGAGAGCTCAATATACACACGGTGGTGGTGTAAGGCCCATCTGTAATCATTTTGATTTCTCTGCAAATGACATTGAGATCTGGAATGCTGTATGGACTGTTTAAAACTTAAGTATCAATGATATGTGATTTTATCTCCCTTTCATGCACAACACGAAATTTGTCTGTAGAATCGGAACCGTCTCCTACATAAGTCATCAAATGAAAGTTATCACTATAATGTTATTAAACTCCCCTTTAAGAAAAAAGCCAAATTGATATTTCAACGATTCAGTGTATTGTAATGAGGAAGGCATGAGGTTCAATGAATTCAAATGACAGTTTATGAATTTCGATGCATAAGATCACGAAGGAATATTCAAAGCAAATCTGTCACCGTCGTCGCCGAGTTGAGAACTTCAGAACATCTGCAAGATCCTGTTCCCTCTCATTCATTACACTATCTTCTGAGCGTCGTCTCTGTAGTAGCTGAGCCATAGCCATATCTAGGGATGTGTCCATTGCATTGAGCGGTCTCACAGATTCTGCCATCAATCTCTGGTGAAGCAATTGACCACTCGAGTTATTGAAGGTCAGAGTAGGAAGTGTTGGCGACGTTTTCTCTCCTTTATGCAATCTGTAAATGAGGCAAGGCTTAACATAATATCAGAAAATCCCGATAACATAAAATATGAAAATATTGAACTTAGTACAGAGATAAAGCTTTGTGAATATATGAAAAAGTTCGTCCCAATCATCAATCAAAACCATTTCGTTGGGTCAATCTGTTAATGATCGAATAAAACAAATTTATGACTATGATCCTCAATCAAATTTAATGTCTCTAAGAGACGAACACTGCACATCGAAACGCAAGCATTTAGCTTCTGATAGTGCACGTAGGATAGGAAAGCGTTGACTGGACCTATGACTGAAATTCGTTCAATTTCTGAAGTTTATCATGATAAACCTCATTTTGTGCTTCTTCTTCCCGGTCCCATGGTTGGACGAAGTTGCGATGACCCGCTTCCGTTATGAATTATGCTGAAGAGATTATAAATCTATTTCAATGATGGAGAAGTGATTCGGCTGCTGATGAAATGGGGCAAAGCTTGACCTTCCTAACAGAGCAATTTCAATTGTTAATTCGAAATGAATTTGCACGATCATGCTCTCCTGAACTGACAATATTTAATGGCGTACGACATTCATGGTGCAAGCGCAGAGTCCTGCAATTTTCTGTATCAACAACAGCTATTGTGTTTTCCATCTGTGTACACCTTCAGAAATTTCACGAGAAAATTTCGACAGACAGCGGGCTAGAAATCGAGACTTGCCTCGAACTTAACACTGCTAAGCTTAATGGCTTCGACTGTAATGCTTGCTACATTGATGATTGATTAAGTTCATTAAGTAAACCTGATAGAGCACAGCGGTAATAAGGCACGCTTCATTCTATACTTTATGGTGAAATCAATCAAAGAGAATTTAAGTATCATGAAGTCAATTCTTCGCTGCCGATTCACAAGTTGACAGAAAAACTCAAGCAGCGCTTTGAGGAAACCATGATGACACTTAGAAAAAGTCTTCTTGAATGTTGATGGTGTATCTGTACAGAGATAATGCGTCCGTGAATAGAAAATTTTACGCTGACATTGGTAGAGACAGTCTTTGGACTCATATAATGAATTCAGCCAATATATCTCTTTTTTGATCCTGTTAATGGTATCAAAAATATTTACAACAATTCTATGAAAAGGAAAACCTTCTAATGTCCTCTTATGAACCGCTATACTCCAGATGAATGTTCTAGAAAATTCGATGATGTTTCACAGCTTTGCGAACACGAATCATGCATGGTTATTAAGAAAGCGCGAAATTGAGATCGACAGTTTTAGAACCGAAAAGCATCGGAAGGTCTTTCGTGAAGTTGGCATTGAATGTCTTTTCAGAGTCAACAACAGATGCCCTGTTTTATTATTTCAATAATGAGACTAGACCAAGGAACAGCCATTTTCATTAGTCTATATATCAGTTGTGGAAAACACTGAATGTAAAATCTGTCAAAGGTAAGCACACGCACAACGGAGCAGCTGATTCGCTTCGCTGTTCGTTTTGACTGTGCAGTGACCCTTATCTACCAACCTACTCATTCTGTCAAGTACAGTATGTACCTACTTTATGATCATGAACATGTGAATGTCCTATTGAAAGATTTATTTTGAAACAATGAAGACTACGAGTGAATGATGAAACAATGGAAATGTCTATGGCAGCCTACTCCGACGAGATTGACCATATAATGAACCACAATACAAATGAATTGATAACATGGCACCTAATGTAATCATTTGATGTCCCGTTTACATGTAAATTACTTTACCTGTTGCATGATTCATCATTTACACTGAGTCATAACAGGACATACCTTGCAACTATTCTTAAAATGGTATATAAAAGTGATAAGCAAATGACACAAATTTGCACAAAGTGCAATCAAAATCATGCAACAAGAAGACTGTAAATAAAGTCTAGAAACAGATAAAAGGCTACTTAAATGAATTTACATCTAACTAAGGCATTTAACTACATCTAACAAACTGAACGCATTTGGCAAGTTCCTATTTGTCAAACTTTTACCGGTGAATATTCCAAATTCATGAAATCTATTTCAGCGATTCATAAGGGGAAAGTTTTCATACGATGCATCAAAAATGTCCGCAATTTTAGCACATATTTGACGCAAGACCAGTTTGAAATCCTGAAAACAGGGTAAAAGCACCATGTTATTCCTAGAGATAGCGGTTCTATCAATTGACTTGACTCTACAATCTAAAGGATAAAATACGTAAAAATGACTGCAATTTGAAGTTAGAAATTCGTTGTAAAACTTCAACAAACGCATGAAAAATGCCAAAACAATCTTCATACTGAAGTCTAAAAAATGATGATCAAATAAAAAATGTTTATGATAAAGCAACGGCGCAGCGACAATCAACTCTCAAGAATATCTGAACAAACTCAATGCTATCGCTGCAAGGGGACGCCAATAAAATTACCCGCATCTACTGTATCCGAAGTGATCTCCTGTCAGATGAGATGAGAGAGGTCCCTGTTACCGATAAAATCATGCCTTATTCAGACAAGGCCTTTCGGACGCGCCAAACGACCATCATCAGGTGCATGATTTCTTGCTGGATCAAAGCATTTTTTGAATAAGTGCGTCAAGCAAGCTCTTTACCATATTAATGCATGTCTTTTTAGCTTTTACGTCACTACTCCCCATACTTGGGGCTTGGACGGTCTGACACAGTCAGACTTATGGAGCGTTGTAGTACTTTTAGTCCGGATGTCCTTCCTGCCGACTTCCAATGACACCTTCGGGGCTCGACCTCTGGACCAAAAGATCGCTAGGCCAAGCACTTAACCACTGTGCCACGGAGACCACTCCGTAGCATGTAATTAATGATAATAATAATCTCTCCTAGGTTCCATTTTGTAGCATCCAGCATCGTTTTATAAGTATTTGATTATCCACTGACACAAACGCCACATTAATAGGCTACATGCTAACGATCTAGTTTTCTTTCATCAGCAAAAACGTCTTGACCTTGGAAACATCAAGATAAATTTGATGTGTAGCAGTGTTTCGCTTATTTTCTCTACAGATTACGAATTCATTTTATCATCAGACTTCATCTTAGGAAAAGTTATTGAAATGCACTCCCACTGTCTGGCTAAGTCAACGTCACGTCATCACAGCTCTTTCTTCATCTTCAGCTGTGGCAATGGAACGCTCTACATAACATCGAGTACGTCTCCCACTCTAGAAATCCATTAACCGCGAGCTGATGTCAAACTATAGCTTTAATTTCATTGGCTGTTTTATGATAATGAAGGGAATTACTACCAGAGAATATCACCTTCAGCTGATTACATGGTCAGATGGCTCATCAGGCAACGATCGGAGGCAATTCAGACAACCCAGGATATTAGCTGTGTTTAGTTACAATAGATACCAGCAGTTAGGGCACAAGCGATACATTTCACAATATTTGTAAAGAGAATTGAAAGGGCATTCAATGAATACCTCGTGTATCATACGCCAAAGGTTCTTTAGTCATGTACAGTATACCGATTTACTTGATAGGTTGACCCTCGCACAACCCACATCGGAAGAACATCACGTCACATGAACACTACTAAAGAATAGAACAGAAAATGGCTGCAATCACTGATCATAGTTTCACAACTCAATGGCTGTGGCTCTCAGGAGGTCGAAATGAAATTTTTAAGCGCCTTGCTCATGGCATCACCATGAAAAATGGTTTGCCGGCTGGGAATCGAACCCAGTCCTCGAAATGCCAACGTGGCGTGATGAACATCAGCTCTAGCGAAGCACACTCTCCATGATCGTGGCAGGAACAAGCAAAGTTTTCCGCGCGCATTATGACGTAATCTTGTTGGCTTGTTTTTACAACAATCGCCTCCAGCCATAGAAATTGATAACAATAAAACTTCTAGAATGGAAGTAGAGTTTCTTGAAATACACAGTAGTGGCACAAAAATCGCACGAATAATTTTCACTTAGATAAACTTGTCAACGGCTGCATCATTGGGTTAGAATCGGTCACATGTTCAATTCTAAGCTTTTCATTGGTGATTCATGCCCCAACTTAGTTCCCCCGGATGTGCCGCGACCTTGAGTCAATTTCCATTCTAGCGAACTTCAGATAAACAATCTAATTCTGTGCCTCCAGCCGACCTCGGAGAATCGATTTCACAATTCAATGCCTCTGGGTTTCACGAGATGGAAAAGATATATCTACGCCCATAGAGTAAGTATCCCTACTCTTTGTCTATGCCTTTTGATCCTGGCACCACCGTGGAAAATGGAGGCTAGTGTACTTTGCTAGACTTGGTGTTCTTCAGGCCTCGCTATGCGGCTAGCCGTTCTATGACTTGGTTCGATTCTCAGCTGGAAAGCTACTTTGTGCTTGTTGCAAGAGCTTTAACATGTCATTTGTAATTTTCTTAAACAACTACCTCTTTCGTCATCACTATTCATACAGTCTATCAAATTCTCAGTGTTAACTATGATATTTGTCGGCCGCAGAATTGCACTACACAATGCTTCTTGCTATGCATGCAGAAAGTCAAGATCGGGAACGCAATTAGTGATAACTTACTCTGCAATATTTTCCCTTGTTTCTCCTTTGGTTTCCATTTCATCCAACAACTTCCGCAATTGAGGTTCTGTTTCACTGACCAGTCTCTGCATTATCACCTCGTGTCCAATCTTATGTCCATCTTCGTCGTCCCTTGGTTTACCAATTTTCGTCATCACTTTTCCAACAGCTCCGCTACCTTGCTCCCAGGCACCGATAACCAAATGTTCAATGATGGCTATCTGTGCACGATACAGTTCTTGTCTGAACTCGGGGAGATCATCGTCAACCAAATCACCAACTTTTGCGTGAGCAGAGACGTATGCAAGTAGGAAAGCCAGTTCTCCGGCCACTTCTTCTCTTTTAGCATCCTCCTCCGTCGGTGCAATGACATAGAGAACGCGGTTGTAGTTATCAAGCTGTGCACGTCGTGAAAATGCAGGTAAACATTTATTTTCAGGTAACAATTTTTCAGCGAAAACGAGACTGAGGTCGGGATGTCCACAATGACGTTTAAGAACTTCCAGAATAGTTTGTCCAAATTCGTGAAGAAGGAATCGTGCCGGTGAAAGAGAATTATGGGCAATTGGTCGCATTCCAATCTTCGGTGGTTTTCCATCGTCGGCAGGCGTTGAACCAACGTCTGAAATTCGACCCTTCACTTTTTCCAGACGTCGGAACAGGGGACTGTCATGCAAAAGTTTGAGAATCTCTTCCTGTCTACGGGCAGTCTCTTCCTCATCCAGTCGTTTCTCTTCCGTCACTTCAGGGTGTCCAGATGCGGCCAAGGAATTCGGAGAGCCGGATATCACACCAGCGGCATCTTGAGTCAGTCCAGACATCAGCTGAGCTCGAGCGAGGGCATTCTCCTCCTGACGTGCTCCACGGCGTTCTGCAGCCTCATTATCCAGAGCCTGAAACACAAGAAATTATCAAATTCTCAATTATGTGCTCTTTATGAGCTGCTATTTACTATACCATCTACAAGAGTATTGTTCACGTGTGCATCATCATCATTTAGAACTATCATTTTTGGCCAGATTCCAAAGTGTGAATGAATTCTCTCTTTCAAGTTGCTTCCATTGAGTTCGATATAGTTACAAAATATGGCATTTGATATGAAGCATGAGTCAAAACAGTCATTGTAGCAGAATAAATGCATTTGAAAAAGTCCTCAGTAAGTAGATGAAAACATATTGCGGAAATAGGCAAAATTCGTCACAATTTTTCAATTTATTTGTGGATCGCATTTTCAAATATAGAAACATCGGTCAACGGAAGGTGTGAGCAGAGCACCGAACCGACTTGGAATACACCCCTGATCTTCAGAGCGTTCGATAAATCTCATTAGTGAATGTTGATGCATGAAGATGTTACCTCTCTCCTCGAGATACATGTACATACATGAAATTCGATAATTTTTGATTAAATTCATCATTTTATGCAGCGATACTTGAAACAGCTATTCAATTACATGATCAATCGATCTTGATACCAAGTTGAATCTCCAGAGAGAACAGTTAGTTGCTTTAAATCAAGTTTGGATGAACTAATAGTTTGATAATAGCGCGAGTATCGACTAATTACAAAAGAAAAGCATACACACGAAAGATAGTTATTGCATTAATCAAAAATTGAATTCGCCTAGAACTTTAAAAGCGTCTTTCTTGATGAATGTGTGAAAACTGCAGCGAGCATCAATCACTACGAGAATCAGTGCGCCCAGCGCCCAATCTCATTCATTCACCATTCATGCTGTTGTGCAAACAAAACGAGACGCAGATTTTATGTTATCCTCTCCCAATTTTACGACTTCGAACTTAATATTGTAAAATTAATTTACCCGACGCGTTTCGTCTACACAGACCATGTCAAGGTTTACAAACTGTTGCTGTACAAATGGGTTTATACACAAATTTGTCAGTGAAAGCAGCTCATCTTTTCAGCTCATGTCGTCTGTTTATTTTTGGCATGTTCGTCGCAATATAGAGAGATTCAGCCACCCTGTTGCTGTTTTGGCCCGTTCGGTGTGAAGACATTCACGTCAGTCGCTAGAGACGACCGATTGCCCTCAAATAGTTCAGCAACTGGGTGGCGGAAATTTGGTTGGGGTCCGGGTGGATGGTATGGAAACTGGCATAACGCTGCACATCCCATCTTGAGCACTTGATGAGGTTGTGCTCCAGGCTTTCTTCCTCTTCGCCACATTCATCGCAGATTGTCTCCTCTGCTAAGCCGATACTTCCTGAGAAGAAGAGAATGCCCTGTCCTGTATCTTGCAAGTTCGGTGCGTTCTGATCCACTCAAGCTGACTTCTTCTTGATGTTTGTATTTCCAGTGGCTGTTGTGCTCCTTCCATTCGTTGGCAAGGCTTCCTCGTATTTTTGTTTTCACTGTGTGGATATCGATGGGAATGTCTTTCTGGTCTAGATTAGTGGCATCTTTTGCAATCTTGTCTGCAATCTCATTCCAATGTACGCCAACATGACTGGGGACCCATTGAATGAGAATATTCTTATTTGCTGTTTTCTGCAGGCGGTTCCAAGCTTGGTCTTCGTTTCATGTTCTAACGTCCAGGTGGCCACTTCGTATCTTTTTCAATCACACCTTTATTATCAAGACAGATAGCAACGTTTCTGCAGTTGTCACATCGCTGGTCTTCCATGACTTTCTCAAGTCCGATCCGCAACCAATTCAGCCACCCTAGTAGTAATCGTTGTTTGCTGTTTATCAATAATTCTGTAGTCAAAATTGTTAATGGTCATCACTTTGTCATTGTGGGCTATCATCGCATGTTCACTTAGTGCACTTTTCTTGTCTTCATACCGTAAACTACGCTCATGTTTTCTGAGAAATTTCACTGACAAATTTGTATATAAATCCACTTGTACAGCAACAGTTTGTAACCCTTGACATAGTCTGTGTAGACGAAACGTGTCGGGTAAATTTATTTACAATATAAAGTTCGAAGTCGTAAAATTGGGAGAGATTTTTCTTTGCATTCATCATGACTGACCTCCCGTACAGACAACTATATTTATGTAATCCGCTCCTAAATTAACTTTTGCTGATTAAGTTCTGCGTTAAATACTACTTTCTTTGTTATCTCAAGATTCATATCAATCAGATCATCCGAAAAAAGGACGTCCTTTCAAAAAATGGACAACTGGCAACGTTGACAATGCCTTTCTTTGCATTATCGTTATTTCACTCAATGATCATGGGTGGACTCTTCTTATAAAACTACAAATAGCCAAATAACAATTGCAGGTCCTACATGTAAATGAGACGCATGAAGTTATCTCGCACTATGAGGAGTGAAAGTGTGCATCTGGAACTGACCTGCTTTGCGTCTCCAAGCTTCTCCATCTTCTTTCTTCTCAGCCTCGCCTCCAGTGCATCTCTCGCCTTCTGCCTTCCAGCTTCGAGAGCATCTAAAGCAGCTTGGGCTTCAGCCTGGAACTCCGCCAAGAGTCTGGCCTGCTCTTCTTCCGATAGTCCAGCATTTCTCCATTTCCTCTTTCTTGCTTCTAGCTCTTCCTGCTGACGCTGCATCATCGCAAGTTTGTCCTCTTCGAAGTTCTTGGCATTCAATGAGCGTTCTTGATCACCTTCTACTTCCAACTGCCTTTGAAGTCGATCTAATTCGTCTTGCAATTGTCGTGCCTCCCTCGCCTTCTGACGTGCTTCCTCTTTAGCTTGCTCGGCCTTCAACCTTTCTTGTGCCTCCAGCATTTGTCTATCTGCATCCCTCAATCTTTCAGCTTCAGCTTGAGCTGCAGCTACCTCATCTGGACTCAAATTTGCGGCAGCAGCTGCTATCTCTTCATACTGCCTTGCGCGAAGAGCGAGTTTGGCGCGTGCCAATGCTGCTTCCCATTCGTGACCAGCGTCCGCAGAGGCTGCCTCTTCATCAGGCTTTCGTCCTTCCCACTCAGCCTCCCAGCGGGCTACCATTCGAGCTTTATCACGTTCCTGCTGTTCTGGAGGACCATCCCACAATCGAGGATCATTCAAATCATCTTCAAGACGCTGCATTGCGAGGAGTCGTTCATTTCTCAGTCTGCCACGAGCATCTGCCAATGCACGTTCAACGCGTGCCGGTCGCTCTGCCTGGAAAGAAAATGAGAGCATTTGTAGATATTAACAGCTACGTAATCAATGTAAACATTCTGCCTTGAAATGCTTTCCTTCAGATCTTAAAAGTAATTGAGAATAATAACAAGATAGGCTTGACCAGAAAGCTTTATTAGTCTGAAAACAGGAAATGATTCCACAGAACAAGTTTGAAAATCCTAAGTCTTTAAATGCGTGACTTCTCGTACCGTTGCTGTTCAAAATTCATCCGTCTTGAAAGTAGACACTGGACAGGATCTATGCAAGGTTGTCTGCGTTGAGATGTCTCTATAAGGCTCATCGACATTTTTTCTGATCTGTGCGCCATATGCAGCCCTTGCTGCTAACAATTACGAGGCGGACACTGGCATCTCTCATTACCATGTCAGGGTAAGCAATATCTTGTGGGAAGAGAGCAGCAGTGCTTCCCCGCGCAGACGGACTCGTGTGGACCTTCAACATCTTCATTCCGAAATTCGACCATTAACTTACTGAGAAAGATATCCTTTAATCCTCAAATCATGATTGAATTTTTAGTGCCCTCAATCTTATTTATTCCACGAGGAGGACAGAAGCACCAGCGAGCGACAACATAAAATCGATTACTTATCCCTCCATGTACGTAAATTGTGTATCAGTGATAGGTGAGGAAGCTGCAGAAGAGAGATCCCACCGTAGTCCTACCAGTATTTCCCAAACTTTTCCAACATTATCAAGCTCAGGTAAATCAGAGTATGTATGTGCAAAGCATGAAGATATCTGCGTCTGCACAAATATGCTCTCGTGGAATAAGTTACTCATTGCACGACAAGCAAGCGACACAGCTTACCGTGCAATAACTACTAGTAATTGCTAGTAGTAACAAATAGATACATTTGATTAATCGGAAGACATGTGATAGCCATTGCTACATGGTCTCGGGAAATTCCTGAAAGGTTGGTTTTCCGATGAATCTACTGTCTTTTCCGTTTGAATGTGGTGTGTGTATCATATGTGGAATAATGGAGCAATTGATACTGTATTTACGTCCTCAACTTCATGGATAGATGCAATCAGCTGACCATACCATTCATGAATGAAACTACAACATCTCCAGTGATATAGCTGCAAAGCATTGCAGACAATAAATACCCCGATCTCCGAACACATATGGATGAACACATCCGATAATAGACCAAAGATGGTCATATTACAATGCTTCGTAACAGACTGTTGAAACTACATTGGCATTCAGTGACATCAAAATAATTTCGAATGTCACCTATAATATGAAGTGCTTCCTATTCTTCATTCCAATACTGGATGTGCTATATTAATGTGAATATGTACTTTCGATTCATTGAAAGTGTTCTAGCCTTTTTAACCCTTATTTTAAGTATTTTAGATTTTCACCCTTAAAACCCAGATTTAGGGTTACCTTCAATCGTTATCAGGAAACACATTTTCTGACGCGTCATTAACAGTTCGATAAAAAAGAGCGCCCAAAGCGGATTTGTACACAAATGGCCCACATTGGAATATACTGATGGTATTCAAAAAATGTTTAGAAAGTCGAAGACAGCCTACACTATGTTCCACACAACCAATGAATGAGCACTTCGTATAATTGTATCGATATTCGATAGACACTGTCTTCGATCTACCCTTACAAAAACATGCTTTCAACTTTTCAAGTGCTATTATAAGCTTAAAACCTTTTCGGGTAAAAAAACGACCGGCGGTCGTACCTATGTGGGTCAACTTGCTAACTCATTCTTTACGAAGTAGGCCTTTATGCGATTTTCACTGAGTCATTCATCAGGGAAAACTTGGCTATTGACCTAGTTGTTTGCACGCATATTAAGTGCGGCCGTGATTCTTTCGGCCTTCGAAATGGCGGCCGAAAAATGTAAAAGGTTGCGCACCCCTGCCCTAGAGCATGTCATCTTCCTTAAAGTCTGTGATCTCACCTGATAAACAGCGCTAAGTGCTTCCATCTCAGCTTGATGACGTGCAGCCATTTCTTCTGGTGTCTCCCCATCCTTCGGTTTTGGAGGAGCGAGCCTCTGTGCTTCCTCTTTCCCCACTTTGGCTTCTTCATCACCAGCAACGACTTTCATTGCATCCTCCGCAGCTTGCTTGCGCATTTCCAACCGTTTCTTCAATAATTCTCGTTGTCTTGCCTTTGCTGCAGCGCCAGCAGCTTCCAATGCCTCTCTCTGCTTTCTATGCTCCTCCATCAGTCGGTCAGCGTCTTCTGGACTTGCAGCAGCCAACTCAGCTCTTTGTCGCTGCGCTAGTTCTTCCTCTTTTCTCCTCTGAGCTTCGTCAGATGCAGCGTCGACCTTCGCCTCATCTTCGGCAGCAGCATTCGCCAACTTCTCGCTCTCCTCCTCCGCTGCGATCGCTTGCTTCTGACGAAGCTCCTGAACTGCATCGCTGACGGGCATAGAGTCCATCTCCTGAGAGCCAGCCAGACCATGAGCATCGTCATGTAGCCGACGTTCCCGTTTCGCTTTCAATCGCTCCTTGAGCTCATCTCTTTGACGACGACGTGCGTTTTCTAATTCTTCCTCTACCGCCATGCCATCGCGACGTAACTGCTCCAGCAAACGTGCTTGAGCCTCAGGGCTTAATTCCGCACTGCCCTCCAGCACCCGTTGGTGAAGATTCGCACGGAATTCATCTGCTTGAGCAGCTGTAAGCGCAGCCAACTCCTCCGCCTCTAGACGTGAAAGATCAGCGTCCAATGCAGCTGATTCAGCTTCCTGGCGCCGACGCAAAGCGTTTATCTGTAAAAAAGTAAAGAATTTGACACACTGAATATTCACTGTTTCAGATCTATAACAAGAATGTCTGGAAAAATCTAATTCTGGAGAATCTTGCGAGCATCTAAAAACGTCCAAGTTGAGAATAATTTCTTGTTCATGAATAGAATGATGAAATAATGAGTTTTTTACTCTCAGCTGGAAAATGGAAGCAGAAGGCTTCGATCTAGGCAACATGGAAGCCTTGTATATGAAGCTACGAATGTTTGAAACCGAATGGAACCACGATGGTGCATTATTTAGCAGTCAATTTGCATCATCATGGTTGTGTTCTTCCACAGTCAAGCTCTGACATACATCCTTGCCATGCTTGGCACTTACCTATTGATGATTGTGAAATCTTGAATAATGATGCTGTTTCATACTTCTACATCACATAACTTTCGTTTTGAAAAATGCATATTCTGAATAATTAATCAGAAATAAATTTATACACTGATTTAAACAATGCAGCGATATTCTCGTTATACAGGGTGCCCATTAAAAAAGGTAACAATTTAAAAAAACACATTAAATTCAAAATTTATCAAATTTCTATTGACTATCAACGCATGATAATAGCTACCCTAGGCATTCAAAGTGACCACTGTCGACATCGAAGCATTTTTTAAGTCTTCCAATCCAAGAGTTTGCAGCTCTTTTTACCGTATCCATAGGGATGGCATCCCAAGAAGCAACAAGACAAGTTTTCAGATCATCAATGTTCTGAATTTCAGTTCGGTTTCTTTGCACTTCTGATAGGAGTAAAGACCAGATGCAGTAGTCCATCATATTCAAATCAGGACTTTTCGCTGGCCAAAGATCAGGGGAAATGAATTCAGGGCAATTTTCATCTAACCAATTTGTCGCTGACTGAAATGTCTTCTGCTTTTATCTGGTGGAGCAACTGCTAAAGTAACAATGGCTTCTCTCGTTGGTGAGGCAATGCATCGGCGTCGTCCACTTCCTTCTTTTCGACATTCTGCCACAGGAGATCCATATCTTTTAAGGTTAGAAACGACGCGGTCCATTTGTCTTTTTGTGATGTTACTGAAGAACTTAGGAAGCACTTCAGAGCATTTTGTTAAGCCCCATGTCGGATTTTCTTCTTTAAACAACACTATTACTTTGCGCTGGAAGTCTGTCAGTTGTTCCATTCTTGCGAATCCGACGATCAATGATTTCTAAAACTTCCGCTCGCTGCTATAGATTTCAATACTTATTAGTTCTCTGATTATTGTGTCGTCATAGGCCTAATGGTTTGATGGATATCTATAGTGACAAATTATTGAAAAAATTGAATGCACGAGAAAAGCGTCGTTACTTGGTTGGATATCTATGATAGTAGCAATTCAATCACGCTTTGAATAGACGAGAAGTGCGTTGAGACCATAGTTTTGCGTTTGGTAAGTTCGAGATTGTACACAATAGTGATTTTGAATGAATCAAGGATACTAGGAAGTTATGTTGATAAGTAAAAGCAAATTGTTACCTTTTTTAATGGGCACCTTGTAAATAGCGTGACCTTCAATCACTTACCTCTGCTGGGTCTGCATCAGGACCGAGTGCAGCCAATTCTTCGTCGTGTTTCTTCTTCATCTCTTCCTCTCTCCTCCTTCTGCGTTCTTCCTGTCTCCTTCTCAAATCCTCTAACATTCTTCTTCTCCTCTCTTCCATTTCAGCTCGAAGTTTCGCTTCATAATCTGCCAGGCCTGCCAAGAGTTCTTTACATTTGTCGAGTCCATCACCTCTCTTGAGTTCTTGATTTTCTAATGCCGTTAGCTGTTGATCAAGTGCTTCTAGTTGTGTCCTTTCTTCCTCCTCGCTGAGTCCTGCCTCTTTGATTTCATCCTCTTTCATCTGTCTTCTCATTCTCTGTCTCCTTCTCAACTCGTCCATCAGGTTGCGTCTGCTCGCCTCCTTTTCGTCATTGAGTCTGCCTTTGGAATCAGCTAGCTCGTCCAGGAGTCTCTGAGCATCCGCATCAACGTCGCCCAGAGCAGTCTCAGCTCTACGAGCGTACATCCTTCCAACACGTTCCATTTCTCTTTGTGCGGCTCCTTCGTCCGCTGAAGCTTCTGCTGCAGCTTCCCTGGCCACCTGCGCCATCGCCAGAGCCTCTTCTTCTTCCAACTGCATCTTCGCCGCATCTGCTGAAAGAGTTTCGGACTTTCCTTGTGACCTCTGAGCTCTCAATTTGGCTAATCGATCTTTCAGAGCATCGCCTTGTCGTCCTCGTTCGGTCTCTAGCGCTTTCAATGACTCCTCCAGTCGCCGCTGGTGCTCCGCCATGATTCTGGCTGCATCATCAGGATTTGCACCTTCCAATTTCCGCCGCAGCTCTCTCTGAGAGGCATCCACGATCTCCGCTCTGCGCTGCTCGTAGTCATCAGCTAGGCCATGGAATGCACGAAGTTCGGCGGCGATAGCATCTTCTTCACTTTTCGCGCCTTTTAATAGTGCTTCATCCTCTCCTAAACTAGAGTCCAACTTGTCATCACGCAATTTCTTGATAGTGGTCATCCCATCGCGAAGAACGGTCTCTGTTACACCGATCAGACCTGTGTTAAGGCGCTCCAAGAAGGCACGCAGACCAGCCATCAGTTCAGCTGCCTTGTCGGGGAAGACTATATCTGTTTTCGGTCCCACTTCATGATCACCGGCAACTCTATCACCGTCTACATCAGCCAATAAGTTTCGAATTTCATCATTCTGATCGCGTAGATCCTCATAGAATTTGCGCAGTTCCTCACTGGATAATTTTGCATGTGCTTGGAGATAGCGTCGTTGATCTTCCAATTTGTCATAAAATGTTCGCACATTAAAATTGATCAGAGTTTCATGTTTGATCAATACATCTCCATGTAGCCGATCTGGATCTCCGTCAGTCTCACCGGGGCGTTGTATACGAACCAAAGCAGACTTATCGTGCTGTAAGTAGATAGGAACACCGGATCGGAAGCCCAAACTTCGGAAATGAGCGCGCCACGCCGACCAGTCAATGATACCGGCAGCCCGCGGTCTCCAGATTAGCACAGCGAGAACAGCGAGCATCACAGATGCTGCCAATAGTGCCAGCAGACCGATTGCAAGGCCCCAGTCGATAACAAGACTTGCAGGAACCTGAGGACCGATGCCGAAGAGAGCCAGAGTGGCTGCCGTGATAGGATAGGCCCATTGAGCAGGACAGGTAGATTTCACCGTCACGATTGTTATACTGCTTGTATTCTACAAGTACAATACACAAGCACATCAATTCTAATGACAAAAGTGAAAATATTGATGGAAATAAGAGGAGAAACTTAATATTTCGACTATCTGAAGTGAAAATATTCTAAATACTAGTCGATGGGACAACAATTTAGTTAAATTTAATTCAACAATAAAAAGCAGAGATTGCCGCATAAATGCAATCATTATATCTCTTGAGTACCTCTATTATCGATCTGATTACCGTCTGATAACAGGATCAGAACAGGGACCGAAGTTGGGCAGAAGGAAAATCAGCAAGAAAAGTGAGCGCTAAAAACTTCTCAAATTCTCTTTCAAAGTAAACTTTTGAAAGGCCTTAGGCATTACAATTTTCGATTACATGTATGTTCCTTGTATCTCCGATATTATCAAAGTCAAGTTATCAGCTAATAAGTGAGCTGAATACGTCTGCAAAGCTCATTTTTCGTACTTGCAATATTGCAACATTCTATTCACTGGGCTTCCGCCAGTATGCTGCTAAGCGTCCCTTATGATCTTTGATTTATGTACAAATGTCGACACAACTTTGTGCAATCAGCCGACATGTATAAAGACTCTTTCCCACGCCATAAGAATGAATCAGAACCGGGTCTCTGTCACCTTATTCTGAGAAGTCAAGCAATATTATGAAAATGATCGGTATATATGACGAATGGTTCTATGAACACTAGATCTTCTACTTCCCGTGTGCATCGCAATAATTCGGACTGACTCCTTCGTTGGCTCTCTTCAAAGCATCTTCAATGAACAATATTTCTTTCTGGAAAACTCTTGTCTGTAATATTGTCTTGATGTTGTCTAGTTGTTGTAGTATTGTATAGATGTTTTTAGCTCGCTATCTTCAATGAGGGTCTCACGCTTGTCAATTTTCTTAGATGTTCTGCTAGGCTTCTTATTGTCCTGTAAGGTGAACTCGGCTTCGAATCTGCTGTGTTGCATGCTCTAATTGTAGGCATCGGTCTTCTGTCACCTGCGTAATAAGGTTGTATTAACTCTAATTAAGGCTGTAAATCCACAGATTTTAGAGAGGTAGAACACAACAATTGATTATCCCATTTCGCAAAGATAGATTTGGTTTCAAATTCAAATGTGAACTCAATAGACACTAGGCGCTATCAGACGACAAGCATTCTGAGTTTAAATTCATAGCACGCTGACATATCTACCTTTGAATCAGATGCAATAATAATTTCGCTAACTAACAATACAATGTATAAATTGTATCTCAAGAAATAGTGACGTATCAAATACCTCAAATTTGGGATGGTAATTTAAAGTCAAGGGAAAAAGTTAAAAATGCGCTAAAACTGAAAGTCAGGGAGCTTATGTCCGGTAGGCTAGTCCTTGAAGGCCTATAGCAGAACTTCGGCGAGAGGACGAAGACCCAACCCCCTACGGTATGGAAAAGGAGAAAAAGGAGCGTATTTTGCATACCTGAGAATCACCAAAGACATAAGTGCCCAGCGTTGAGAATGTGAATCCGAAGGATGAGAAGCTGAGTTTGGTATTGATAATGAGTGACTTCAGTTGCAAGAATGGAGCACGATCGAAACTTGGATTTGTGTTGTACATGTGAGTGACTAGGTAGACGGGGTAATTACTTGCTGTGCGGTTAGTGGGGTTGATATACAAGCGGAACACCACAGGCGTGCCCGGTGTGACGCAGATTAGTGGTCGAAGTTGTTGTGGCGTGGTTCCTGTGTATGTAAAGGTAGCGAGCAAACGTCTTCTTCCTGCTGCTGGATTGATTGTAACGAAGTTACTTAGAGCATCTGTAGATGAAAAGGAAAAATCATCAACTGAATTAGATGGCAACAACAAACAGTGCTTAATTCATCAAATAATTAAATTGTTCAGAAAAATTAAAAGACATTAAAATGAAAAAGATATTTGAATATAATGGCACCAAGTCATAAAAATGGTTAGAAAATCATACTTGTGTGCTGATATAGGTTTGATGTTCACTGAAATGAGGATGAGTCTTTTTTTTCTTATTCTCAACAGGCAAGTCAGCAGACGCATGCTTGGTTGCATCATTTTGATTCTCATTCCGATTTCAGCTGTAGATGAGTTCATTCCAACTTATGGAAATAGGCTTGCAGACGAAAACAGAGGACAGTTGGTCAACAGTAAAATATGATTCTCTTTAATGTTCCATGTTAAGATCGATTTATAAGCCAAGCTGCTGATGACAGTCTTTGTTGTAAACATTTTCACCAATAGGACGGTCTGTTCACTTAAAAAGGGATGATATCATGCAAGTTATATACAATTCAAAAAAAGAAATGTACACGGACATATAATACATGCATCATCAATATATTAGAATAGAAATCAGAAAATCAGATGTCGATAGCTTTAACACTATATGAGCTAGATCATCGCATGCCTCTTCGCTCCGACCACTTAAAACCTCAACCGCAATGGGGATAAGAGTGACACTGAACTCGTCACATGCAGACGCATAGGCTCTCTTCTTCCTCTTTGCTAATCAGCGATGGACGCTTATCCCAGGATTGAAGTTATCCGGATGACATAATATCGGGACACAAGGTCATGAAGTCGAGAGACTGTCGTGTAATTGGCGTAGATGTCTCTCGCTAGTTGTGAAACTGGTGATAACGAGGATAAAAAAACGGCGGGGGCATGCGCAACAACTGACGGATGCCTAGACTAATGGTGCCCACCCTAATTGACGGGAAGCCTGGCTTGGGATCAGGTACGATTATGGATTGGGGAACCAATTATATCAGAGAGAGGGTCTCTGGTAGCGTTGTCGAAGATTGCGGAGGCTGTGATAGCATCGGATGGTGGAGACGAGCGGTGTGAGAAGGCGAACTTTGTTTGCGCAAAGCAGGCTTGTAACAAGGTCAGATCTCTGCGCCATCTAGCGACAAGCTCACCAAGGGCGGTAAGGTTGGGCGAGAAGGGTGACGGGGATGCCTATGATGTCCGTCGCGTGTGAAGAAGCGTGATTAGGGGCCATGTGCTGCACACTTATCCGGCTTGGGTTGAGTCCAAGCATAGGAGATTCTTCCTCGATGATATGGCAGATTCAACGTCGCGTCGATTACCAACTATTGTAAGATCCCATCGTTCAAATATCATGAGTGGATGGATAGGTCGGGTACCTTTGCACGAATGCAGTTTATGATTGGTTGGATTTCTGGTGAAAACAGGAGAGGCCTTACAGGATCACCTTGTTGGACCCCAACAGGAGTCGGGTACCTTTGCACGAATGCGGTTTATGATTGGTTGAATTTCTGGTAAAAACAGGAGAGGCCCTAGAGGATCACCTTGTTGGACCCCAGCTTTGTTGTAGCAGTGACACGACCGATCAATGATTGGTGAAGAAAGATGAGTACTTCTTGAAGGATTTATGATCGACTAATGGAGTTAAAAGCATTAGCTAGGTGAATGGACACGGTCCATTGATCTTTGTGCTTGGTTTTCAAGCTGGCTGAGGCGTGGATGATCCCTACGCACCCTGACGCTACGGCGACGCCAATTTGAGAAGGATGAAGGGTGGGTCTCTACTTTAACGGTTAGTGTGCTGGATGGCCCATATCACGACTAGGCGGTGTGAAACCTGTACTACCGCCATGGGTGGAACTTGCGGAAAGTTGAGACGACAGGAAAGGGAAAACAAAATAATCCAATAACAACACAGTAAACGGATGATGCGGTGACCACTATGATCGACACAACGACACAAAGGATCGAATATTTAGAGGGGGAGTTATGCGATGAAATTTGAAAGGAATGACTTTCAGTGAGGGATGGGCGGCTGCAGGAAAATTCACGGATAAGCGGTCCGGGATAGGACGTAGATGTGCTCTAAGGAAAAGGCACGAGCGCGTCTCGCGTGCGACCGTACGCTACGAGAGAGCAAGGTTACTCCCATGTAGTATTCCAAAAGAGTATTACCATCGGCTCCTTCCTAAAATCGACATAAAAGTCGTAAAGCTAAATAATGAAACAAATGCACTTTACTTACATGATAACTCTGACAGTTCTGCAGCTGTTTTGGGAATGGCTGCAGAGATCCGAGTTGGCCAGAAGTTGAGGAATCTCACCGGCTTTCCTGCTGTTGGAGCTGTTTGCGGACCAACCGTATTCTTGAGTACCTGTTGAGAGGCATGCATACGGATGCTCGTAATCCTGTTGTCATCATAGATCGATAGTTCACAGGAAACCGCTATTTCGTGGTCAAGTGGAATACATTAAATAATAATACTACAGCTGTTCCGTTCTATTTAAAACCTGTCCCATTCAATTTAAAACATTCAGTTAAGAACGAGCTCTATTCTACTACAAAAACAAAATGACAGTCACCAATATAACTAAATACCATATTGCTAATCGAGTATTCGTTACTTAGCGATGCCATCAGTTTTCTTATAGCTTCTTAGAGTACCTGGTTTAACAACACGATTTTCCATCATTTCACTCATGTCAGTGTCTGTGTCAGTTGCACCGGAGTTATTGACGTTGACATTGCATGGGAAGTCATGATTTCGTCTTCGTATACTTCGAGAAACTTTAGGCTGCCAAATGAAATACTCGTAGACTAAATAACTCAGCACTTGATATTATCTGCTGCTATTCATACAAAACACACGGAGCGAGCGGGTCACAGAATTAAATATTTTGTTTATCTGCTTCGGCTTGCTAGAAGTGTGGTTAATACGACATTGACGGCACATCGAGGAACCTATTAAGTGGGCAAAAAGGAATTCCTAATACCTTACAGAGATAGGAAAAAGGTCGTGCGTCGCTTGCGGATTAATGTGAGTTCAAGCAAAGTGCTTCGATTGCAAAATTCCTTCAGATTCGAAGAATTTAGATCATTGCCCACAAGTTTTCTCCATAATGTTGACCCTTCCGATCATTATTAAAGAAAGTAGCAGGCGTACGAAAATTAGTTCACTTGATGATTTCACATCCTCTCCTCGGCATTGCTCACTGTATAGTACATACATTGAATCGAAGCCAAGACAGGGATGTGTGTTTTGGTGTGTGCGAAGTGATATCACAGCACGCACGCATCTCTCACTGACTCTACTGTCCTCTGCTGACAGCTTATTGTTTGCCATTTCCAATAGCAAGCGATACATGAATTATCCATTCGAGAAGGAGCAAGTTGTGTGATGTGATGTGCCATTTCGATATTAAGGTTACATACAATTCTTCCTTTCTAGGAAACCGAAGCGCGCGCAGATGAATCTAATTCTGTGGAGCGGGTATCTAAGCATAAAAACGTGTGTATCGCGCACTCAATTACTGTGTGCGTGTATGATGGCGCGCTAAAACGATCTGAAGATTCTTACTTTTGCTATTGTTCGATTTCTAAGAATGACTCATTTTATCCGATAATGTGATGATGTAGTTATCGAATGTGGCTGTCAACGCTCCGGTCCGACGAGACTTACAATACGGTGTTACATTGTTGAATTGATGAACACTTTTAAATAAAATGTTTCATTGTTTATTGTTTTTTATGATCCTCTTATTAGGAGGTATTATTATCCGCATTATTTCATTCACCAGATTCCATGTTGTACATAAGTATATCATGAAATATTATGATATTATTGATTGTTTCTATGTAATTTTTTTGTAGTAGAATAGAGCTCGTTCTTAACTAAATGTTTTAAATTGAATGGAACAGGTTTTAAACTGAATAGAACATTTTTAAATAGAACGGAACAACTTTTATTTTGAATGGAAAGAGGTGTAGTACAGAAAATAATGCGTTTGGGAAGTGCATCAAAATTATTGAAAAATGTCTGTGACAGCCGTTCTTGTGTCCTGGATGACACCTGCCGCGTATACCTTTGCAGACATGTCTGCATTTAAAACGCGGTATTGCACTCCATACCATGTGCAGCATGACTCACCGAAAATAGATAGGTACGAAGGGAAGTCATTTTAAAGTCTCCACGAATGGGTGTCGAAAGTGTTGAATTGGTAATCACAAGTCCGAATAAGTTGGATGACCATGAAATCGAGTGCTCAAGTAATTTTCCATACCTTGTAGATGCACTGAGCAAAGATGGTGACGTTTGAGTCATCAGCAGCTGTCAGAACTTAATACGGAGGCAGATACATATATTTGAAGTGCTCTCAGATTTCTGAACATCAACATTGCCGTCGTTGAAGGTAAAATGAAAGCACACGCAGCATTTGTCAGGCAACGTGTGACCTACGGATATGAAGCGTGGGCCCTACGTGCTGAACAAGAAAAGCGTCTTAGAGGAGCAGATATGATAATTCTGAGATGTTCGTGCGGATGATAATTGAGAGACAGAAAAGAGAACGACGAGCTAAATGATGTAGTGTGCATTGATTCTATCACAGACGTCTGGGCAGACTGCGCTGGTTCGGGGATGTTGACTGACATGAGGGTCATGATTGGCTGCGACTTGTCTGAAAGTTGAAGATCTGGTAGAATACTGCTGCAGCAGACACGTGAGCTTTTCACCTACAAGAAGAAGTGAAGGAAGACAAGGAATGTGCAGATCAGCAACCAGCAACAGACGCCACACACCCAAACGACAATTGAAAGAAGAGAGCGGAAAACGGAAAGGGGGCGTTAGCGGTCAGTAAGGTGAATTCTGTCGCTCATTCCAACCCCTGCAAAAATTCTCGAACGCATCGTTTTCGATTTGGTGAAAGATTCATTGTTAGACAGATTTGACAATTGTCAGTTTGGCTTCCGACCTTTTTCATCAACCGTTGTGCATTGATACACCTGCATGATTCTATAACTCAATATCTTGATAAAGTGGATGTTATTGGTGTACAAATCATTTCATATGATTTTTCTAAAGCTTTTGATCGGCTATCAACAAAAGTCATAATCGAATGTCTATTGAAATGTGATATTCATCCCGATATCCTATCATGGATACTAGATTATGTGAAAAATCGACGACAGTATGTGAAAATTGGAAATGCTACCAGCCATGTCATCAATGTGGAGTCAGGTGTCCCGCAGGGCTCTGTTCTCAGCCCCTATATTTTCTCAATTGTTGCTGCGACTTTGAAAATTGAAAATGATATTTGCAGTGTTGTGAAATATGCTGATGATGTTTCACTGTGTTTCCCGCTTTTTAGAGGTTCAAATCAGCATGTACTTTTATCACATAAATTGTTGCAAGAGTGGTCTATTAAAAATGGAATATGTATAAATGTTCAGAAATGTAAATCCTTGACGATACCATTTTCAAAACAATGTACAGGTGTTCCTATAGATGACATATCCAACGTTGACAGTTTGACTATTTTGGGTGTAACTTTGAATAGCAAGTGTAACTGGTCAACTCATTTTGATAATGTTGTCAGAAACGCATCTCGACGATTGTATCCTCTACGCATTCTCAAGACGAACTTTGAAATTCAACGTCACCTGTTAAAGACTGTTTACTTTGCTACTTCCGTAGTTTGTTGGAATATTGTGGCCCATTATTTATCGGTCTATCAAAAAGAGATTCGCATCGCCTGGATATAATACAGAAACGTTTTCACAAGATAATGTGTGGTTCAACATGTCAAGACAACTGCCTACCATCGTTAAAGGAACGCAGAGAGTCCCAAGCTCTAAAGCTCTTCACAGTAATTCAAGACGAACGACATGTTCTACATTCACTGTGTCCCCCCTTTTCAAACAAAGGTCGAGTCCTATTACCGAAGAACAGAACAGAACGCTGTTCAAACTCTTTTGTTTTTAAAGTTTCCTTACTTTTTAATGCACTCTACAAAAGATAACTTTTCGACATACTTTTAATTGTTAAACTGCAACTGTACCTTTCGATTTCCATTCTGAAATATAAACGATTCTAATTCTAATTCAACACGCCTTTCAGTTGGCGCTTTTGGTTTTCAGGTGTTGATGCCTCCTTGCGTGTTTGCTCAATATTTCCACACGCAACACGACATGCTCAACCCTGTGCTACTTCCAGACATGTCCAAAAGCAGTCGCTGTCTTTTCATGACATTCTCCTCAATGTATTTGCTGTTGATCTTCAAGCATCGGCGAATCTGAACGGATGCTAGTCTATGATTAAAAATGATGGACGTCACTACTCTCCCTTACTGGGGGCTTGGACGGTTCTGACACAGTCAGACTTTTATCTGGAGCGTTGTGATCTTTCAGTCCGGATTCCCTTCCTGACGACTTCTTATCACACCTACGGGGTTCGACCGCAGGACCGAAAGATCGCTAGGCAAAGCACTTAACCACTGTGCCATGAAGACTGATATGATTAGTTAGCAAGATTTCGCAATTGACCAGAAGACGGGAGATAATGATTTTTCAGCAAAAGAAAGTAGAAAAACCTCCCCATCCAACGCTACTGTAAGATCGACCAACGAAGGCGCTGGACGCCGAAGATCTGTCTTTTTACGATATTTACTTAAACTGTTTCATCGACGTCTTTACATGTCGTTACTGTGACGTGTTGTTGCAATCTCAGTTCTCTTACCTGTGTTGTTGTGGTACCAGTGGGACTTGTCCATTTGACTTGCATCAATCCTGTCGCCGCCTGTACACTCACAGCAGATTGTTCTGAGGCTGCAGAGCAGGCCGCATTGCAGGTGGTTGTGGCACTGTTACAGAGACAAATCTGGTAAGTACTGCTAAATGTTCCCGCCTGCCCTTCACACGACGTAAGACAGCTGACCTTTGATGGAACCACACACAGACGTGTGGCGGCGTCTCGCACTTGCTTTGCATTGCAGCGTTGGTCTTGGATGAGTTGACAATTCGATGTGCCGTCACCGTTGGTCTGCAGCTGGTCAGCAGCGTTGTAGAAGATGTAGCCAGTCGGGCAGAGACACAGTCCCTGTACAGGGTAATAAACACGCAGAGCTCCGTAACACGTGCAAGAAGCAGCACCAGGTGAACTCCATGCCGATGCACCACAAGATTTGCAGGTCTGTAGACGGTGTATGAATAAATGATTCCAAATAATGATTTGGTGACAATTAAAATGAAATCTAAACATATTCCGGCTTTCCATTGGGGAATCCCGTACAAGCAGCATATTTGTCAAATCGAAATTTGCTCGTTAGTATGAGATCTTTCAAACACCACCGGTGTCCATCGTCAGGTAAGTGAAAAGAGACATTGACATTGATGATAACAGCTCAGATGGACGGACAAAAATTATCTAGATAAAGTTCTACGTACATGTGGACACGAAAGACCAAACTACTAATATAACTTTAACAGTAAGTTGATAGTAAATCGTAATCAAATGCAGAGTGAAAAAAATTAGAAAAATAGGATAAAGTCAAAATTGCCAAGCCTCACTCGATTAGATGAATTGTAACGACGTGACCATAAAGCCTCTTTCACACTGCGCTTTCTCCACCTCGACTCCCTATCAGTCAGTGATACTGTGTGTGTCAATCTGATGGCTGGAGAAGTAGGAGTGTTGAGCAGCTTGACGATGGGCACCGGTGGCGTTTGAAAGATCTCGCACGAATAAGGAATAAATTTCGATTTGACAAATATACTGTTTTGTCGGGATTCCCCAATGGAAAACAACACATCAAGCCCGTTATTTGAATCATATTCCGGTATTAAACCATTCAGGTTTGTTTTCAGAAATGATATTGGATCACTCTTGTCCTTACAATGGCCAAATAGTGTATATAACCGAAATATTTGAGGACACTTTGTCTTATTTCAGCAGTTATCAAACACTGTATTCTTTTAGATGAGCAAGAATCGACTGCATGTGAAATTAGGAATGATTCACCCTTCCCGTGGGGTGACAGATCATTCTCGATATTCGAGGTTCTATAGACAACTGCCTTTGTATTGTCTTTGTATTACAGATGTCTAATATTCAAAATTGCGCATTTAAATATGATTCTTTTAGGTATCGCGGTAATGAATCAGTCAAGTCATGAAATGCAGGTAAATACTAAATCAGAAAGACTCTCAAGTCCTCCGTATCAACTGCCAGAGTCATCAGAGTTTGAGAGAAACAATGAAGTCACAACAAGATTATACAGAGCTTGTTCTTAGAAGCTTTCTACATAATTCTGGGACACCCTGCATTCTACAAGCAGCGAATTATTGACAAATAATGCTGACCAGAAATTCAATGTAAAACATCAGCAGTAAAATAATGCGCTTAGTCTCAAAGAAGCAAATCCTGCATGGAAAGTAATTGAAAAAGGCATGAATAAGAATGATTTCCAGAAGAGAGATGTGACGAATTTACAAATATCTTCTCTATTTCGCTTTTTCATCTGTCTACTTTTGTGCACTTAAATAGTAGCATGCTAATTGCTTTTCTTAAAATTTAGTGTTGTATTATCCTAAATGCAGCCGTTAGGTGCGAATGACGCGATTGTGAAGCGCATTTATAGTTCACCGACTGATGAGCAAATTTACAATCATCGCGTGAATGTCTAATTATTGTAATATTTCAACGCTACTCGTAGGTAGAAAAGAAAGTGAACTCGCATGAACACTTACCAAAGATCTTGGTATTGAACTGTATGTATTGGCTGGACACAGAGGACATTCGCCCACTGAGCCAGCACGCGTCTTCACACCAATCCTCCCGGCAGGACAGTCTGTTGTTGTGGCGGATCCAGCGGGACAGTAAGTTGCAATGGGACAAGGATAAGTCATGCCGTCTCCAGTTCCTGCTGGACAGTAGTATCCAGCCGGACATACGTTACAGAGTCTGCAGAACAATGGAGATTTCGAAAAAATGATATGATGGATTTGACAAAACTAGAAGTTTCCAATTGACGTAGCTTGGAGCTTGATAAGGGTCATCAAGAATACATTTCAATTAATTTTGGTCAATCAATCAATCAGTTTTAATTGCAACAGGAGGAATCGAACCGCAATCATGTCGGGCGAATTTTCGTGCCTTCTTTCGTACACGTCGTCAGGCAAAACAGTAGCCAACCAGAGAAATCGGCACTGGCGGGCGAGCATTTACAAAACGCGGATCACGTGATCAGCTGGCAGAATGCGGAGATGCTGACGAAGCAGACGAAGTGGTGCCACCGGCTATTTGCTGAAGCTTATCATGCGCAAGAGAGGAATGACAGCAATGAAGAGGTGAGATTTGTTTTTACCATCGATATATAAAACTTTTCTTTAGTTGTTCCTTGCTGTTTTGGTCTGACGATGTGTACCTGAGAAAGCACGAAAATTCGGCTTGTAATTTTTTTAAAGAAGTTTTTGAATACTTGAGTTGATGCTTAAAAACAGCTTTCGTCTCTCCTTGAAATTTATTGACCAGATTAAAATAATTAATTAAAAGATATGTACAACCCCATCCATTTGAATAACATTGGATTCAAAGAACTTGTTTTCTTGAGCATTACAACACCGAATTCCAATCATGAAGCAAAACCTGTGACAAATTACTCGCACAGAATGCAAATTACCGTTAATTGCTTTAAAATGTTCAAGCAGAGAAACCTTTGCAAAATGATATACGAGTACAACGCTTAAATGTGTGCAATCAAACACATACAAATCAGTATTACAAGTGAATGATAGCTCACCTTCTCAATGTATCATTGCCATAGGTGCCTGCAGGACATAATTGGCAGGACGCTGACAGAAGTCCACGATTCACATTATTATTGGCTTTATATCCCAACGGGCAGACTGTCTGTGACGCACTTCCTTTCGGGCAATAGAATGGGAAGATGCATTTGATTGGTGTAGCGGTACCTGCAGGACAATAATATCCTGCTGGGCAGACTGGGGGTACTCCCGTTTTGCCAGGACAATAAAATCCTGCACGACAAAGCTGTTGAGAGGAAGGGACAATGTTGTTTTGTGGAGAATTCGCATTTGAAGCGGCACAGTTTGTAATGAATTCCTTGTAATCAAACAGAAAAAGTAAAATCAAAAAGAAAAGCAACTTGTAATTGATCAATATAGACCCAGTCAATCACGGCAACGATGATTCTGCAACGTCCCATACAAAACTACGATAATACTACTATGGAAACAATAAAAATGTCGAATTGCATTTGGAGATAAGATTTCAGGCGCCTTATTGTTGTACAAAAACATATTTGAGGTGCATAACCATTTTGTTACAGTTGAGAAGAGGGTTGTGAGGGGGCAAGATAAGTGGTCCGTGGTCGTGCATGCTGAACACGTATGTAAAGAACTGCCATCAGGCTAATTGAGACAACCAAAGTAGGCGAAATGCGATGAAGTTCAATTTCTCACGTCACGCATGGACAAAGTGTTGCTGAAATGATACAGAGGAGGGTAGGCCATCCGCATCTAACAGTGTGTCATCTTTACCAAATTTTCAAAGAAAAATTTATATACATGTAAGCTTATCAATAACCATATCATTCGGAAACTACATTAATTTTTCTATTCAATATAGCAACACAATCCTTCAGGTTCTTCTCATTGTCTAATTTAATTTAACTTTAATGAATTATTAATTTAATTATTGAAATTTATTAATTTGTATGAAATAGTGCTTTGTATATAGAATACAAATGATCTAGCACAACATGTGTGGAAGATTCTCAACATACCTGTTGCGATATTGATCGAGTCGGGCATTCGTATCGGGGTTGACAAGGCAGACCCGCAGCCGTGGTGCGATTATATGGACAATAAGTACCAGCAGCGCAGTCGACACAGTCAGCGACTGATGCTCCACCGGTAGTGAGTCGCTGAGTTCCACCCGGACAGAAATACTTGTCGCTGTTCATCGGACAGAAGTACCCGGCGGGACACAACTTATTCACGATCGATGTAGTACCAGGTAAGGCGCAGAGGTAACCAGCTGGACAGGGTGCGCAATCCCCGCGTCTGAGGATTGAAAGAGTGCATTCTGATGAAGGAGATTAAAAACAAACCAGAGATTGTCGCATAAATGAGAGCGGTGGACCTTTTCTGACACCTGATAGTGATACAATCTTACACAAAGTTAGAGTAGTCCTAATCGGCTGATAACTCTCTCAGTCAGTTGTCTAATTTAAAGAAGATTAAGAAAAATTAGTCCGACAGAACATGCATGCAAATTTCACAGTTCGTGCGTCTATTCGATTCTAGCTCATGGCGTCCACTTATCTGTGGCATTTGCAACGCAGTGTGGTGTAACTGACGCTGAATATATATGATAACTTCCTAATTTGATCAAATTAATTAGTTAACTGAACTATTAATAGTTTTGAAATACCAGCTGACCAGATGATTAGCGGAAATGTCAATTAATCAAGAAATATTACTAAACTTTACAACTTCTTGCAGTAGAGGAGCAGCTAAACAACAGAAATAAACCACAGAAGCATCCTGGTTAAGTAAGTGTCAATCAAGTGATTTCAATAGCTTCATTCCAAATATATTGATTGACAAACTTTCGATCATTCCATGACACATATTAAAGGGTAAATTCCCTCAAGCTGCTTAAATAGCTATTTTCTTGAGAGAGGAATCTTGCGAGAATGTAGCTTTTCATTTTGTGACTGCTAGATGTCTATTGTTCATTATAAAATTGATGGCTATGCCGCGAAATCCATGAATTAGCAAATCAAAAGACTGTATCGATATCTTGGTAGTCTCTGACTAATCGTAACCTGTTTATAGACTTCTATGATTGGTTACACAGGAGCTTACACAAGAAAAGTCAGCTGCGGCAGGAAAAGTTAACTTTGCGATACTGTGTGTCTGAAAAGCTGATTTTTCATACCGGCAGTTTACATACAGTCCGTTTCATAAAAAGTGGATCATCCTAAAATTTGCCTAAATAAAACATAAGTATGATACAGAAAGCATTTTTCATGTTATTTCATGTCCCTAATATATTTAAATGTCCTTATATAATCTGATAAGCTATGATACAGTAACGGTTCTTAAGAAGCTAATATTTTGTGGCCCTACCCTTATTGTCAATGACATTACCAATTCGTCTAGGCATTGATTCGATGATATCGTTGATTTTTGACTGATCTAACTTTCTCCACTCTCTTTTTAACAGTGACGTAAGTTGTGATACGCCATCTGTAGGTAGCAGTGAACGACGGCGTTACGTTTTAGAATACTCCATACATTTTCTATGGGATTCAGATCAGGAGAACGAGCTGGCCAAGATAATGTCCTAAGCCCTAATTGAGACTTGCATAAGTTGACTCTACTACTCCTGTGACACGTAGCATTATCATCCACAAATGACCAAGTCGATGGATCACCAAGTTGATCTGTCATTTGGCCAATGTTCATTCGTAAAACATTCACATAGCGTTCAGAATTCATGGTTCCTTGCTGTGTGTGAAGTTCAGAGCGGCCGGCCATTGGTCCAAATGCCAGCCCAAATCAGTAGAGTCGCACCACCTTGTACCCGGGGACGATGTAAATGTCTCGGAATTTCCTGATCAGATTTTATCCATAATCTCAATCGACCATCACTATCCTTCAGACGGACTGATGCCTCATCAGACCAGACAACCCGATCCCATTGATTTCGCCAGTGACAATGACTCATTGCCCATCTGAGACGTCTTTTTGTATGCTGATCCGATAATTCGATCTGAGAGGGCCTCTTACAGCTCTTGAAATTCGACTCAATAAGTTTCTACGAATAAGTCTTCTTAATTCTCGCAGTGAAATAAATGTTGCCTTTGACTAAAAATTGCAGCTGCGTCTATACAGCTCCCTACTTCCCACTAATATTGCCAAGCTATGGGAAGCAAATTACAACTTTAATTTCAACTTCTGAGAAATAAGAAAGGAATCCAAGAAGACGATGTCTTATCAACAAACTAAACCGAATCGGCATTTTCATAGGGAAATAATTGTTCAATTTCAAACTGTCAGTTTCTACGAATATCTCATACTCAAATGTGGTTGAAATTGATGAGCAGAGAAAATTCATACGTTGATTATATTTCTCTTTTTTAGGCAGAAATATGATGAACTTGAAGTGGGCAGTGTAGCTTGCAATGTATAGCAGTACAGGAGACGAAGCAGGATGAATCATGGAACGGACGAGGAACCAAGCGAGGGAGAAACATCGGACGACACTCCTGGACGACATATCTGAGAATCCAGTCTTCATGGCATCCTCTTCTCACTCAGATGGTTGATGGAATACGTCATTGTGAAAACTGCCTATAACGTACATGCATGCATACGGTGACTGTGTACGTGTAGCGCCCTATGCACCGTCAATGATGCACAGCTTCGCCATGGACGGAAATTCTAATGATACATGAGCTCTGATGTGAATGAAGATTAGCGAAGAATGAGGTTTACAAGGAATGCGAAATGATCCCATCTCTACGAGGAGAAAGTTGAATGAACGCAGAGATTCCAAATCATCTCTGAAACCGTTTTCTATATCTGCTTGCAGATAGATAATTAAGTCGCGAGTTGGGATGAAATGTTGACAACAGCCTTCATTTCTCAACATAGCTTTCAAATCATTTGTCGTAAAATACAATAGACGCCAAAATATCATTAAAATGAAGTTCCATGCGATTGTCACTCGAACTTACTCTGTAGCACCCGTTGAGTTTCGATATGTGAATGATGGACATAACACCTTGGCCTTTCCAGCTTCACAGAAGTAACCTACCGGACACGGAGTAGGATTGACAGTAGCAAGACCACACGAGTATCCAGCAGGACATTCAAGACAGCTGGTCAACGCCCAACCACCTGCTGTAGAACGGTATGTATTGATTGGACATGGGGTCGCAACCAATGCGCCTTGAGTGCAGTAATATCCAGCAGGACAAGGTCCAGCGCACTGAGTAGACCCCACTGTTGTACAACCTTTAGCAGTCAATCCACCCGCCAATTTAGGGATGGGACTGGACGCGCCACTTAGACACAGAAAGCCTTGTGAGCACATCGCCAATAATCTGCAGGGAGAGAGAGAGAGAGACGATTCATCAATGCACCGCATGTTATACATGTATCTTATAAACCAGGGGTGCACAAGCAATATACGTACATAGCAGGTTAAGCGATTGGAGGAAGAAATTCATCCAAATAATAAATTCCATTTTATTAAATAGATTTTTGATGGATATTAAATGCTAAATTTTTTATGCATCTTGTTTTCAAATCATTGAAGCCGGAGTCGACTTAACTTACGTTATCTCTTCTTCCATATAATTTGATCATAATCAGGTGAACCATGCTCTAAATCTGCGCTTAATTATAACAGCAGTGCTCATACAGGATGACAAATTCGCCATGAAAACAACTTCGCAGTTCCAGGCCTCCTACTTCCATAAACAAAATGGATATTTTACAAATCATAAAAACTTCTTGAAAGGTATTCTTTGAACAAGAATAGTTATCTTGGACGCCTTTTTCCTCTGCTAAATCAATAAGCGCTAGTGAACTACACATCGATTTTCTGCGAGTATTATTACTTTCTTGACTTAGTGTTCGAAGCATTTTATATAAAGCAAAGCGTTCAAATTTAGATGAGTCTCTTCTTTCAGTCATTTTAGTCGGATAAAAATGAGTTAACTGGTAAGTCAAGCTTTCCAATTAGCAAAACTTGAGAAGCGGATTCAGAGCTCGTCACAGAATGAGAAGAAGGCATTTAGATATATAGGAGCACTTTGTTTATCAGTGATTTCTTGTCTTACAAATTGTTAGTTGTGAAACGTCAGCGTGATCAAAGTGAAAATGCGTACGGGTTGGCCATTTGTGTTTGTGTTTGAGAAGAGCCAATTTGATATTTGATCATAATGTACAATTTCAGGCGATGTATTTCAACCTATGAACACATAGGTCATCTTCAAGCACAAACCAAGGAATCTGTCACTTTTCATCATTTCTATATTCCATGCTTACATTTTTTCTGTGTCATCCATCCTATTTGCTTAATATTTTCAAAGCATCCTCCTATGTATGCAATTGTGCAGTGCCTGAAGATAACCTATACGTGTAGGTTGAAATACATGTATATCGCCTAAAGTTATCCACAAGTCATAAGTTGTTTATTGCCAAAACTTTTGGAGAAACATGAAATATAAGATAAGCATCATGGTAGCATATGAAGAAAACCAATGAAATTCACGTATCAGCCGAAAGGATGGCAAGGTTGCGAATACAAGATGCTGCAATTCTTCTCATTATCTGAAAATGTTCAGAGATAGCTATTTCGTTTCGCGATGTAGTTTATTTGTTAGAATAATGACATACATCTTTGCATTGTGAATATTTATTCTCGAATCATTGTTCAAACGTTAACATACAGTCATCATCAATTAAAATATGACCTAACTGTCCCATGTCATAAAATCAAATCTCCTTGGTTCTTCCTAAAACACAAAACCATATTTATATATATATCTTTGCTGCTATCATTTCCTGACATCGATATGACAACATAGTTGGCCGCATGGTGACTGCACGCTCATCAGTCTTCGTCCTCGTTTGAGATCTCCGACGAAAAATATCAGAGTTAGTGTCGTCCCTTCCAACAATCTGTTTTATCAAATGTTTGCTCTATCAATTTCTCATCTATTCAACATACTCCTTTCATCATCTTTGTTCTCGCTGTTTATTGATGAAGGTTCGAAGTGACATTTCTTGTGGGAGATAACCTGCCCCTTCAGTTGGTTGTGCATTGACGATAGTTCGATACCAATTTCCGCAAAGCAGTTTTAATGATATTTTATTGATCAGTATGGTGAACATTCAGCTTTTGAGGAATATTTCCTCCTCTCTGTTCACCCTGTGATCGGTCATAATAAGTAGGACAAGAAGTTTGTCCCTTCACAATTAGTGATGCTGAAAAAGCCTTCCAGTCACCATTTTCTTTGGCAAAATTTTTGGTCGATCAATGACTGAGTATGCATTGAAATTTGTAATTCAATCGTTAGTTTCTATAGTCAACTTCGATCAACCTTTATTAAATTCATGCCGTACGCAAATTGTTTTTGAAATCTTCTAAAAATAAACACAAATGGGCCTGACCATCAAATGAAGAAATCTGAATATGAATTGCAGTATCTGAATGTCAATCACAATAGTCATTATTCCTTGAACATTGCTAGAAAGCGTTGTGCATGAAAAAGGAAGCCGCTGCTATCTACGCTCGCTATAGTAAGAGACGGATATTAACAACAATGAAATTAAATAAATCATAGATCAAATTGCCGTGCAAAGGATGTGCGGCTGGTACGATTCGAACGTACGACCACGCACGGTTAACTAGACCGAGTTACGAGACACTTCTGCGACCGTGTCAATTGGCAGGATCAAACCCTGACATATGAAAGATACACTCAAGATGTACTCGGAGAATATCAGGGACATCTATGACTACTATGATATATCGTAGATATTTTATATCTATCATAGATGTCCCTGAGAATACTAAATTGCATCTCATATAATTCAATTTACCTGCCAGCTCGACAATACCATCCAGGGTTGCAGGATTGACACATTGCTTTACTTATTGCCCGTAAAGTTTGAGAATATGTGCCCGGTGGACAAATCCTTGCATACGCCGACCCAGCTGGACAATAATGATTAGCAGGGCACACAACGGGACTCTTGCCTGGAACACAGTAGAATCCTGCCTGACAAGTGATGCAGTTCGATTGACCAGCTAGTTGCTGATAGGTCCCAGCGACACACGGCACTTCACTTGCTGATCCCCGTGGACATTTGAAATTCGGCTGACATTTGAATGCTTTCGGATTGGTATTGACTGACTGTGGACAATAGTAGCCGGGATCACACTGTTGTGTAGGTGCTGAGAGTCCAGGCGTTCTGTAAAGCAAAGTCTCATGCAAAACAGGATCATCTTCCCTTAGCATACATACGGCGAACATTATCCAATGATTATTTGAAAAATTTCGCGAGCTGCTCCTCTCGCTTCTAAGCTTTATGAAGTTTCCTTTTCGATCCATTTTGACTGATAAATATTTGGAGAGTTATTTGTTAGTGTTTGGAACAACTCGGTAGAAGTGAATTTTACTTACGCGCAATAGTATCCTCCTTTGCACGGTAGACAATCCGTCGCTTTGCTTTTGCCACCCAGGAATGGTCTGTAAGTACCGCTCGGACAATTGGTAGGCTGAGTAGCACCGGCTAGACAATACTTCCCAGCAGGGCATTCACGATTTGGAGGAGCAGCTTGAGTGGCACTGCCGTTGCAATAAAATCCCGCAGCGCAAGGAAGCGTGTAATTCATCGCATATTCTGGACAGTATTGACCTAATGAGCAAGCCTCACAGCTCTGTAAAGGAAAATAGATCTCGTTGTCGTCTGCGTGATGTTTTCATTCAGTAACCCCTATTATAAAGTCAGACATGCATTGAGGGACAGAGAAAACAGGGTTTCCGAAAAAACCGAACAAAAAAGAGCAGCGTGCTTTCTCAACCGCTTAACACGGCCATTTCCTATCAACAGTCAGTGAATGTTAGATAAAGCTCATTGAATTACAAATAGAGCAGAATAAGAACAATTAAATAAAAGCCAACAAAATAATAGATTTATAATAGTTTTGTTCAGTTTACACATGTGACATTTATCCAGATTGACTGATTCTAAGTCACTGTAGTTTTGTAGTATCTCAGTCGGTCCTGCAGCAACTGAGAATCTATTTTGCACGCACATAGCTGTTCAGTGTTCATACGTTGACTGGCAAGAGATTAGTGAATGTCTTTTAAAATACAAAGTGATGCCACTGTGTCGTGCGTCTAAATAGCACTCAAAAGGGCTCATGGAAGCTGAAGTATTTGCCCTATCCAACTTGAGTGATGTTGTACAAGATAAATATAAATATTAACTTTCCTGCTTTGGAGATAAGGACAAAACTTTATTTAAGAAAATCACTGGTAGCTAAATGATTTCTGCACAAAGACACACGATCACTTTTACTTTTACATCTTTGAATGTAATAGAATGACAAAAACCAGAAACAAAATAGTCTTAGGTAAAAAACCTTTGATAAATGCGAAATTAAATAAACCTTTAAATAGGCAAGAAATGAGTCAGAAGAACTCGGCAGACACAGCACTGAATTGGCAGTCATTCATCACCTCCCCTATTTCTTTTTCCTTAAAAGGGACTCCACTTCCTCGAACAAATAGGTGTGCAGACTAAGAATCTGAAATGAAATGCGAGTTCTTAACCATGCAATTGCGCTTCTATAGTCCTCAGTTCCATTTATAACGATCGAACTTCTCTGCCAGTGCCGTAAAAACATGTATCCATTTGCTCCGACAACTGGTTGCGTGAGATCTCCAAATTCAACATCAAGCACTCTCATAAGATAGTTTCTTTTCCTGTCATTTTCATGCACTTTGCAACCCTAAAAACGGCTGTCTCATATGTGTTGGTTGATTCTGAAGCTGACATGCGTGGCACGTGCATGAAAAAATGCAGTCACTCCGCTGAACCAAAATCCTTCAATTTTTTTATATCCATTCGTGCCGCATTGCTAAAGAGGCTTTGAAAATTACATGCATGATTGAAGAACATCTCAGAAATGGTGAAATACATACAGATGAAAATGAACTTACAGCTGCAGTGCTTCCGCTGAGGTACGGATTGAATGTTCCCGGTTTGCAAGCAATACGAGCGCCATTCGTGCAGTAATAGCCCTTCGCACATTCAACTCTTCCACTGGTTCCGAAGCCGATGCATTGAGAGCCATTGGCACACTTTTTGCATGCCCCAGCACCGAATTGATCGTTGTAGGTGCCGGGTGGACATGGGACAGGTCGAAGCGCTCCTGCGACACAATAAACGCCCAAGCCACACCTGTATCCCTGACCACTAGCTAACGTTGGTCGAGAAGTCCGAGATCCAGCCAAACATACATACCCCGCAGTGCAAAGATATTTCTGCAAATAAATTTTGATTTTCAAAAATGTGAAGCTTTTGTTGCCTTCACAGGAATTTCTTATTTATCATAAATTGATAAGCCAAGTAGTGCTTGAGTCCTTAAGGAGATTAGAATGAGTTAGACCAGGTGATCTAATACGAAGTTGTACATAAATTATATTGCAGACTTTCTACCCATACGCTGAAAATCTACTTTTCTAATGAAGAAAAGAGGTCAGCGTAATGAAATACCAAATTCCTACTCGATCAGTGATTGCCGTCCATCGTTACCTTTATCCTACAGCTGAAATGATGTTGGACATTATTCATGCTGAGATTAATACACAGGTAACATTAGGCATGCGTAGTGATACGCAACATCACTGGGGGCTTGGACAGGGCTGATATTGTCAGCTGGAGTGTTGTGATGTGATGCTTTTAACCCGGATGCCTTCTCGAAGCTCACAAGACCAAGCAGTTAATCACCACGGTGATTGAAGCCTAGCAACCTTGATAACTAATGGATTTTTTAAGTACCGCATTTATCCGTGTTAGCTGCCTGGCAGTGGTAGCCTATTCGGATCGGAGTTTTGCGACTACAGTACATAGCACGTGACGTGTGACGCTATTGTGCGGGTATAATCATAGAAATAAACTGTTTATCTGAAGTTCGCTAGAATGGAAATTGACTCAAGGTCGAGGCTCATCCGAGGGAACTAAGTTGGGGCATGAAGAACCAATTAAAAGCTTCGATTTACTCATGTGACTGATTCTAACCCAATGATACAGACGTTGGCAGGTGCATCTAAGTGAAAATGCGTGCGATTTATGTGGCGTTATTGTGCATTGCATGAAGCTTAATTTCCATTCTAGAGGTTTTATTGTTGTCAATTTCTATGGGTATAATCGATATTATCGTTTGCGCTACTGAATTTTCATTGTACGTCATTGCCAAAAAACAATTTTGTTCGTCTCCCCGGGCTTTTTATTGCAAGAAGTTAAGATAAAAACATGTAGGCTATTTACAATTGTTTTTATCTTAACTTCTTGCAATAAAAAGCCCGGGGAGACGAACAAAATTGTTTTTTGGCAATGACGTACAAAAACTACCTCCCGTCAACAGCAGTCAACATGAATTTTCATTACCTAAATGTTGATATTTAGAACGAAATTCTTCGACAAACGTACTGTGAGACTTCCTGAAGTAGGACAATAATATCCAGGAGGACAGATGCCACATTGCTGTATATCTTGGAGACCCACACCAGATGACAGAGTCCCCGAAGGACAGGCAGTAGGCTGAGATGATTTGGCCGGACAATAATATCCTTTCGGACAGACATCATTGTTAGGAAAGGTGAGACCTGCGTTTGTGGCTGCCCATGTCGTCTGATTCATTGGAAATGCGGAGGTGGATCCACCAGGACAATAGTACCCTGCAGAGCAGTTTCCAGTTGGTGCAGTGAGTCCTGGCGTTTCACAATACATCCCCGCAGTGCACATGGTACATTGACTAGATAATTTCCGAGTGAAGCTCCGAGCTGCGAAGGTTCCAGCTGGACAGGGATAAGATGAGAACCTGCCTGTCCCTAACGGACAGTAATACCCCGCACTACAAATCTGAGGCACGGTTGCAGTGGTGTGGTCACAGAAATAACCAGCAGTGCAGTTTTTACAGACAGCAGCCCCAGCAGCTGAGAAGAATCCTATAGCACAGCGAGTTGGCCGCTTGCTTCCTTTAGCACAGTAAGTATTCGCTGGGCATATTGTGTTTTGTGGCTGACTTTGACCTTGTAGGCAGTAATAACCTGCATTGCAAAGACCTGTCGGCTTGGTGTTATTTGTACCGGAACAGTAGGAGCCAGAATCACACGGATCGCAGGCAGTGGTTCGTCTGACTTGATTGCTGTAAGTTCCAGGTGCACATGCAGTTGGAATCGCCGATCCGAGAGGACAGTAAAACCCGGCGGGACACGCGTGTTGTTGCGCGGTGGTGGCACCTCCAGTGCAGTAGTAACCAGGATCACACTTGGGTCCCCTTGCTGTCATGCCAACATCAGGACAGTAATACCCACTGTCACAGGCAATTGGAGTTCTGAAATGAAAGTTATTCGATTGAGATTCGAGAAACTCATTGAAAGTGAAAATAGTTTTAAAGAGTTTTCAATACAGGAAAATGCATAGTCTTGATGTCGGCGCTTCGCCCGTTCTTTATTTAGGCATGACACGGAACTGGTGATGGAGTGGCAGGGTGGACTGACCACTAGGAGAAAGTCCATCCGACTGACATTGCGTCATGAGGACAGACAAAGGAATTCTACATTAATCATTCTGCATGAATAAAAATGATACGGTTGATGAAACATGCTACATAAGTCTCAGTGACAAAATGATGAAAATCATAAGACAAGAAAAATAAGAAAAAAGCATGAATAATAAGAAACTAATCCCAAAACTTGAATAAATAATATGGTCTAGATAATCATAAAATAACAAATAAAATGATTAATGAAAAGTAATGCAAGACTCACAGTAAAGTAAAGAAAATATTCTCTCCTGTTGGACACACAATTGAGGTGCAAGCCGTTTCATGGAGACCCCTTTGTCAACAAACAGTTGTTATGAGGACCGACTCTGCTTAATCGATGTTAAATCATCGCCGCTCCGATTAGCACGTTTAGGGCACTCTTGCAGATGCTTCGTGATGCTCGAATTAGGAGCCTTGTTCGATCGAGGTCGGGTTGTGTTACCCAAATTTGATTTCTATAATATACGAGTACATTGCTTCTCTTAATCCCAGGTTCTGAATCTGACCAAAGTTTTTACAATAAATATAGCATTATCGTTATGCAATAACAAAATTTATTAAAATTATTTGATTAATTTCATTAATTAAAACATTTTTACCAAGTATACAACTGACATTCTGGTAACAATTTGCGCAGAATTTCACCTCATTTAAAATGATGTCTCTTTGTGGTAATTAGTTGATTTAAGTGGTTGAGGAAAAAGTAATAAAATGCCAGGGGAAAGGGACATGCTGCATTATGATTCTCGTAGCAGTTTCTAAATGATCAAGACTGATATATGAGTGTCACAATCAGCATACGTGACAGTACTGCTTCCAATATTTCATTGAAATCAAAGGAGGACATTTAACCCAGCTTGCTTGCATTAGGTGACATTTCAAATGGCAGACTGATATAAAGACTTACTGAGTGCCGGCTGTGCAATAATGTCCTACAGGACAAGGTCCATAGTTCGCAGTGGTCTTGATAGTCAGACATTGAAGAGCTGCAGAAGTGGCCCACGTGGGATTGAAAGGTGTAGCGGAATATGCCCCTTTGTTGCAGAAATAGCCAGCACCGCAGATATTAGTAGGAAACGTATTTCCACGACCTTCGCAATATTGAGGTCCAGGACAGAGGATACAGCTAGTCTGGAACAAAAAGAACAGATAAATGCCGGTTCTCAATCTCAGCTATCAGATTCACATTCAAGATTCTGATTTGGCATGCTTGTGAATTCATTTGATTGATTAAACACAGCTGAGAGTTCGGCATGATGCGATACTTCGGTCAACTGCTTTCAAAGCTGTCTGACAAGCAATCCTTTTGGCCCATTCAACTCGTATTAACGATCTTAGCGTTCAGTGCGACAGCGTCGAGATCACGGAGGGGTCGAGGCGGTGCGAGCACGATACCGGCACCGATAACCCGGTGTGGGGCCCCTGTCCGCATTACCCGCAGTTCAGTTGTTGCCCCTGAGCTTCGCGTCAAGTTTCTACCTTACTGTTTTTCCCAGAAACGTGGAGGCTGGTAATGCAGGACGTTCTCACATCTGACATCTGGCACATGCAGATGTCTACAAGCTGCACTATCGGACAATTCGGTGTCGGTATTGTCCTGCAATGACCCAATCAAACTAGAGAATATCAGACAAAATCCTTCTGTCGTGATGATCAGCTTATAACACGCTTTAGCAGCATCACGCTGTACGAAGTTCCTAGGCGAATAACACCATCGTTCACAGCATGATAATAAGGCCTATATATAGAATACTAACATACGCTAAGCCTTCAGAAATAGTGACTAAATAATACGATGTGACTGAATTCAATTATATGATAAGCATAGCCTACATTAGGCCTACGTCATGTTTGCCGTCATAAATCCCATATATCCACTGATCGGGCATGAACTCGCAGATTAAGCCATTATTGTGCATGCCGTGCCCGTGCCAACGTCCGTGCCGCAAAAATCGAGACGCCGCAGCCGGCCCCACCCCAGGCGATTGCGATCAATTAAAATAAGATCGGTCAGTGTGTGTAACATGGCTGCTGTTCACACTAGCCCGATGATCTCAACGATGAATAGTGATGGCAACGGAGCTTCATGATTTAAGGAAACATTGTCACTCTTTTATCGCTATCGTTTCGGTCTGGTGTGAACGCGTTTATAGACCTCATATTTATTGTGGCACTTTTGTCGTTCTAGCTGTGTCAGACATTTTATATCTCCACTGTGCCGTCATTTCGGCGCGAAGCGACAAGACAATGTAAACATGGAAGGTCAACGAATATTCAAAACAATCTAGTCGATCGACTGTACACTGCCGCACAAACAATTAGCGAAGGAATGTCTTTGTTCTCTAACAGTGACTGCTGATTGTTAAACCTCCATGTTGTTTGTGTACTTTAAGCGGCAATGAGAAACATGTTTGTGTACTTTAAGCGGCAATGAGAAACATGTTTGTGTACTTTAAGCGGCAATGAGAAACATGTTTGTGTACTTTAAGCGGCAATGAGAAACATGTTTGTGTACTTTAAGCGGCAATGAGAAACATGTTGTTTGTGTACTTTAAGCGGCAATGAGAAACATGTTTGTGTACTTTAAGCGGCAATGAGAAACATGTTGTTTGTGTACTTTAAGCGGCAATGAGAAACATGTTGTTTGTGTACTTTAAGTGGCAATGAGAAACATGTTTGTGTACTTTAAGCGGCAATGAGAAACATGTTTGTGTACTTTAAGCGGCAATGAGAAACATGTTTGTGTACTTTAAGTGGCAATGAGAAACATGTTGTTTGTGTACTTTAAGCGGCAATGAGAAACATGTTGTTTGTGTACTTTAAGCGGCAATGAGAAACATGTTGTTTGTGTACTTTAAGCGGCAATGAGAAACATGTTTGTGTACTTTAAGCGGCAATGAGAAACATGTTGTTTGTGTACTTTAAGCGGCAATGAGAAACATGTTGTTTGTGTACTTTAAGCGGCAATGAGAAACATGTTTGTGTACTTTAAGCGGCAATGAGAAACATGTTGTTTGTGTACTTTAAGCGGCAATGAGAAACATGTTGTTTGTGTACTTTAAGCGGCAATGAGAAACATGTTTGTGTACTTTAAGCGGCAATGAGGAACATATTTGTGTACTTTAAGCGGCAATGAGAAACATGTTGTTTGTGTACTTTAAGCGGCAATGAGAAACATGTTTGTGTACTTTAAGCGGCAATGAGAAACATGTTGTTTGTGTACTTTAAGCGGCAATGAGAAACATGTTGTTTGTGTACTTTAAGCGGCAATGATAAAAATGTTGTTTGTGTACTTTAAGTGGCAATGAGAAACATGTTTGTGTACTTTAAGCGGCAATGAGAAACATGTTTGTGTACTTTAAGTGGCAATGAGAAACATGTTTGTGTACTTTAAGCGGCAATGAGAAACATTTTGTTTGTGTACTTTAAGTGGCAATGAGAAACATGTTTGTGTACTTTAAGCGGCAATGAGAAACATGTTGTTTGTGTACTTTAAGCGGCAATGAGAAAAATGTTGTTTGTGTACTTTAAGCGGCAATGAGAAACATGTTGTTTGTGTACTTTAAGCGGCAATGAGAAACATGTTTGTGTACTTTAAGCGGCAATGAGAAACATGTTGTTTGTGTACTTTAAGCGGCAATGAGAAAAATGTTGTTTGTGTACTTTAAGTGGCAATGAGAAACATGTTGTTTGTGTACTTTAAGTGGCAATGAGAAAAATGTTGAGAGAAGTTTGAGAAAGGATTATTATTTTTTTTTTACTGAATTTTCACCCCTAGCACAGCTATGAGCCATGAACGAAGCTAGGGGTTACTCAATGAAAAACTAATAAATTGTATTACTGTAAATAAACAAAAGAAAAAAACAGATCTTATAATCTGATTAAGCTGCCCCCATCAGAAACCTATTCGCACGCCTCTTGAAAGTATCAAGATTGTATTGGTCAGGGAAAGTGGTCTGGGGAAGCTGATTCCAAAGCTGTGCCGTGCGAACAAAAAAGCTTTTCGAGCGACTCACAGTACGTGCGCGTTCTAAGCTCACATTATAGCATGTGAGTGCATTAGCTCTGCGTGTGCTTCTGGAGAAGATATTAGGTTTGGGTACGCACTCATTTACTGCAGAGATGCTTCTACCGAAATAGTACCTGTAGAAGAGACTGAGTGAAGCAACATCTCGTCTGACGGAGAGCGGCTGCAACTTGCTAGCAAGTTTTTCACCCATGAGATTCTTGACACGTTTCTCAACCCGTTCAAGGAGGTTAAGATGCGTTTGTGGGGCGCCTGCCCACAGTTGACAACAATACTCCATCAGAGGACGAATAGTGGACTTGTAAAGATAGCAGACAGTCTGTGGTGGAAGATAGCTGCTGGCACGATAGAGACTACCAATGCGTTGAGCTGCCTGCTTGCTAATGGATTGGATGTACGGTTTCCATGACAAGTCTTTCGTAACCGCTAATCCAAGGAAGGAGATGGAATCTTGTTCTCTGATCCTATTATCTGACATCTTAATGCTATGATCATCATCTCCTTTAAGTCGTGAGTGCAGAATACTCTGAGTTTTTGAAGGATTGAAGGAAACAAGCCAATTGGCGCCCCATTCTGAGACCCTGCGTAAGTCTTCATTAAGAACGTCGCATAACTGCTGACGTTGCTGAGTGTTTTTAGCGAGTCGCTCATTGGAATTGAAGAGTGTTGTGTCATCTGCATACATCACCAATTTACTCACTAGGCAGTCTGGGAGGTCGTTGATGTACAGCAGAAAAAGAGTGGGTCCCAAAATTGACCCTTGAGGAATTCCTGCATTGACAAACTTGGTGGAAGACTTTTGGCCATCTAAGACGACAGATATCTGCCTGTCACTAAGGAAAGAAGCAAGAAGTTTGTGGAGTTGATCAGCAACTCCATAGGACTTTAGCTTCATAAGGAGTCCCTGATGCCAGACTTTATCGAATGCCTTGGAAATATCCAAGGCAACTGATCTCGTCTCACCTTGTCTGTCAAGGACACGACTCACATGTTCAGTGACATATGAAAGAAGATCTGCAGTTGATCGAGAGTGCCTGAAGCCATACTGTTCTTCTGATAGAAGGTTCTGAGTTTCAAGGAAGTTAACAATGTGTTGGTTAATCACTGCTTCAAAAATCTTGCCAGCAATTGAAGCAGGCTGATAGGACGGTAACTAGATGGAAGAGATGAGTCAGAACCTTTCTTTGGAGCTGGAACCACGGAAGCTACTTTCCAACAAGAGGGAAACTCACCGGTGGATACACATCTACTGAACAGTTTAGATAAAAGTGGAGAAAGCTCAGGTGAGAGATGCTTGAAGACCGAAACCGGGATGCCGTCTGGTCCACTAGACTTAGAGCTATCGAGACCGGCGATGATCTTTTTGACGTTTCGGACTCTGACTGAAGGAGGACTAACTGTCTCATCAGTGCGCATGGGAATTGGAGGTGGAATTCTACCTCCATCGTCTAATGACGAATTCTTCGCAAACTCTTTGCAAAGAAGCTCGGCTTTGTCTGCTGAGGTTGTCGCCATAGAAGTACTGACTTCGGCATGACGGAGTGCTGGGATGGAGGATTTGTTCCTATTGGTGACACTGTTGTAAATCCTCCAGAAGTCCTTAGAGCCAAGCTTTTGGGTAGCAATGGATTTCCGTACATACAAAGCGTAACGGCTTTTGGCCTGATGTATGGTTTCCTTGCAATGTCTACGTGCGGTTTTGTACAATTCAAGATTGCCAGCGCTACTGTCACGCTTATACTTATGGAAAAAGTGGTCACGCTGGCAACTTGCAGCTGCACATTCTGGTGTAAACCAAGGTTGTGAGTGAGGCTTCATTTGGAAAGTACGGTGAGGGATGTAGGCCAACATCCCTATCTGAAGCCACTCTGTCAGTTCTTGCGCCGACTTGTGGACGTTCTCGCTCAGAATCAAATTCTCAGCTTGAACTTGACTTAGAAAAGTGCGGAATTGATAAACTGTTCTATGGAAGGGTGCAGACGGTGTGGAGCAAACTTGTTTGCCAGAAACTGTGATAACACAGTGATCAGACGTGCCGAGGGGAGAAGTAACCTTGTGTGAAAAATAAGTTGGATTTGAGGTGAGAAACAGGTCAAGGAGATATCCAGTATCCCCAGCTCGGTCAGGCACTCTGGTAGGACAAGTGACAATTTGACTAAGGTTGTGAGAGACAGCGAAATCCTGGGCTGCCTGACCGGAGAGATCGGTGGTGCGTGAGTGCACAAGCCAGTCAACATTGTGCACGTTGAAGTCACCAAAAACGGCAACTTCAGCGCTGGGATACTCTTGTAGAAGAGAATCGATCTTGTCAGAAAGAACATTGAAAATATCCGCATTAGTTGATGGAGAGCGGTATAGGAAAAATAGAAGAAGAGTAGTCTTCTGCAGCGGCGCAATGAAGGCAAGATACTCATGACTTGGATCCTCTGAGCTACAAAGCCTTCTCAAGGGAAGGCTTGTCTTGGCATAGACTCCAAGACCATGACAAGGTGCTTTATCCATCCGGTGAAATATGTATCCATCAGGAGTAACGTCGCTTGATGACACACTGGAATCTAACCTGGTTTCCGACAGGGCTAGAAGATCTGGTGACTTACCTTGCAGGAAGATGTTGATGTCGTCGTAATTGGACCTCAGTCCTCTTACGTTGCTGAAGCTGATCCTGAGAGGGGTTTTGAGCTTGACGGCTTGACTACGTTTCTTGTGTGTCTTTCTCATTTTCATAATTTCGCATAGAATATCAATCAAATAAACGAAAATTATACTGTACAACAAAGTGATACAAGAAACTTTGGAAGGCATCAGAAAAACGTAAATAATAGCAACAAAGCTGCAATAAATAATACGCAAAAAAAGACACTTATAGGCACAGTTCATGTCGCAAAAGCTTGAAGAAACCCAAATGAGAACCCCTTTGCCGTAACAATGGGTACAAGTCAGGTAGGCCACAGAGGAACCGGATACAGCTACACGGGCTAAACCCCTCAGTAAAGCTACCCACGCATGTCCGTGGCAGTGGAACTGTACCGCCTTTTTTCGAGCAGTTGACCGGGCCTGCCTCCCAAAGCATTACCGGTGGGTTCGGGACCCTCGAACTACCTGACGCCTGTATGCCGTGAATACGTTGGATCTGTCACACCTTAACCTGCAACAAATGGGGAAGTGCAAAAGAGAGCAGTGGAAGGAAGTTCGATCACAAATGAGCCAAATAAGTGCCATGCCCAAAAACCTGATTCAACAACATGAAACATCTGATGACTGTTCATATCTCGCAAACCAGGGAGTGGTGTTAATTGGGACGGCCGAAATTATTGAACTTATTTGAATTTAACCCACATTTTCTTACTCCTTACTCCAAACCCTAACATTTTTGATGAAAAAGTGAGAATGTGATGTTTTTAGGAAGAGTGACGATTTTGTGATAACTTTGCGATATCACTATTCGCTGTCCACTGATTTCGATGAGCAAAATATCAAATTAAAGCTCAGGAAATGCTGTTCGCCTCGTGCCTGATTCATGATCACACGCTCGTACTAACATTTTCCGTATTGAAAACTTACTATCTGTAAATTGAGCGATTTTTTATTTTGACCATTGTCCAGTAAACATTATAACAATAGAAGTCTGTCACACCTCATTTCACGCCTGACAATGCAACCTCTCTAATGATGTGTGACATTGATGCGCGACACGACTGAGAGGCATGAGAATGGATTGAAATTCCACACATTTTCAGTGGTTCGCTTTTTGTGATCAGCTCGCTCAGACGTTCATTCCTTGGTGATGAAATATTCCTCTTGACAAATTTCCACCGAGTCTTAATGGTCTACACAACATTTCATTGCGTTATTCTATGTCAACAAATGGATTTCTCGTGAAGACATTGACGATCAATGATTAATGGCGTTCAATTCTAAAGGTCACTCTTTTCCGTTTAGCCGAATGAGTGCAACTGAATACTCCGACAAACGTCACTTCTCCTTCGTACTGGGACATTGGAGGGTGGTAACATGATCAGACCTTAATCTGAACGGAAATAGTATTCAAATCGTAGTAAGAACTTAGATGGGATCATACATGAAATCATATGAGAGTATAGGAAGCAAGAATTTAAATAAGTCTTACATGTGATCTATCGAGACATTACTTTGGTTGAAATTTATCCTGTTAGGGTACACAAATATTAAAATATGCGAGAACATTTGGATTAATAAGAAGCTAACATTGAATGAAGAGTTAGCGGTGGAAAATATATCATTTAACTATCAGGTAAGTCATTCAACCGACGTAGGATCAACGGCTGTTCCTACGTTGTTCCTGAACATTACAGACATCGCGAGAAGGCAAAGACTGTGTTGGTTCGGCCACGTGGTAAGAAGGGATGAGACAGAGCGGATCAGAAAAGTTACGTGGATGGAAGTAGATGGTAAAAGAGGAGCAGGAAGAAGACCTGGAAGCAAATGTGGAAAGATGACCTCAAGCGTGTTGGAGACCAGGAAGCGGACGCCCGTGATCGACCGAAACGGAAGTCCATACTCAGGCAGCAAACGTCTAACCCAGCATCTTCTGGAAGCAAAGAACGCAAGAAGAGATGAGTGAATGTTCCGGAGATTGGTGAAGTGGTGGGTAGAAGCATGTTGCGTCTTCAATTTCCTCAAAACGAAAGTAGTTGGAGTACTTAAATGATGCGGTAACTTACTTTTCCAGGAAGATTTTGATACTGCCCGGGAGGACATGGATATTCATGTCGATAAGTTGTTCCTTTCAGACAGAAGTATCCAGGTGGACATTGCGTCATTTGACTGGCTCCTAGTTCGCAGTAGTATCCCGCCTGGCATGCTTTGCAGCTTGTCTGTTTAGCCTGAAAAACAACAAACTTATTTTTCAGCAAGTATACAAGCACATCAACCCATGTTCATCAATGGTCATCATTACTATCGATACAAATATTCAAATATTAAACATCTGCAGGCCTCACAGCAAGTAAGCATGAAAAAGTAGGAGAATAAACGTAAAGACAGAGGTGGCGGGCTCCGCGCTCCGGTTTGTCTGTCCTAAGTGCGCTCCACGCTCCAGACTATACTCATAAATGACTCTCATAGTTGAACGACTCTCTTAAGTAAATCAAACTGAGGAATTGTTGTTAATGAAAGCAAAATGATTCGTTCTACGATATCGAATATCATGAGTAATCCTCATCGGATCGCTGATTGAGTGACGATAGTCTGATAGAGCATGAGCCCATGTCAGTCCAACCAGGCGTCATGAATTCTGCGGTGCAATCCGTTGATCATGTTGTTTGTTTGATTAAACTCAAATAGCAGAAAAAGACGGTGAGTTGTAAGTGTATTGTATTACGGTCCTAAAATTCATACTAAAACCCTTTGTAGCAAAGTTTACTTGAGGACTTAGCTGATGGCAAAAGAAATTATCATTCCATGACTGAATGTGGTGCTTTCCTGAGATTTCCGGAGTGCGGAGTTAAAGTCCCAGTAATGTGCATCTGAAAACTTTTATACTCTTATTTCATATCGTATCGCACTGTGTAAATACTTAACAAACGGGTCGTATATCTGGGCCATCCTTTGCTTAGTCATGTCACTTACCAAGTCTTGGTATGTCCCTGGAGCACAAGGGATCGGATCTCCAGTTTGCGCGGGACAGTATGATCCAGCCGGGCACGGGCCGCTAGTTCGAGATCCGGTGGCCGGAGTGGCGGTGGTTGCACCTTGTCGACAAAAATACGATGCTGCACAAGGGCCAGTCACGTTATTAGATCCTCCAGAGCAGTAAAATCCAGGAAGACAAGAAGTACATTTATCAACGCCATCATTGTTCAGGAGAGGAGAATACGTTCCCGCTGGACAATCAGATACTACTCCCGCAATACAATATTTACCGGCTCCACAATTCTGGATGACTCCCGAAGTGCAGCGATAGCCATTTGGACAAGCTGTACACTGTTGTTGACCTACAAAGTAAAATGTTTGTTTAATCAACTGATGGACAAGTTCAAATCAAAGTCACATGTCTGAGAACTCTTTGCCCTCCAGTAATTTTCATTCTATTTACAGTGTACTTGCAAAAGGCAGTATTTACTAATTAATGCAGGCGCACTAACTTAGGCGATTTGCTAGTAGTGTGTTTGAAGTAATATTTAATGAATGCCCGTCGAAATCTCACTTACTTGCTAATTGCAATTCTCAATTTACCCCGGACATGGCTGCAGCCTTACATAGGGAGGTGTGTCGATATTGAGAGATGTGAACTAGGTCTCCTGATGATTCCTGATATTGGATGAAATGACAGCTATTCAGGTCTGTTTCCATTTTTCAACTGAGGATGCAACTCAATAATTATTCCATTTCCTCATATCGACAGTAATCTGACGAAGAGTTGTATGACGGCTTTTCTTAAAATTGAGGCATCTATGTCCTAAGAGGGCCTCACACATACTCTACATTCTGACAAAGTTTTGAGTGAAAATTCATTAAAATTTGAAAAAATAGCATTCAAATTTTGGCAAATTCCTTCCTGGAGAAGCGGTGCAGCACATGATAGGTCACGCAGAAATCAATATTATCGATTGTTGGAATACATTTGGTAATATTTAGCATGTTAAAAATAAGGTGTGGTGCATTTGAAATAATAAATGTAAAGCAGAAACCGATTGACAAAAATGCTCTGCTGATGAAATCTTAAAAGTCGATTTCCCAAAAACTAGGATTTTACCGAAACCACTTTCTTTCAAAGTACCGTCGGTAATCTCACATAATATTTAATTCAATGCACTATCTATATAAGCTGAGGAGAACTTTGTGTATTACTTAGTGGACACGTGGCAAAAGCAATGAGCTGTGGAAATTATCACACAATTATATCGATATCTACGAAATATATCGATGTAAAAATATAATATACGAATACTACAAATATGTGAGTAAGTAAGTAAGAAATGTTTCTTCAATAAATTGATATTCGTATACGTCACAAGTTATAATCAAGAATACAATATTCAAGTGAAAAAGAAATGAGACGACGTTACGACAAATAATGAAGACACTTCGTAAGAAACTTAAATCAACTTTCTAATTCAGTGTCAAATCGACTTTTTCACTACTACATTCGCTGATTGTACAAAATACATGACCATGGTAAAAATGAGTTCAAGTACCTGGTAGTACGACAAAAAGGAACACGAAAATGTTTACTGGAACGCAGTTTTCAGGAATCAAGTTGTTGAGTGGATGTAATGGACTCTCACATTTCAGAAGGAAATCAATGATCTTCTGTTCAATAAGGTTAACAATTTGAGGGAAATTATCGTAATGACAATTAGAACCACAAATGATATTATGTGCACGCTTCTGAAATCTTTCTGACTTTGAAAATAACTTTACAGGTAATCAGCCATAAGCAGGTGATGCATACATAATCAAACTCGTAATTAGTGAGTGGTAGACGTCTATCAGGTCTTTTTTATTTAACATAGATTTTAGAACTCGAATAACGTACAGACCAGAGGAGACTGTCTTCAGAACATCAGAAATTTGATGGTCCCAAGATAAGGAATCAAGTAAAATAAAGCCTAAAATTTTCACTGAGTTTTCATTTTCAAGCTTCAAATTGGTGCAATCAGGAAAAGATTTAGTACATTTTATCAAAATGTGTTTACCTTGCCCACTATGATAGTGAGTCCAATGTCGGAAAGGAAAAAGATAATGGCGTCTATTTCAGACCGTGTTGGATTGTCTCGGAAAATTGGTTCGATAAGTCATATCATCGACGTATTTTATAATTTTACAGAGATGACCTGAGGAGGCAACACATCCCATCATGGCGTTGAATAGATATGGTCCAAGAATCGACCCCTGTGGAACTCCTGATATGACGTTGGACTCAACATCACAATGACCGAGCATCTACTCGTGCGAACTGCATTGTGGCACTATGACGTGTGACTTACAGTAAGCTAACTGTGTCATCGACTCTCTCTGCAACGTTGACCGTTTTGCGAGAATTCCAGGGGTTCTTACCTTGCAAAGAGAATCCCGTGGCACACGTGACGTTTGCAGCGCTGCCTGCCGGACAATATGACCCTGTCGGACAGAGGTAGTTCTTCGCCATAGACAGCATGGTTGTCTTTGCAGGGCAGTAGAATCGCGCAGCACATGAACTTCCTTCCACAGTCTGTCCTACAGCTTTACAGTAGGTTCCAGCCAGGCAGTTCAAGCAGTCTGTAGGCACCCTTCCTTCAGTTTCAATTCGATATGTTCCTGAAACAAAACAATACCACATTGCTGTTTCCTTACGTCAAAAAGGGAAGAAGTCAAAGCTCAGAACTGGGACGAATAAGATACCGTAAAAACTGTATCAAACAGGGCTGGGACCGGTTAATTTTTTGTAACCGGTTAAATGAGGATTCCCGGTATTTGTTTAGTTGTCACGTTTCATCGACAGCTACGGACCTTGTCAATTTGGGTTTCGACCGAATTCCTCCACTTGCAGTGCTTTGATTTGATTGCATGACTATATTACTTCATGTTTAGATGATAGTTCAATTGATGCTGTTGTGGATGCTGCCTCCGACTATTCAAAGGCCTTCGACTTTGTAACCGATTTTAACCGATTAAGAGAGAGTGTAACCGGTTAACCGAAAACACTAACCAGTTAGCAAGATATCAGTTAACCGATCCCAGCCCTGGTATTAGACTGTCATGGCGGTCTCTTTTTCAACGCCTTTTCATGGGTGGCGGTCTTTTGCAGGTTGGGTTTTACATATTAGAGGATGGCGATCTTTTTCTCAACATCTCCTGATGTAACAGTATTAAGAAATATCGCTTCAGTAAAGCATGTATTTACGTGTCTGCTCCATCTACAAAAAACTCTGTAACAACTAGATGCTCTGCTAAATACCTATTAAACTATGAAAGTACTTACATTTTGGCTTATTAGTTGCAAGACTTATTATCTTGTAATTAAAACTTAATATGATAGTTGAAGCACATTTTGCTTTGCTGACATAACTGTTCAATAATTGATTTATAAGATAGATTGATTGATTGAGAATAAGCATTTAGGTCTAATTCACCTGTACACTAGCTACAAAGGTTCAACACTTAGGCCTGACAAGATGGCATAGCACATCTGTTCAGTATGTTCTGATTGTTAGTTTACTCCATATAACGGGTGCATGATGACCACCAACACAAATTGTGATCATGGAGGACTTCATTCGTGGGATTGTGGATGGCCTTGCAGCGAAGTACTTGCAAATAGTACATTACACATAGTGCAGGCCCTACGCAAACAAATAGCTTGGTACTCACTAGTCGTGCTGACGATCTATTACAGGTTCTACGGCATATTACTGAAGAGACACTTCGAGATATGCATGCATTAACTTAAGGTACTAATTAGATTAATATATTATTCAATTAATCAAATTTATTAATTCGGTTTATCAATCATTGCTTGCGGTTAATGTAGTGTTTAAATTAGCTTCGGACGCATTAATTCATTTCTATTGCTTCAGTTATCGGTTATTTTCAAAATTGTACTGTCAAAATTCGATGTTTTCACATTATTGAGTACTCTCAACTACTTTTTGAAATTTCAGCTGCAGTAGAATGTTTCGAAGTTTATGGCTGAAAGCGGAAATTTTCGATGACATCATAAAAATGAAACGTGTTCAAACAACAATGATATTTGACTCACCAGGCCGACAATACGTAGGCTGTGCTGATCCTGCTGGGCAGTAAGATCCAGCAGGGCAAAGATTTCCTGTTCCATCGCCTGCGGGAGCAGTGCTTAATGATCCTTGAACGCAGTAAAATCCAACACTGCAATTCACTTCCGATCCTGACAACTGACCAGAATTCTGAAAATCAAGAAAAGGTCGATCGAAATCACAATTTCAACTCAAGCAAGCGGTCAAAACACGGAAACTAATTTTCAAGTTAGTATTAAAATATCAAAGCGCTTATTTCTCAAATCGAGAACACGAATACAAAATATGGCAAACAATGTTGCAATTACAACTATGATAATGCTATTGAAATGTTTACAGTTAGATGATAATATCATGAAGCGGACAAATATGAAGAAATTAGGATAGCTATGGAAGGAGACGACATTGACACTGCACAAACTGCATTTGAATATAGTGCTATTTTATTATAGCAAGAAGTGCATGAATGATATTTATAGGATAGGTTATAAATATTAATAAATGTAAGCGGCCTGATATCACATTGTTAAGTTTTTAATTATTGAAAGTATCCCAAAGCATATTTTACGTACCTATTTAGTAGGAGGTCCGGAACAGAATTTTATTAAAATATAAATATTCTCGCACATTTACTGAAATCATACATATAAATGATATTGGGCAGCTGAATTTTAAAAGATCTTACCTGAAATGGAGCATTCAATGTTGAAGCACAATTGCATGCAGTTCAAACACAATGTTCCGGACCTCGTTAACTGATATAGACTTCAGTAAATTCGACTGAGAGCTTTATTGCGTGTCTCGGTTTTATGCGGTTGAATGATATTCATGCAATCATTCGTTGCTGTAACAATGCTTTAGATCTGATGGTCCGGCAGCCAGAGCGAGTTTCTGCAGGGAATGAGGCCGAAAATGAGACTTTCACAGAATGATGTACATCCTGTGCTTAATACGAATCGGCACGTCTGCCGAGTTCTAGTCTGTTCCTCATCTTGTCAGCCAGGATCAAAGAAAAACACATGTAAATCCAATGGGAGTCAGATTGCAGTTTTTGGTCAAAATGAAATTTTCTATGTTTTCGCCTATTACGGTAAAAATACTCAGCCAAGAGCCATAATTTTTGACATGGAATGTCTTCAGGTCATATCTTATTAGGTTCATGAACATTTATCTATGAAACTACATGCATTCAGATTTGACAAGCCTCCTACTATCGGCAAGCACCAATATGCTGGCCCACTTCATCCACATGGAACCACATTATCGCATACATCGCCGATCAGAAGCATGATAATATCACATACACATGATAGGAAATGACCTGAAGACATTCCATGTCAAAAATTACGGCTCTTGACTGAGTATTTTTACTGTAATAAGCAAAAACATAGAAAATTTCATTTTGACCAAAAACTGCAATCTGACTCCCATTGGATTTACATGTGTTTTTCTTTGATCCTGTCTGACAAGTAGAGGAACTCACTAGAACTCGGCAGACGCGCGACTTTGTAGCAGGCATTGGGTGTACATCATCCTGTGAAAGTCTCATTTTCGGCCTCGTTCCCTGCAGAAACTCGTTCTGGCTGCTGGACTATGACTTCATTTGCTGCTTTCATGATTTTGCTTAACTTCACAATACCTCCTATATCAATTTTTTGAAGTATTCCATAGAAATCTCGCTTTGTGATATCGACAAGAAATGGTGTTATTTGTGACCTCATTTTGTTATACATCGAACATTCAGAGATAAAATGAAATACAGTTTCTATTGTTCCATCATTTTTTTAGTATCATCTTCTCTGACATCACGCTGCCTCTGTAAGAGTACATGGTGCTCTTCGTAAAAACAGGACATATTAAATGAATCACGAACATAAAATGGAGAGGTGTGGCCAAGGATTTACGATTCATATTCGGTGTGTACTCAATGCACACAATGTATAAAACTTAGCAGTCTAACTTTTGGTGCTGTTTCGCACCGTTGAGTTCTAATAGGCTAATGTAGGCATCCTCTGATATCAAACAAATCAAACTTTAATGCCCATAACTGAATAATTATGGTTTAATTAACTGCTATTGTTCTTTGCACGAATAAACCTAATTTGAAAGGATGGGAGTAAATCAAAGCTAAGTTCATTTATATTGTGAAAAAAAGCGACCGGACAATAGTTGCTTGAGGCTAATTCGTTTTCAACAATATTGGATTAAAGTGAAAAGATGGACATGTACGGCATACCTATGTCAAGAATAATCAAATATCTTTGACTGCTCGTTTCCGATTGATTGTTGTGAACAAACTCAATTACTCTCTCAACGCTGGAATTTCAGGTCAATTAAAATTATTCAAAATTGATCATTTGACTGCTGATTCTCTATTGCAATGACAAGATTCTGCAATCAAAAGAGATAGATCTTTATTCAAATGCCAAATATCCTCGATCAGATTCCTACAATTCTTTATTTGAAAGACATAATTCGCAAATCGAATGGCTTCGAAGTCTTCAATATAAGGAGGCCTTTCTTCAAATAAATGAACACTTCTGCATTTTCGCTGTTGAAAAGAACTGTCCAAAGGCACGTACTCAGTTTAGCATTTATATGAATTTGATCCGTTTCAGCTACAAGACTAACTAGCAATTCTTTCCCAAATGCTAGACCAAAGCAACATTAAAACGTCATGACAAATGCCAAAAATGATACATCAAAGTGTCTATAAATGATAATCTTGTTTAAATTTGAGCTATATAATTGATCAAATTTTTCAGGAGGTTCAAATCCATTGATGCAAACCTGCATCCCATCGGGACACCTCTAACTTGCCTGTAAGTTCTACCATCGTAACTAATTTCGTAATTTTATTTAGATACATTCCTACATTCCATATTGAAGATGATTCTCATCATAATGAAGATCAAGAATAGTCTCAATCTCATTGATCCGAGTGAATTTGTATATATTGTGACCATGATCATTAAAGTGTAAATTTTGTATAGATGATTTTGTTGCATTCATTCTTGTATTAGATTTAAGCATTTACGTTCTTTTGCTCCATTGTGAGGACTCCCATTCAATGAACTCTTATCATGTCGTGATCATCACTCTTCAAATTTGTAAATATAGGCCCTATAGATCTCACGTATTTTGTATATGGTATATGATGTACAGTGTATATCATGATGACTCTGAAAATTTGTGAATATGTAGGTCTCATATATTTTGTTTATGATGTGCATGTACATCATGATCACTTGGTGTATTTGTAAATATATATCTCATGTATTTTTTATTGATGCTAAACTTTGCGTATGCATATGTAACACGTTATCAACGCTTGCTTGTAAGTGCCCTCGCGGCCATCGCTTTGCGTTTTCTGTATATTTCAGAATAAACATTTATGACTTATGACTTATAATTATAACAAATAATTAGTTACGATGGTAGAACTTACAGGCAAGTTAGAGGTGTCCCGATGGGATGCAGGTTTGCCCCTGCTTTTGCTATCATTTTTCTACATCATATAGAAATCAAAGCTCTGCAAAGTTTGACGTTTGTTCCGAAGGTCTATAAAAGGTATATTGATGACGTTATCATAGGACCTATTGAACACGACGAAGCGATTATCAAACAGGTCAAAAAAAGCTTCAATGATGTGCTTCCAGAAATCAAATTTACTGTAGAAGTAAGCCCCCCTGAGGTTGGCTTGAATTTTTTGGATTTGACTCTTCTTACTGGTAATCACAAAATTGAATATAAATAGTATCATAAAGCTTGTCACTCTGACATAGTCTTACAAAAAATTCCTTCGTGGCAAACCATGTGAAAACTAATTTTATAAAACACGTCAAGATTATATCAAACACTGCTCTGAAGAGAAATACTATAATGAGTCGAAGGAGGAGTTTTTTAAGATGGAAAAATGATTTTAACAAAAAAAGTATGAGACGCCGAAAAATAGAAAAAATATAAATAATCTGATGATACTAACAGACGCATCAAAAACGTGATGAAAAAATACAACATTTCAGGAAACTGATAAGTAAAAATTCCTCAAAAAGAGACCTAAAATGACCAAAGATTGTGGTTGCGAAATTTGTAAAGATCCTAAATATTCGTGCGCGGATAGGGTATTAAAACTTGCAATGAAAATTATATTGGTAAAACAAGTCGTCCTTTTAAAATAAGACATCAAGAACATAAAAGTAGCATTAAAAACAACACATATAATAGTGCCCTATCTCAGCACCGGTCCAAACATCCGATCAAAGGAATTCAAGACTTCATAATTCAGTTCCTATCTAAGAAAAGTAACACTCGCGATGTTACTATTGAAGAAAGCAAGTGTATCAGAGTTAATAAGCCGGAAATCAATCGGAAGTACGAAATCAACTGTTATCCTTTGATCGATTCTACTACGTAGTTATCGGATGTTAAATCTGTTCACTTTCGATTCTTAAGGGAAGGGTTGAATGTATGACCTGCCACTTACCATCGCACCTTGAAGGCCAAAGGCCGAAGTACAGTGCAACTTCAGTGACCTTCAGTGTATATTTATTATTTTTAAACAGATCAAAAAAAATATATATATATACTGGTACGGAGGCACCAAGTAACTTGGTTTTTTCTTTTTATCAATAAATTTGAGCTGTTCGAATTTTATTATTCTCTTACCACACAAGCTTTGCCAGGCGGACAAGGCAAACATTCCAAAGAACTTTGTGCATTTGCGATTACTCCAAGTGTTCCGGCAGGGCAGGCTGTAGCTACGCCAGCAGTACAGTAGCTGCCGATAGGACATGGGCCCATAACCCCAGCTACGTTAGTGGTCGGAGTATTGAGAGTGGCTTTACTTGTGCATACAAAGCCTGCCTGACAAGTTCCACTGACTGCTGATTGGCCAGCATTAGCACAATAGCTTCCTGCGTCACAGTTAGTACACAGAGAGACGTCAGTATTCCCAGTGTCGATACTGTAGGTACCAGTTGGACAAGGGTATTGATACTTGGATTTGGTACCAGCTTTGCAATAGTGTCCAGCAGGACAAATCGTCGGATTCACAACTCCTCCCTTGAGATTGAAACAATAATAACCTAAATCACATGTAATACAGTTTGAAGATTGAGGGTTGTTTTGGTATGTTCCAGCGGGACAAGGAATCATTTGACCACTACCAGCTGGACATCTGCAACCGAAAAGCTGATTATTAGCGTAAGATCAAGAATACAAGAATTCGCGAAATGTAGAGAGCGGGTAGAGGGAGACCCTGACTGTCTTTTTGAAATTGGATTATCTGCTAAGTGCAAATAGCAGATCTCAAGAATAGATATTTTATAGAAGTTTAAGGACTGTTTTAACATCTGCAAACGAACTTCTCAACTGCACGAGTACAACTTGGTCCTGAGCATGACCCTAATTTTACAACCACTATTCTCGCAAGGTTCACTTTGTTGAGTAATGGTATAGATTCGGAATGTCATCAGTCCCGATGATGGATGCAGGATCACCTTGAAATACATCGCGGAACTTTTGAATACAACTACTTTTCAAGTAGCCCTAACTTGGCTCATCCCAATCTTAAATAAAATGTCGGGACAGGGCTTACTCGCATATAAGAACGTTATTGTTCCGGTATGTGTCATTTTCAAGTCATGGCAGACAAATTCATTCATTTGACAGGAATGAACTAACTAAGTGAAATAGGCCCACTTCAAATACCATTAACATTTAATTACCGTACAGGGAGTACTTCAATAAACAAAGTTCGAAATATCAAGCTTTAGTTGTACCGATATCAGCAAGGTATTTCACAATAATCACGCAATGGCATCAGTCTGAAGAAAAAACAAAGAAAACGTCCACCTCAAGTGCATTCCTGTGACATCCAGGCGACAAGGAAATTCTTATTGGGTAATGCATATGTGGAAACATTAGAATTTAACTGTCTCAGCCGGAAAAGTGATGCTTTCCTATTTCATAATTTTTCATGAGTTTCCGTGTCATATATGGCAGGTGATTAATTTATAAAACACACATTTTAGAGACGTACGCAAAACTCAAATCGGAATTTCCGGGCAATTTTGATTTCTTGCTGTACAAAATGAAGAAAATATGAAGTGGTTATGAGGTGGGCCAAAATGTCACTACGCTACGGCATGCTGTGAATGGTTTCCAATGCAATTCATTGGCTTACATGTGGCTACTAAACCGCATTCCAAACAAACTGCTCATTTTTGTGCGGCAGCCCTTGCAATGGGGTAGCTAGAAAACAAATTTATGCACAAGTATGAATAGCAGTAATACACAATTACCTATATCCTGCTTTACATATGTTTGCTTTGTTATTAGGAACAGAGGATCCGGATGGACAATAATATCCTGCCGTGCATGTTCCATCAGGCACTGCAAGTCCTGTGGTAGTGCAGACTTTGCCTGGATCACAAGGAAGGCAATCAGAAGCGGAGATTCCACCAGTCATGTTGCGATACGTTCCAATCGGACACTTTGTGGCTATTCCTGCCTTGCAATAATATCCCCGAGGACACGGGCTATTTGTGGTGCTAGTTGTTCCAGTTGGTCGCGGGTTAGTAGCACTCAATGTGCATTGAAATCCATCATCACAAGAGCCTGATGATTTCGATAATATCCAGTCTTTGCAGAATTCACCCTGAAAGAAATGAAATGAGCAGAATTTAGATCGTGGTCTCCATGGCAAGGGATAAGGTGCATGGCCTAGTGATCTTTTGGTGCGGAGTTCGAGCCCCGGAAGAGTAGTCATTTGAAGTCAGTCGGAAGGCATCTGGTCGTAAACTAACACAGCGCTCCGGAAAAGCCTGACAATGTCACCACCGTCCCAGCATGGGGAGTTTTGACGTCAAGGCTAAAGCTAAAGCTACGTATATGCTACGGGGTATATAATCCTCATTTGTTAAGATTTCTATGTGGAGCAAATTCTATTTCTATTGAGAGCAAAGGCATTGCACCATAGACAGACATGAGTTTTCTATGATAACTTGCAACATATGCGCAGATGTTCATCAGTTTTCCATTCGAGCGGGCTTTAATGAGGTTACAATGGAATACTGCTAGCATTAAAGCGCGATGGACACAGATATTTATGCGAGTTATAATACGAATAATACCCATCTGAATCGGGTTTTAATGACTCATTGCCCTCAGATTATCCTCATTAAAGCCCTCTTCAGATACAATAATCACATGAATTGCAATATAATGACGTAACATTTGCTTTAGACTCATCTCTAATTCAAGCTTGCTTTAGACTCATAAGTTTGATTGTACTTTATCAATCTTTTTTAAAATGAGTGACAATAACCAACTTAAGCAAAATGACTTAGCAAGTATATTGATATAAAAACAAAACGTCCGGAAAGCTTTGCTTGCTTTGATTTTAAAGCGTGTGCTTCTCTAATCTGTGAGATCTTCATACCGCGTTAACAGTTCGACGACTGGGTTCGATTCCCAGCCGGGAAGCCATTTTACTCATGGTGGTGCCAGGAACAGGGCGTATTGAAATATCATTTCTACCTCGTAAAAGTCAGAGGTGAATGCTGAATTAATTGTTGGAATCCAAACCTAAGTATCTGGTATGGATATTTGGGGAAATCTTGTCTGCTTATGTCGGTGTGACGGAATTCTAGAGGTCGGTGTTACTCTTCTTACTTCCCCCCGCTTTCATTCTCCGGGCGGAAGGGATAATCCAGCTTAGAGTTTTCGATAGAAAAACAGTTGCAGTTTTTGGAAGTTGACCATTACTTTCCGTGCAATTCAATTTCCTCCTCTTTATCTTGAAAATATTGTTTAAAGGATTAACTGAAGATACAGCACTGAGATATCGAGGCTTATAGGAGACTTTATTAAGTTGGCATTTAGATCTCTGCTAAGACTTAGACTAATATCAAGATTCAAACTATGGCTTCTGGAAGAATCTGTTTGCCTCTCTTATCCGATGGGGAATTAAGTAATAGCGGTTTTCTGATATTCTCTTTATGAGAGCGGTTATGTGGATCAGTCCTCTCCGGAGTCTAAGCATCGCATACAGTGAAGAGAAGGTGATGACTGGAGCAGATTAGTACATCAGCAATAAAAGCGAAGTCTATTTTGTTAAAAATATTACCTTCGGACATTCAATTTTCTTGCCTCCAGTGCAGTATGTACCGGGCTTGCATGGTCCACCGGTTGTACATTGAGCTGCCGTGCATGGTACCGGCTTCGTGGTTAAAGCTCCTTGAGAGCAATAATATCCAGGACTACATGACTGAGGCGCGACAGTACCAGGAGCCGCACAAGCCATAGCTGCAGGACAAGCCAAACATTGTGCTGGTGAGATTGCGCCTGTACCAGCGCGATACTTGCCGACGGGACAAGGATGCTGATACGCCAGACGTGTGCTTGGGTAGCAGTAAGCACCGGCAGGGCAAGCAGTTTCCTTTGATGATCCACCGGGGCAGTAATTGCCTGAGGTACAAGCTGTGCATGTGGCCGCATTCGTCGCTTTTGAGAATGTGCCGCCGGCACAAGTGATGCCGATGGGGGAGCCGAGAGGGCAGTAACTTCCGGCAGGACAATTAGCAGCTTCTGCAAGAGATTTTCATGCGATGAAATTCGAATATTTAATTTTACTCGCATTAACTAATTTTGAAGATCTGCTGCATTAAGGAATTAATTAGAATTGAGTCAAATAAGTGGCCGGTGCCATCCATCACACATTTCTGAATCGTTGGTCAGAGAATATTCCACTCACATCTGGGTGGCGCAAAAGCGGTTCAACGAAGTGGCAGAAGAAAGAGATCTGAACGACGAGTTGCGGGTAAATTGACCTGAGTAACGCTCTCATTTTCTCCTTTCGAAAATGCATTATTTTTGATGCTACTGCAAATAAACTCTATAAGTAGAATGATGAAATTGATGTCTAATTAATCTCTAGAAATGCAAACCCTCTATGTAGGGCGATCGTCGGTTGATGAGTGTCTGCTATCCATGTCGTCTCTTAATTTTGATTCATTCCTTCGTGAATGTGACCACGGAATATCAGTTCACGTTTGGTTGCGATGGTTGTGCCATAAAATATATTTTATGGGAAGTTTTATTGATCAATTTCATCTTGGAGCTATTTGCTCCCATTCATGTCATCATTTGAATCTGCAGCTTCAACCTAGATCATGAATTTGAACCGTCCTACATGTCCTATGCAAAGACATTAATAGTTTAGGAAGTATTTTGACTAACGAAGTATATTATTTACATTGAATCCTTGTTCGACAACGCTGCTCCTCATTCGATCAGCTGGTGACCACTGCTCACAGGTCTGACGCAATGGCGGTGGTTGTGACTAACATTCATCAATTTGAGCGTTGATTATTCATTTGGCTTTATTTTCATTCATCATAATTTTTTACTTCCTTCATTATTTCACATTTTTTTAATTATTTATTGGAAGGAGGTCATCATATTTTTACGGCAATTGTTTTTTCACAAGAAAAATCGCGAATTTTCGGAATTGATAAAACAAGCACAATGAAAAGAATTTGCAAATGACGAATTCAGTGTAATAAAATCCTACTCGTCGGCAGTTTCATATAGAAAGGTTTCCGAAGGCGCAGACAATTATTAAATGATTCGATTTCGAAAGTCAAAGCTCTCAAATTTTAAATGCTATTAACAATTTTATTTGAATTCCGATAATTTAGAATATTTATTCAGCTCTAATTAGTTTATAATTTCGGAAGTGAAATGCACAGAAACTTGATGAAACATAAACTCCACGACTTACTAGCATTGCTTGACCCAGCTGCACAATAATAGCCGATATCGCAGTCTCTGACCACATTATTGACACAGTACTTCCCCGCTGTGCAGGGTCGACATGTGGTTGCTCCGATTTGCTGACTCCATGTACCTGCCGCACAGGCCGCATCAATGGACTTCGCTGGATCACATTGTCTACCAGCTGGACAGATGATATTATTGAGCAACCTCTGAAAAGTCAATTACTCCGTTCTTTACATCAATCAATTCAACATCAAAACAGCACCTAATATTGGGGGTGTAGATAAAATCCGAACAACGAAAATCTAATCGAAGCTGGTTGAATATTGCGCCGAACATTGTAGAGTTGATTAGAAAATGGTTAATTTTATCTGTCAGTTACCTTTAATCCGCAAAAAGTCATAAAATTACATTCCGAACAAATTCGAAGAAGTCCGAACAACCAAAGGGTAAAAGGGAAATTTTTAGTAGTTCAGAGGGGAATTATAGCACGAAAGCAATGAAGGTCAATCATAATTGCGTAGAACAAAGAACGTCCTGTGCTTGAAACCGCATACTCATTGTTCCGCTTTTGTTCGGTGGTATTATAGATGTTCGGAGGTGTTCGGACTTGTTCGGGTTTGATCGGAATGTAATTTTATGACTTTCTTGCGGATTAAAGTTGACTGACAGATAGAATTAACCACTTTCTAATGAAATCTGGAATGTTCGGCGCAATATTTTACCAGCTTCGAGTAGATTTTCGTTGTTCTGAATTCATTTGTTGTTCAGATTTTATCTACACCCTAATATTGGGCGATTGTATATAAATGAAAATAAATGATTGATTCATCAATGATTACTAGAATAGTAAAACAATCAAATAAATTATACTGCAATATCATATAAATAGCATAATCACATCAATATCAAAAATTAATAGTAGTCTGTATCAAATGGTTCAAAGAATTAAAAGAATCAAATGGCTTTAAATCATGCGAGGAATCTGATTAATATCAGCAGGTATTGGCAGTAAAAATATCCGACATCGATGTTGCTTCATTTTTCAGTCTCGTTAAAGCGGTCTAAAAATTTGAATTTTGCAAATTTATTAGAGGAAATAATTCCAGCCAGTCCAAATTCACAGTTTCATTCAAGAAGTTTAGGAAGCAAAGTCTAGGATTTTTACTTGAGGTAAAATTTCAAAGAATATTAAACTGTAAGTTCAATTTTCTAATTCATGGAAAAACCGAACGACATCTAGTCCCGCATCCAGAACGAGTTTCTGCAGGGAACGAGGTAGAAAATGAGACTTTCACAGATTCAAGTACGCCTGTGCCTACTACGAATCCGCAAGTTCTAGTGAGTTCGTCTTCCTGTCAGACAAGATCAAAGAAAAGCACATGTTAATCCAATGGGACGCAGATTGCAGTTTTTGGTTAAAATGAGATTTTCCATGTTTTGATTTATCAGCTGAAGGGCATTAAGTTTAGAGTCATAGTTTATGGCATGACATGTCTTCAGGTCATTTCCTATCATGTGTATGTGATATTATCATGCTTCTGATCGGCGATGTATGCGAGAATGTGGTTCAATGTGGATAAAGTGGACCAACATATTTGTGTTTGCCGACAGTAGGAGGCTTGTCAAATCTGAATGCATGTAGTTTCATGAACAATTGTTCATGAACATGATAATAAGTGACCTGATAACAGTCCATGTCGAAAATTATAGTTATGGACTCAGTACTTTCCAGCTGAATGGAGAAAACATAGAAAATTTCATTTTAGCCAAAAACTGCAATCTGCGTCCCATTGGATTTACATGTGTTTTTCTTTGATCCTGTCTGATAAGAAGAGGAACTCACTAGAACTCGGCAGATGTGCCGATTCGTAGTAGGCATAGGGTGTACATCATTCTGTGAAAGTCTCACTTTCGGCCCCGTTCCCTGCAGAAACTCGTAGTGACTGCAAGACTGATTATTTCCTCCGTTCAACACATTACACCTTAACCATTGAAATCATTTCCTACATAATACTAGCAAAGAAGTGCAATCTGTAGCGAAACAAATGGTAAAAAGACCTAACGATAAGGCATGGAAGCAGCGAGGATCTTGTGAGAAATCTCACGAAGCGGCAAGGAATGTCACGAAAGGGATGGTAGCTTAGAAAGAGAATGTTATTAAGTTTTTGTCTTCGTTTTCGATAATTAGTAGAGTGAAGAAATAGACGAGATATTGAGTTTGCAGTTTTGAGTTCATTCTAGACGTAATCATTCCTCGCCGGACACAACGCTTTCCAAATTTGGAGTGGCGTCAGCACAGAATTAAATATTTTGTTTATCTGCTTCGGTTTGCTTGAAGTGTGATTAATACGAAATCGCCGACACATCGAGGAATCTACTAAGTGGGCGAAAAGGAATTTCTTATACCTTGCAGAGATAGGAAAAAATGCGTCGCTTGCGGATTAATGTGAGTTCCAGCAAAGTGCTTCGATTGCCATAATTCCTTTAGATTCGAAGAATTCAGATGATTGCCCACAAGATTTCTGCATAATGTTGGCCCTTCCGATCATTATTAAAGAAAGTAGCAGGAGTACGAAAATTAGTTCACATGATGTTTTCACATCCTCTCCTCGCCATTTCTCACTGTATAGTGCATACATTGAATCGAAGCCAAGACAGGGATGTGTGTTTTGGTGTGTGCGAAGTGATATCACAGTACGCACGCATCTCTCACTGACTCTACTGTCCTCTGCTGACAGCTTATTGTTTGCCATTTCCAATAGCAAGCGATACACGAATTATCCATTCGAGAAGGAGCAAGTTGTCTAATTCGGTGATGTGCCATTTCGATATTGAGGTTACATACAATTCTTCCTTTCTAGGAAACCGAAGCGCGCGCAGATGAATCTAATTCCGTGAGCGTCAGAGTCCTGGGCAGAGTATGAGCTGGGCCGATAAATCCGACCTGGTCCCATTCTCTCCATGAGAAAGGATATAAGAATTATGGGTACTTATGGTTGGTTGTCCCCAATGTCTTTAAATTTGTCTAAAAAGCCGTCAAAGTGAATCAATCATCATAAAACTTATGATACAAACACGTGAAGATATTTTCTATCCACAGAATAAACTTATGCAAATCGGTACATTTTGAATTATAAATGAGAACATGAAGCGTAGCGACATCAACAGCTTGATCTGACTTCTTACCAGATAGAACTTAAGGTCAACCACTTCATTCCGCGATAGCTCGTGACATGGGAATAACCAGGGCTACACTGAGCTAACGCATACTTGACTTAAGAACGCGTGGTTGGCCCGTGGGAGTCGTGGAATTTGAACTAGCAGCCAATAAAACGAATACAGAGAGAAACATGCTCACACGAGCAATAACAATGCTTCAAACAGACGAACTCAGATCAAGTTGATCGCATGGCAGCACTTCAAGTTCTCGTCTCTAATTCAAAAACTTCTAGTCACATCCTCAAGTTGATAGAAAACGTCCTCAGCCAGGTGTGTATGACGATTTCTGACGATTTGTTCATTTTTATGGATTTTAGACAAATTTGGAACCGAACAGGAGATAACCCGCAAGGACCGAATTGTGGTAAAGAAAGGGAAGGAAAGTGTGAAAAATGTTGATCAAATCGATAAAACAGCTACTAACCTCCTGATATGTCTGCGGAGCTGCAGCTGAAGATGCCGTGGTACAACGGAAACCAGCCGTACACAGTCCAGAAGCCTTCGTCAATCCGTAGCCGGAACAGTAGGAGTATTTTGGACACGCTAAACAATCTGCCTTCTTAGTGCCGCCTGTCTTTGCAGAATAGTAGCCAGCAATGCATGGAGTGCCCCTGAGCTTCGAGCCAGCAAGGCAGTAATGTCCAGCAGTACATGTCGGCTCAGTTGCGTCTCCTGAAAGCAAAGATGAATCAAGGGAATTAACATCAACATAAAAATCATCAAATCTGGTCGTCAATTTAATTATTCAATGCGTTGCAACTTTATAACGACAGCAAAGTACTCTGCTTGTAATATTTATGTGTCAACATTTTCCTAACGACCCGCACTCATAATAATCTCCAATTCTAAAATTTATGACCTCAATGAACGAAGATGGAACCCGGCCACCGGAACGTCATTGATTTTAGGTCGGCTTCTTCTGATCTTGTGTCCTGAGGTTTTAATTTTTGAAGATATGGCGCAAATGGAAAGATCTGGCAAGTCTCCTCAGGAACCGACACGTACCACTCAAATGCCGCGGACACGTGTATAGCGCATGCATCAGACCCGTGCTGCTCTATGGTGCCGAATCATGGGCCCTCACACAACACCTGGCCCAACAAATGCGTTCGTTTGACAGACGGATGCTGCGGTACATGACCGGTGTCTCACTCTCCGATCGAGTTGATAGCGCTGAAGTAGCAGGCAGGTGCGGTCTCAAACAGCTGGAGGTCGTACTCAGAGAACGCAGGTTGAGGTGGTTCGGGCACGTGAAATGCAGGACAGAGGAGGAGCCGATTCATAGCGTGCTCAACGTTGCTGTCGAAGGTCCCAGGCCACGTGGCAGACCAAGAAGATCATGGCTGCAGACCATCCAGGAAGACATGAAGGAGCTGAGGCTGACAGTGGAAGACACACAGGACCGCGCCCGTTGGAGGAGTCTCATCACGTCCAACCCTCACCAAGGAGGAAAAGCAGACGTTAAAAGGAGAAACAAAAGAAGAAGAAAGAAGAAGAAATTGTTATCATCATTCATATAGGCATCGTTATGTATTGACATAACATGCAACTGAGGTTTTTGTAAGTTGTACTAAATGTCTGTCAAAGCATCCTATATGCTGTTGGCATTTACTTGTAGATGAATCAAAAATGTGTGAGTGATGGTTGTAAAGTTGAGCCTTTTCATCCATATCGTTTCCTTTTGAGGACATTTCGACCGCATCTTTAAGGACAACATCGCGCGGCATTTCCGTTGCGGCAAAACTTTGTACCTACCTAGTAAAGTTACAATGATGAGCATACTTTAAATATCTGTGCTAAAAGCCTTGAAATGTAAGATATCAAAGGACAACGAGACGAAGGGTCAGTCTTTCATATCATCTATTGAATATTGACTGTTTCTGTCATCTGAATCATAATTGATTCGGCTATTACATAAACACAAGCTCATTTATGGAAATGTTGAAGAAGATTAGTCACAAATTACATAACTAGATCTTGACATTGAATTCTATGAATTTGATTCTTTTAAAATATCTATTATAATTATATGCTTGTCTATAGAAATGTCTGTGCCAGTGCCCGAAATCAAGTTTAATATAGTGCATGTACATGTATATGACAAAATATATAGTGAGTTGAGTCACTGGTTTTCGGCCATCTTACAGTATAAAATGCATTGTACATTTGAATTCAGAGATCTCACCTGGACAATATTTTCCAGCTGGACAAGTAATACACGTTTTTGACGTTGCGTCTGGCTTCGTACCTGATGCGCAATAATGTGGGTCAGCAGAGCCTGCCGGACAGACATTTTGTGCCGGACATTTAGTACTCACTCCTTGCCTACAATAAGATCCAGCAGGACAGGTCGTCGGATTAACGCCTCCAGGATTAGGACACATCTTCCCTGGTGGACAAACGGAACATTCACTTTGACTTTTAAGCCCAAGAGCACTGCCATATGTCTTTGCTGCACATGGTGTCTTCGCTGTAGCTCCCGCTAAACAAAAGCTGCCTAGCGGGCAAATTCCTGCAGGCGGCGCGGAAGTTTTCTCTCCGGTACCACAGATGTATCCAGCTCTGCATGTTCCCGTGACAGCGGTGAGAGTGGCACCAGAACAGTAGTTTCCAGCTGTGCAGGTAACACATGTGGAGGCACCTGCATTTGGACCATATTGACCAGCTGGACAAGGATATTCTTTCTCATTTCCAACACCGCCATTGCAATAGTATCCTTTATTACACGTAGCCAATGTAGTACCTGTAGTCAGAGAACTTGGGTTAGCCTTGCTGTACGCAACTGCCTTCCAATAACATGAGCTCCCTTTTGGACAGGTTGTGCAAGCTGTGACGGGTTTTGCAGCGCCAGCAGGTATGTATGTTCCAAGTCCGCACGGTGTAGGCCACGCAGATTTGGCTGGACACAAGTGTTGTGCCGGACATGCCGTAGCTGGACCGACCCCAGTAGAACAATATTGTCCCACTGGGCATGCCGTTGCAGTGGTACCATTGCATAGATAGCCTGCGGGACACTGGAGACATTCATTGCTGTTACTTGCACCACCTATGGTAGGCGGCATCAGACCGTTTTTACAGCTGGTGACTGCCGTAGCACCTTTCACGCAATATCCTGTATTTGGACAAATTGTAGCTACTGGATTAGTAGTACCAGCAGCACAAAAATAACCAGCTTCACATGTCCCTGTTGGCGTGGTGAGTCCTAAACCACGACAGAATGACCCAATGGGACATTGATTGTATGTAGTACCACTAGGACAAACATATCCTTGAGGACAAATTGTTCCACCAGACATAGCAAGTCGTTGTAATGCACTTTGAGGGCAGTTGCAAGAAATGCCATGAGGCCGTGCTGACGAAGCCTGTAAACGGAAAATACACATCAATGCAATTCCATCCTGATGACCTTAGCATTTCATACAAAACTGGTTACACAGAAGAGAGGGCCAGGCATTGTAACTTTTCGAGAGAGGGAAGCCCAAAACGATCGATGTCGTCGATTTCTCTTTATTGGCGAGGCCTTTCAGCCGCTACAGGCAGCCATCTTCAGGCGAATGTTTACAAGCCATGCACGGAATGAATAATACTCAAGGTCTGACAAACTAAACGTGACAAGCAAAATCTATGCGTACACAAATAACATTCTCTCGTCAAAAGAACGATTAAGACATAATACTAATGAAGAAAAGTAAGTAGTAAAGAAAAAAGTCAAAAAAGGATGAAAGTCAAAAAAAGTTCCAGTGGTCACTAATACTGTGCTTCACGCTGTTGAAAGACTGAACTTTTCGTGTCCAGAGTGCCTCCTTCAGAAAACTGGTTACTTTTGCTATAACGAAAATTGATCTAATGAAGTTCCGAGTCACTGAAGTGGCTGACCCCTTGTTGATGCTCAGAAGGAATTTACCTTCTACAATGCGTTATTGTACAAATCTTATATCTGTGATCCTCAACCCGGCGGGGTGCAGCCAGCTGCGAGGGTGGTGGAGGAGAAGTCGCGTCGTTATAGAGTTTGTAACTTGACGAAATTTGATAAATTAGCACATCTGGGCGGAGAATTGTATATTTATGTCCAGTGTCCATTTACAAAAAGAATTTGCATAAAATCATCTCCATGAATATTATATTAGGTCAGCAGTTCATATAGAAGCTAAAAATCTTTACAAAGTCTAGGGAGATTCATATAGAGCCATGCAGCAGAATGCGTCTACTGTCATTTATGTCATCATCTGTAGAGTAGCTGACACCATTTGTCACTTACAATTGCACCAACATTCTGTCAATCCTCTGAATCGAATAAATACAGTATATTGAAAACAGTACACTGTACAGGCGAATACTGATACGCAGTATTCACCACCCAATATCTCAGACGGTGCTTCGATCTCTTCTGACTTCGCTTGTTTTTTCTCGCCTGAATTATGAAAGTGTCGTCCTTACTGGAATTCCCAAAATTCAGCAGAGGCGACTACAGGCTGTTCTGAATGCATCAGTTCGACTGCTTTGCTCTCCAGAATTTGGTGTAAGTCTGGCCCCCCTCATGAAGGATCTTGGTTGGCTCAGGTTGCCAGACCGCATAGCCTACAACATAAGTTGCCTCATCCATCGCTGTCTGCTTTGTGGCTTTTGTTTTGTCTGTTAATGGCTTCAAATGCTAAATCAGTACATTGAAAATCTGACACTTTTGAACTACGTGGTTCAATAAGTTGTGAGACAGATGCACTTCTCGATTTCTGATCGCATTGAAATTTGATGCACTCGATCTATCATATATCTAGGTTAATGCTGAAAAGTTATTTGAATTCTGATATATACACAAAGTATTAATTCATGCACTTTCATTGTAAAGACATCATGCAAATAAAGCCATTAAAATTGCTGTCTTACCTTGCTACTACAATGCCATCCAGCGTCGCAATTCCCAGTTACTTTGCTGTTGCCTGTACCTAGACAGTACTTTCCTAATGAGCAGGCAGCGCAATTTTGTTGACTTGCAGCACCTGTTGTACTTCTGAATGTTCCGGCTGGACACGGATTGGCATAGGGTGTCCCCGTGCGTGCTGGACAATAATATCCTGCTGGACAAAGGTTTGTGGTCGGAGACGCAAATGCGGATGTTCCTGAGGGGCAGTATCGTGTCTTCGGACATGCAGTCGTACACTGCGTGCGCTTCGCCGCTGTGCTCTCATACGTGCCCGGTGGGCATGGATAGGCCACACCGGCCGTGCAGAAGGAGCCAGCTGGGCATGTCCCCGAACCCGTGATCACCGACGATTTCACCGGACATTCAATACCGTCAGAGCATTCCCCGTCAGGGTATTGCTTTCCTCCAGTACAGTAGTAACCGTATGGGCATGACAAGCATGCATTGGCAGATGTGGCGTGAGTAACGGGCTGGTAAGTGCCTTTGCCACACTTTGTGAGGATTCCTTTCACACAGTAAGCACCGACAGGACAAGGTCCGTAATTTCCATTGGTGTCAGCGATTTCTGGATCAGGCAGACTAGCTCCCGAGTTGCAGAAGAATCCATTTTGACATGCGCCTGTGACTGCAGTTAGTCCGTAAGTGCCACAATAGTTGCCTTTTGTGCAAGTGGTACATTGACTGCTGGCCGATAAACTCTTCTTAGCACTGAATGTTCCAGGTTTACAAGGGAAATTTTGAAAGCCCGTTCCCTGCAAATGTGAAAAGGACAGAATGATGGAAACAGAAGACTCCATTAACTTGAAACACTCACCAGAGGGCAGTAATAACCGGCAGGGCATGCGGTTTGCACGCCGTTGCGACAGATGAACGTCGCTGGACATTGTAGCGCACATGAACTAGACGCAGGCGCACTCCAGAATCCAGCAGGACACGGTATCATCTGAGATGAACCAGAGGGACAGAAGTAGCCTGCTGTACACGGATGTTTGGTCCCAGTTGTTGAGCCAGCAGGACAATAATACCTAGAATGGCAGATATACAGCTAGAAAATATTATTGAAATAGAAAAAGGGAAAATCATCAATGAATAATGAATGATGAAGTCTGAGTCCCATTCGTCGACGAGAATTCGAGTAAAAAGTAAGAAGATTTCGCTTAGACTACTTTGGGAAATCTCCGGCGACCACTGTGAATTCTTTGAAAATTTCCATTGTCATCGTAGTGGTAACAGATGTTCACCGAGACTCCTTCACACCTGTCATTGAACCTTCACACCTTGTCATCGTAGTGGTAACAGATGTTCACCGAGACTCCTTCACACCTGTCATTGACAGTGAGTCGCCCGCTTCTTTCCGCTGTTAAAATGTCATGTATGAGAAGATTCTCGCAGCGGACACAGAAGATTTTCGGTGTTAATTACAGCGGCAGTCTCATCAAATTCTGGTATGCAACGGTCGAAGGCAAAAGTTCTCAATTATAGTGAGAAACAGGCATGAGACAAAGACATTGGAAACTTCAGAAATTACTTTATTTATGCATTTTTGACATTACACTCTTGATATGACACCGTTTCTTATGAATTCTTGTTTTTGTCACGAAATATTTGAAGTAAGTGGTGCACAGTATTTGTAGTACAGTTGTCAAGTCACAGCCCAGTGCTAATTCAACTGCATTCATAGAAATTGATAAACAATAAAAATCTTCGTCAACTAATCCGAATGCTCTCCTTCACTCTGTTTTGCTATCTATGTAGAGCTTCATGATTAACTTTCAGTTGCTATTGTTATGGTGTAGAGAATGGACTTCCATGACATAAAATGATCAAATAGAGCACCCCTTTTAACATAGAAATTGACAACAATAAAACCTCTAGAATGGAAATTAAGCTTCATGCAATACACAATAACGGCACATAAATCGCACGCATTTTCACTTAGATGCACCTGCCAACGTCTGCATCATTGGGTTAGAATCAGTCACATGTGTAAATCGAAGCTTTTAATTGGTTCTTCAGGGATGTGCCGCGACCTTGAGTCAATTTCCATTCTAGCGAACTTCAGATAAACAGTATATTTCTATGCCTTTAAATGCTTTCTCTTTAGACATCGCAATACATGAAAGTTGCTGCTTGGATATCAGCAGTTCAGACGGATCTTTGAAGCACAGAATTAGACAGGTCGTCTCTTGTTCTGTTTGACTAGAAGGGAAGCCTTGGAACATGTAACGTAAATGAAATGGCACAATCTCCTGACTAAATACCATAGCAATCGAACAATGAGCAGCCAGTTCAACATTAAACACGCCAAATTGTGCAAAGTTTCAGTGACTGTTATCAACCGGATCACACAGCAACACAGCAAAGAGACACAGACGATATGAAGTTCTACACAGAAGTTTGAGAACGTTTTTTCATGCGCCTGCTAACTTTTTTTAAAATGATCGGAGAACCCGACATTATCGAGAAAACTTTTGCGCAATGATCTGAATTCTTCGAATCTGAAGGAGTCGTGGCGATCGGAGCATTTTGAAGGAATTCAGAGCAATCCGCAAGCGACGCACGGCTATTTTTCCTATCTCTGCAAGGCATTGAAAATTTCTTTTTGCCCACTTATTAAGTTCCTGCATGTGCCATCTGTTTGAATCAGTTTGCACTTCTAGCAAAGTGATACGGTTAAACAATCTAATTCTGTGATGACAAGTGCGAATTCTTAGCAAGTGCGATGCGTGTCATTTGTCACCACACTTCGCCGATTTCTATGTAATTTCTTCAACTATACCAGTAATCTATTAGCTGCTCCATAATGAGATGAACAATTAATGAGCTTCAAGCATGGGAGTCTACAAGCTTTGTTCCCTGATCAGTAATCAGCTGACTAGTATGAACAGCTGGTGCTTAAACTGCGATTTGAGCTGAGGATAATAATCGGAAAGACATGGGGAGGGAAGAAGCTGTCACACTGCTTATACATGTCGAGTAGACCGAGGAAATAATGTCAGTTCGCTAGAAAACGATGAAGAGAATTCGGTCAATGTCGGATGCTACACTTCTGACACTTGTGTTTCGCAATCATGTAATCATTCGTCGTGCAACTTATCAGGATTTGTATGGAGGTGCATGCCAATTCGGTAGTGCAGAAAATATTTACGGCACAATTGAACGTCTGCCAACAATCGGGAACCGCAACTTACCCCACAGGACACGACACGATATTCGTATTAGTTGTGCAGTATGAGCCGGGCGGGCATGTTCCACATGCTTTCTGATTCTGAGCTCCGGTCACTAAGGAATACGTTCCTGCACCACACGAAGTTCCGGCTGTCGCCCCACTTGGGCAGTATAAGTAATAAGGACACAAGCTGGCACCGCTAGCATTACTCAAGTATCCTGATGCGGTTCTAGATCCGGCTCGGCACAAAATTCCCGCAGAACATTTAGCAGCAGTTGTGGTTGTAGATCCTGGTGTCTCACAGTATTTCCCTGCAGGACATGGGAGACACTTCTGCTGGTTCACCGCGCCTACTCCGTCACTGAAATACGATTGAAAATATCACCGGAAGTTGAAATGGCGAACAAATCGTCAACATAGTAACTGTATATCTATGACTGACTAGGTAATATATTAACATTGTAATTACGTGTACTATTAATGTGTTGGCTTGGCTGGTGTGTCCTCCGTGGCACAGTGGTTAGGTGCTTGGCCTAGCGATCTTTCGGTCCAGAGGTCGAGCCCCGAAAGTGTCATTGGAAATCATCGGGAAGAGCATTCGGACTTGAAGATCACAACGTTCCAGATTAAAGTCTGACTGTGTCAGCACCGTCCAAGCCACCAATATGGGGTAGTAATGACGTTAAAGCTTCATTTTGTGTTGTCTTGGCTACTCATGTATTCTTTTTATCATGTATCCCAAGGCACGATGCTACAATTAATTCTACAACATAGAGATCGTATGAATTTTGCAGAAATTCAACCGTTTATTGCTAATACAAGCCTGATCTATTAAATTTTCAACTTTCAAATAAGTTAAGATGCGGAGAGAAATTCATTCATATTCATGCATAAACAAAGATAGATGCCCCGAACTCATTAACTCATTAACAGGTCACAGACTAATCATAGTAAAAGAGAGAAAGTGTACTTAGTGCCTAACTCAATTTCACCCCAACTATTTTTCTGAAAAATGTAAACCATCTTTAGGTAAGTGTAAGCATTGCTCTTTTACTGAACATGCAATTATTCTATAAATTGGAAATGATCTTGTCACACTTCCGCTTATTCATTCAATTTAATTAGAATTTCTTGCCAGTGCAAAGCATTCTGGTCGTGAGATTTCAATTAAAGTAGGAGCATGTGAGTCTGATGACGAATCAGATCAGAGAAAAAGGAGTTTTTTCTCTGCTTTGTAATACGTTGTGTTCTCAAAAAATCAGCGGAAAATGAAAGACGTTCGGATAGAGTTCGGCTCTTTTTACATATTCCTACGTTTGAATTTTTTAAGCATATAAGAAATTTAAGCCTGGTTTCCATTAGTACCGCTCCGTCACGCTATCGTCTTTCCATTCCACTATATTCTCAACTAATGGAAGCCAACTAACGGAAAGTGACTGGCGAATAACATCGCTGCCTCCCTAAAAACAATTGTCGCTACCTGCTTCACAGGGGTATCAAAAAATAATTGCAATTAAATTGGGCCGAGCAATCAATTAATTTTAATTGCATCCGAAAGCAATCAATTGCAATTATTCGGTAAAAACAATTATTTGCAATTGTTAGGTGGCACCAGTAAATTAATTGCTATTATTTACCATTAGAACCTACATATGCTGCGTAACGTGTAGTTGTTCTTTTTCATTGGTTATTTTCATTTTAGACTTTCATAATTCCAGTTCAGTACGTTAGTCTGCCTCTGCATGTTAACATTATGGCTTGCTGCCCATGGAAATGGATAATGAGTATACCAACATGTACAGGCATTAACCATTAAGCAAAAAGTTCCAATATAACGTACACATACACAACGCTGTACTTACTACAACAGCTAGTTCCTGCTTTTGGCAAATTGAAAATGATGGAAGTAGTGCATTTAAATAAGAAATAGTTAAAAATATACTGCACGTTGTAAGGTGAAGATACATTTAATTGTCTACCGCACCATACCAAAGCTCCAGAGTCCTACAGGTAATAAATATTGGATTATACTTAGGCCTATACAACGTCGTTAAATACCTGCGTGCAAGCGATGTCAAATTGTGCCTTTATTCATAATAACTTAAAGAATGCTGCTAAGTATAAAATTGATCTTTAATAGCATTCTAATGCTTTCATAGACATCCGATTCCACAATTTAGTCATGGATTGAGTGAGGAAATTAACGAATCTATTGACTTGAATTGTATTGCATTTTGTAATACAAATTATTCAATCAATTAATTGCAATTATTGGATGACACCAATCAATTAATTGCAATCAATAGGTGACACCAATTAGTCAACTGGGATTATCAGTTAATACCAATCAATTAATTGCACTTCTCAGTTGATGCCAATTAATTAATTGCAATTATTTGCAATGCAATTAATTTTTGACACCCCCTGCTGCTTCAGTGCGTGTCGGGTCACTGCCTTCTTCATCAGAGATTAGAAATATCTATGTTTTCATTTGTCGCGTGATCGCGGAACGACTGTCACATTTATTTGTTTCTTAAGCAAAGTCTTAATTCGATCATCAACTCAGCTACATGAAAAGTCGAGTTTTGAATAGCTTGCAATAGAATATACAATACTTACAAATATTTCCCGACCGGACATGGGTAGAAGTTCGGATCAGGAGTTCCAGGCAGGCAGTAATGACCAGCAGGACATTTAAATGTGTTTCCAGTTCCTTTCAGGATCGCAGCTGTTGTCAAAAAGTTACAAAAATATCCAGCAAGACATGTAACACAGCTGGTTTGACCTTTTGATGGTTGATACTGACCCAGCGGGCATGGACGGGGTGCTCCCGACCCTCGAGGACATCGATAGCCTATTGGACAAGCTGTGCTGACGCCTTTTGAGCAATAAAATCCTCCCGTACAAATGGTGTTCGGGAACGTAAGACCCTGCGTGGTACACATATACCCTGGGAGACATGTTGAACAGCTGGCAACTTGTGTATTTCCTTTGCGACCCGAGTAAGTGGTGACTGGACATTTCGCCCTGGCTTTTCCGCTCACACAATAGTATCCCTGGAAGCAATAGGGAAAAAGACATTTAGTTGTTTTTGCAAATATTGAGGCAAGTTATCTATTTGAAGTTATCAAACATGTCGCCTATGATATGTCACGCGTTAAATAAAAAAGATGTAAGTTCTAAAGTAAGTAAGGTGTCTAATGGTGTAGTTCGGTCGAATTTCTGACTTTGTCTCATTCTTATCTCTGTCCTCTTAGCGGGACGCTTACAACCATGCCAAGTCGTTTGTGGACAGCAGCCGATAATAGAATCATTCGCTAGTGTGTGTACGGAAAGCAAAGGCTACAGCTAGGCGTTGAAATGTGCCTTAAGACTACGTGCTCATCGTCAGTCGATATCCGACCACCATCATGATGCAGTGTTGTGTTTCTAAGGCAACAATAAGTGATGACAAAATCAATAATGAAAGTTCTAGCTTTCTATAGGTTTCCATAAGACAAGAAAATGCGGACTGTCAGAGTGTCCAATAAATTATTGACGATTTTTGTTAACTGCAATTTCTTGAACTTTTAGTGAGAGGTTGAAGTAATATGAGAAGTTTCATCAATTCTTGGGGATTTCATTTATCAAAACTCACGATTCATCAGCAGTACAGTACATGTATAAGAACTTTTCCAAAAGATAGATGTGGTTATGCCATCTCTGTCAATCTCACCATGCAAAAAAGAAATAGGATTTTTTAATTTTCTTTCTTGCAAACTTTAATGTACTCCTTTGTATTATCAGCTTAAGTAGACAAATGAGATATATAAGAAATGGAAGGTTGATACGACTGCACCAAATTGCAATGGAATTATCAGATACTCAGCTGATAAACTCTAGGAAACATTAATTCTTCCAAGGATGTTCTTCATCGAAATCTATAGTGGTAGACGAAAGAAATTATTAAGAGAATTTTATTTAAAATCGAAAAAACATAAAAGCCCGAAAAAAAAAAAAAAGATTATTTTATTGAAATGGTATTTGTTGATTATGATCAATTGCAGGTTGTTGGTTGGGTTGTCTGCCGTTCTTCAATTCAAAGGTTTATCATCGAAAAAAAAGAAAAATATAATCAAGATCAAGCTATCAGCATGTAGGTTCATTCATTTTCATCATAACAATATAAACACAATAGCAATCGACCATTTCCTTTGTCATCTTGCCAATCTAATATTACATACCATAGAGATTCACGTAATATCAGACAATGCATAAGTTAGGAGAGTTAACTTGCGGGTGGACTGTATTTGTCGATAAATATACAGTAACATAGAAGCCGACAAAAGTTGAACTAATAATTTATTATGAATGTTTCTGTTGAGAAATCCTAGATTTGGTGAAGTGCATCCTAGTTTAAATGGTTGAAAGATCATTTACTATCAATAGATTAGTTATCAAATTATTTCGGCTACATGCGCCCTCACGATTATTTTTCATACATTACCCAAAACTATGCACGTATGAAAGTGAGGTCCAAGTGATAATACAAAAAACATTGCAACTGCAATGTTTCTGAGACATGAGTTTATGGTTGCTATTATTTTTCATACCTGAAATTTTCACTATGAGCAGCTTACCGCTGGACATTCATTTCCTGTCGTATTATCAGTTGGATTGCCAACGGAAGCTCCTCCAATACAGTAGTAACCAGCGAAACACTTCAGCGTCGCTGCCGTCATTCGGCGATTCGGACAGTAGAGGTTCGCTGGGCAAAGTGTTCGCTTGCCTCCTGTGCAGTAACTTCCTCGTGGACAACCTCCGCCGTATTTGTACAGAGGACAATACGCAGCAAGAGTTGCGTTTACTGGCTGCAGATAAGCACTTGGAGTGTCCGATGGTGAGCCACTAGTGCAAAAATAGCCATTCTGGAAATAAATTTCGAAAATGTAGCTCAGATTATTCAAACATTTTGATAGTTATAATATATCCCAAAACGATGCACTCAAATCACTTCACATTGAAGCCTGCTCGAGCTGAAAAGGAGAGGGGAAACTTTCTTCCCGTATGCCATGACTCTGATAACCGAAAACTTGTAAACAAATCTGACAGTTACACATGCATTATTCCGTCAATGTTCATTCTGTTGTGCAGCGCCTCATTACTCTCTGACTTCCCGATATCTCTGCAGGCTAGTATTCTAGTATTCTGGAACCTATCTGAAGTCGGACTGATGCTGACCTGTCAGTTGACGCAAGTCGGCCATCTAAAGCCATGAAATGCAGATGAATTGAGGTATTGTATCATTGAAAAGGTTGTTGCACAAAAAATGCGACGCTATGTTCCTTAGCTATTTAAGGCATGAGTATTCAAGCTTGAAACATTCGATTTGAAGTTTCCAGACACACAAACTGAATGTTCCAAACTAGTCTAACTCTTATGGTGGAAGCGACTGAAGTCAAGCTGCATGTAGAATTCAGATCCCTCAAGAAATCTGTACGAGAAAATACTCGTATATGCCAGAATTTAGAACCAAATTTCATCAGCGATAAAAAAAGAAATTCGACATTCCTTTTCGTGATCATGACATTTACATCGAAGCTTTAGTTATGTCCAATAGTCAGCTGAATCAGGAGCGCCTAGATTATGAATATCTAGGTATGCCTGGTTGAGTGTGCTAATTGCACAGTGGTACCAGCAGAGCAGGCAGAGGGCCCGGGCCGCGCTTGAGCCTGAACAATTCTACAAGCGCCCGGTCCCGGCCCGATATTCATTATGTCTCAAATTAAAAAGATATTCCTCATCAGATCATTTAAATTCTATACATCAATTCTTTTCGAATCCATATGCTGCAAATATGTCTTTTTAAATTGAAATGTGTCAACTACCGGTATATCACGTTGAGATGATGTTAAACAAATCGATTGACGATTAGCAAGTGATATTTCTTTGGAATTTTGGTCAAAAGAGTCGATTGATTATTTATTTCAAATTTTGACTTAATGACTTCACTTTTTCAAATAGGTTACTGTCTTCAGTGCTTTCGTTTTCCCTGATTTTGTAAACTTAAATACAACTTACGAGAGCAGGCAGCTATCGGTACATCGAGTAAGATTCAATGGATCTGTGATAGACGAATGCGTTCTACACGCATATACACAATATTTTATAAAATTCACTTAGGATTGAATGTTTAAAAATTTACCTTACTGTTCAACAGTAATCAATCTACTTGCAGATGGTATAGATCCTACAGCATGCGATCATGTCATCAATAATTAGCTTTTAAGAATGATTCTTATGGCGATTACACTCAAATAACGTAATTGATATTTTCATTTAGGATGGTAAGGTACAAAATTCATTCGGGCCGGGCCTAATATTTAGGAGTCGATGTGGTCCCGGTTCCAGCTCTGGGTACCAAATTGAGCACTTTTACTCAATGCCTCTCTTCCGTAGCGTCAATTGCCAGTGCACCATCTTTACATCAGTGGATGAAATGCACCGTATAGGCCGAATTCAGTAATTAAGGTGGTATTCTGACTCAAACATGGAGTAATGCGATACTTTCTGAGCAATTATAGCAATTCATCGCAATTATATGTTGAATCTTGAAACAACTTCCTTTATGACCGAAATGAAGTAGTGATTGTCACCATGAAACTTTTCATTATTATGTCATCTTCAAATGCATCGCAGAGATGTAATCATTGTGACTTACCTTGCATTTCACAGTTGGTGCAGAACTCATTGCCAGAGTTGGACAGGAATAGCCGCTTGTGCAGCTGGTACAATCCGTCTTTGCTCCTGCGCCGACGACGTTGCGATAGGTTCCCCTTGGACAAGGATATTGACGACTGAAACTTGTTCCTGCTGGGCAGTAGTATCCAGCTGGACAGATGTTGTTCTGTAAAAAAGATAAACAGACTAAAAAAAGACATTGAAATGTTAAGTCTTATCAATTTACACAAATTAAATTTGACAACCGCAAACGCTGCCTCTGTGCTCGAATCTCCTTGTTCGTCAAACTTCCTTCAATTTCTTCTCAACAATTCAAACATCACAGATTTATCAAAACAAGCGAAAAATATATTATTATTTTCGATTATCAAATCGAAAATCCCCGCTACCATGAATGTCTCCCTACTTTCAATGGCACATGAATTGAAACTTACTGTTGTACTGAAAGAGAGGCCGTCACAAAAGAAGTTTTTCTGGCATGCGGTGTTACATGTTGACTGTTGAGTGTATATATTGTATTTTCCCGGTGAACATGGTATAGCTGCTGAGGAACCATTTGGGCAGAAGTTGTGGGTGGGACAGATACCACTTGTTGGACTTGTAGATCCCAGGATACAGAAGTATCCTCCAGTGCATTTTGGCAGTTTTGTCAAAGCCAATCCAATGCCAGTAGATTGACAGTATCGACCAGGTGGGCACTTCTGACAGGTAGTTGATCGCTTATATGGATTGTAAGAACCTAAAATTGACAAATTGTTGCAGCAGAAGTAAAATACAAAACTTCAAGATTGAAGAACTTACCCTGTGGGCATGCAGCGGCAGCACTACCACTGATACATTTATAGCCGGCGCCACAGACACTGCCTGTACCCGTGAAAGTAATCTTAGCGGGATCTGGGGTAGCGAAGTTCACTCCAGATACACAGCTGTAACCATCTGCGCACAAACCAGCTCCGGTCACCAAGAAGCTTGTTCCAGCCTTGTAGCCTGATGATCCGTAACTCATACAGAATTGACCCTGAGGACATTGTTGACATGTTGTGTTCAACCATTCACCTGCAAATGTCCCACATAGTTGTCAATTATCCCTACATAGACTGAAGTCGGACAGAAGATCATTAATTTGAATTGAGGTCCTCAATTAGGTGAATTTGAAGTCTATCATTGGGTTAGTACTTTTGAAATATCAATAAAAATACTTCAAAACAAATCACTTGCCTGCAAGTATTCAAGAAACATCTTAAATGCAGGACTTGGGGAGGAGCCCTGCGGACATCCGAGAATAACAGATTGATCAATCAAAAATAATGTGATTCAATATTGACAATATAACTGCTATGCGAAACCAATTGAACTATAATAGTTGACTACAATATAGACATCAAATTGATTTGTATTGCTGTTAACGCGATATCACTTAGTATTCAAGTATTAGAAATGTACTGAAACTTCCTCCAACACTTAAATAGCTCTACAATCATTACATGTGCATGATTCAGGCATGACAACGATCTGCATAACCACATGACCACAAGAATGAAACACTATTCGAGAATTGTAATTTTCACTTTCAGCATGCAATTAGCTTGAATGGAAAATAGACGAAAATGTGATTTACTTCCGAATTAGTTTGATAGAACGAAATAAAGCATCTCATACCGATCGATTAATAATAAGTTATTGGGTTGCATTTCTGCTTAGAAACAATAATCAAGCAATTTCTGGATATAGGAATTACAAAACTTGCATGTATCTTACACCTGTATTATGTGACAGAAGTCGTTCACGCGGGTACTTAATGACTGCAATGCGTTTAATCAGGGTTTCCGAAAGTGTGGGGCGCCACCCAATGACTTCTACCGAGACTGCTTCCCATATTCTGTGACCCGGTGTTGGAGAATAGCAGTAGAACGCTGGAGGCACTTGCTTCATTGATGCCAGTCATGCCTGTGCGCAGACAGAAGAATTCCTTTCTGTCACTGCTCTTCGAATATTTGTTTGAAATGGGATTCTCTCGTCTCGCACATCAGAAAAACAACTTCCGAATCCGCCTCAATGTTTCTTCAGATATTCGGCTGCAACTTTCTTCGAAGAAGACGTTTTTGGAATGAATTTGAAACTTTCTTCAAAGATTTGAAAAGCTCACGAACGTTTTAATTAATTTACTAAAGTTCCACTGCGGATGCTGTTTTCTTTTCACTTCACCATATACACTTTTGTTAGATACACCGCCGTAGATGATACTTTGTGTAAATGTAGGAAGAGTTCTCAGAATGTGGAAGATTGTTATCAATAGCGATAACTGAGCATCGGAATTTACGTCGTGTGGCGTCGACAGATTTATAGTGGGGCGCGAGGCAGTAGTAAATAATAAAAGTTTGAAAACCCCTGCGTTAAATGACCAGTCAAGACTCAATGGTGTTCACAGTAAAAATTCTCCTACCGTAAGTACTGCTGAAAGTTCCAGGTTTGCATGGAAGCTTTGCCAGACCGGTACTCTTAGGGCAGTAATATCCTGGTGGACATCGATTATCTACAAACGTTGCTCCATTTGAGTAACATTGACGACCTTGTAGACACGGTTGACAAGCGCTGGATCCTGTTGTACCTTCGTAGGTTCCATCGTCGCAGGTATGTGCCATTCCTAAAAAATAATTGAAACACTGTTGAATATATCAGTCAGTTATTCATCAAACAGTTGTTGCGTCGTACCTCTCACAAACATTAAGAAATTTGGCTTTCTACATGGAAATATCAATACTTTCTATACACATTGCATTTTAGCATCGATCTTCTAAGTGGACAATAGAGATTACCTTTGAGACCTGTCCTATAGCTGCCACGTCGTCAGTTTTCAGCATCATGTCAGTGACAGTATTGCCTTAATCTTCTTTGAATAAATAAATATCAATTTTTTCTTTCTACAATATATATCAAAGGAAAGATGTGAATTAAATTCTAAGAAGTTTCTCAGATGTTCCTTCAATGCCTTCAGCGCTGTTCAATTACAACAATATGTGCACTCCATGTGGATTACAAGCTTTCACTACTCACCCAATGAGGGCTTAGACAGACGCTAGAGACTTCACTGGAGTCAGACTCAGTAAGCAAGGAAATTATTAAGAAATTAAAATAGATGAAATTGCACATTTTCATACAAAGGTGAATCACACAAATAAAATGATGTCTTCATGTCACTACTCCCCATACTGGGAACTTGGACGGTGCTGACACAATCCGACATCAATCTGGAGCGTTGTGATCTTTTAGTCAGGATGCACTTCCTGACAACTTCCAATGACCCTTTTGGGGTTCGACCTCTGGACCGAAAGATCGCTAGACTGAGCACCTAACCACTGTGCGATGGAGACCACTGCACATTTAGGTTCTCAGTGGCACATTGGTTAAGTGCTTTATAGTGACTTCGTTACGAAGCACATTCTCAGTATATGTTGCACTCGAAATTTAGTTGTCAACATAACCATGCTTCGCGTTACCATTCGATTTTCAATATAGGACTTCAATCTTCCTTTCGAAACCGTAGATTGATTCTTACTTTCTGCAACGAACCGTTGCCAGCAAGCTGTTGTTGCCATCGGTGAGAGATGGAAAAATTCGAATTCAGCAACATTACGTCGATTTTGCAACAATGCAATGCAGTTGTTGTGCTTGCTGATTGCGAGGAGTTTAGCTTGACGGAGAGTGATGCTGCCAACTGCGAATTGTGGTGAAACTCCATTGCGAAAACCCATCATCCCCACGAAGAATGGATATGGACCGAAACTAACTAAACAAGTAAACGTAAACAGTAAAATTGAATTTTGCAATTTGTGACCATGGATGCAAGTAGTTGGTTACAATTGCCTTAAATTCTAAGAAGTTGCTCAGATGTTCCTTCAATAAGTGCTTAATAGTGCTTTATTAGTTAATTAGAGCTTCGATCGAGTCGATCGAATCTTTGAAGATCAGTTTCAACTGTTGGAGAATAAGCTTGAAGCGTCAAGGCCTGAATGTGCTGGTAAGTCAACAGTTCTGATCAACAAGGCCGATCACATGACACATCAAGTGGATAATGTCAGGATTCCTTGTGCTGTCTGCAGAATGGGACAGGAACTCATTTCTAAGTTCACACTGCAATAATGCTGGCACAAACCTTAACATGTTGATCCAAGTTTCAAATGAAGCAGATGTGAAGGTGTCCTGGCTACCCCGGTTGACATGTCCGAAGCAATTATCGTTGGTAACGATGAGTTGGAGGTTGTCGACTCTCCGTTGCCTTGGTGATGTATCGATCAGAGTGGAGGATGTTTCAGGACTTCTACCGCAAGAATCAATACGGCATGGAAGGTTGTCGTGGAGGTATTGCTTACATTCACGAATGTCAGCATCACTCTCCACGACGCAGAGGTTTCATCTATCGCATCTGAATTAGAAGGATATTAAACTTCTAACCCTTATATGACGTTATTGTGAGTCTCAACAGGCTTGTAAGAAACGAGAACTGTATGATCAGATGGATATATTCCAATGAGCTCCGTGAAAACCGATTAAGATCGCTCAGGAACTTGTGTGTGTGACTATGTGGTTCAGAAAACTTCAAGAATTGCTTTGTCCAAGTGTCCGTGGAGGTCATAAGAGGGAATGGGAGCGCACTGCACATGTGGAGAAGGATCTCCGAGAACTGCAACTGAATGTCCACATTGAGCAGGTGAGAGAACTGCTGAGAGAGGCTCAATCCAGCAGAGAGAAGTCCACCTCCCAAATTTGAGGAATGAGGGATTCAAAATTGAACAGTGTCTTATTTCAAGTGTCTTTTGTGGATATCTTTATAAGACAAGCTTCAGCTATTCAACTTACCACTTCCCATGGGACAATACGTATTGATGGGACAAATATCTCCAAAAGCATTTCCTTGAGGAGCTATGTACGGAGACGATCCATTGCAATAATATCCTTTGTCGCACCATCCGGATGGTTGGTTAGCCCCAGCTAATGAGCAGTATTTTCCGGGTGGGCATGGTGCACACTCACTCATCTGTGTTAGACCAGTAATGTTACTGTAGAAGCCAGCTGGACAATTGATTTTGCTACCGTCTGCAGTTGCAGCTGGACAGTAACTTCCACGAGGACAAATTATTCCAAGAAGAACATTTCTTGTCGAAAATACAGAGCTCACTTGTCCTCCTCCTTGAACTGTTCCTCCTACAGAAAATGAAAGCAAGCAATGATGAGAAATGAAGAATAAATGTCGAATTCAATTAATATCAATGCCATTTATTGCTAAATTATTGCTATGAGATGAGGACAAGATGCTGATAGAAAACTATGTAATGAAACGGCTCTTTCTAAGCTCTTGGTCAAAATATCGTCATTTCATGCTACTTATACACTTGTATAGTAACATGTTTTTAAGATTGCAACACCTTGTATTGTAAGTGGTTGTAGTTAGAATAAATAATAGTAGTTAGTAAAAATAAGCCGTTCCTGATCTTCATTATGGGACCTTAGTCAGCAACAGTATGGAGCATCCTTGGTGAACAGTTTCATGTTCTGTAATTTTTGCTAACAACATGATTAATTATTTTCTCTATGACTAACGAATTTCGTGTAATCTAATTGACATGAATTCTTCTGTTTCGTTGTTGATACAAATTGTTAATCTACTTGTAATGGCCCCGGGTCGGGTTCGCACATCTCTGATCACAACCCAGGGATGACGTAAATTAGGGGCATACGATTCTATTTCGGGTTCAGGTCGACTGCAAAATATTCGGGTAATGACACTTAGAAATTTATATACATGTGCAATAATTGAACTAATCAACTGGGTCGTGTGATGTAGAAAGATGCGTACTAAAAAGAAGTTGTACCTCTTACAGTGCAAATTGTTGATCAGCCATTGACACAAACTATGCATACACAGTACATGACTATGATGAATCATATTTAAATCGTCTCCCCCCATTTCATAAAATTGTAAGGCTGACTCTTCCAAGGTGACTTCTTCTGAAACTGTTTCAATCAAAAGATGCTCCGAAAAAGTTTTTTTGTCTATTTCACTCTTTTTTAAAATAAGTTCGTTTCATTATTTGGAAATAATTTTTTTTGAATTTTGAATTATGCTTTGTTCACCTCTTTCGTAGATGCATTGTTCATGCATGAATTTCATAAATGTGTATGTCAAACAAACCTGCTGATTCTATAGATATTGAATTAATGTCTCCCATCGAATATCTAATGATATCAGCACATATTCCGAGTTTTATCAAACTACAGCTTTCTAAGTGCATGCAGGCTTAATATTTGAAATTACAACATGATGAAACAATGAGCCCATACACTGTCGGAATACTAATTGAAGCGATGACAGCAATAAAGCTATTAATGTGCTATCTTTCGACATGACACACAGTTTATGGAGATGCAGCGAACCGATGCAGCTAAGAAACATATATTTACTTTCATTATTGTTATTATAAACTACATCTACATTCGGATCGATCTGCAATTTACGTTGACTTGATTGCTATCTGTTCCAATTGATAGAATCAGTGGCGCCATTCTATTTGTGCCTTTAACAAAGGCTAAGGCCGAAATATTGGGAAATTTATTCTCCAAGGTCGCAGTAATTTGACTGTTCAACTAAATGTTTTCGGATTGTGTAGGCAGGCATCGGCAAAATTCTCGGGTCGGATCGCGTTCGAGTTTCGCAGAATTCGTAGCCGTTGTAATCCTTAGTAGTGATTGGTAGCCTTAGAACTATTGGGTCTCAGTTTTCGGGTTTGGAATTGAGATAATGAAGCTGCTTCGCATTTTCTCCGAATGCTCAAATTCCCCTGTTGAAATCGGCTCGATACTATGGGCCAACAACAATTCTGTGGAAATAATAGCCCAGACCACAAGCCAAGAATGCATTTCGCTGATAAAGGAGCATTTAGTACATTAACATTATTTCCCATATTCATGTATCAGAACTTGTATACACTAAACCCATATATTTTCATGACATTTGTTTTCAATTAGATTTCCACCCTGAAAGAAAGACCAGCAGTGGATAGCAAGCTTTTTCAAGTACGAGGGGCGTACCAAAAGTTCGTGACGTTTGATTACCATGGTTTTAATTCGACTTTTTTCTTTGATCATTGATCGTTGTCATGTTGTATCAATCATGTGCATTGCCTGTGAAGTATTGTCGGTTGATCGGTAACCTATAGAGACACGAACTGAAGCCGGTAAGTAGTGAAGTAATTTTACTTTTGTCAGCATGACGGACTTAACAAATCGTAAGTGGAGATCTTGTCAGCTCTTTCTGTCCAAGGAACGGGAAACACCAACCCGATCGGCTGGGCGTCTAAAAACAGTCTTCGAGACAATGCTCCTGCAAGAGCGACCATCAAGCAAATGTTCCCATAGGGACGGAAGTCATTGGAAGACGTTGAGCGCTGTGGCCTTCCATCCACTCAAGCCAGCGAAGAAAATGAAGATTTGGTTTGGCAGCTGATCCAGTCTGTCAGACGCCCAACATTTGATGAACTGGAGGAAAAGTCTGGCCAGGGGACTCTTGAGCGTATCTTCCATGACCGCCTTGAGTTGTCCAAAGTTTCGGCTCGTTGGGTACCAAGGCTGCTGACTGCAGAACAGGAAGACCATGACGAAGGGTTTTGGAGGAGACTACTGACTTTCATCTCAGCAGTGCGATGAAGTTGGCAATCGGAGGTATTCGTTTCAATGGTGAAAGAGATAAAGAGAGCACCGAAAGCTTCATTCGGGAAATTTCCGCAGGATTGGCTTGAAGAAGGAATGAAGAAACTTGAGATGAGATAGGAAAAGTGTATTGGAATTTAAGGTGACCAGATCGAAAAAAGAGTTTTGGTATGCTTTTAATTCTGCCAATAAATATTTGTGCAAATGGAAGTTAAATGATTTTCATGTGAAATGCAACTGTCAGAACTACAAGAAATAATATCTAGATACGCACTTGGGCCAAAATGGACGTCTATAGATAGGAGAGACAAACGTCACGAACTTTTGGTACGCCCCTCGTACATCTTGAGGACTATTTGGAAATATTTTTTTATTTTTTGTTAAATTATAAATTTTTGTAATCTATATATTTCGGCTATTCATGTGCCATTATCAAGAAAACTGTGACATGTATACAAAAAAGATCAACATGAATGCAAAGCAAGCTTTAAAAAATTTGCTTTGGAAAGTATACATCGCAGTATCAAAACAAATTTTAAAAGCTTGCCTTGTATTCATGTTGATTTCTTTCGTTCGCATACATGTCACAGTTTTGGCACATGAATAGCCGACATATATAAATAAAAAAATTCAACATTTTTTACCTGTTTTTCTAGATCGCAAGAATTAATCATGACAACTGGCCAAGAAATTTTCTCTCACTATTTCGAAAAATTGAATTGACTTTGATACGCGACTACTGACGGTCTTGAAAACCACTGCCCTAGACTATCACACATCAAGGCAAAATGCCAGCTCACCTTTGCACTGAAAGCCAGCGGTGCAATTTTTGTCAGGTGTTTTAAGACCAGTTGAGTCACAAACTTGGCCGGGGGTACACAACAAACAGTTGGAACTTGCAGTTTGGTACAAGAAATTGTTGTATCTGCCAGCTGGACAGCGCTGATAGTTAATTGTTCCGATCGCACAATATCCTCCATATGGACAAGGTGTCTGAAAATAAGTGACAATGGAGTCAGTCAGTAGAAATGGATACAATGATTAGAATGAATATCTAAAGAGAATGACAACTATCAAGTCAATACAAGACTCCAATCGATACAATACAAGACACCAACACCCTAGATTCCCCGACCGCACTCGCCTGACCCAGGAATCGAACCGAAGTCCGCGGTGGCCGTCAGCCTGGCCCAGTGAAGAAGGTGCGAGCTCGTCTCCACAGCGGACTTTGGTTAGATTCCCAGGTCAGGCGACTGCGGTCGGGGAATCTAGGGTGTTGGTGTCTTGTATTGACTTAATAGCTGTAATTCTCTTTAGATATTCAGTGTACTACAACAGACCTTTGTTGTCAAAATGATTTGATGTTCATTGCAGAACCTATCCAAAAAAACGGAATTACTGAATCTGACCGAGTAATCTTTTTCTTCCGATAATGAAAGTATGCTTTATTTCGGAATGACTGATGTATAGCGACTTAAAGGGAGAAAAGTCAATAAAAAAGCAGTGTCACTATGAATCATTCGATGGATGAAGTTCTCTTCGTTGATGACATTGATGGTCGTTCTACACAGTATATGCACAGTATAATATGCTCTTGTTGCAGTCTTTCAATATCTTGCTCACGTGATTTCCTTTGTTCATCTGATGTTAGGAAGTTGTAGCGGCTCCGTGTTCGTTCTGGGTCTTTGAAAGATTATATCTTGAGATTTTGTCTCGTTGAGGTTGATGTTTTTATTTAATGCCCATTCATTTATGTGATGTATTTCTACTGCTGCTGTGTCAAATTCTCCGGCGGTACCATCAGATATGTGTCATCTGCATATTTAATTACGATGTTGCCGGCGATCGTTGGTATCAGGTCTGACAGCATCGTGGAGAATGCATTTGTTCGATTACCGATCTTTGAACTACGCCTGCATTGATGTCTGTTGTATGCGATATTGTATGCCCATGCATCTTAGTTACCTACTTACGTGATGTATAAAAATCAGCAATACAATTATAAATTTGGTCTGGAATTTTCAAACTGTTGAGGTTTTCAAGTGACTTTGATCTTCTCGCTGTGTCGAAATCTTTCGAGAAGTCTCAGGAGACCATTCGGGCAGAGTTGTGGTTCTCTAAAATTGCCTTTGCTTCATTTAGAATAGCTATCAAGGCTGTTGTGGTACCTCCTGTTCGTCGGAAAGCGCATTGATCGTGGTACATGCTGTACCCCGTCATCGCTTGATTTATGAATTTCTTGGAAATAATGTTTTCGCCAAGTCGCCATAGAGCTTGCGCAATCGAGATCCATTGGAAATCATTGGGTTTTTTGGTCATCTGAATCCAGGTATACGGCTGATAAGAGCTCGCTTCCATTGCTCTGGAACAATTCAACTTTGACGTAAAACATTGGTTAGCTTTGTGATAGGTTTGCATATGCAGTCTGCTGCCAAGAGAAGAAACCATGCTGGAATATGATCACTGCCGGTAGATGATTTCTTCAGTTTCTTTAGAGCCATGTGTTTCGGAAACTTCAATGTTTTTAATAGTGGGTCCTTCTTCACGCAAAAATTCTTTACTTCAGTGTAGCAGTCATTCACAACGTTTGCTGTTGGATTTCTGTCGTGGTTTGTAACTTTCTCTTTCTTGACAATATTGTGTATTTCTGCCCAAATGTCCTTGGGTTTGCTTGATTTCAGCTTTGTTGAATTGTTTGATATAATAATTTCATGGATCTTGCAGCTGATAATGTTTGGTTTACTCAATTTGCACTTTCTCGTGCATTTGTTCTTTTTTCGTAATCTTTTAATATAAGGTTTCACAAAAGTTGGGTCTCTTGATGTTACTGTGACTCTTTTTGAACACCATCGAAAGAAAAAAACGGCAACCTTACGATGCAAACTAAATCTGAGTAGTGATTTATGCGGTTCTATGTCTCCATTGCTGCTAGCATGTGGAGCTGACGGCTAGTCTGTGCGTGGCTCTGTGGCATATTGTATGGCCTGGAGGGTTCGTGAGATTTCGGAAAGTCTTGAAAATACGCTCACCATGCATTCCCGACTAGCAGCCACCAGGGATAGCGGATGTACCTGCTGGACATTACATTTAGCAAACAAATAAATAAATAAGTGAACCTTGTTTATACTCAGAAGCACATTAGGCACGGAGCCTTTCTTCCATGTGATCGAGTTGTTATTTATCCCACTCTCATTCTTTTTGTGCTGAGTATTTAGCAAGAATGCAGAGTGTAACTATTTTGAAAGTTTGGTTAGACTTGATAAAGGTTTGAACCCAGGTCTCACTGACGCAGGGCGGACACTCTACCACAAGGCCACAGCGCCGTTGTAGACATGCATGCGTGACTCAATACCATGAATACGAAATACAAATTTATGACACAGCTATCGACACGAATGAATGTGCGACTGTCATCTGTCATATTTTCGTTCTCATTAGTGAAAAACAAAGATGTCTGCGTCAATGCTGTGCAGGGTAGGTTTCAGATGCTGGTACATGCGCGTGTTCACTGAAATATTCGTGAGAGGACAAATGTGCAAGGGATACATTTGATCAAATAAAATGTTTCGAGACTACACTACATAGAACCAAGTCATTAGGTTAGACCGACCTGCTTGTATGGTCCCCACTCAAGATTTCTATTCATTATTAGTTAACAATTGATCGATGAAAATGTGACTCATCAAACTTACTAAACTGCGATTGGTTGCTTGATTCAGACAGTAAAATCCAACAGAACAGCTTGTGCAGGCTCCAGCCTTTGGTGTAGAAAATGTTCCAGGATTACACGGTAATGGATCTATGGATCCGGCAGGAGCGTAGAAACCTCCTGTCACCGCTTTCTGCAATTGAAATGTTGAATTTCATAAAATAGTCAAACATGCTACATTTTCATTTTTCACAAATTGTTCGTCAATTGACATGCTTTGCGAGTGCTGGTAAAAAAATAGGTTTACTTTATTTATAAATAACTTTATTTTTGAATTCACTTCGTCATCAGATATCTAACTTTACAAGCTTTGTCACACTTAAAATTAGGCCTACCGCAAAGGAAAAACATTTAACACCAGAATTGCGATAATAATAATAATAATAATAATAATGTCTATATTTCAAGAAATGATAATCGTAATTACATACAAGAAATAATGAAATGAATCAAAATTTGTTCACAGTAAAATTGATGACATGTGGCTAAAAGATGAAGTCAGATGATATGGTCAAATCACAACATTCACAAGTTGCACAAGTAGTCTTATTATACAACGAAGGCACAAAAGCTTCAGAAGGGGGTAGTGACATAATCGAAGAATGATTGCCTTCGCTTTTTGTAGCGGCAGATTCGAACATCAAAATGTCTAGAATAACGGAGGCGCTTGGGAATATATCTGTGCAGCAAATGTCTGTTGCATAATGCCGCCTTCTTAAAGAGCTTCTTGTTGATTCACTCACGTCTTTCTGTAAGTGATGGGCATCTGTCAACTTCGATTTCCGGAAAATCGATCAGTTTAAAAGCACGCTTTTGAATTCCTTCAAATTTCATACTGAGTTTTTTTGGCGATGACACAAAAACCGGGCAGGCATACTTCACATATACGATCAAATTCGTTAGAAAAATATCATCATTATATATCATGTCAAATATTGTCACTCAGTCAGAGTGGATCCTGGATAACTACCGGATAGGCTACTGATCATTGAGTTATATTACTAATTCGGATACCCCTGATCCAATATGGTTGTGGTTTAGGGGAGACCGCACAGAAACATTATTAGGCTAACAAATCTTTAACAGTGTCAATCACCCACTGAAATTTGCTGGTCAATAACAGCTCATTATCTAACTCAGTTTCTGTCCGGTCCCCTCACAATGTTGTTGAAGAATTTTGTTGCTCTTCCCACATGCAGATCTTCATCAAAAATCATTCTGTAGAGTCGAGAGACTAATTACTCTTAGCAGACGTTGTCAAGTCTGAGTGACCGTGCATGATGCAATTTTGAAACCTGATATTCATAAGAGAATTCACCTCATCGACGGGACATTGCAATTTGATAATGAAGAGTTCAATGAGTGATTGCATGTAAGCCTATGTTTCAAGGAAGCAGTGTTTTTCTGCGAATAATAATACGGCGAAGTAAATACTACTTATTAAAATTTATAGCAGTAATAGCACATGTAAGTTGTCATTTTTGTGTGTAATTTCCTAATTATTTGAATGTCCTGGGTGTCTCGCCCTTGTTCTTTACAGTCACATTTGAAGTTATTCAGAACTTTAGAACATCGTTGAACATATACATTGGAATGGTTGATTTTGACGGAATTTCGCACATTTCATAAACATACATGTACATTTGAGATGCATTGCGTGCATAAATTAATTTTATCAACATCACCGTGACTAAAAATCACAAATAAATTTACAGCCGAAATTCGGTAGAACATCAAAGATTTCAGACATTGGTCAAAATTGAGGATTTTGAACGGTGCACTTTATTAAAGATGCGACAACATGGACTCCACTGATCCTTGCGAATGATACTAACTCACCTCCTGACTGCTTGTGCTGCCTTTCGGACAGTAAAATCCCGCTTGACATTTTAAGAAGAAGATGCTCGTGAGACTTGTTCCAGGACAATAATATCCAGGTTGACAAGGATTGCAATCAGCACTGCTGGTGGCTCCTGTGTTTGGAGCATATTGACCCTTCTTGCAGGGCACTGGAGCGGCTGATCCTTTTGGACAGTAGCCACCTTTGCTGCATGGACCTCCATTTTGACTTGCAATCGGGCTCGGAGAATACGCATTTGTCTTACAGAAGAATCCCTGGTTACATTCACCTGAAAGATCACTTACGTTATCATTGGTGTTTATGAGAGCCCAAACATATTAATTCAGATCTATTTGACGTAAATTGATAAATAATCAATGATTATTATGACTCGATCATCATAATTAATTGCATTTGTGATTTACATTAAGTGGAGCAAACGACCAAAAACTGCTGCCTTAACGAAGCCTCAACGTCACCACTCGGCTTGTACGGGCTCTTAGACTCTGATGGATCGTATTGTGATTCTTTTCAATCCGATGTCCTCCCTGCCGATTTCTCACAACATTCTTGACGCTCAGGTGAAGGTGAACCTTTGGCACATTTTCTCTACATCAAGTTGCGATTTAACTCTTTTAAAATCAAATATTATCAAAATTCAGTCACAACATAGAGGGTTATCAAAGAATATCAATTAATGTTGATAGTACCTTATCTCAATTACTTTAACAAAGAATTCATATAGAGAAGACACAAATTGAAAGCTATTATAAAGCGGTGTTGTCTCAGTAAATGCTCATCAGGTAAAGTGTAATAGTGCTATTTCGCAGCAACTGTTCCAAAATTACTGATTGATCGCTTTGTTGATGACTTCAGTACCGCATCAAGAAGTTTGTCATTGAACACTTTCAGTCACTGTTTGATTCGTTGCAATTATTTGTCGTCTGTACTGGTGGCGATCGAATGCTGTTCCAAGAGATCCATGAGTCATTCCGCTTTCTTTTTCTCGGACAGGCTTTCTTTCTATTTCAAGAGCTTGTTCTCCTCCTGTAGTAAACAGGAATCTTGTGGAATCTCTCTTCAACTTCTACTGCAGTCAGAAGATCGTCAATTCCTGCTTGTCTTTCTATTTTGATGCTTTCTCCATCGGATATTCTTTCTTTATATAGAGGAATGGATATCTTGAAACCTTGTCATCAACTTCCCAAGGCTCAAGTTCTCTAACAATGAAATGGTTTTTTATGAACAAAAACCAGTTCAAAGATGGAATTCCTTGTTTTCGTCACTCATAACCAAGGCAATTTGGATGAAACTACCTCTATATCTGCGTTTCCATGGAGTAGACACAGACATGCACCGGCGACTCGTTTCAGCTGTTCATTTCCAATACTGTACTACCGGTGTATCTCTAGACAACTCCAGGCTTTCGCAATGAGGCATACATTCTTACTTTATCTCGTTCTCGTTTTCTTCACGACTATCTTCAAATCCTTTACTATTTTGACAATCATCTTTCAGCAATGAACTTTTCCACATCGACGATTGGAGAGATGTCAAGGATTTCACATTTTGGCCTTCATTCAATAAAGGACTGAAAAATCGAGACTCACAAAACACGCAGGAATTGAAACAATAACGCAATAATTAAAGTAAAGCATTCGAAGAATCCAGGAAGCGGAAGGAAAATTTAAACGATTACCCCTGTGGAAAATCGTGTTATAAATCTGGTTACACAGTCCATAGCGCAGAAATGAAAATTAAAAATAATATTAAAGCATAGATCCATACCCTTGTACTGAGTAGGATGCATAATACTTAGAACGGCTAGTCCATCCAATTTTTAAGGGGACGGGAAATTAATTAATTTTCCGTATAAAACTAAAATCATAAGTAAATAACTATTAATTAATCATTAATAAAATTAATAAATTTATTAAGAAAAACTTATAATCAATTATGTATTTATATCTATAAAATAAAGATGGGAGCACGGCTAACCAAAAATTGTAAATGATGAAAACCAAGAAACTGAAGAAACCAAAATGTGATCGATATGTACGGAGTCATCAGGGAAGAACAATGAGGCTGCATAAAGCAAGGTGTCAACCTCTAACCTCCGACCTGTACCACATGGCGAGGCCAGGCCGACCATATCGAATGAACGATAAGTAAGGTCTCTCTAAGCCTGTGGAGACATAGCCAAAACTTAAATGCAAATTAAATTTGAATATATGAGAACAGAAGGATAATGACAGTTAGTTAACCATTCCCATGATGGAGATGCGCAGGTAGGGTTGAAAAAACGCAGCACAGGTATCACAGAAGTGAATGTACACGTATGTAGATTGTATCATTTGATTATTCCAAGAAAAACAAGATTAAATACTGTTGTGTTAATGAAAATGCAAGTGTTTATGTAATGCAAAAAGCAATGAATTCTCTTTGAAATAATTACGATTAATTTGTGGCATTGAATTGATATAATCGGAAGGTCCCTTTTGCTGTTGGTAGCAAAACTCAATATTTGTGCTTGCGCGAGCGAGCGCATTCGAGGTCCGTCGGACATCATAAGAGCATGACCAACAGCAAAGGGGACCTTCCGATCATGTCATATGCAGCTTGTCCCTCATTCTTCAGCATTGAATTATTCCAAACAGTTCGAATCGCTGTTTTCAAACTGAAAACATTTCGATTCACATTTGAAACATTTTCCCATCTGTGATACTGAATGACACATTTTAACTATCAGCATCAACTTCTATGAAGCCCATTCTCCTAACTTCTGTATCAACTCACCAGTGTAATTGGTGGCACCGATTGAAGCGCAGTACTTGCCACCTGGACAAGCTGTGCAGTCACTGGACAATCTCAGTCCTGTTTTTGCTCCATACGTTCCTATTGGACATGGTTGCGGTTGAACCGTGTTTGCTGGACAATAGTACCCTTTCGTGCAAGTATAGGGCAAAGCCAGACCAGTAGTGTTACAAAATCCTCCACTGCGACAAGGGACGCAGTCAAGTAATGAACGGGCTGTTAAATGAGTTGTGGATGTATCACGGTAAAATCCAACAGGACAAGGGTTCGCCTTTGGATTTGAAGACCCGGCTGGACAAATATAGCCTGCCGGACAAACGTTTTTCTTCATCAGCGCAGCAGTCATCGCTGTGGCATTGCAATAGTAGTCGGGTGCGCATGAAGAACATTCTTGAGTAGATGTCAGACCAACCCGAGATCCATACGTACCAGCCGGACAAGCCACAGTCTGTGCATTGACATCTCCACGCAAGCAAAAGTAACCCAAGGGACACGCGTTACTCTGAAATACAAGCGATTTCCCCTTCATTTAAGACAGAAATATCCTTTCAGAAGATTCATTTCGAAAGTTGTACACAATTTTGCAATCTACATTAATAGAAATGCACTGAAAACAAAATGAAGAGATGTGCAACAATTTCAAATTTTAGTCGAGTCCAAGATGTCTTAGAAAATGCACACACAACACATATAAATAATTGGGTTTTTCCATGGAACTCGTTCATTTTTCAAAAGTAGAGTTGCAATGAAAAAATTTATATGAATACTAAATATGACATTTTCACTTAAAGATGATTAAAACAATTTAAGTCAATTAAATAGGGCCGGCGAAAAGCGAAATTTTTAGCGCGGAATTTTGAATACCTGAGCGCGGAAAATTCGTATCCCTAAAAACCCTATGTTTAAATTCTACAATAAATAATTGCTTTCAATTAGTATCAAAGCCTTAGGCACGAAGCATGCCATCGCTTGCGAAGCAACAATAAATGCTTTGTGGATAACGTTTACGTCACGCTCCTTACTTGAAGGTTCGGTTGTATTTTCACACCCGTGGGACAGTGTAATCCAGCAGCACATATCTTGTTCAGCAGCATTATTTGTCTACTTATTCCCGCAACGTCGCAATAGTATCCAATTTGGCAAGCAGTACATGCAGTTTGTCCAGACGCAGAGAACGTTCCCACTTTGCATGCAATCGCCGTTATTGTACCTTTGTTTGGACAATATGAACCAGCCGGACAAGCCAAACATGCAGTTGCATCTTGTTGCTTCAGCTTGGAGTTATATGTGCCTCTACAAAGTGAAATAATTTTAATGAAATTTTGTTGCGTAAGTTAAAACACTTCGCTTGCTCTCTGCGTGAATACATAACAAGTGGTGGAATGATTCTGCACGAATGATTAATATTTGAAGACCAGTTTTCAGCTTACAGTGGCGGAGTGTAACTATCAGACAACATATTCCAGATCTGAGTGTCCAAAAACATAGATTTCTTATTGAGATTAACGTAATTCGCTTTCTGAATCATTTCTGAACGTCAATATCTATGTACTGTGTAGTAACCTTATAAGTAGCATCTGTGACTCTATCTTTTGCACTTTTGCAGCTCGTTATTTAGCATGCTGATCTTAACGACCTATTGTTTTTACCTATGTGATCATTTTGACGCAGTTGTAAGTTTTAATCACCCGTGTAGAATCATTCCACCACTTATTGCATGTTCACGCAGAGAACAAGCGATGGCCATGAACAAGCGAAGTGTTTTAACTTATGCAACTAAATTTCTTAAGAAAATAGCATCGAATAAAAATCTATTTCCAAAATAATTTTATACATCCCATTCGGAAGTTAGACATTTTTAATCTGTTTTCGAATGTCTTTGAAAAATGAGGGTCATTCATGGAGGAACCCCATCAGCCTGATGGGAGGCCTGCGTGTAAAAGAAAAACACACTTTTTAGACGAGCGTTGTCGGATGGTCACTGACACACACCTGGCAACCACTGTCTACTCTCAAGCAACAAGCTGTGAATGAATGCCCCCACGGTTATTTTAAGAAAAAATTACAACTTCACAAAACTTGGTAGTTCGACTTTGGCTTCACGCTGCTTCTCCTGGGCAGGAGAATACAAGGATTCACAGCAGTTCGGAAATCTCACCATCACGGGAGTCTGAAAGTCATCCTGCCCAAAATCCAGACAAATCAACTCGTTGCTGAGCGTTAAGTAAGTGAGTAATAAACAGGAAAGGGGAAGTTAGAAGACAAAAAAATGCACAGTTCAGGTTGGGTGGACGAGAGCGACTTCCTTGTCCAAATTTACATCAGAAAAGGAACATGATGTTGAACTATCATCTTTGGATTAATCAACTTAGAAAGTGTCGGAAAGGGTCCAATTAGTTCACACAGAATCTGGTATTTCTATTCTCCCCCCCCATCACATTTTCATCAAATTTCGTCAAACTTAGTCACATTGGGTTTAGAATAGACTTGATCTGTCATCCTTGTCCTTCTTGAACCTTGGGATGAAGAATTGGTACCTTGGATACGCTGTCAGAATACAAGATACAGCTGTGATCATGAACGTCGTGGTATTGCTGTTTACAGTGTACGACAGAGCAAGTGCTGTTAATTTCCTACAAGCCAGAGGAATTTTACACACGGAAAGGATTTTATGAGGATTTTTACGCTTAGGAGCAAGATCGTTGACGATGCAACACTCGCGGGTGTCAACAACAAAAATGTGGGGGAGGGAAAGAATAGAAGTACCCAGAATCTTGTTTTCACCGATCATCTTGTCACCCTGAGAATGGTTTCCGTGGAATCGCACGTTCTCTTGGAATGGGAGCTGTAGTAACTCAGTCAAGAGTCATAATTTTTGGCATGGGATGTCTTCAGGTCATTTCCTACCATTTGTATGTGATATTATCATGCTTTTGATCGGCGATGTATACGATAATGTGGTTCAATGTGGATTAAGTGGGCCAACATATTGGTACTTGCCGACAGTAGGAGGCTTGTCAAATCTGAATGAATGTAATTTTATAGATATATGTTCATGAACCTGATAAGAAATGACCTGAAGACATTCCATGCCAAAAATTATGACTCTTGACTGAGTATTTTTACCGTAACAAGCGAAAACATTGAAAATCTCATTTTAACCAAAAGCTGCAATCTGCGTCCCATTGGATTTACATGTGTTTTTCTTTGATCGTGTCTGACAAGAAGAGGAACTCACTAGAACTCGGCAGACGCGCGAATTCGTAGTAGGCATAGGGTGTACATCATTCTGTGAAAGTCTCATTTTCGGCCTCGTTCCCTGCAGAAACTCGTTCTGGCTGCCGGACTATTAGTGGATACAGAGACGATGATTTTCATTTTCTATCAAGTACATCGCAGAGCATGGAAAAATCAGTTTTACCAAAAATCAGTCTTTGTCGTTTGTTCCTGGAATACATGAGCAGATAAAAAGAGCCTTGGCTGGTTTTGACGTTAATATCACATTCAAGCCATATTCGGTGTCTTTGATTATGAAAAAGAGACCTTATCAAACCTTTGAGATCAAATTGAAAGAGGCGAGCAGGATTGCGACTTTTCATATGTTGGAGAAAGCAGGTGTCACTTGGTCGAACGTCAAAAGAAACATATCCGATCCATTAAGTCAATGAGCATGACATCGACAGATCCGAATTAGCCTAAGACGCAACTGAAACGGGACATCCTGTAGCCGCTGAGGAAAAGAAGATGATTGAGAAAGCCAACGATTGGAAACGAGGTGTGTGAAGGAGGCAATTTGAACTAAGAATCTGCACTCGTCCAACCGAACAAACACTGATTTAGGCAACTTCTATGACTCCGTTCCTTAACTGCTCTTCTGATAAGATCTGCTTGTGCTTTGCATTTTACTTTGTCTGCTAACTTTTCTTTTACTTCATCTTAAATTCTCCTTCATTTTCTCTTTCTCTCACTTGTCAGCAACGAGTTGACTTGTCTGGATTTTGCACAGGATGACCTTCGTCCTTGTATGATGCTGTGAATTCTGAACTGCAGTGAACACTTCGTCGGAAAACAATCCATTCCACGAGGCATGATTATGGCGGTCGGTGACCATCCGACAGTAGATCGTCGAAAAATGTACTTTTGCCAAGAACCCCACTATCAGGCTAATGGTGTCCCTCCAACTTTATTCGAAGTCTCAGGATGCAGAAATCTCAGAGGCTCACAACGCCTGATAAATCATGAAAGACAATGCTAGTTTAGTTATTACTTAGTTATTCACAATTTTGCATAAAATAATGTTATTTCATGTTTTAGCTATTTCTCACGCTTTTTTATATTTCAAATATTTAATCAATAACTCAATGAAAATGACATGTTTTCAACACATTCACTGCCACTATCAACAATAACTTGGAACGTACGCGGGGCATGCTGTGGCTGAACTTGATCCGGCAGGGCAGTAGCTGCCTGTAGGACAATCGGTGCACTGCGATGCTGCTTTGTTGTTTTTCTTTGTGCTGTAACTGCCTGCAGGGCAAGGATACTGGGTGGAATAACCGGTGCCAACAGGACACCAATATCCAGCCTGACAGTTCTTCGCAGTGGCCGATGTCGATCCAGCTGGACAATAGTAGCCAGCACTGCACGGCGAGCATTCCTCTGGAGATGCCAAATCAGTTTTTGTCGCGTATGATCCAGCAAGGCATGGAAACTCAGTTGTCGATTTCGTTCCCTGAAATTTAAAAATGTGTTCTTAAAAAACAAACAGCTGAGCAGTAAATTAGAGCTCACCGGGCTTACTTTGAAAATTTTCTAAAAGCATGTGTGCACTACGTCTACTCCATCACATTAGACCTATTGTCTTCAAAGTGTGATACGCGTACCATTTGCTGGTACGCCTTACCATTTAAAAACCGAGGCACTTGAGGAATCAACATAACATTCGGCATACTGTTTCAGCTAGAATATTGTACAAGAAACGTGAGAAAACGATGATAAATATTGAGAAATCGGTTGGAGCCAGGGAAAAAACCAAGGTGTTCGGCTCACGTTTTTTCTTAAAAAAGACAATGCATTTCGTGCACCTCCGGCGCACATGTTCACGCGAATAATGAAGACATTTGCACAGTTGGTGACAGACGCTCAGACGATGACATCATAGCGCGGATGATGTGTAACTACAGTGCTAAAATAAATAATTTACTCAGACGAATACTACTAAAATTAAAAAACAAAAGTAGAAAGATAAAGTCAGAAAAAAGGAAAAGAGAATTGAAAGTCGAGTATCATAATACCTCACTCCACAGAGATCCAACGTTGCATTCCACCTTGTTGACACTGTTGAACTTCTTGGACCACAACGATTCTTTGATGACACGTCTTCGGTATATGGGATCGCTGTCAACTGTACCACAATTGTCCCAATCAAAGTCGTGGCCATGCACTGTCAAGCGTATGGTTGGCAACTTCCGAGGATGTGGAGAAGTTCCTGACATTTCTTTTGTGCTCTTTGAGCCGCTCCGGTAAAGTTCTCGAGCTTTGGCCGACGTATGACCACTGGCAATCGACATCCTTGCACTTGAGATGATAAACGACACCGAGAGGCTGAGGTTTTGCGGGTCTCTTCTTGACTAATAGGGACTTCAGCGTATGCATGGATTTGTAGTGTATCTGAATACCAAGCTCAGTTAGTGTCTTCGAGATCGACTCTGCCAGACGGGGAACGTAGGGGATTACGCATCTTACGTTGTCCTCATCCGTAGCTTCAGCAACTTCATTTGGTGGAGGATCGAAGACACGCACACTTTCCCTGGGGCTGAAACCATTCATCTGGAAGACGAGTTGAAGCGATCGGAGATCATCTTCGAGACAATCGGCAGAACAAATCGCTCGGGCTCGATGACAAAGTGTCTTGACAAGTCCTTTAAATACACTGGGATGGTGACAAGAAGATCGATTCAAATAAAGGTTAGTATGGGTTGGCTTTCTATATACCTTGAACGTGATGCTGTTGTTAATTCTTTGCAGAAGGATATCCAAGAAAGGAAGAACCGAGTCGACTTCGAGCTCCATGGTAAATTGGATTGTCGGACGAAATGAGTTGAGATACAGAAGGAAATCTTCCCATTCATTGTCAGGACGAATCCACTGTAATCCACTGACAATGAGTCTTCGATCCTCCACCAAATGAAGCTGCTGAAGCTACGGATGAGGACAACGTAAGATGCGTAATCCCCTACGTTCCCCGTCTGGCAGAGTCGATCTCGAAGACACTAACTGAGCTTGGTATTCAGATACACTACAAATCCATGCATACGCTGAAGTCCCTATTAGTCAAGAAGAGACCCGCAAAACCTCAGCCTCTCGGTGTCGTTTATCATCTCAAGTGCAAGGATGTCGATTGCCAGTGGTCATACGTCGGCCAAAGCTCGAGAACTTTACCGGAGCGGCTCAAAGAGCACAAAAGAAATGTCAGGAACTTCTCCACATCCTCGGAAGTTGCCAACCATACGCTTGACAGTGCATGGCCACGACTTTGATTGGGACAATTGTGGTACAGTTGACAGCGATCCCATATACCGAAGACGTGTCATCAAAGAATCGTTGTGGTCCAAGAAGTTCAACAGTGTCAACAAGGTGGAATGCAACGTTGGATCTCTGTGGAGTGAGGTATTATGATACTCGACTTTCAATTCTCTTTTCCTTTTTTCTGACTTTATCTTTCTACTTTTGTTTTTTAATTTTAGTAGTATTCGTCTGAGTAAATTATTTATTTTAGCACTGTAGTTACACATCATCCGCGCTATGATGTCATCGTCTGAGCGTCTGTCACCAACTGTGCAAATGTCTTCATTATTCGCGTGAACATGTGCGCCGGAGGTGCACGAAATGCATTGTCTTTTTTAAGAAAAAACGTGAGCCGAACACCTTGGTTTTTTCCCTGGCTCCAACCGATTTCTCAATATAATGCAGGGACTATTCAAGCGATGATAAATATTACACAAAGTTTATATGCATATACTGTATTCTATATTTAAGCAAGACAGATAATTTCTTGTTTTCTCACATGTCACATGAGATTGGCAATTACATGATTTCTAACACGGTACATTTAAACAACATTTAAACAAATTCTAACAACAGTAGCCTACATCGAGGTGAATAATGAGTGACCACTCCGCTCAGCAGCAAAGAGTTTGTTGAGTCGCGGTTGCATCAGCCGGAGTGAAGGCTCCGCAAGAAGTCTGTTTCTCATTTTTGTCTTCACATCAGCATAGTGTCAACACAAGTTTAGGAACAAGTTGCAGCTAAAAATTCATTAGTTGCACAAATAACGATTACCGGTATGTTAGCAGTATTTGTATCATTACCTTATAATTATCGGAAGCACAGAAGCTGGGATACGTCACAGCAGACCACTGCTCGGTAGGACGCTGCTAGCAAGCGGCATATTATGTAATTTTTTGACACAGAATACCAAATCTGACAAACGTCGAAACCACCCCCTAAGTTGATCGGATGAGCAGTAGTTTGTCATTTGCAACAATAAAAAGCAGCAGATTAACTCAAGCCAGCGGTGTACAGGGAAATGGTTTACATTTCCATTGTCATTTCTTGAGCTGTCAGCGTCGCTTCTCATAACTTTCGATTAATTTTCAATTCAATAAGCACTTGAAATGAAATGTTGACTCTTTCCATCATTTACATGAACACAATTTCCCCATAGGCCTACTAGCACACGCAGATATCATTATAACAATTGAATTTTAGAAAGCTACTTACCGTAGGGCAGTAATGTCCTGCTGCACATGGTAAAGGACCCGTGGTGGCACCAGTGCCTGCTGGGCATGCAAACCCGGCAGGACAGCTTGTACATGAATACTGATCGCGTGTATTCGTTCTGTATGTATAAGTCCCAGCGGGACATTTATTCATTACTCCATTATCACAGTAGTATCCTTTCTGACAAGTTTTATCCGGATACGATAATCCTGTCTTCGTACACTGCCAACCTGAAATTAATGTAAACATTCAATGCGGCTTCATTGATTTTCAACAACAAAGCAATTACTGAGAACGAAACGCATTCAATGCAGGGCTCCCACTCCATAGTTTGCGAAAATTTGCGCAGCTTTTGATTTCAGGGATAAAATTCAAAATTCTTGTGCCTAGACCCCCTGTGTCGCCATCTTTGTGTTTGTGATTTATTTAATTGCTTCAAGTTATTATCTTATTGCATTTCTAAAATATCAATGTAGACCAAAAAGTTTGAGCTAATGAACTGCTAAATGATTATCAATCAATATTTATTACATCATGTGATAGTTATCTATGAGTTAAGTAGGACATATGTAATTTAAGCATAAGGCCCTACTTGTAATAATGTATGTAATTAATTGTAGGGCCTAGTCAAGCATGTAATTTATCGATACTTACTAGCTACAAGTGATGCATCCAGTAATAGTTTTTTTAAAAACAAAGGAAAAGTCATGTTTCTTATATTATGATATAAAAGTCATGATATCTTTATATTATGGTATTCAAACAATTATTTATTTGAAATCTCGATACAGTATGGGCAGATCTAAACGTAAGAATCTTACGAAACAGCGAAATATATGAAACAGAATTTTTGGCATTGTAAACATAAAGCAACAAAAAACAACTCTAAAATGAATGTGCATATACAAAGAGTGGCAGTATACTAAAAGAAGGTATACTATTCGGAAGTGCACCTAGCATGTATTAGCATGAAAAGGAAAATTTATTTGCAACGGTAGCAACTTCATGGATACCATGTCGATAATAATTATTAATTTGACATTTTTACAACAAAATTGTCAAATTTGCGCAGAAAATTGGAATTTCCTAAAAATTTGCGCATTTGCGCAGGAGTGGGAGCCCTGATGCAATGATGATTGGATGTAGGATCCCCAAACAGCGGCAGGGAAACTTCTCTGAAGAGCACATCAAAACGGAGGCATTCAGGGCTATTGATGCTACAAGTACAAGTGGAAATCACTGTTTCGAGCAATGACTGAAATCATTCAAAATTTCCAATCAATTGATGACATATGGATGTTTATGAAGGCCAATCGGCGATGTTTCCTTGTAGAATACTTCACCTATGACGTACGAAGTGGCATCCCAATTCCACACGGTTCTTCCTCTTGAAACAATTCCAATGCGGCAACAATGGAATCCGAGTAATCAGCACATCCCAATTTGCATGAAGGTCGTGGAATCGATGTTGAAGAAATCACAGATGAGAGAGGAGATTCAGCCACGTGAACAGAGTCAGTCAGTGAATTCTCACTGTCATGAATATGTTTGATATGCTTGAAACAGGCCGTTCGACCTTCAGCAGTCTTTGCTGTGCCTCATTCCGCTGATCATCATGTGAAAGATTTTTAAAGTCGAGAGTTGGATTAACCAACAGATCAGTCAGCTTTGAGTCATCAAATGCGGTCGATTTCAACTCACCATCAACTTTCTATTGAGATCTTTACCAGCCAATAAGTCACTGGCCATCAAGCACATTTCAAATTATGTTGGACCTACTTGCAAATTATATGCAAAGAATACATTAAATATAAGTCAGAAAAATCAACTTTTCTCGACCAAAAACGGTGCGCAGCAAGTTGCAAAAAGCTTATTTTAATACATTTTCGGTCGATAAAAGTTGAGTTTTCTGACTTATATCTGTCCTGCGATCAATGACCAAAACTCAAAGCATACAGTAGATGAACAACTATGAATAACACACTGCCATACACAACATAGCAATATAGACCTAGAATATGCATAATACAGGGTATTTAAAAAGAATCATCCGATTTCGTTGGACTGTAGCCTATCTACTGAATTAAAGCCCAGCTACGAAATGAAATTTGAAGATGCATGTAGAGATAACGAATTTAACACATATTTTCTTGTCAGACTTTTCTGCAGCACTGTAGTACTTTTAGTCCGGATGCCCTTCCTGCCGACTTCCAATGACACTTTTCGGGCTCGACCTCTGGACCGAAAGATCGCTAAGCCAAGCACCTAGCCACTGTGCCACGGAGACAGCATACTTCAGCTTTGCTATGTCAATACTTAAGAAAGATTTACTCACCAGGCAGACATTTCTGACAGTTAGACAAAAATGCTTGGTTTGGATAAGGATTGAACGTTCCTTTTGGACATGGTGTGCTTATTACAGAATTTTTGCCACAGTAATGACCAGGCGGACATCCGATGCAACTCTCAATCGTCTCCCCTCCGTGATTAGGATTGAAGCTTCCTGAAAAATTAAATTTCTTGTATTACATTTTTTGGTATGAGAGATGCTTAACGATTTGGAGTTCTTTTCTACGATGTTTCTTTGCTAGGTAAACAAAGCATGTGACAAGTTAGCATTTATTCACCATGTATGGTCCAACAGAACTTTTAGTTGGCAATGACAAGTTCTGATCAATCAGTAATACCTTTTTATTAATCGATCTTTTCTTATTTCGTTTTGTATATAACCATTTTTTAAATTTGTAACCTACCATAGGTCGCTGCAGGCCTGCCTGAATCTGGGTTTCTGTGCACTTGTTATTTTTGATGAAAGCTTATCAACTATGCACAATTTGAAATTGAAAAGTGAAATTTGACGAAGATATCATAGTTTGATTAAAAACAGCGAATAAAACTGTTACAAGTTATCACAGCAATCTATTTTTCATTCTTAAAACATGATGGAGTTGACAACATAAGTCTTAAGTCGAGATTGGAGGTCATTGATTAACAGCTTCATGCCCGAGAACAGTTTTAAACCGAAGGCGTGAGTCGTGTCATTTGATAGGATCACGGACGGACTGAAACCATCTATAAACAGGACTCCGACTGCGCATCCCGGCTTGTCAACAGAGAGGGACAGTTGAATATAGAGGAGTGGTTCCCAACCTTTTCATGTCTCCGTTCCACTTGCGATCTTACCATAGAGGTAGGATATCTTCCCTGTAAGAAACTGAGGAACCTCTTTCTGATGTCGACTCCTTTTTGAAACGAAAAGACAACGGCGGACTCCCGACTCCCTCAAAAGAAGTTTTTGAAATAGCTTTAGCTGCAGAAAAGGCTTTCCGTAGTTACGTCCCTGCAAGCGTGGCAGCCGAAGTACTTCCGTCAATTAAATAGTTAGACCTCAAGATCGAGCACTCTGAATTGAAATACATCAATCCATGTGAAAGATTCATAAGTCTTGGAGAACACTTTGAAGATCATGAGATCGGAATTACGGAGCCCCATCATGTGACCCTTATTCGTGCTGTGATAAACTGTTATTTGAAACTAAGACTGCATAAGTATGGTTGTCTGTACAAAGAACGTCGCTTGTTGCTCATCAAAAGCTCAATCCGCCAAAAATGCAATAAATTGGTTCTGTTCCGTGGCATGTAACAGTGGTGCTACTATCACACATGTTTTGGATGCTGTTTTCACACCGGTAAGCTGCATTTCCTACATATTTGCTTGAGTCATATAATTATGTTGAAATTCATTCATTAGGGATCTGATGAGTATCAAATAACCTCAATTAACAGTTAATTATTCAAATACTCCCTGCCATTTTTTGAATGCATTTAGGAGGTGCAACATTCCTTAAATATTAATAAATGTTAAACTAATCGAAAACCTAAGATCTTGAATGAGCCTGTCACTGCCTGACACTCAATTATAGGTGCGATTTCTATTTATCTTTTTGATTGTCACTTTCGGTCAATATTGTACTGTCCGACAAAGCAGTCTATCTCTTGTCCCACATTTCACGTGCGATAAAATCCTCATACCGGTTACACTTCCCATAACGCCGTCTGCCCTCTAGATAATACAGAAGATATATTCTACCTCTATGGATCTTACACGCTCACCGCGAAACACTTAGTCTCAAATAAATACTTTTTGTGTTACGGAAGATGTAATTCTTTTCTATTTCAAAGAATCTTATTTTTGCGAGCAAAACAAACATGAAACAAAGAACAGTCAATCTATAAGTTGAGGATGGTTCTTCCGAACATATGAAAATATAAAATTTCATATCAGTAACTTAGTCTAATTCAAATATTTATACAATGAACATGTCAACTAATGCGAACACTGTATCTGTTTATTTTTCACCAGTCTGTCATTTGTATCTGTATTTGCCACTTGTATCTGTCATTTTTATTTGATCATGCGGGGCATGATTTCCAAATACGTGATTTTGGCTTGCTGAGCTTGAAGTATAATCTAAAATGCATGGTTTTGCTCTGTCGGTCGCTCAATAGATGTCACTGCATCGCCTGTCGCATTGATATCTAAACCTAATACAAAGTTTGATGTGACAAGATGATATCTATGCACAAGACAAATCTTCGTCTTTTGAGACCATGAAAAATGATAAATTGTACCGAAGTTGGTGGTCGATCATGTTTCTCAAGCTGACCAACACTTTTCCTAATAGATTTGGTCTCTGACATGAACAGATTAAATTATTATCATGATGCATGTAACCTTCTTCGGACAGGTACTCGGTTGGGAGCCTCTCATATAGAGACTGCTGCCTCGTCGTATGGAATAGATGTCTGAAATGCTACCAAGAGACTTATCATTTGTCATGTTTTTCTACTACCTTCCTTCCAGCAGCTCTTCACGACCCTCTACAATGGCAACCACTCGAGGATCTACCCCAAGCTAGTAGCAACTATTCTACCCTAATCTCAAAGCATCTCTTCACCTTCAGGACAGGCTGTTCCAACTGATGACTTCCAAGGGCAGTAATATCCAGGAGGGCACAGTGTATTCGCGTCCTTGGAGCCTGCCACACAAAATCGACCTGGAGGACAGTCTAAACAATCAGTGGCACGTGCTGCTCCACGACCGGGATAATACGTTCCCGCAGCACATTTCTGCTGCGCTGATATTCCCAAGCACCAATGACCTTGAGGACAAAGGTTGATCACCGTTGGATATTGATAGGTAAAAGCAAGACACAGATAACCTCGAGGACACGGCAGACATTCACTTTTTTTCGTGGCGTTGATTCTCTGAAAAAGAAAATGAAAAAGATGACGAAGACGTGGAAAGCAAAGTAATTCTGAGGAATGTCTTTTATCACTGTTTTCAAGATCTACCCCAGGGGCTACAATTCGTCTCAGGTTGATTTATGGAATTATTGTTTTATTGAATCTTGGGCTTGGGTTTTCATGAAAATATTTGGCCAAAACTTGTATTGGACATGTCAAAAGTTCAACGACATGCTTTCTATGATTTCATTCATTACACCACACTGCAAACCGTAGACCGACAATTATCCTACAAAATTACTGACAAAATCAACCAACGATTGTCACCTCCAAATCCAGGGAATTTTTATTTATCCGACGAATTTGTAGGTTCTCCACAGACATCGAAACAGATGCCTTGTATGCAAATTAACTAAATAACAACTGTTGAATATTGATTGATTTTTTCGATTAGCGATTGCTTCACTTTCGGGCAATCTGTATTATTGCGTGGCAAAACCATGATTTATTTTGACATAATTTAATTAATAACCTACATTTTTTATAAAATTCAGGCTATAATTCATTGCTATTCATTTTGTCGCTTTTTGTCAGATATTGTAGGTGTTCAGTGGCAATCATCCTACAAGAACTAACAATGACTGACAAAATAGATTTTGTAGGATAAATGTCTGTCAATTGTCAGTCAGCGGTTTACAGTGTAAATTAAAAAGTAATCACATCAACGTTTTCAGCAGATAACAATGCATATTGGATACTTACCGCTCCATATGTATAAATAGGACACACAATCTTATCGGCGACTATTCCTCCAGGGCAATAGTATCCAATGGGGCAAATATTGGTTGTCGCTGTAGTTCCGGATGTTCCACTAGCAGCTTTTGCACACTTCGTATTCAAGCCATTTGAGGTTTGTCCAGCGGCACACGGAGTGGGGGCTTGAGAATTTGATGCTAACTGATAGTTTGGCGGATTTGGGGAGCAAAATCCTTGGCCAGCCAAACTGTAGTATCCAGCTGGACAGGTGTTTGCCGTAGGATTTGCACCTTGATTGACACACTGCTTACCCGCAGGACACTTGGTGCACTAAAAAGGAATGTCAGTTGGTAAATTAATATTCGCTAAAACCTGAAATGCATAAAAATGAGAATTCAACAAAATAAGTCAATTTGAACAATCGCGTTTATATGAATCAATATACAAAACCACATTTAGCTTAAATTTATTGTGCTTGCTATGTCACAGTAATGTAGAGCTCTAGTCATAGTATTCTTTCTACACAGTCGAAAACATAATTACATGAATTGGCCTATTTTTTTACTTACTGCATGATTTCTATTACACTTAATCAATAGGTCAATAGTTAACTTCAACTTTAAATATTGTATTATGTATGCTACACCCATAGAGATACATTCCTTTGCGTCTGGATTAGTCTAGAGCGGACGTAACTCTATCCCAGCCGATTGTATGCAATGGCAGTAAGCAATACAGGGCGCGGCATGAAAACGTGACTAAATTTAGGTGTAACATAACTTTCTAATTATCCTACAGAAATTTTACAAGATAGAGTCTCATTATGAAGTCATTGTGCATCTTTATTGCCATAAACAATATTGAGGAAGAGAGTATCAAGAACGTCTCTGTGAGCTATGTAATGATTCAAAAGTAGAAACTTTGTATCACTTTATGATTGAATGTTCCGCGTATAAGAAAATTTAACAAGAAATGGCACCAGTGTTATGTTATTGCGCTAGCATATCTGAGTTTCATGAATTAATGAATAATCTGATTCCAAAAAGTATAAAGGCAATCGCTAAGTTTCTTCAGAAAGCAAAAAACATGCACTTCACCTCCAAAGAATAAACCAACAGAAAAGGGATCAAAAGTTCATTCACCTCTCCTTCCTTCATAAAAATTGCTTCTTCCAGTGTTTTTAAGGTGTTTTAAGGTGTTTTAAGGTGTTCATAGCACATGTAATTAACTTCAAGACTTGAAAAGTCACCTTGCACATGTACATGCAGAATCGCGAGTAAAATTCACTGCTAAATGCTAAATGTGATACTGCATTCATGACTTCTGTTTTTGCTTATAAATCCTGAGGGTGTTAGACGTACACTAATGAATTGAGACGTTTTGAGTGTGACCCGTGGGAATGATCAGATGACCAGTAGCAAAAACCTTAAAAAAGCCTGTTTCTTTGTTCTTGTTCTTGTTATTTGTCTTTGTTACCGCACGCACTCTTTTTCTATGAATGTATGTCAGTGGGTTCAAAGTGTACCCCAATTGTTTTCCAGTAGTTTTAGACATAAACATTTATTGACTTATTGACGTATAATGCACATGCAAAGCAGAAGAGCTCGAAAGTCAAGAAACGAGATGAAAAGAACAACAACTGAATGGAAAGGCTGTCCTACTTCCAATTCTTCAGTTAAACGAAAATCATCATAGCGAAGTCTTTCTGTTGCAGATGATCACACAACATCAACTGGATGATGACAGGATCAACCTTCAGCAGCAGTGCTTTGTAACCAGACGCCAGAAATTCCTGTTTTATTTCTTCTCAAGTCACCACGTTTCTTCTAAATTAACTCCCAAACACTTTCATTTAGAAAGATGTCATCACACTTTCCTTTCACCATTCCTTCATGAAGCTTTTACGTCACTACTCCCCATACTTGGGGCTTGGACGGTGCTGACATGGTCAGACTAATAGAGCGTTGTAGTCACAGAATTAGATTGTTCAATCGTATCACTTTGCTAGAAGTGCAAATTGATTCAAACAGATGGCACATACAGGAACTTAATAAGTGGGCAAAAAGAAATTTTACTACCTTGCAGAGATAGGAAAAATAGTCGTGCGTCGCTTGCGGATTGCTCTGAATTCCTTCAAAATGCTGCGATCACCACGATGCCTACACATTTGAAGAATTCAGATCATTGCGCAAAAGCTTTCTCGATAATGTTGGGCCTTCCGATCATTTTAAAAAAAGTTAGCAGGCGCATGAAAAAACGTTCACAAACTTCTCCATAGGACTTGACATCGTCTGTGTGTCTCTTTGCTGTGTGATCCGGTTGATAAGTCACTAAAACTTTGCACAATTTGGCGTGTTTAATGTTTAACTGGCTGCTCATTGCTTGATTGCTATGGTATTTAGTCAGGAGATTGTGCCATTTCATTAACGCTACATGTTCCAATGCTTCCTTTCTAGTCAAACAGAAGAAGAGTCGACCTGTCTAATTCTGTGGTTGTAGTACTTTTAGTCCGAATGCCCTTCCTGCGACTTCCAATGACACCTTCGGGGCTCGACCTCAGGACCAAAAAGATCGCTAGGCCAAGCACTTAACCACTGTGCCACGGAGACCACTTCACCATTCCTTCATACACCTACAAATATTCTACAGCATGATTGAAATGAAAGCTGTTTAAAGCAGTTTTCAAAGTCATTTTCAACGATGGTGAAAGACTTCACTATATGGTGATGCGTGAAATGTCTACATCACTTGCATCCGCACTGAACCCCTTAAAAATTCTTAGAGAGATAAAGAGAATCCGAGATGAGGAGGTCAATGATCGATCATGAACACATTGAGATGAATGGAACATCTCGGCTTTAGACTTTCGATTGCTCCTACACCAATAATGTCTTGAACAACATTTTATGCAACCTTTGTCCAAATAAATTTTATCGTTGCTGTATTTCAATATATACAGTATTGGCACAAAACGAAGATCATCAGGTGAAGGCAATCACCACTTTTCTGTACATCAGAAACTTAATGCCATTTACTGATAAAATGTCAAAATTGTCAATGGAGCTGCTAGATGGCAAGGTACAACCACAGAATTAGATTGCTTAAGTGTATCACTTTGCTAGAAGCGCAAAGCTAATTCAAAGCAATGGCACATGCAGGAACTTGCTAAATGGACAAAAAGAAATTGTTAATACATTACAGAGATAGGAAAGAATTTTTTCCAGAAAGAACGACGTTTCACTGTGTTCGAGAATAAAGCCTTACGAAGGATCCTGGGAGTGAAGTGGCAGTAACAAAAGATGGTCGTGCGTCGCTTGCGGATTGCTGTAAATTCCTTCAAAATGCTCCGATCGCCACGATTCCTTCAGATTCGAAGAATTCAGATAATTGAGAAAACGTTTTCTCGATAATGTTGGTCCTCTCGATCATTATTAAAAAAGCTAGTTGGCGCATGAAAAAACTTTCACAAGTCAGCAGATTGTTCCATTTAATTAGCGTTGTATGTTCCAACGTTTCCTTCCTAGTCAAACAGAAGAAGAGATGACCTGTCTAATTCTGTGGGTACAGCATTACCGATGAATGCATTGATCACGTTATGTATACAACAATGTTAAGAAAATGACTACTGAAAAAATAATAAGTAGGCAAGAAATACATAGAAAATGTCAAGAAGAACAAAATAAGGAAGGAAACTAACTAAAACTCCACAAGTCACTCACAAAGACATGCTCACAGAGAAAGACCCAATTCACTCAATGCTTCACATGAATACAGGAACCACATTCCTTTGTCCAACGAACTTTTGTCACCCTCCTCTTTCTCCATACAAATTCTTTCCCGAACATTTGCATCCCCTCGAAGTCAATTTGGTGATCGTTTTTAAAGATCAGAGCGCTCAACATCAACGTCCTTGACCAACCTTGACTGCCTTGATGTGTTCCTTCAACTTTCCAAGGACCACAATGCACAAATTCTTTGCTGGATTTTTGAGCATGCGAACAAGTTCTTTCTTCAATGTGTTCACTGGCTTCATACCAAGGTTAGCATCGATAATTAACAAGATGGGGTTTGTTTCCTCAGTGACACGTGCAGTCATAAGACATGCGTTTACGTGAAGTCTATTCTGGATACATGGAGTAACCTCTGTCATCAGGTACATCTCGTGATACAGTCTTGATGTGTATTCCTTTCAAACTCACATGTCCAGTACATGTTTCTTCAGATCGCATTATGTTCGTCTTCCTGAGGTTGATCTTCAGTCCAATACTCTTTCCAACACTTGCTAACTGGTCAATCATGGTTTGCATTTCCTCTGTCTTCTGAGTCAGAAGTACTACAATGAGACCATTTCCCGACGTTTCACTGTATTCGAGAATAAAGCCTTACAAAGGATCCTGGGAGTGAAGTGGCAGTAACAAATGTCAATATCCGTCAAACAACGAAAGTGCCATGGCTGGATGAAGTGCTAATGAACTGGACATGGCGATGGCTCGGACGCACCTTGAGACGGGAGTCAGACAGCATACTACGGACAACATATAAGAGGAAATCAAGCGGGTCAAGGATAAGAGGTCGACTCAAGCCCACTTGGCTGTGGACGATGAAGAAGGAAGCTGCAGACTGTTGCGACAACATCGAGGGACAAACTCAGGACAGGAGCGCATGGAGAAATTTCACCAAGGCCCTTTGCGTCAGTCGGCGTAGGAGGCGGTAACAGATAACAGGAAAAATCATTCGAAAATGCTTAAAAATTCCATCGAACTTCACGCGCAAAGAATCCACACTACCAGCCGGTGAACCGGCCCCGCACCTGAGGCCACACACGCATGATCAGCTTACCGCAGTTTGAGACGCTGTAGCGGAATAAGTTCCAGAAGGACAGGGTATCATCATAGGAGCTGCACGGGTCGGGCATTTTGATCCAGCTAAACATTTAACGCACGATGATTGAGAAGCAGTACTGAAAGTCCCAGCAGCACACTGAACTTTGGCGGCAGCACCTCCAGCGCATGAATAGCCTGGTTCACATTGAATGCATTCTGAAGTCGTAGAATCAAGATATGTTCCAGCGGGACAAGCAAAGTTATCTGCCCGTACCGGTCCAGGACATGCGTTTCCAGCTGGACAAGGAGCACATACCATCGATCCTCCTTGTGAGTAAGTACCAGGAGCACACTTGGAGTTACTGGATCCGTCAGTCTTCAAACATGACCAACCTGAAAATGCATTGAACAATGACCGGTCAAATAATTCATTAAAACATGACACTGATTAACCCTTGTAAAACATGACACTGATTAACCCTTGTAAAACATGACACTGATTAACCCTTGTAAAACATGACACTGATTAACCCTTGTAAAACATGACACTGATTAACCCTTGTAAAACATGACACTGATTAACCCTTGTAAAACATGACACTGATTAGCCCTTGTAAAACATGACACTGATTAACCCTTGTAAAACATGACACTGATTAACCCTTGTAAAACATGACACTGATTAACCCTTGTAAAACATGACACTGATTAACCCTTGTAAAACATACACTGATTAACCCTTAAAACATGACACTGATTAACCCTTGTAAAACATGACACTGATTAACCCTTGTAAAACATGACACTGATTAACCCTTGTAAAACATGACACTGATTAACCCTTGTAAAACCATGACACTGATTAACCCTTGTAAAACATGACACTGATTAACCCTTGTAAAACATGACACTGATTAACCCTTGTAAAACATGACACTGATTAACCCTTGTAAAACATCACACTGATTAGCCCTTGTAAAACATGACACTGATTAACCCTTGTAAAACATGACACTGATTAACCCTTGTAAAACAAGACACTGATTAACCCTTGTAAAACATGACACTGATTAACCCTTGTAAAACATGACACTGATTAACCCTTGTAAAACATGACACTGATTAGCCCTTGTAAAACATGACACTGATTAACCCTTGAAAAACATGACACTGATTAACCCTTGTAAAACATGACACTGATTAACCCTTGTAAAACATGACACTGATTAACCCTTGTAAAACATGACACTGATTAACCCTTGTAAAACATGACACTGACTAACCCTTGTAAAACATGACACTGATTAACCCTTGTAAAACATGACACTGATTAACCCTTGTAAAACATGACACTGATTAACCCTTGTAAAACATGACACTGATTAACCCTTGTAAAACATGACACTGATTAACCCTTGTAAAACATGAAACTGATTAACCCTTGTAAAACATGACACTGATTAACCCTTGTAAAACATGACACTGATTAACCCTTGTAAAACATGACACTGATTAACCCTTGTAAAACATGACACTGATTAACCCTTGTAAAACATGACACTGATTAACCCTTGTAAAACATGACACTGATTAACCCTTGTAAAACATGACACTGATTAACCCTTGTAAAACACGACACTGATTAACCCTTGTAAAACATGACACTGATTAACCCTTGTAAAACATGACACTGATTAACCCTTGAAAAACATGACACTGATTAACCCTTGTAAAACATGACACTGATTAACCCTTGTAAAACATGACACTGATTAACCCTTGTAAAACATGACACTGATTAACCCTTGTAAAACATGACACTGATTAACCCTTGTAAAACATGACACTGATTAACCCTTGTAAAACATGACACTGATTAACCCTTGTAAAACATGACACTGATTAACCCTTGTAAAACATGACACTGATTAACCCTTGTAAAACAAGACACTGATTAACCCTTGTAAAACATGACACTGATTAACCCTTGTAAAACATGACACTGATTAACCCTTGTAAAACATGACACTGATTAACCCTTGTAAAACATGACACTGATTAGCCCTCGTAAAACATGACACTGATTAACCCTTGTAAAACATGACACTGATTAACCCTTGTAAAACATGACACTGATTAACCCTTGTAAAACATGACACTGATTAACCCTTGTAAAACATGACACTGATTAACCCTTGTAAAACATGACACTGATTAACCTTGTAAAACACGACACTGATTAACCCTTGTAAAACATGACACTGATTAACCCTTGTAAAACATGACACTGATTAACCCTTGAAAAACATGACACTGATTAACCCTTGTAAAACATGACACTGATTAACCCTTGTAAAACATGACACTGATTAACCCTTGTAAAACATGACACTGATTAACCCTTGTAAAACATGACACTGATTAACCCTTGTAAAACAAAACACTGATTAACCCTTGTAAAACATGACACTGATTAACCCTTGTAAAACATGACACTGATTAACCCTTGTAAAACATGACACTGATTAACCCTTGTAAAACATGACACTGATTAACCCTTGTAAAACAAGACACTGATTAACCCTTGTAAAACACGACACTGATTAACCCTTGTAAAACATGACACTGATTAACCCTTGTAAAACATGACACTGATTAACCCTTGTAAAACATGACACTGATTAACCCTTGTAAAACATGACACTGATTAACCCTTGAGACCTGTTCTTTTTAGACCCTCAGGTTCCTGAGCTGACCTCATTCCAGTTGACCCCTTTTACAAACTCTTCGTTCACTTGCCTAAAGGTCGCAAGGAAAATAAAGGAAATTGCGTGTAGATGAACGATATTTATAATATTAGCGGTATCGTTCAGCCTTCTTATGGAAGTTACCGAGGATTCTATTCTTCAAAAGTTAAGACTTTGGGTACAAAATCAGTTGCATTTGGAGGCATCACGGTGTCTTCTGCTAAAATCAAAGTCTCTGATACTTAATTATCTAATCATAGAGTTACTGTTCTTGAATATTATTTTTCAAATCAGCTATATGCAATTACAGGATTAGGATCATCTAGCATCCCCAGTCCTTAACGTCATTATGGACAACTGATATGTATAACACAATCCTTTTTTGAAACTCTCCACATTACGGACCGACAATTATAGAGAAGTGAGATTGCAAATGTGATGGGTAGCGATAGCAATATGTCGGTCCGTAGGCCTCCTATCCGAAGAGGACTGTAATGACAATGGTCTGAGTCATTAAAGCCCGATTCAGATGGGCAATGATTCGCATTATAACCCGAATCAATGTCTTTGTCAACCGGACTGTAATGACAGTTGCATTTCCATCGTAACCACATTAAAGCCCGCGCGAATAGAAAGCTTGTGAAGATCTATGCCTTAAGTTACCATAGAAATTTCATGTCTATCTATGATGGTGAATAGAAATTTCAAGACATTAATGCTTTTTCTCTCAATAAAGCCTCCAGAGGTTATAGAAATGTTAAAAATTGAGGGATAGCGCTGCCTGCCATCGGATTTGTTGTCTATTGTAGACCTCCATTCTGGCCCATATTACTGCATCACTACTCACTGTTTCTCCAATCGTTAAAACACGATTTCACGGCAAATGCTGTGGTGTCGTCATAACAGAGATATGAAACTAACTAAAATTATTAGTTATAAAATTCAAACTCGAAATGGTCGCATTTCTTATAGTCCCCATGAAATCAGTTTGTTATACTTCTTTTTAATGTACTCTTTTCGTAGGGATATTCATTTTGTATTTTGTGATGGTGATCTCGCCATTTAAATTCAAATATAAAGCTTTTGATAGATGTATAATAACTGTTCATATGGAATGGTGACCTTCATACATTCTTCGTATCATTTAACATCAAAAAATGGAAACGTGTTCTGAAATCATAGATACGTGTAAAAGATAGTCTGTGATTTGGGAAGATAACACAGATATCTGTCTCTGATACTTAACCATACCTTTTATTCTACTTTCCCCTTTTTCCTTTTTGCGAAAAACGCCTCAAAACAGGTATCAAATTTTTAATTGCATGACGTTTTGGAAGTCCTGGTCACGAACTTGCTTTACAAACAGCAAAGGGCAAAATGTACAAAATTGAAATGTAAATGATGCAACATTTGCAGATAGCTATCACTACATTACCTAAAGAATCAAGAAATCTTGTTTAACCTAGCATCTAAAAACACATTAAGAAAAATATAATATGAAAAGAATTGCAACATGGCAGTGTAAAAGTCTATGTACAAAGAAAAAGGAATTGATGATAACATCTCAAGCACCACGTCACATGGAGAGTAAAAATAATTTTTTCGTAGAATAGGAAGAGCACATAACTATGATGAGAAGGATAAAATGCCCCTCCCCAAACCCATTCATTAAATTGGCTTCATTCTTTATGAAAATGGACTCGGCGTAAAATGTTGTAAAATTGGCAGAAATGAAGAAATCGATGTGTCGAGCTGAGGGACGGTTGTGTCCACAGAATTAGACAGGTCGTCTCTTCTTCCGTTTGACTAGAAAGGAAACATTGGAACATGTAACGTAAATGAAATGGCACAATCTCCTGACTAAATACCATAGCAATCGAACAATGAGCAGCCAGTTCAACATTAAACACGCCAAATTGTGCAAAGTTTCAGTGACTGTTATCAACCGGATCACACAGCAAAGAGATACAGACGATATCAAGTTCTACAGAGAAGTTTGTGAACGTTTTTTCATGCGCCTGCTAACTTTTTTAAAAATGATCGGAGAACCCAACATTATCGAGAAAACTTTTGCGCAATGATCTGAATTCTTCGAATCTGAAGGAATCGTGGAGATCGGAGAATTTTGAAGGAATTCAGAGAAATCCGCAAGCGATGCACGACTATTTTTCCTATCTCTGTAAGGCATTGACGATTTCTTTTTGCCTACTTATTAAGTTCCTGCATATGTCATCTGTTTGAATCAGTTTGCACTTCTAGCAAAGTGATACGGTTAAACAATCTAATTCTGTGGTTGTCTCTCTCCCATCTGTGTAAGGGCAATTCCATCCGTTAAGCACATGACGAAAGCAGATTTTGAGACCCTGTCATTTTTCACGAAAACATTTTCTGATCTCAGCACTTCATGGAATACTGAAGACCTTTACTCCAATCAATATCAGATATGACCGGAGTTTAGCTCTTGTTTGGTTTATGATCTAGACTCACAAAAACATGCTGTTTGTATGTGACGCTAAAAATACATGGTTTTTGAGAACTGTATGTTCAACACGCATTATTGACAAAGCTAAATAGGATATGAACTTCTGACAACTTCCCTCGCCAATTGATGGTCATGGGCACATTTAGGTGCCATAGCAAGACAGTATCGATAACTTCTTTCTACAGATCAAATTAACCTTATTATTGAATTAGTAATGCAACGAAAAGCATCGAAAGAGTATTCGAAAATATATTCGCTATCCATTGGCCAAACAAACTAATGTTTATATTAGTTACTACTAAATTTCAGTAGATTAATAAATCAATCCCGGGATTTTTAGGGTTTGGAAATACCATCGGGATCCCGGGATTACAATCCCTACGGGTAGCCAATATTATCAACATGTATATGCAGTTCATAATAACATATGCGATTCTTCTCAATCCCGGGATCAGTTTGGATTGGAATCCCTGGTGTCTTCCAACACCATGTTACCAGCACGCTAATTGAAGTTCATTGTGCAACTCAATTTTCCGCGATGTAAGCAAAAATATAGCTCTCCCTCAATTTAGACGATTTTTCAATAGCATTATATAGATTTTTAATAGCATAAATACTATTGAAAACAAAAACAAATGCAATTGTAAACTGTGCAAGGATATTGGACCTAAATATATGTATAGCGATAAATACATTGTGTGTAATTTTGAATGTAAAATTTGTCATAAAAATTACATTGGTCAAACTTGCCAACCTTTAAAGTTACGGCATGATGAACACAGACGTAATTTGAACTGTCAAGATCGTAAAAGTGCACTATCTGAACATAGTTTGACTGACCATGCCGATAGAATGATGAACATCGATAATTTCCAGCTTTCTGTCCTAAATAAACAAAAGAATTCGATGCAAACTAAAATGGCCGAAGCACGCTTCATAGCGTTGAACAAGCCACAATTCAACCGCAAGCATGAACTGATCTAACAAGTCGTCACTGTCCAATCATTTTTACATTCAATCCAACTGCCCCTTGAATTCAATTTACTTACCCCTTGATACTGTCCATCGTGACGAAACGCGTCGGGGAACTTTATTTTATAAAATAAAAAAATATCGTATGAATTGAGGGAGAGCTATATTTTTGCTTACATCGCGGAAAATTGAATAATGAAGCTCCCGTATAAGACCGCAAACGATTTCATTGTGTAACTGTTAGTAATTCTACTTACCAGGAGGACAAATCGTACATTGGGATTGGCCCCTGAATGAATAGTAGCCCCTCATGCAAGCCTTTATTTTGACTGTACTGCCTTTTGCATTATTACATTCTTGTCCGGCGGGGTATGTGACACATTTTTTACCATTGAAATATTCAGTCTCTGAACAGTAGGTCATCATTTCAACAGGAAGTTGTAGAGATGGACAGACTAGGAAGTTTGGACAAGCAAAACAAGAGCTGAATCCGGCGAACGAATACATATTGGATGCACATTTGGTGCGAACACCACTCTTGCAGGAGTAACCAACTTCACAAATGAGACATTCGGTTTTTAATGGTGATGGGTACGTTCCATCCCCACACGTAGTCGGAGCAAGTCTACAAAGAAAAAATGATATATTAGAGCAAAATGCCGTTTCAAAATAATTACATTATTGTAGGATTTAATCATTATTTTCTAATTTTATACTCAAACTTAGAGAAACTACTCAGTTACCTGAGCGAAATATTCATTTCTTTTATCGCTGTCACTTTATTTGTCAACTTGTCTTAAAGTTTTTCAAAATTCACCAAATTTTGCCACTTCCAACAAATTTTGCGTTTTAACCCATTCCTTGACGCAAAGTGAGCATCTGTCAATCAAGATTTATCCAGGTTACAAATGTTCTAGGTAATTTGAAAGCTGCAGTTTTGCACCAAGTGTAATTCAACTGACGAAAAATAACTGTCCGTCTTGATGGATTTGAACCACTGACCTCTGGCATTCTAGGCCAACGCTCTACCAACTGAGCTATCGACGAGCGACAGAAGCCCTCAATTGAAGAATCTGCGTAGCAGAGTCAGATATCTTCATCCCTAAAGACAACATAGCACTAACCGTTAAGTCAAACTACTGAAACAAGATATCAGTAATACAAAAACCAGCATTATACTCACGTCGGTGATGGGCACACTTTGCCAGCGGGACATGGGGCACAGGTTCCAGCGGTCGAATAAGTACCAATTGCACACTTTTTCTTCACCCCTAATGGACATTCATATCCCGAAGGACAGGTTGTGCAGACGCCAAGAATACCATACTGACCAGTCGGACAGTTTGCTGGTGTGCCTGTTGTACATGTCTTGCCAGTCGGACACTTTGAGCAACTAATTGAACCCTGCAGTTGAAAAGATATTATAGATTATTCAAATAAACCAGTTAAATCGGTATCGAGTAAGCTGACGAAGATAAGAAAACTTTCCGGAAAGGCAACCATAACAAGCATATCATTGTCTAAAACGAATGAGTTCAATGAGCATGTGCTCCCTGATTCTCAGATTTCATGTGATCTACTACAATCTTTTCCAAGGTTGCCTCTATTAGCCAGAAAATAGCTTACAAAAACCCGTACACGTCTAATACAGCAGAAAGGCTATGGTGGCTTTTGAAACATTTGATAATTGATAATGCATTTTGATTTTGTGGCTACAGTTTCTCAGTCACATGGCGCAAGTCACGTGCATGACAATTAGTAGCGTATTACCTATAGGTTATATATCTCTGATGCATCCTTTATATCATACACAGGAGGAAGGCTATGAGCATGCATGCGTGTACGTACACGTAATTATGAAGGATGCACACATAAATATGCTGCTCTTATTATGAGTTGCGTATTCTATGTTCTTCGCAGAAAATGTAGTAAATGTTTTTGTGTTCAAAATAGAATTCAAGCATGCAATCAAAACCAGAAAAACCGGTAAGAAGGTCAGAACGGAACCGCTACCGGCATACCGGCTACCAGTTTCAACTCGGCTCATGAATCAACCTTGATTTGTATTTCAATTTGTTTATTTTTATTTCAAAATCTTTAAAATTTTCAGTTCAGGTGGTCAGTAGCAATACGCGCATTCAGATAATTAAATTCTACCTACAATCTACTCGCAAACAGACATTTTTTCATGTGTTCATTGTCATTTTAATATGCATGCACGATCACGAACGCGTCTATATCTGTGGCATGTGCATGAGGGCTTTGATTTCACAATCTAAGCGTGTGGACACTGCGGGTCAAATCATCGTAGATGCAGAACACATGATAATTAATGGCTTCAATTTCTAAACCGAACTTTAAGTTTGAACTATGAATCTGAGAATTCAAATCAATCGCTATTTATATTTTATGACGCACCGTATCAAATAAACATTATTTCGTAAGAATCAAAGCGCAGCTTTCCAAAATCTGAGAACATGGAGTCCAAATCTAGCACATCAGCAACAATATATTGAAATGAAGATCGAAGGAGAGAAATTTTTCGTTCAAAAGTACGCATTTCCCAGGAATTGCTAGCGATCACAGTTCAATACCTTTTTTAATCTACTATTTTTTCAATATCTATTTCTTTCTACTTCACGCCGAGGTGAAATGTGATTAATAATGATACCAGCAAGATAGGCGGGATGAATATGTATCGAAATACAGTGCATCTTCGATAATCCGGATGGTCAAAACTCAGTAGGTCAGTCAAAGATCCGGATAAGCGAAATATCCGGATAAGCGAATTTTTAATTGATTACATTTGATTATATACCAAGATCGCCGTAGAATATGATCTACATATATCCATATAATCCGTATGCATATATCCATCCTGCATATCTACCTAGAATGTAATACTTGATATATCTGACTCCGATTCTTCGACTGTATAATGAAATTATGAGCATCAATTGTACATGTTTGCTATATATTCACTGTCGTTCCTATTAAAGCACATAAATGCACGTACACAAACAATAACCGTGAACTGAGACCATGAATTGAAAGTGATTTATCAGAGCTGTATCCCAGATTTGACTAGCATGCATAACCTACTTAAGAATGCTCCAATCATTTAGCTGCTTGCCTATTATTTGACTCAGGCGAGAACCGCACATTGAGCAAAAATTAATTGCTGGCAAAGCAAGAGTACTTCGTGTATGTGTTACCTAAAGAGGAGAGCAATGCTAAAATGAACATTAAGTTTGTACATGTACATGTTTTGATGGAATCACGGAGAATCGAACGGATTCTGAAATTACGTCCGGATAATCGAAATCCGGATAATCGAAGATGCACTGTAAACCAATTCCAACCCTGGCAACTAAATTCCAATCATCACAATGATTGCGATCAATATCATGCAACCATACCCATAATTAATATCGTCACCGATGACTACCGTACACTAGTTCAGTGAGCAAATGCTAAGATTTGTTTAGTCGGAGTTACAGGTGTTATTTCGTATGCACACAAATGTCATCTGTTAATAGTCTATTACATGGTCTGGCTCAACAGTGTGTCCTCATCGATAAGGAATCATCACATAAACAGAACCAAACACTTAGATCCAAATTTCAATGCATGGAATAAAGCATTATGTCGAGAATGAATTGAAATGTTTATTTTGTCAACATGACATTTACTGAAAAGAAGTCGACTGAGTTTGGTTATATTCTGTTGTAGCAACGTCATTTACGAAGGAGCAGCTGACTCCACTTTAGCAAATTGAATAATAGAAAACACTTTGAAACGCTTTGAACACCAACATATCCATGTAAAATAATGATGTTGTCAACCACAATTTTATGTCATCGTGGAAGTTATTTCCTAAGAACTGAAACGATTAATTTCTTCAGAACCCAAAGTTTTCGGAAGCATCAAGTGACTGAGATAATTTATAGTGATAATTGATCGTCTCAGAACCAGACGCTTTTGAATTTATCAATTGATTGAGATAATTAAGTGAGATAATAAGTCTCTTCTCTCTCTAGACGTCTTCGCATTTATAGAAAGATCTAGATTAGTTAAGTGTAAGAGGAGATTCCGTATTGCAATTGACTGTGAATGCATTACGCTTAAAAATTTTAAGCCTTCGCTTCAAATTATGAAAACTATTTCAAAAAAATGTCGGTCGGTTAATGGAAATTATATGACATTTCGTAACGAGCGGGACATATCTACATTACTATCAAAAATCAAATCATAATTCAACCGCATTACAGAATGTCATTTTTTACTGTCACTAGAATGTGATCCAGTACTAAAAGTCGGATTGAGATAGTCATGCGAATGTTACAAGGGCATCGTCTGGATAAATTAAATTTCGTCAGTTTTGTGCATTAAAAAATGTGCGAATCACTATCTATGTATTTCAATAAGATAAGCTGTCCAAACTTAGAAGTCCTTGCAAAACTCTAAAGTCTATAATTATGTACATTTCAAAAAATGCTTTAATGTTTTTTTTAAATTTTAATAAATGCTTTTTTTATATCTAAAAGCACTTTTATTTTCCTGATTTTATGTCACGATGTGATGGAACAAGACATATTGAAGTTGTGATCTGTTATGAAAAATAATCTTCAAAAACTTCATTTAAATTATCTACATTTGCATTCAAATGAAGTTGCGCTTAAGACAAAAATAGTTATTCATTTTTTCAATTATTGGTTCTATAACTTTTTTCTAAACTCTTCTATAACACATTCCTGATTTGTCACATTAGTGATGCCTCCGAATGAAGAGTCAGCTCCTGGTAGTTGCACAATGCCATAGTTATCTGATCATTCACCCCGGCTAAAATTTCAGATTGAGTCCACGCACTTCAGAGAGTCGACTCTGAGTCAGAAAATGTTCCGTAATAATTGACTGACCTATTTTTAAATTTATTTTGTCATATTCTACTATTCTGAACACTGCATGTGACATGATGAAATCAAAAACTCACCGAGGAGCTGTACATGCCAACGGGGCATTTAATTGGCACCAATTCAGCATTTGGGCAAAAATAGTTAACAGGGCAGGCAGTGCATGCGGATGCAGCCCATGTACTATAAAAGCCTGCCGCACAAGGTGTGCGTTTTCCAGCGGTACAGCTAGAACCAGCAGGGCATGGTATGCAGGCTCCGAAATCTCCTTCCAATGCATAATAACCTGCGGTGGTACAGCCTGCACTGATACAAACAGTCTTCGCTGTATTGCTTGTCTGCCCTGTTGGACACTTTCTGCAGATCATGTTGCCGCTAGGACTGACATATCCAGCGCTGAAAATGCAAGTGAATAAAATCAAAGTTCATTCAATGCGCGAAAAATCATATTGCAGGAAAATTCCTACTTTTACGGAGATATAGGAACGAAACTAGTATCACATAGTACGTAGGTACATACAACGATTGGATTAGTTAATAATAATAAATAAAATAAATTCTATATTTAACGAGTTGCACGAATTATAAGTAAGTAAGTAAGTAAGTAACGTGTTTATTTCTCAAGTAATGATAATCAGAAGTAACATATGCAAATACACAAAAGATCATGACACAAGTCATATAATTACAGTATGAAGGAAAACATTTCACAATAAATTGCTTTGTAGGCGTGCAGTGTAGTTCACGAAGGATTGTTTGGTCTTTATTGTTCGACAAAGGGGAATAATAGGATATCCGGAATGCAGAAGCCTGTTGGGAATAATATCACTCAGAATATGACTGTCACTGCTCTCTATCTTTCGGTAGAGGTCAATACTCTGTTGATTTCGACGTATGATCAGTTCATCACTTGCACAACGACACTCCCGTATTCCATCACGATATATGATTTTATGAGCTCGTATATCGATGCTTTTCAGCCTCTTTGTTAGCGATTTGTTGATGCCAGCAAAAATGGGACAAGCATATTCTACAATTGTGCGAATATATGCTGTATAGATCATGTGCAGTTCATCAGTGTTCAAATGTAGCCACAACTTTCTCAAAGCATAAAAACGTCTATTAGCTATCTTCACAATATGGTCAATGTGGGAATCCCAACACAAATCTTTATTGATTACAAAACCAAGAACAGTGACTTTATCGACACATTCAATTGGAAGAGAAAAAGAAAACTCAACATTGTTATTGGCAAAACAAAAAAGGATCCTTGATTTTGACAAGTTCAGTGTAAGGCGATTTTCCGAACACCAACGCTGAATATTTTCGATCTCACAATTTACTTCATTTTCTATTTTGTCGACAGAATGCACTGGTACAATTACAGTCAAGTCGTCTGCATATTTAACCGATTTGGTAGTCGGTAAGAGACAATGGAAATCTCCAAAAAACGCTCCAAAAATGTATGGTGCCAAGACAGTACCCTGGGGAACACCAACAGTTACACGGAAGCTTCTTGATATTTTGTCGAACAGCTTGATATGCGCAAAACGATTGTATAAATAGTCTTTCAGAAGAAGGACAAACCCTTAGGGAACGCTCATTTTCAAAAATTTCTCAATTATCAATTTGTGGTCCAAGTTGTCGAATGCTCTGTGCATATCGAACGTCATTAGTACAGATCCATGGCAATTTTTGTCATCGTGATTCTGAAGCAAGTGATGTGTGATTGCAACTAGAGCTGTTGTAGTGGAGCATTCTCTACGGAAACCGTGCTGTTCTTCACCGTACATATGTTCAAAATTCAATCTGAGTTCGTTTAAAAGTATGCGTTCAAAAATTTTGGTTGGTAGTAAGGATTGAGAAATGGGACGAAGTTTTGTGACTTTTATTGGCTTTTCTTTTGGCACTGGAGTGATCGAAACCTTCTTCCATTCTTCTGGAATTTTCCTCTGGTTAATGCATGCTTGAAATATATGAGCAAGAGGCGATGATATGAAGACAGATAAAGTCTTATAAATCAATGATGAGATTTCAGGATCCCCCGAAAACTTATTGGGTTTGACTTCCGAAAGTAGCTTCGCAACTTGTAGTTCAGATATCAAAGGGTTCCAATCATCATCAGCAACATCCACTTGGGTACAGGTGGAATCGCGAGTCATGCTCGTGGAGAACTGTTGAGTAATTAGCTCCAAAGTATTATCGATTCCGTTGTTTTTCTCAATGAAGTTGTCAAAACTATTGCTGGAACTTTTTGTATCTTTCACTGTGGCCAATAGATTCCAAAGTCCATTCGGTTTTTCTTTTATCTTTTTAGCCAGATTTGTTTGCACTTTTGAATTTCAAGTTTGACTTTTTCTTTTAAATAGTTGTATTTGCTCCAATCTCTCAAGCGATAGGCTTTCCATCTCTCGTTAATTAAGAGCTTTGTTATGGGTGTGAGCCATTCTTTATCCGTTGATTTCATAACGACGTATTGTTGAGGTATGCTCCGGTCTATATGCTCAATTATAGTTTGTCGAAAAATAAGCCATTTCTGATTGATATCAACAGCCGAATACATATCAGTCCAATCTTGATCAGCTATAGTACTGCTTAAGGATATGATATGACTCTCTCGCAGATCATAAACTTTTTTTGTTTTGCATTTTGCATGTTCAGACTCTTTCTTTGGTATAGATACTGATGGATAAGCAGTGAGAAACTTGTGGTCAGCATTGCCAATAGGAGCATCATAATCAACATGATCAGGGGAATAACACAAAGAAAGGTCTCTTGAGATAATAATGTGGTCTAAGATGTTTTCAAAGCGCGTACCATATTTCACAATGTCAACGGCATCAATATCAGTACAAAGTTTTTCACAATTAAAATGATTGAAGTCTCCCACGATCATAAAGTTATGATTGGGCTTCTCACAGATGCAAAAATCAAACATGGTACATATGAATTGATTGATTTCGTCTAATTCAGCAGCTGAGCAAGAGGGTGGTATATATATGCAAAGCAAGTACAATGAAAAATTTGCTAACTCAATCACAGTGTATGACATTTTAGAGTGAGCCGGTTTCCTGCAAGCTGCATCTATGTCAACAATTGCCTGTACAAAATCATTACGTACATAAACAGCAGTTCCCCCACCTTTCTGCTCATTTCGATCATCACGGTAGACAGAAAACCCGTTAATTGAAATGAGGGCATCACAGATGTTTGAATGCAGCCACGTTTCGGTTATACAAATAATGTCTGATCGTTTAAGTTGACTTACAATTTTCAGTTCATCTATTTTTGGTAACAAAGAACGTATATTTGTCAAGGAAATAGTCGGATAACTTCGAGAAAATGTACTCTGATGACATTTTTGAGAAAAAGGGTAAAAATTCAATGAAAATGTTTCACAGTGTCAAAGCTTGATCTTTTCACAATCTTTCCTTTAAGAATCATAACATCTTCTCCATTTTCATTTCTGAGCTTGACTTCACGCCGCAAGTTTGTATTTTCTTGCTGCTGCAGAAGAGTCCTATCAGGTTGAATAAAAACTCTTTCATATTCTTTAGTATATCTGAGCTGTCGAGAAGATCGTAGAAGCTTTGTTTTTGATTCTTCATTTTTTAATCTAATTTTCATCAATCTATCCTTTCCGTTCATCCTCCCGATGCGAGTGATCTCTTTTATTTCGATGTTGTCCATCTTGATATTATTCAATAACTTTTTAACTTCATTTTCATCATGCTGCTTTCTTTCGCTCATATCACCTGTTTTCTTCTCCACAATACCACGAATAACCACATTATCCTTTCGATGAATTCTTTGTTCCACTTCTCTAGTAACTACAAAAGGGAGTTGATCCCGTATGTTAACGACTTCAACCGATAATTCGCGAAGTTCCCGTTCATGTTTTTTATTTGTAGTTTTCAAAGACTCAACGATGAGTCAAAACTATGAAATCGTGATTCTAGAGAATTGATTCGATCCGATATACTTTTCAAATCAGCTTTCAACGTTTTCATATCATCTCTGATTTCTAATAAAATGGTGATGTCATTGGCCTCACCCGTCACATCATTAGAGTTGGAGCGCAAATTTCTTTTGAAGCTCATTATCACAAACAACTTTCTTCTATAAAAGAAAAAAAAAAGAAAAAAAAAGAAAAAAAAAGACAACGAGTTTTACTTCAAAACCTACAAATAGCAGACAATGAACAGAGAGAGATTTGAACTGCGACCCAAAACTAAAGATAGGGTTAAGCCTAACGACTGAACGTCTTTACCAACACGGCCACTGGAACAAGCGATAGGATTGCTATAGATCGATGGAGTTAATCAAAGAATTTCTTCGCGAGTTCGTAAACGTGACCGGCAGAGAGCGTGGAGATCAAGTCACGTAGATAACATACGCATGTAACGAAAAAGTACAAAAATGAAAATAACTCCACAAGGAAGAAACACTGGAGGATTCCAAGAAAATAAATCGATGGAGAAGGACACTGCGATGACAATGATGTAAAATTCCAATACGAATGATGGATTACACTATGAGAAAATGAGGGAAACACACTGATGAACGCACGAGCTCCTGATACGACCAGCACAGACCAGCACAGTCTGAGTTGCACGAATTATGTCTGATTACAATTAGGCTTACACCTCTACTTCGATTGTAATAGCAACAATTTTTCATTTTTTCGATCACCATTGCGATTTCATCAACTTTTATGAAAATATAAGACAATCAATCAAATTCACCAAAAAGGCTTCTACACTTCGACACATTGCCTCGTGAACACTGTTAGTGAAAGAGCTGTCAAAGAACACGTGGAAAGATTTTCAATTGCACATGTCATAAGGTCTTTTGAGCAGTCGCATGATAAACAAATCGAAATCCATCAAAGCCAGTGTTCCATGGAACGTTATGCAATACACAGTCGAACGACTCTACACAATTGACTAATGTAGCATTAAAAAGGCATTAAAAAGTTCATGCATCAGGCCTCTTTGGATGATGGATGATGATCACCCGTTTTCAATCTTCAGGTCAGGATCTTGTATACCGAATTCAACAGGTCACAAACGAACGAACCTCTCACCTACCGTATTTTGACTAGAATGCCATCAATTCTAGGTGATTTACCAAACTTCAATCTCGCAATTGTGCACTCAATTTCTTTTTCATCACTATCCTCGAAGACAGGCTGTAACCCCTTCTAGAAAGATCAGAACAGTACCAGTGCCATTCATAAGAAGGCTTGAACCACTATAAATGTGTAGTTTTCGAATCGTAAATGGCTGAAAAGAACATACTATCAGCAACTTATTCCCACCAATGCACCTTTATCATTGCGCAGCAACCAGGGGCCTGTTTCATAAAATCAAGCAGTCTGATATGTATTAGTGACATTTTCAGCAGTGAAATATAAAGCACTGCTTTAAATTGCGTTTCATAAAAATTAATTTTCCGACTGAAGATTAAGCAGTCTAAATTAATCAGTGATACATATAGATTCGTATACATATAGATTTCGGACTGATGAAAACACAGATATATATCAGTGTGATTGAGTGATTAAAACAATTGTGGATAATTCTTCGTAAATAAAATAATTTTTGACAGCATAGAGTAAATATGTAGGTAGAGTGTCGACTTAAAAAAGTATCTGTATACAGTGAAACTTTTTGTATGAAAAGATTCAGTTTTTTCGGAGATAACGTTCCTGCGGTCCAAAACATTATTTGAGCAGTTTTGAAAAACCTCAATATTTGCCAATTTAATTACTACCGACATGACTCCCCGTTGTAAGTAGTATGAAACAAGTTGGATATCAAAAGGAATGAATATTCGCTAACAAGCATCGCAACTGAGCGGAAATTGTGCTGATAATCAAGAAAATGTAATGAACGGCATTATAATGGAAGTCTTCATAAAAAGTTGAGATTTTATTGTGCTGTCGTGGCTGAAATTTCATATTTTTGATTCAATGTTCATCGGCATGAATTTATGATTGAGTAAATTCATGTTTCATTTCTTGAATCTGAATAGTGATGTGCACCCATTTACAGCTTTCAAAGGTAATGAAAATTATTGTCTTTGATTCTGTTATTTTGCTCTACCAGCTGCTTGCGATAAGATCGCGCTTAAAAAGATTCTCTTGTGGTTCAGCATGAAAGCAATGGGGTCATCGAGTTGCTAATTTAACAATCATTACCGCTCCGAGGCTGTCATGACACGGACAATCTGTAAAATAATCTCATTTCCATCTGCTTTATACTATCATAATCAGTCAATTCCGTGGTAATTTCTTCAAACTGCATAAATGTGCATGTCTCACATTTGGAAACAATTCCAACTGTATTCACCTCGAGTTCATTTAATAAAATCGAAAGTGTATACACATTGGGGATTTAATAAATGCGGAGTTTCCACTCTACCTAATATACCTACTCTATGTTTGACAGTAATTGAAATAATAATTAGAGAAGTTAATCTGAGGCAAATGGTGGAATATTTGAGAATCTTTTTTCTAGCTGTCATCGATGTATGGAAAAGTCAATACCTCAACGTCTTTTAATATTGATATGATTTCATGACATGCCGTACCTCATTACACGAAAGAAATCGAAGCCTTCAAAGCAACCCTTTATAATTTGCTGTTACCGGACGTTTTATCGTCACAGCATTGCCACTTTTCAAAGGAAGAATTTTTCAATAAACAGTATCCAAATTTGCCATTCTGACAAATAGTTTGCTACTGACAGTAAAATTGAAAATCAAAAGCCGTTTTCCCATTTTTAAGTTGTATTTGCAATCATTTCTCCGATATTTTAAGTTTCTATAACTTTCTCAATGATCATTCACAGATTTATCAACCTCAAGAGGTTGATAGAAATTTTCACATTTCTATCAGTGAATTTCCATATTTTCAATTTTCGCGCGCTACTGATACTTCTTTGTGAAACGCAATTCTTTTCCAGACTGCTTAAAATACTGATTTTAAGCAGTGTGGGACTGATATATATCACTGCTTAATATTTAGTTTTGTGAAACGCTGTTAATTTCGACTGATTTAAATCACTGCTTTATATCTATTTTAAGAAACGCAAAAAATTTTCCACACTGATAGCATTGCTGATATAAAGAAGTGATATATTTTATGAAACAGGCCCGAGAAAATGGACATTAGATTACTGATTACATGCAAGAAATCACAAAATGAATCAAGTTCGATAAAAATAACGAATAGGTATTCAAATTCTAATTCAATACAATTCAGTACAATTCTAAGCAGAAATTGTTTCAAATCGAATAGTGTATCAACGATGCGTCAGTTCTCCTACAACATGACATATTAAACAACGAAGCATATCAAAGGCAAGTAATTTGAAAGCATCTGACTTGAAGCGATTACTCTTATTGGTCTCATACACAGCTTTCGGCATCTAGCGCCTTCTTAACGTTCGAATAGCAGCATATTCATCGATGTATGTGACATATTTTATACACTATACTTGGAGCACCATCCATTAGGCCTCAGTCACACTGCGAGCTTTTCCAAGCGTTTCCGAGCAAACCCATTGTAGCAAATGTACAGTCATCATTACAATAATTGTAGACTGCCACACATTGAGCAAAGCAAAGCAGAAAGATTGATTGCTTACACTTGCTCGGGACGCTCGTGTTTGATTTGCTTTGTTCTCAGTGTGGCTGAGGCCTAAGGGTAAGGCCAGATGATGAGCCGCGCTTTAAAGCTGGCACCGACGTAAAGCTTTGTTAAGCTTTTAGATGTGAGAGTTACGCGGCCACATAATGAGCCGTACAGCGTCATTACCGCTCGCCACTCGTCAGAATTGTTGGTCTACTACGTCAGTTCTAAAAATAGATCATCCCACCGCTCGAGCTTTGAGCTTTGAGCTGTGATAATTGGCAGAGAAATTACGGTACTTCTATTCTTCCCCCGATATTTCTGTTGTTGACACCCGGAAGTGTTGCATCGTCAACGGTCTTCTCTTGCTCGTACTTGTTCTCACTAACGTCGCATAGCGTTGAGTGTGTAAAACTCCTCTTATCTGACTTGTAGAACATTTACAGCCTCAGAATTAAACAACTGCTCGTCATTTGTTTGTAGACAACAATCACAGGAAGTTCATGATCACAGATAATAATAATAATAAAGACGTATATTTTTAAAAAAGATACAAAAATCCCAATAATGGAAATCGTGGGATTCCAAGTAAAATCATCACATTTAGCAAGTCATGTTCTTAACAAAAGTTATGAGAAAGTTAAATTCTGAAGCCATTATAAAGTTTTGACATGGTCACAAAGAAAGACTGTTCAAACGATGGTGACTTCAAGGATGGCAACCTAAATTATCCAGAATGTTTCATTTTTGTAAACAAGAAATGATGGCGCACATGATTTTCATTCTTCATAATTGTTGGGAATAACTTGTAAGCAATGATAAGGTGACGATGTACCTTGTATTCTAACTGAGTATCTAAAGGACCAATCCTTCACCCCAGGGTTCAAGTAAGACTTCTCAGTTGTGTTGTAGTATCACTCAGTGACAGATCAAGTCTATTCTAAACACAATGTGACAATGTGGGTGGAAAGAATAGAAGTACCGAAATTACCAAAGCTGGAAGCTAGCTGTGACAAGCTGCCACAGCGCAGCTGGAGCACATGTGTGGCCGCTCCGATTGAAACATCTGTAAATATTTTCACAGCGCAGCTCAAGCTCGTCATGTGGCTGAAGCCGAAGGCAGATAAAGCCTAGAAAACATCAAATGAAAAATCACCAGGATGTACTTACGTGCAAGGGACTGGTGTTCCCAGAAAACCAGCATTATAACATTCGTTTCCTGCAGGACATATTGCACAACTACCACCCGCAGCACTGTAATAACCTCGTGGACAAGGCACGCAATCGGCTTGTCCAAGAGCACTGTGAAACCCTGCCGGACAATTCGTAGCAGCCTTTGATACATCCAAACACTGCTTGTTTTTTGGACAACTTATGCAGTTTGTCTTTCCAGTTGCACTTTGATATGTTCCCGTTGGACACTGAAACAGATTTGAAAAACAAATGGAAGTATTAAATATCTAAAGAGAATGACAACCATTAAGTCAATACAAGACACCAACACCCTTGACTCCCCGACCTCACTCGCCCGACCTAGGAATCGAACCGAAGTCCGCGGCGGAGACGAGCTCGCACCTTTTTCACTAGGCTACGCTGACGGTTCAAAAGGAATGCGAGCATAGAAGTAGATAATAGTACTATGGTATTATTAATTTCTATGAATGCGAGTGAAGGCAGAAGTCATCTCCAAGTGATATCGACAGCTTATTGTCCTATTATTATTGACAGAATACTACCAGCATTCATGTTGTAGCGAGACAGCATATTAGCATGTCATACGACTACGTCACAGTGTAGATTGACAACAAAGGTCTGTCGCAGTACATTGAATATTTAAAGATAATGACAACCATTAAGTCAATAAAAGACACCAACACCCTTGATTCCCCGACTGCACTCGCCCGACATAGAGAAAAGTTGTCATTCTCTTTAGATATGCAATGTACTGCGACAGACCTTTGTTGTCAATGCAAGTATTAATACATGAATAAACTCAATCTGATGTGCAACTGTTGGCTATTACTATCAAGGCACTGTGTCTTTGCACTTGCTAAGAAATCAGTGCAATTTACAGCACACGTGCTTCGTCTTCCCAACATTTAGCATCGCCATGCGTCAGGCATCGCATGGGGGTATCACTCCGATAATTATGGTCCCTTGCTGGGAAGAAAGTTGGCCGCCAGATTCTGTTTTGTCAAACTGTGATGATCTATTACGCTTCCTTTCTCCGCTATCGCATTTTCAATAATCTGATAGCATTTTATGATTTCTAGCTTACATAACCCCAGGAAAGTCCTCTTGTAGCAGCCTGTTCCAATTTCACAATTTAGTCAGCATCTTTAATGAGTTACAGATAATATCCGAACTGCCGTACACTGTAGGGATTTTAAGTATTTAATGCTTTTTCCAACTCTTGTATAAACCAGTGATCCATTTTCCTGGTCTCATAGAGCGCTATGCCTCATACATAAGTGAAGAGCTCAGAATACGGAGAACTCCCTGTTCACTTGAGCTCATATGTTTGGAATGTGTTAATTGAACTTCAGGCAGTTAGAGAGTAGTGTGGTGTCTGGTGTCTCAACTTGATGAAGATGTTGTGGAAAAAATCGAGCTTGAATTTGCGTTTTGTGAAAACCACTTGGAGGAGTTAGGAGACAATAATTTCTTCATCATGAAACTAATGCGCAGAAACTGCAGTTTTTATTCACTGAGAGATGCGATGTCAAACAGCGTGTGAACGTATGCAATTACATGCATGGGAATCAGACGGGGAATCAGACATTAATAATGTAATACAAATATCACGAAACAATGATGATGAAGAATATCTGTGTTGATTCCAGGACTTTCTAGGACCGTGAGAACCATGATAATCTTAAAACTTCTACCCCTTTGATAAGCCTAATCGGCTCCACACTCGCAGTTGAGGCGCTCGCAAAGTAAATCATGCTACTTAAGTTGGTGTAGAAAATGAGAGATAACTAGGGAATGAATATATTCTTACATATTCACAATGACAACGTTCAAAGAGATATACGAGAGATTGAACTTACACTTATGCAGTTTCCTTGACCAGTTAGCTTTTGATAGGTTCCTGCTGGACATGCAGTCTGGACATCGTTTCTACATCTGAAAAAGTAAAATTTATGTATCAAGTAATGTTAATTACTCTTCAATTTTTCGCTATTTTATGTCTTATCATTGTATACTGCTGCAACTTTTAATGCCATATAACTGACTGAAGCTGATGTAGAAAGCACATTTCTGCAAACCTATTTGTATATGGTACTGTATTGCATCTCATATAACGTGCAAGTAAATACGGTACAAGCATAATATCAATGATTGATTGATAGATAACTAGCATCAATGATTAGCTCTCATGCAATAACATACATATACAGCATGCGTGAGAGATGACTCGTTTTTTATGCTATTTACTATTTACTCTAAGCCCGGTACGAACTAGTACTACCAATCTAATTAGCAAACTAGATAACCATGATTGATGAGGAATGAAAATATTAAAAGTGATTATTTTTTGGAAAACAGTTAATGTAGGTTTGTTTATAGATTCCGTGATTGGAATGAGAGACAAACACAATGGAATAGTCAGTGATAAGGACAGCATGCTATTATGCCTACTAATTACCAAGACTTACTACTGAGAAAAATCTTTGCATTTTTCACATTTTTATAAATCATGATTGATATAGGACACGAACATGTGAGCAATATACCCCTACCCTTCACCCCTGCCATTTCTGTATGTTTTTGGAAAAATCTCGAGACCCAATGAAATCCCGGAAAAATCTCATGCATGGTATACAATTCACTGAATAATTGATTGCCAAGAAAATTGGCAACAAGTATATCAATATAAAGCATTTATTATATATTATAAAGCATGTATCTTATTTTCAGTCAACTTATGAACTTAGCCTACAAGTCCGTCAACCAATGTTCGAATTTGGTGTTCTGAAGATTGTCAATTTAGTGTGGGGCTCCAGTATTATGTAACTGAGCTATTATATGCATTCAACTAGATGTTTCAAACGCAGTAAGGTGCAAAACTACTTCAGAGCGGCTACACTTCTTGCCAATGAAAAACAATTGGTATCGTATGTAACTTGCTCTCTTACACGGGAGCTAAGTGCGCAAAGTATACAAAATTAAACTTCCTAATGATTAAAATCTATGATCGCCAATGATATCATTTTATTTTTCATAATGAAAATATAACATTTTTTTAGTGAAATGTACGTAGGCCTACACCGTAAATATATCCAGTTATCTGAATTTTTCGATTTACACTGCTACCATGCTACTTTTACTGCTCTTAGCAATGAAATCAAAATTACATCGATAGATTCCAAATAATGGAAGAATGAAGAAAGCAGTTTAGTCATACAAAGCTTCTTGTGTATCAAAAGTTAGGTAGGGCCTATGGCCTATACATCAGACGTTGCAAGTTTTCATTTAAGCTTTATACACTCGAATTACAAATATGCCTACAAAATGCAGTTGGTTAGGTCAACAGCATCTAAAGCACGAAAAAAGGCCAAAAATATATAGATTACAGTCAAGTCTTCAAAGCATTAAGACAGTGTTATTGATGAGTTGTTTGACAATTTGTGTGATAGACAGACTAACAGACAATAACCTGCTGCTTTTCGCTACATGAATCAACAAGTTCCAAAGGATATGGATAGAAAAAAAGTTTGGGACTAAATTTGCTTCAATAAAAAATGCGAAGAATCTATGATTAGAAAATATAATGAAACAAATATTTTTGATGATATCATTTTTCAAAAATAAAATGATATAAAATGATACCATTTTAACATTGCCGATATTTGATAAAAATCCACTTTCATTTCATGAAATCGTATTTTCAATTCTGCTTATACAGGAGATATGATGAGTAAAATCAAAATAGAAAAATTATAAATTATTGTACGAGTATGAAGGCAATACTTATTCGTGACCGCTCGCAACTGATTAGCTACTGTTTGAATCGCCGTCATATCGCTATCATTCGCAACTTCATCTTGTCTATAGTCATTAAGAAAAAGATCTGTCTTAGCATGAAAACGAACCAAGGGTTCCTTAGTATGTGTGACACCGTGCGTTAATGAAAACATCTCTTGTCATTTTTAGCTTTAACTTTTTAACTTAACGCGAAAAATAAAAAAGGAGTGAAACACTTGGACGAATTTTAATTCAACGAAAGATGACTCACAGACTTCCTGCTCACCGCCATGTTATCTCAGATATCAAACGTAGGATCGTTCATAAAATCCATTATGATATTAGGAGCAATTATATTGGCAGCTTTTTTAGTACGATCACTAACTGAAGATGTTAGACAGCAGCAATTGCATATCGTGTTGTCCTGTATGTTGCTAATCACCACTGACTACTCGCATGTTGCACATAATGCACAGCAGCAGTCATTCAAATAGAACAGAAATAATAAAAACTGTGTGAGTGTTCTTGCATTGCAGAATTAAAAAATCGCATAGGCTACATTCTATTGCAGTAGGCGGCAATTTTAATACGAGTAGCTTTTTGAAAAGCAAGGCTTGATCTGTATTATATCATGAACACACCGATTTCCAGCAGTACATAAAGTACATGTTGTGCCGACTAAGTATTTTCCGAAATTGCAAGTTGCAGCATCATTTAGAGGTACGCAACCTAAAACAAATGAAAAATTGAATTGGAAACATCAATCTCAAAGCAGAAGAATGAAGCTGATGATGCTTAAGAAGTAATACTACATTTTACTCTCCTCCTAGCGGTACAACAAGTCAGCAACTTTTCTTGACTTTTTATTCATCGCTTGTAAATCATTCGGTCCAACCTCATACTGCTTCCTTCTACAAAATCTCTGGTACAGGATGCTTTATCGAAACACTTAGCATGAAACATCCATCGAGTACAAGCAAGACATGGACAGTATTCGAGGAGTTTGCAAGAAACATGATGTCATACAGACAGAAACTTACCAATGAGAATCAGCCATGTGAATGTTAGCAGGAGAATTGTTCTGTCCATTAATCACCAGAAAACTCCTGAAAACGAAAGTAATTTGAAAATCCACTCGATAGGCTACATGTTTGATAAGGTGAAATCATGACCATTCATGCAAATCATATACCGAGCAGCCGATGCATAAAGACCATTGTTTGTACATGAAAGCTCATTTGTTGAGACACAGAGATAGATTCATTTGCGTGTGGATTGGTCTAGAGCGGACACAATCCTATCCCGCCCATTGTATGCAATGGTTGCAAGCCACAATGATTGACATAGATATTCGTCTCTCTTTGGCTTGCGTGATTGGCCAAGCGCCCGCATAACTGAAGTAGCTCGTATCAGCGAACTTACGAACCTCAACGGTCAGATTGCAGGCAGGCCTGTGAAGTGAAAGTGTTTATCTTCAACTAAATTTCTCTCCGTGATAAATTCATCAAATGGAAATATGATTCACACCGTTTGACTCATTACGACCTAACTTTACTGACTGTGTACGTGTAATATTGTGTCAATGTTCTAGTTCGTCAGAATTCAGGCTTGAATATGCATTGCGTTCAATGGAAAATTGGCATGATAAGATCTACATAATATTATGTTCTTTCTAAATTTATTAACTCATAAAATGCTTGACATAGAATGATGACTTAGAACGCAACTGTCAGTGTCTGAAGATGCGGCCGAAATTCTTGTTTACTTTTGGATTTCAGCGATGAGGTAGGGGCAAGATTTTGCATCTGGTTGGCAGCAGCTTGTGAATAAACAATTGAATCTCTTCATTAATTGGACACCTTATCATAAAAGCTAGAATGAACAAGTTCTCGAAGAGAATCTTGAAATCAGTGTAGGTGAGGCAGCCAAGAAGGGAATTTGTAAAAGAGTCAACATATTTATAAATGATAATAATATCACTTTCTTAGCATTCGAATCACGCATATGCAGAGTCAATTTCTGGAATCTAAGCTGTATAAAAATCAAGAAATATTATTAAGATGATGATGATGATGATTTGAAAATTATTATTGAATATTGCTACATCGATAGACAACAATTAGTTTCCATAACTCATATCGTTCTTCCGATCATTCTCTGGAATTGATAATTGAAGAATGACAAAGTATTGCTGCGTCCCGTTCTGCTTAAATCCAGGGCGTCGACAGAAATTAATAGGCTGAAATAAAAGACTTTTAAAGGACTTGAAGGATTGTCGACACCCTGTAAATCGCTACGCTATTGACTCAATACCGGATGTCCCACAGCGAACCCCCCCCCAACACAAAATCAAGATTATTCACTTGAAGTTTGGTGACTTCGGCTTGATAAGAGCAGCTTGGGTTGTTGTTAGATATCAGTGTATGCTATCATTAGGATATCGAATAGCGCTTGTCTTCATTTCGCAAACAATAATTGCAAATTCAAATTTCTAACTGAAATGCTGTTTCATGTTTAATCATTTACAATTAGTCATGCCACGTCGCCACACGATTGAGGAACGCGTGTTCTTTGTGAAAAGCTATTATTAAACTGGCAATTATCGTGAAGTAGTTTGACGCTTTGAAGACACGTATGGAGGACCAATTGATAGGAAATCGATTCCATCATTGATTAAGAGATTAGAGTCCACTGGAAGAGTTGACGAAGAGGGACATGGTAGACCACCAAGTGAAAGCCATAGTGAATAGGTAGCCGCGGTTGCCGGTGCTATCACTGAAATGGGTGATAATTTCTCTATCCGCAAGGCATCCGCTGATCTTGACATTTCAAAATCTACTGTTCATCGAATTCTGAAAGTCGACTTGGGATTGAAAAGCTATCACTTCTCGTTGCATCAAGAACTTAATGAAGACGATCCTGATCGACGTTTGAATTTTTGTGAGGACTTACTACGTTTATTGGAACGAGATCACCAATTGATCAATAAAGTTGTCTAGACAGACGAGGCGAAGTTCTTTTTAAACGGAACTGTGAATCGCCACAATTCAGTTTATTGGTCAGATCACAACGAGCTTCGTCTAAGCACCAAGTCCATGGACCAACGTGGTGTAACAGTGTGGGCTGGCATTTCATCCCGAGGTGTGACGGAGCCATTCTTCTTTCGAGAGACTGTCAAAGGAGAGAATTATCTTAGTATGCTGCAAAGCGTGCTGCCGCGAATCACCGATCTTGGGAGCATTTTCATGCAGGATGGGGCACCGGCGCATTATTACCGTTCCGTCATAAATTACTTTAACAGTAATTTTCCCAACCGCTGGATTGAACGCCGTGGTAGCCTTTTGGAATGGCCTCCAAGATCACCAGACTTAACACCGTGTGATTTTTTTCTTTGGGGACACGTAAAAGAGATTGTATACAGGAGTCATCCTCAAACCTTGGATGAATTGGAAGACTGTATTCGTACTGTGTTTCGTGACATAGACGAGCTTTTATGTAGAAAAGTATGTTCTGAAGCTGTTCAAAATAGAATTCGACTCTGTGTGCAGGAAAATGGTCAACATATTGAACATAAATTATAAAAGTTTAATTAAGACGCGTTTCGTGCTTTGTATGAACTGCAGAAATTACTCTAATAAGGGAATAATGACCTTTTGATCACAACGTATCAATGTAGGCTATATTATAATTTGAGATAATGATGGAAATCGTTTGGGGGGAGGGGCGAGGGGGGTTCGCTGTGGGACACGAATTTCCATATTCACGAGAGGAGGTTCTCGAAAAAAGGTTTATCAAGAGAAAGAATTCTATGCCGAAATAAAGGGATCATCGCTTGTGTGTTCAATCAATTTCAGTGAGGACAGTTTTGTGACATCATCACAAGAGACAATATTTCCCAGCTTTCCCGAAAAAAGAAGAGACGAGCTCAATATCGGAAGATCCTCAAGTCCAGGAAGTCGCAGATATGTGGCGACAAGAAACTTGGTGGATGACCCTATTATCAACCTAAACATTCCTTTATACATCGCGGGATTTGTGAACTCTCGAATCTCGAGGAATGTAGAATGTGAAGTGTCGCGCAGGATTCTTTTATGACCCCAAAGTCCGAATGACAATTTTTGAACCACGTCTATTTATGCGACGTCAACGTGGTGGTTCAGTAACACTGTCAACCGGAGTTCATCGAGTACTGATTGAAGCATTTGAAATATAGAGCAAAAAAGCTTCAATTGGTGATGCCAAGATCGATTTAGCATTCCCTCCGGTAATCGTCACAGAGATGCACTGAAACAGCCAATCGGTATGCCGCGGCTCGGGAAATCCGAGCTCTTTAAGCTGGGAAATCCGATGACCCAACCTGGATGTCTTTGATATTCTTGAACGAATGCAACCACTCGTTTCGAAGGCTAGTGGTTCGAAGCAGTACCGCTCAAGTAGCACGCGATGCTTGGATTCTTACGTTTTTTTGGCAGTGGATCAAAGCGTGCTGGCCAACTCAATGATTGAGTTTTGGGCCACCGTGTTTGTACAGGAAACATCCGATACTGACGCGCGTCTCACCGAAAAAGGAAAAATGGTCATCCCATCAGGTCTTTTGCCATCTCCCTGGTCATGTCCAAAAGGCTGAAGATCTGTAGGAACTCCAGCTCCGTCGAAAGCTCGCATAATGATGTCATTCAGAGCGGATTGCCTAGGTTGACGACCAGAACTCTGTTTACATGAGAGCGGATGATGACCAAAAACATCAACAATGAAGCTACATTTGTATTTATGTTATTCGCAAACTTTTGCAACAATGCGTCTCGTCTACGGTAAGTCTCGTCATCTAGCAATGAGCCTAATTTTGGACTGGGTATGGCATGGAACTAAGCTTGCACCGGCCATGAAAGGTGCTAAACGGCAACGATCCAATCTTTGACAGAGCAAGCTAATGAGGCCTTCGCATGCCATAATGGCCCAACATTTTTCAAGGAATTCTAAGGCCAAGCGTTGTCCATTGATCAAAACCGTCAACTCTTTGGCACTGTTGAAACCAAATTGATTTGCACAGAATCTCTACAACTAAAGAGTCGCAAGCAGATGACAATAGAACTGACAGAGCAATATCACTGAATTGACGAAGACCTAGATAGTAAACCAGTAAAGTGGCATGTTTCCGATGTAAATGGACGAATTCTGCATTGCAAATTGCACTAGTGCTTACATAGTTTCAACGAGTCGTCATAATAAGATAGTTCTGAAAGAAGCTTTTAGCATGGAGCAGATAACAATTTGGAGACCGCAAGACAATTTTTAAAGAGAAAATGCTGGGAGAGAATCCAGATGTTGAATACAGCCGTTAATCGATCAACTACAAGTTGTAAGATACCGGTGAAGTGTGACAAAATAATTTTATGCCAGAGAAATTGTTATATCGTTCGATTTCCAACTCGAACTTGTTCTCGAATACGTCAAATACCAATGATGATTTTGAAGATTTATGTTCTGGTATAACTTAAATCTTGCCATGTACTCATAGACATACACAAGTGAACAATTTCCATTCAAGAATCTAATTCTCACATGGCAGAAAATGGATTTAATCATCATAACCAGTTTACCGAAAAATATCACGTCCTCACTAGTAAAACAGCTGTGGGTATGATTAGATGGCACTTCAATCATATGCATATCAAATGAGTTACGACTGACATTTCTAGCGATTTTGAACAGACTTGGCTAACTGGACAGTACTTTGTACACCGATTTTGCTTTAAAATTTGCAATGGTTCAGGGCATCACGAACTAGTTATACAGCTGTGCATATAACCACATTTTATGGCAGTATTCTGTAGCTTTCACCGATTTTGCATGCATGTCGAAAGGTAGGAATGTAGTTTCACGCTGTGGAGTAGGCCTACTGGTACTGCGGGCTTGCTGACTTAACTCACTGACAAGTCTAAATGCAATGATATAGTAGTTGAAAGCATTATCATCACTACATAATCTGGGAGTATTTTAGGTAGATATTTAATAAATTGAGCATTTTGGGGGTCTTTCAAACAGAAAGGAACGATAGCTGGATAATTTCATGTATTTTCCTTCAATCATTATCTTTTATTGCATCAGATATTGCTGAAATCAACATTGTTGTTAGTAACAAGGAACTTCATGCAATAATGTCACCACGCCCACAGCCGAGGTGGCATGTAAGTCAAATCAAATCATTTTTAGGACTTACGTTTTTAGGTAAACGTGATTATTTTTCGAGAATCTGCTGCCGAAAAAAGTCATGAAAAGTGAATTTTTAAGAAGAGACCAGCGACTTTGATTAGGGTCTTACGCTACATTATTGAAGAGATTGATCACTAATTGTGAAACTAGCACATCATCGACGCAATGCACGTGTGGCATTTTCATCAACAGTAAAGAAACGATGAAGGCATAAAGAAATCAAATGGTTTAGGAAGTATTGATAGGACTCAGCTACTCTGCGATTTCTGTAAATTTAATTTAAAAAGCTGAGTTTTCAGACTTCAGGATGAAGAAAACTAGCAGAAGGCGTGCAAAAGAAAACTTGTTCCCATAACTACTCAATCTCTCCCTGAACCTATAGATGCGATGAATGGTTTGGAAGTAGATTAAAGAACGCTGAGTGAGGAATACAACTTTTATCTGATCAAATCGTAAATGTCGTGGGTGGTCCATGACTCTCACCCAATATTGAAAAGTCAGAAATTTCTGTTTTGTCTTTTTTGCGCCTAAATTCTAGTTTTTATCAGTTCTTATAGTACTACGCGATAACTTCGTGTGGCATGTGGCATGTACGTGGCTATTGATGAAAATGAAAAAAATTCTACATCGCTGTGGAAGATGTAGAAGTACAGGTGGCCAGTACTTCCTCACTCTCCCTAGATGCAAATTTTATTCATTCACATAACATAATAATATAATAGAATAATAGGAGATATTGTCATGTAGGTGCAGCATACATGAAAAATGCGACCTTAGTGCTGTACAGTATCCAAAAGCAAGTGATCATCAGTAAAAACCCTGATTCTGATCAGAACTTGTGACACGACATAAGAAATTTCAGATGCTAGCAGTTTGTTGTTTACACATCACATTTAAAAAACTGATGAAAGAAAGGTATAATGTAATTTGAAAGAAGTGTCTATAAAACATGAACCACAGAAATAATGAGGAAATACACATGAAACTATTGTCCTAAAAATCTACTACAAAAATATATTGAATCTTACGAGTTGGAGCTCAATGTCAGCTGTAGCTGCATATTCAAACTCAAACTTTTTTATTAGCTTTCTTTCAACATTGATATATACAAACACATTCAATAAATTTCACAAAATGATCATAGAAGAATAAAACTTGCCATCTAACTGATTAAACATGATGAGATTGAATTCGGAATTTTAAGTACACTTTATTCTTCAACTGTTGCATCCCTGTTATGCCTAAACAAAACTGTCTTGAAACTTTCTTGAGTAGAAAATAAGGAGGTATTTCACCAGCAGCAAGGAATTAATCATCATGAAGTAGCTAGCGTCCTAACATAGGCGTTGTCTAGTGAGTGCAGATCTTTTTGATCAGAATTTTTGCTCATCAGGTGTGAATAATGCGGACATTTTTTCATTTTTTGCTGAATAATTTGTCTGTTGTTGCCGCATTTTTATGGTGATAAATGCAAAGCATCTGTGCGAGTTTGAAAAAATGTTAAGAGAATGAAATTTCAGTTCAACCATTCCCATGAGTCCTTGCTGACAGTGTGCACTCTTGCCTATTAAAAGGTTCAAAATTTCATGCAACAATGTCCTAGAAGCACAGAATATTCATCAAAATTAGCATGAGTATTTGCTGAATTGCCATAGATTGCTTTTGCCCAGTTCAATGGAGGTCATTTGTGATTTGTGTTTACAATTCATAATGATGTTTGAGGTGTTTGTGATAAAATGACTGTGTTTTAATCTTCATTATAATCAAGACTGTCGAAAAAGGGTGTTTCATTCTTCGGGAAAATCTCTGAGTTAGATGCCTATCTGCAGCATTGCAGTAGGCACCTATATACTTTTCTCATTTTTTTCGTTACCGTAATTCTAGTAATTTTTAGAGCGTCATTGAATTTCAGTGATGTTTTTTTAAGTTGCTATTCTCATCATGAAGTCTTGTCTTCTGTGTATTGCATTGTGAGGTGTGTTTTTCTGG